>OX243824.1:12663551-12991051 GCA_945859605.1 Lumbricus rubellus | reverse complement strand
TTCGCCCTTGCTTACTTGCTTGCTTACTTGCCTGTATGCATGTTTGTTTACTTGCTTTCTTCCTTCCTTGCATCCCTTATTTTCCTTCCTTCCTTCCTTCATTCCTTCCTTCCTTCCTTGAGTCATTAATTCATTCATTCAATCAAACATTCAATCGTTCATTCATTCACCCAATCATTCATTCTTTCCCTCATTTATTAATTTATTCATTCTTTTATGCATTCATTTATTCACTCACTCATTCAATCATTCATTCATTCATTCATTCACTCACTCATTCAATCATTCATTCATTCATTCACTCACTCGTTCACTCACTCACTGATTCATTCACTCATTCACTCATTCACTCATTCACTCATTCATTCATTCATTCACTCATTCAATCATTCATTCATTCATTAACCCACTCATTCATTCATTCACTCATTCATTCACTCATTCATTCACTCATTCATTCATTCATTCATTCATTCAGTCACTCATTCAATCATTAATTCATTCATTCACTCATTCAGTCACTCACTCATTCGTTCATTCATCTAATCATTTCATTCATTAATTCATTCAATCATTCATTCATTCATTTTACTCCATCAACCCAGAAAATCCTCACAGCCAGCAATCATGTTGCAGCGCACGAAAACGCCGAATAGCTTCTGATCTTTAGAGATAATAAATTCCATTGTTTTGTCTCAGTCTGTCACCAGGTTCTGCGCTCGGCTAATTAGGGTTATCAGGAAATGCAGCCGAACCGGGGAAAACCAGCGTTCCCCGTGACCGAAAAGAAAACAGCAGAAATTTTTGTTTTAAGGAACCATTTGATAACCATGGATTTAATATTGTGAGTCAGTCAGTGTGAGAATGACGGTGGTAATTAATTTTTAAGACAAGATTCATTGGAAAAAGAAAATGCTGGAGCTTCCGGGTATTCGGTAATTTTCGGAAAACTAAACTCAGCGAGTATTTAAAGAAAATACGCTGCGTGTTTTTACTTCTCTAAAAAAGGACCACACACAGTAAAAAATATTGATTATAGACAAACTTATTGTTTTGTGCTGTATTGTTTTTGCTTTACTTATACTGTATTATTTTGCACGGTATTATTTTGTGCTGTAGGCTATTTAATTTATTGTACTGCTTTGTACTGTATAGCATTCTATTGTGCAGAACTGTGTCGAATTGAATTGTAATTTTTTTATATGTTTATTTAAAACACTAAAGTAATAATAGTAATAATGAAAATAAATGATGAAATTATTATAATTATAATCATTGATATTCAAAGAAAAATTGAACGGTAGGCTTACTATAATAATGCCTCTCACAGAGCACACCAATCAGAGGTGCTCTCGGTGCTTGAGACTAAGAGAGAGAAAGTGGCCTTAAGACAAGAAAAAGAGGCACTTAGTTCACCGGTAAATTCACCGGTAAATTGATTACTAGCGGATGATAACACGTTCAACTTGAATAGAATTTTATTGTGTGTATTGGGATGAACATGCTTTTTTACATAGGTCTCCGAGGTGTAGCAGAACATTCCAAACATGATGGGTGCACTCAGTGCAGCACCTAAGACCACGTGATCTCACAACCTTCTGATTTCTGAACACTGGTTCTCTAGCAACAAACCCAGCTTCAAACGAACACAGCATTCTAACATGGCGATATGGGCTAGAATAGTACTCAGAAGGGTTATCATCATACTGTGGTCTAGTGTTGCGCGTTGTAAACACTGTTTTACACTGATGACAGAAGATTTATCTTGTGTGTTCTAGTGTTGCCTAGTGTGGGATATGCCTAAGATGCAACAGTTCAGCGTGGAAGTAAAAAGATGCAAACAAAGTTAACAAACAGTTGAACAAAAGAAGTTACAAAATGAGAGACTACAATAGACGGATAACACGAAAGATCGAGACAGACAAAGAGGCGAATACGATGCTATACGGGAAGCGATAATTCAGGCTCACAAAAGCCGCAAGTTTCCTTTGAACCAATCCATCATACATTCCACTTATTTAGCCAATCAACATCCGACCAGTATGTGCTCCATGTCCTTCATCTGATGATCTGTGCTACCACTTAGGTCCTCTCAGATCACCATCAGACAATTATAGCTAACGGGTGTTTTTGCAGGCACCCACGCAGATACGTCCTAAGTAGATCATGTCTGTTGTAAGAGCAATCGTTAGGTAGGTTTGTTTGTTTGTATGTGCACTTGGTATAGCGCCCCTTGCAGCTCTCTACTCAGAGGCGCTCTCGAATGCAGAGCGGACACTGCATCGGAGTTTCACGCCGAAGCGCTGAGCAATTGTAAGTGAAGGACTTGCCCAAAGTCCTTACGCGGCAAGGTGGATTCGAATATCGAACCTTCTGGCTCCAAGGCAACGACGCCACCACTACACCACCGCGCCCCACAGTGTCTGTAGAGCGCACATAATTTTATTTTCTCCTGCATGCAAAAATGAATAACCATAAGCCTCCATAAGGGAAGAAAATAATAACGAGAAGTGACCGAGGACTACTGAGAGCATTTATTTGTACCCATCGACACCAAATCGTTGGAGTTTAGAGCTTATGATGATGACTGTCCTATGTATTAAGATGTAAGAAAGTTTTGTTGGTTAAGGATTTATGTTTTAAAGGCCTACTATAGGTTGCTAATAATATATTTGCGCATGTAGGCCTACTAACCCACTTAGAACATGAACAAATCTAAATAACCACGGTTACACCATCTAGCATCATACTATATATATATATATATAAAATTTTACATATATATATAATTATATATATACAATTTTATATATATATAATTTTATATATATATAATTTTATAAATATACAGTACTGTTTTATATAGCTGATCCTGACCAGCGGGACTCTTCACTCTTCAGTCCCTTCTGGGTTTCCATTTTGTGACCAACAGATAATTAATTAGCCTAGACTTATTCTTAGTATATGAGGAGATGTTACTTTGTATAGGCCTACGTTTGGCCAATAAATAGATGGTTATGTCTATATAATAAAAAACGAAGTGACTAGCGGACCGCCAAGCGGCCGTCGAATCTCAAATACTAGCGGACCGCCAGTCACGTGTAACCTGTCACATGACGAGTCTTGATTCTTGAATATTGTTACAATGGCGGCAGTTACCGATAGTTGGTTTTATGTCGGACAAAAGTTTTCTTGTTTTAATTACTTAGAAAATTACTAGAAACAGAGTAAGCAACCAATTTTTTTCGTGAGTGTTGGTTAGGTTCAGGTTAGGCGTCGTGAGGGTCGGTTAGGGTTAGTTTTAGGGTTTGTTTAGCCATTAGAAACTCTTGTGGATTGGTGTAAATAGAAAGCCTGGCGGCTTGCTAGTATTCCGTATTGGACGGCCGCCAGTCATGCAACAGGTTACACGTGACTGGCGGTCCGCTAGTATTTGAGATTCGACGGCCGCTTGGCGGTCCGCTAGTCACAGCCAATAAAAAAATTATAGGCTTACGACGAGGGAAGTACAACACTAACGACAGTATCAGTTTATAGTCTCTGCTGTCCCGTTCAGTTAATTATGCATCCCCCTATAATAATGCTCGATGTATATATACTGCGTAACGTGGAAAAAGAACGTATACGCCTACACAGTTTTCCCAAAACTCTCTCCATACATTACGTCAACGAGTCGTTTACAAGCGGAAGTTGGATATCTGTTCAAACGGTTGATAACCAATTAACCATGCTATGAATAACACCAACCGAACCCTACCACAATGGAAGATAATGGATATTTTTAAGCCGATTGTTGTATAGTATACTATAGTCACCAGCCCACAGTCTAATAATGTTACAATAGTTGTCGCGTTTATCAGGCTATAAATAAGAAGTCAATGGAAGCTTTCGCATTCTACATTGAATAATTACTCGCTGATTGGCAACACGCTGGCAAGAAGATCAGCAAGACGCGAGTTCAGTGCCCTCTAGTCTATATATATATATATATAATATATATGTATATAAGTCTTATATATATATATATATATATAATTTATATATTCATTCATTAATTCATTCCAAAAACTTATATAGCGCCCCTTCAAGAAGTCTACTCAGAGGCGCTCCCAGAGTCCCAGCCCAGCCACGGCTACATAGTTGACTTAGCTTATATAAATATATATATATATATATATATATGTATATAGTTGACCTAGCTTTCAACTTTCTAACCCCGCCACTCTTCGATATCTGACAGTGCCAGTCCCAAGATCTTGTAAAGTAGGAGGGCGACAATAATCATCCCTGCTATGATAGGACACAGTATATCGTTAAGCAGCAACAACCCCATTTCAATTCACTGAAGGGTTACTGTAAAATGCTCATTTTTTTATTATTAAAATTATTATTTTTACTAATACTGCTACTACTATATACCCCTACTACTACTACTATGTATCCCTACTACTACTACTACTACTACTACTACTACTACTACTACTACTACTACTACTACTACTACTACTACTACTACTACTACTACTACTACTACTACTACTACTACTACTACTACTACTACTACTACTACTACTACTACTACTACTACTACTACTACTACTACTACTACTACTACTACTACTACTACTACTACTACTACTACTACTACTACTACTACTACTACTACTACTACTACTACTATTGCTACTACTACTACTACTACTACTACTACAACTACTACTGCCACTACTACCGCTACGACTACTACTACCACCACTAATACCATTACTGAAACAAAATCTACTGCTACAATTATGCCTATTTGATTTTTATAATTTATTTCAACGTTCTGTAACTCGTCAATACAAACGCGGTAGCTACATGTATAGCTGGCCCCCTAATCCTGAGCTTGCAGCTCTCCAACCTCTCCAGTCGTCAGTCACTCCAAGACTCTAATAGGAAACGTAGACACGTGCACCAACGAAGTAATTGGGCGCTATATAATTTCATTTGCACAGCGATGGAACGGATGGCGACGGCTACCAATTCCACCAGTTAACGAATTCGCCCACGCATGCGCAGTAGAGACACAATAAATTAATAAAGCAGAGAAAAAACGGACTGCCGCAGAGAAACAAGCAAGCACTCGTGCACAAGTTTGTTTGCGTGCACTTATGTACGTTTGTGAGTGTGTATACGTAAGCATGTCTGCGTGTATGCATATTCGCATGTACGTATGAGGTATGTACAATTGTACATGCATACATACATACATACAAACATACATACATACATACACACATACATACATACATACATACATACATACATACATACATACATAGTTACATACATACATACATACATACATACATACATACATACATACATACATACATACATACATACATACATACATACATACATACAATACGTACATACATACTTACATACATACATACATACATACATACATACATACATACATACATACATACATACATACATACATACATACATACATACATACATACATACATACATACATACATACTTACATACATACATAGGCCTGCATACATACATACATACATACATACATACATACATACATACATACATACATACATACATACATACATACATACATACATACATACATACATACATACATACTTACATACATACATACATACATACATACATACATACATACATACATACTTACATACATACATACATACATACATACATACATACATACATACATACATACATACATACATACATACATACATACATACATACATATATATACGTACGTACGTGCGTACACATAATTATGCGGGGCAGGACCGGGACGTCATTGGTGTTATTACCCGGTGGCTGGTACACCTATCTTCTATTTCATTTGAGACTCTTCTCAACAATGCCTAAATACAAGACTCTCTGCCTGTGTTCTGCACAATCTTTGTCATCTATTACATAAACAACATCAGCAGCAGCTGCCGACCAAGTAAACTCTGTATACCAGTGCTTAAAGTGTAAAAAAGGAAGTACCTGGACGACTCTTAATCTCTTATCTTTCCTATCTCTGATTTCCTAATAAGTGGGAGGTCGGCGTAACTTCAGATGTTAAAACAAGTGCGTGGAAGCCGTCCATGACCGTCCAGTTACTCTTTAAGCTCTGCATGGTTGCAACTCGTTGCGTCCCACGGTCCCATTATTGTTGGCTCTCAATGATCGATAACCCGACTGAAAAAAGTTCATATTGTATAAGCTTATACAATAATTATACAATGTACATGCAGCACAAACGCATTTATAACAAATGGCCAACAAGCATGCAATAACACATCCCTATATGAATAGTGTAATAACAATAATTAATTATTGGTGCGCAAGAGACACATCCATCACTTATGTAGCGCCAGTAGAACAGATAGTCTGCGTGATCTTTCGCACACAAAAATTGAACCTTCCAGAAGCAGTAGTTTGTTGATGGCATGCAGACGGAAGCATAATGATGTCTGAAAAGGTTAATTAGCAAAAGCACGGAATTTTTAACGATTCATACACGTAGCTATAACCATTGCTTGCCTGTATTGGAAAGATCGGGTGGTTATCTGGAGATTGTTTCTTCAATTGTTTTCTTTTTGACCGTAGTTCATCCGAGTTTAAGCTAAACACCCTGGGATACCGATGATCATGTTAATGGACAATACGCAGAATCACTGTCCCTGGAAAAGGATGCATTTGTGGGGAAAACGTTACAAAAACACTTGTTATCGGCCGTTTCCTTGCGTACCAATAGGCTAATCATAATAAGCTTATTATTGCATGATTGATGTACTGATGTTATGGGTGAGTTGGTTATTAGGCGCAATTATAGTGGAACAAAACCTTTCAATATATTTCTGCCGTTACAATATTTTGAAACTCAAACCAAGGCTTTTTTAACGTGTAGTTGTACACAAATTGTGCAGTTCTAACTGAATTTGTGCTGTTGTAGAAGCACTTCTGTACAGTTAAAACTATAGCAAAAATGGTCAATGTTGTCTTCCGATAATCCGATTGGAAGTAATTTACCATGGACGATGGGAAAGGAAAGAAGAAGTTGTGCAGTTCTAAAAATTCGTCTGCCGCACTAAGTACCAGGTCCAGCCTTAGGCACAGGAAAAGCAGGCAGTTGCCTGAGGCGCCACATTGTATGTATGTATGTATGTATGTATGTATGTATGTATGTATGTATGTATGTATGTATGTATGTATGTATGTATGTATGTATGTATGTTTGTATGTATGTATGTATGTATGTATGTATGTATGTATGTATGTATGTATATGAACATTTATATAGCGCCTTACAACAACCTCACGAAGGCGCTTAACGTAGCTACCGGACAGTTCTAAACAAGTACGTCTTAATTGTCCTTGAGAATGTTTCATGAGATGCAAGCAATGCAGTATCGCGTTGCATTGGGCCGGGAACATTGTCTCAAAAATTCAAATAACTGTTGTGTGTTTTCATTGTTTTTAATATGACTTTAATATGGAGCGCGGTGGTGTACTGGTGGCGTCGTTGCCTTGGAGCCGGAGGGTTCGAGGTTCGAATCCACCTCGCCGCGTAAGGACCTTGGGCAAGTCCTTCACTCACAATTGCTCAGCGCTTCGGCGTGAAACTCCGATGCAGTGTCCGCTCTGCATTCGGGAGCGCCTCTGAGTAGAGAGAGCTTGGAGGGGCGCTATAACAAGTGCACATACATACAAATATAATGTAGCCTAATGTAACAGAATGTACAGAACACTTGTATAACGCGTCTAAAGAGCCCTTCCAAGCAGATTCGATGTGTACACAGTTACACAATGTATACACACTCATCGATCAGTATGGAAGAGGTGCCATGGGTCTTTAGCAGTGTTTGCATGGTTGCTAAGACTACGTGAATTACGCTGTACAGTATAGGTCTATGTGACTGGCAGGAACCACTTTGGGTAAAGCGACTTGACTTGTATACATGCATGCATCAGATTCGTTTGTACAGTGCCCCCTCCCCCTAAGTAACTCGCACAAGAGCGATTTCTTGGATTAACATATTTTATCCAACAGCTACTGTTAGGTTTAAACTGCGATGCATTCAACGTATCTATTCATCTTCCAAGAAACGTCACACGCCAAAAAATACGATGTAGCCTATGGATATTTATCAAGGGACATAGGAATCGGTGGCAGATCAATCAAATAAAACGAGAAAGTTTATGACTTTGACCCACAAAGTCGACTTGTACTGCAGAGAGAATGCATGGGTTACTTTCTAGATCAGTCGGAAAACCGGATTTCGCCTCAAGCCATGAATGTCTCATGCGTTGCCTTATTGATTGTGCTTCATCATACCTGTCTATCCTTTGTCGACCTGTCTCCGACCTTGCAGCCCGTCGAGCTCTTCGCTCTGCGACAACGGGGGAGCTTTTGACTCCTCGAGCTCGCACTTCTACAAGACAGCGCCGAGCCTTTTCTACTGTGGGTCCCGCTATCTGGAATGGCCTCCTCCCACTAAACTTGCTATTTTTGCTGTAGCTGGACTGGGAGCGCCTCTGAGTAGGTTTCTTGAGGAAGTGCTATATTTTTTCACGGAATGAATGAATGAATGAATGAATGGATATCAGCATATGGAAACTGTTGTTAATTCCACTCCCTATAGGCTAGAAGTGCATGGTCTCTGCTCTCTGCCGAGGTACCGATAACATATTTACAATCAGCGGGGAAAAAATTAAACCGCTGATTAATAAATAATGCAAGTCAATCTTGTTTACTTGTGTCATTTATTAATTTACTTTGTCGTCTTTTTACAGATTGTCACAGGGCTTTTTTAACGTGCAGTGATGTTGTACACAATGTGCAGTTCTAAATGGATTTGTGCTGTTGTAGAAGTACTTCTGTATGCGCAGTCAGTTAAAACTAGCAGAAATGGTCATTGTCCTCTGATTGGAAGTAATTTACCATGGAGGATGGGAAAGGAAAGAAATAGTTGTGCAGTTCTAAAAATGTCTTTAAAACTGCCATGGATTGTCATGCGAGACATTGGAATTTTATGAAGTTTGCAGCGAAGGCCCTATTGATTGGGTCAACGCAAAATTCGGCCTTTGTCAAAATCTGTGAGACACGTGTCCATATGCATGGTAGCAGAAGGGAATGAAAGTATTTCAATTAAATTCACCTGTCTCATTGAGCGCCGACTTAAAAAACGTATCCACTGTTCCTGATTGTTTCGTTTAAGCTGTTAAGCTGCGTTATTTGAAGTCTCGGAGTGCAGTGTACACCTGTTCAAAACATTCCTATAGGCACTAATCTATAATATTATTCGATCCTTCGCTTTTGAAGTTTGCACGCACTTAATGAACCCCAATGCAGCAGCAACTCCGATTCATCTGTCTCTGTCTCTTTCTCATCTCTATATATCTATATATCTATCTATCTGTGTCTCTTTGTCTCTCTCCCTCTTTCTGTATTTCTGTATTTCTGTATTTCTTTCAATCTCTTGCTCTCTTTTTGTCTTCGCATGTCTCTCTCCTTCTCACTTTCTCTGTCTGTTTCTCTCTCTTTCTCTCTTCCTCTCTTTCTTTCTTTCTGTCTCTCTGTCTCTGTCTCTATCTGTCTGTCTTTCTCTCTCCTCTTCTCAGCTTCTCTGTTTCTCTGTTTTTCTGTTTCTCTTTCTCTCTTTCTCTGCTTCTATATATCTGTCTTTCTGTCTCTGTCTTTATCTGTCTGCCTCTTTTTCCTCTTCTCAGCTTCTCTGTTTCTCTTTCTCTCTTTCTCTGCTTCCATCCGTCTCTCTGTTTAGCTGTCCCTCCCTCCTCTTTCTCTCTGTCTCTGTATCTGACTGTCTATCTCTCTCTGCTTTCTCTCCGTCGCTCTGTGTCTGTCAGATTCCCTGTCTGTCTCTCTCGTTCTTAAGCAACTGTTTCCAGATCCCTACTACATTCCAGTCACAACCCTTCTGACGTGACACAGCGCTCGGAATAACCCAACGTCTTGCGCTTAGCTTTGGACTACAAGTGCTTTAGAATGTTCGCGTTTACGACAATTACCTGTTTTATAGATTTTTTTCTGCATATAATTATAGTAACTGCCAAGGCAAAGCTGGGAAGACTTCCAAGTAGATGCCATAAATGCGCTATATAAATGTCCTACGGAGTCAGACGATTCTGTCCAACGTGTTTACCTTTGTTGATTGTTTCCGATGCGAATCGTTGTTTTATGGCGATCGTTTATCCAACTGATGACCACACGAATCGGTCCAATCATTCAAGAGTATGACATCCATAAACAATGTGATGTATCTGATGGTCATGTGGAATCAAGATATATATCATAATTTCATATATTTACATATACATGTATATACAGGGTGCGGCCAAAAAAAATACCCCCCTACAAAAATTGCGATTTCTCGAAAACCGCCGAATATTTTGTTACAAATATTTTCATTCTTATTCGTAACATATTTTTACACATTCTCTGAAAATTTTATGCCAGTATCTTTATTTTTGTGATCAAGACATCAGGCAGAAGAAAGAACTTCATTTTTTCAACTGAACAAGGCATTCACGAAATAAGAAATCATATTTTTACATAAAATAGCCTGTGGTGTGCCATAATTACGTCATTTCCGCTTTGCGGATCGTGTTCTTCACCGATGAAAAGATCTTTTACATCAATCCACCAATTAATAATCAAAACAATCGTGTCTGTGCGTAGAAGTAAAAAGCCGATATCCATCCAAGCGTCTGTTGGTCGAAAGAGCTAAGTTCTCTCCCCACATCATGGTTTCTGCATGTGTCAGCTATGAGGGTAAAGAACGCTTACAATTAATTGACGAGAAGGCCAAAGTCAATGCTAAGTAGCCTACTACGTGGAGAATCTTTTGCCTAAGCTTGTCGATGATTGTCACACTGTCTTGGGAAATCAGTTCTCTTTTCAGCTAGATGGAGCGCTCGCTCACGGCGCCAGGCTGGCCCAAGATTGGTTAACAAGCCACTGTCTTGACTTCATCGACAAGGATTCGTGGCCACCAAATTCCCAAGATATGAACGCACTCGACTATGCTGTCTGGGGTGCAATGCTTGAGACTTACAACAAACTTACCACAAAGCCAAAGAACATTTCTGAACTGAAAAATACGCTGCAAATCATTAGGAATGGCCTGCCACTTGAGACCACTCAGAAGTCTGTTCTGGGCTTTCGAAAACGTCTGCAAGCTTGAGTAAAAGCAAACGGTGTTCACTTCGAACATTCATTGCACAAAACTTAACAGTGTGGCCTAATCTTGTCAAGAACAATAAGTAACCTTGAACTTTGTTACATTTCTGTTTGCGCCGTTACTTTGTTACTTATTGCTGTCACTAAATGTCTGTTGAAACGAAAATTGCATTGTTTCACTTCAGGGTTGCACCATTTTGGTGTTCATGATTCAAATTTCATTAAATTTAGCCAAGTTGTAGATAAATATGTGTCAAATAGACTGGTGAAGTTTTATAACAAAATGATCAGCGGTTTTTGAGAAATCGCGATTTTCGTAAAGGGGTATTTTTTTTGGCCGCACCCTGTATATACGTTTATGTATGCACATATACATATGTGCATACATATAATATATATAATATATATATATAATATATTTACATATATAGGCCTACACATGTATGTTTATGTATGCACACATACATTTATATAATTTTTTATATACAAAATGCACACATTATGTACATATACAAAGGCCTATGTACATATAATTATATATACAATGTATGCTGCATGCATCTGAATTCTGAAATATACATATTATGGTTTCATTTCGCCCATGTACTAACGAACTATACAGGGAAATCAAATTTGAGTAACCATTAGCAACCAGACGAATTGCATGAGCCACGTTGAAGAATTTTTTCTATAGGACGAGCATCAATGGCACTTGTGTGAGTCATTCCAGGATTGGGCATATAGGTCTATAATAGTGGTGGATTCGACACTGGATTACTGGTTGATTTGGAGCAAGGGGGTTGGACTGTCGGACGCTCTTCTTCCATCTGCCTTGTTTCCAGCTCTTTTTCGGAGCTCCTGCACCTCTTCAAAAATAAAAAAATGGTCTTGCAGAATGCCTTTTTGATATTAAAGGACAACGTTCACATATCGTCTACCGAGTAACAGAAGGGCGTAACTGACAGAAATCTAAAAAATTCATATTCTTTGTTTTTTTTGCTCTTCCGGTATTATATTATGATGTGGATTAAGAAACGGGCGCAAGTGACATGTGCATACCTATGTAACATGCAGTAATCAAAGGGCGTAAGTACATATGAGACATTTTCTGAAGAAACAGAAGGGCGTAAGTGATGTATCTACAGTGATAAGAATGGCCGATAGAAGGGCGTAAGTCTCTGTCCATACTGACGTGATATACAATCAAAAGGGCGTAAGTGACTTATACATGGGCGGAGGCCTAGGGGGACAGAGGGACGGTCCCTACCCGAATGTAGTGGTTGGGAGGGGACGGCCCATGCATTCGTCCCCCCCCCCAATAATTGAGCGTGAGGACTAAAAAAATTTTTTTAAAGTCATCAACTGTTTTTCTTTCTATTGGCCACACCTTCGTCTTCCCCAATTCTCCGGCCAGGAGAATTGGGGGGGGAGGAATTCTCCGCCACTGAACTTATATTGCAGCTAAAGAGTGTTTCATTAAATTAAAAGTTGTATGCTAAAAATTGCATGTTTTTAAAGTCTAGTCACCAACCAAACACGTACTTATAAAATAAAGCTGATTTGATACAGAGTGTCAAACTACTAACTCAATTATCTCCATTCGAATTTTTTTTACTTACGTCCTTCTGTTACTCGGTAGACGATATTATACTTCAACATTCGCGTACTGTATGCATGCCTACGTATACCATGTGCAATTGCACATGCATTCTAGTTTGTATATGCACTTGTTATAGCGCCACTTCAAGCTCTCTACTCAGAGGGCACAGAGGCTCTCCCGATTACAGCTCGGACACTGCATCGGAGTTTCACGCTGAAGCGCTTAGCAATTGCGGGTGAAAGACTTGCTCAAGGTTTCTACGACGCGGCTTAAGGTGGATTTGACATGCAACCCTCCGGCTGCACCGCTGCAGACAACAAACATACCCACTACACCACCGTGACCCATGCGCAATAATGTTCCATGACAATTATTTTCGATCACCACCAGTAATTCGTCTCCAAAATAATTATAATTTTGTGATGTCTTTATATTTTGTGACAATGAAAAAAATTTATTCGACGACTTTGCATGTGTTAGGCTAACTGACCAATTCTGGGGGGGGGAGAGGGGCGGCCTCAGTTTTTCTAAACGTTTATTCCGTAAACGAATAAATATTGGTCACTTTCGTCTGTCTTTGTAAAGAAATTTTTGAAGTGCGTGTTTACTCGGTAGGGATAAAAAAAAGCATCAAGAGTCTAGTAGGTCTACTACCAGTACCAGTATAAATCTCAGCTGGTACTAATACAGGTTAGGTCCAAATCTGTAATAGTTTTAAAAAATCATCTACGATCTGTCTTCAACTGGGATTATTCCGCCTCCTGCAGCGACATCACCTTCAGGTTCTGCCTGACTTTGATCATACTGTGAACTTTGAAGTGTGACCCTCTGTGACCGAACTTCGCATGATTTCTACAGTTTCACTATAATATGCACATCTGATCAAAAATGAACTCTGGCAAGTATATATGATTTCTAAAGCGGCCATAATTGTAGAAAATTGGTTCAAATTGGATTGATGAAATCTAACAAGAGCATATCACACAGTCCGCTTTGCTAGAATATACTGTTCACTGTACATCACTTAGCCTAGGCTACAATGTCATATCTTCAAAGCAGATCCTCTCCTTTCTGTACTCTCCAGATTGCTTGTATCTAACTACATATGTACTGCATAGTAAGTGTACAATTATGGACACATGTAAAATCTCGGCAGACATCAAATGTCCTTATTTTTTTATAATTCACATAGCCTATTACAGCTGAGAAGCAACCCAGACCGCAGAAGATAAGCTTTGATGTGGTTTACATGGTCTGAATCTCTGAATCAATTAATCAATAATATTATTAATCTCTTGCTACGCAATGTTGTAATGCCCCCAAAGCAACTTTTTCGTAAGACGCACAATAATAAAACGATCAGCCTAAAACAAATCTTATTTACACTTACTATATCTATACCTATAGCGCAATACCTATCACTGAAACAATGAGTATAGGCTATAGTCTACATTCTAGAGCAGTGCTGACCAACAGGGGCGTAGACATGGGGGGTTTAAAAACATTTGGCTGAGACAAAAATGCTTTTTTAAAGGATATTTTGTCCAATTGTATAAGAAAAAAACAAGAATCCGGCCATAAACCCCCCCCCCCATCAGAAATTTCTGGCTACGCCACTGCCCAACCTTTGTAAAACCGCGAGCCACCGAGGAACTTTTTCTTGAAAAATTCAAGAAAATTTAAAATTAAAATTAATTAATTAATTAAAAATGGGAAGCGCATGGGAAAAGCCGAAGCGCACGAACAATTGTATAGATCTAAGTAAAGGACTTGCTCAAGGTCACCATTTTTAATTTAATTAACTAATTTTAATTAATTAAAATTTCGTTGCTTTTGAATTCAAAAGCAGCGAATTTATTCTAATGTAAATTGTTTACGCTGTACTATGGAATAATCAAAACACGTGTGTCGTGGGAACTGGATTTTGTGATCATTATTGTCAACTAATAAACCAAGCTACAGACTTATGGCTGCGCCTGTAATTTGTTTATCTTCATTCTAAAAAAGTGAAGAACTTCACTAAATAATTTATTATTAGGCGGACCACTTAAAATCGCGACCCGCGGGCTGTATGCGGCCCGCGGGCGTCATGTTGGACCGCACTGTTCTAAAGGGTCACTGATACTGTACAGGCGCTACTTTATGATAATTATTTTGGTTCTTGTTACAAAACGTAGTTGTTCGGATATAAATTCCTGTCTGTTTAGGTCAGAGGGTGTAAGTTCTTCTTTCTACTGAGCTCCTTCTTCTTTCTACTGAGCTCGTATGCCTTTACCACATCTCTGACCAGCTGCATTGCGAACTGAACGAGCTGAGCGATGGACAGAACACTTCCTCCGAGTATCAGTCCAAACGCACCGCCAGTTTCGCAGATCAGATCAAGCATGCTGTACGCAGGAAACGTCTGTATGTCGGTGTAAGTCAGCTGTGCGTAGAAGACGTCCAAGTAGACGAGCTCTCTGCTCAGTCTGGACATGTTCAGCTTTCGTCCCTTGAACTTCTGTTGCGGCTGTGCACGGTTGAGAAACAGTTGCGACAGAGGATTCGCTGTGATCGAGAAGGGATACTTGCGCTGATAGCACTGCAGGGGGCAGTCGCATCGTCTTGATTCTCCGGATGAAATGAAGTATTTCGTCATGTTCAGCGAACATTCTGCGTACTGTTCCGGATTGCAGACCGTACCTGGAACTAGTTACAAAAGACCCTGGAACTATTTACGAACAGGTCCTGAGACTATTTTGCAAACATGTCATGTAGCTATTCATTCATTCATTCATTCATTTCAAGAATTTATATAGCGACTCTTCAAGAAATCCACTCAGAAGCGCTCCCAGTCCAACCACGGTGAAACAAAAAAGTCTTAATGAGCTTGTAGAACACTGACGAGTCGACCCTAGGCAGACAATATATGCAGACAATACCTGGAACTATTTGCAAACAGGTCCTGAGACTATTTTGCAAACATGTTCTGGAACTATTTACGAAAGGTCCTGGAACTATTTAGGCATACATGTACACACAAGTTCTGGAACTATTTACATGTACAAACAGGTTCTGGAACTATTTACAAAAGGTCTTGGAAATACTTACAAAAGGTCTTGAAACTACTTACAAAGGTCCTGGAACTATTTACAAACAGGACCTGGAACTATTTACAAACAGGTTCTGGAACTATTCACAAACAAGCATTTTTTTTATTTTAGGTATCCAGACGACAAGTTGCAACATGTGACATGCATCAGACGTACATGTAGGAAATCATTTAATAAAATCTTCTCAGCTCCACTCAGTGTCAATCATGTAGGCCTCATTGGTCCCGCATGCTCTTTGGAATGCTCTTTCTCCTTCTGTTCGCTCTACACTTCTGTCTGGCAATCTCTCTTCTGCATTCTGCCTGCTAAAAACCTGCTTCTCGTGGGGACTTGGACACTGGGAGCGCCTGTTAACCCTATACTAGAGGCGCTTTATAACTGATTAGATACAATACAGTAAATGGGTTTAGATAACACAAAAGTGTTTCAGCTCTCCCAGTTTGGCATTCGATTGATTGAGAGAATTGTAGGCTATAGTGGCAATGTATTTATGGAGCGCCTCTGAGTAGAGAGAGCTTGAAGGAGCGCTATAGCAAATGCAATAAATATATAATCTCATGTATATGTATGCGATATGCATAGATGCATATTATATATGTATACAACATATTATTTAGACACTGTAGGCTATATAATATATAAGTCTGAGGTAACTACTAGTTAGCGACTGAAGTATTGGTTGATGATGACCATAGTTTCTTCGAAAATGTCATAAAAAAATCAGAAATCATGAAGCAACCAAACTAGCACGGTGTGAATTCGATCTCAGCAGCTCTTTTTAAGGAACTTTTAGAACTGCACAACCTTTTCTTTTCCTTCCCATCCTCTGTGGTAAATTACTTCCAATTGGAGGACATTGACCATTTTTGCTAGTTTTAACTTACAGAAATGCTTCTACACGTGCAAAAATCCATTTAGAACTGCACATTTTGGGTGCAACTAACTGCACGTTAAAGAAAGCCCTGAACAGCAATCTTACTTGTCAACTGGACTGGTCTACAACCGCATTTATCCAAAATGAATTGCCCTTCACAGTAGGTCATGCATCGCATGAAAGTGTAGTTTTTGGCGTCACGACACGATCCGTAAGGAGCAGGCAACTGAGAGATCTACGACATGTAAGCATTGCAAAAGTAGGCTATAGAGCGTTTTGAGAGTGTTGTGTTAAGTAAGTAAGTAAGTAAGTGTTGTACGTGTTACTCGCTTCGTTACTTCTACGGATATCCTTATCCGGAAACACGTTGTTCTCGACCTCTTATTTATTTATTTTCTTAAGATTAAGCTTACCTGCTAATACCTGGTACTGCGTAACTTCTAAATGTAAAGCGCAATCGATGTTTCCTAATAAAACATTGACTAAAAAATAATTACTACATCGAATTTAAAAAATGACAATTGTTGAAAACGACTTACATTTTTTAATGTGAATGACACAGAGGTGAGTGTTCCTGGAGAGACTCGAAATCCCACGGATTGCACGATTGGAGTCTCGTTGGGATCGTGCAACACCACCTAAAGATAGATATATGTATATTGTATAATTGTATGTATTATATACATACATACATACATACATACATACATACGTACGTACGTACATACATACATACATACATACATACATACATACATACATACATACATACATACATACATACATACATACATACATACATACATACATACATACATACATACATACATACATACATACATACATACATACATACATACATACATACATACATACATACATACATACACACATACATACATACACACATACGTACATACATACATACATACATACATACATACATACATACATACATACATACATACATACATACACACACACATACATACATACATACATACATACATACATACATACATACATACATACATACACACATACGTTGTCTTTCGTCCGTACACTGCTTGTATCCAGCTCAGGTAAAGACTGATTTATAACTTACCCTAAACCCGGCCGCTGGAGACATTGTAACTAAACTGTCCGTTTGATTGGTCCACAGCACAAGACGGAGTCCATTGATAGCGCCCGGATTTGACGTCATGTAATTCGCCCTGCCTGTAACAGTTGCAATCGTTGTTGTTTTTTTGTATTGTATTGTATCGTATTGTATTGTATCGTATCGTATTGCATTGCATTGCATTGTATTGTATTGTATTGTATTGTATTGTATTGCATTGCATTGCATTGCATTGTATTGTATTGTATTGTTTTGTGTTGTATTGTATGGAAACATTTATAAAGCTCCTTTGATATAGGGTACTCCATTCAGAGGCGCTCCCAGTGTTCAAGGCCACAAGAGAAGAAATAGGTTATGAGAAAAACAAAAGAGGAAGAGGGGTTACCACGGTTGCAAGCTAAAATTTGAGATCGAGTATACATAGTCTATAGAATGAAGATGGCGTATTGCAAAGAGAATGAAAAACCAACTCAGTACAACTGTGGTAAAGGACCGTGTGACTGAATAACAACAGTTCTAGAATGAGAATATCAAAATCTGAAGTCTGATCATTCCTTCAGAAATCAAGTCATGTGCAAATGCCTTTTGGACAATATGTTATTGTCATTATGACGAGTGACTTGCTTTTGCATATATATATATATATATATATATATATATATATATATAATATACATATGCTATATATGCACATATATATTGATGTGTGTATATATATCATACTACCAATAGAACGTGAGAAGACCATAATGTGAATGTATTAATGTTGCGGACTCGTGGTTCTTTCGTCCTGGAGTCTACTAGCCTAGGCTCTACCTCATCAAAAGACGGCTGAAACCTTGTTGTAACAACGCTTAGCCCAATACTACAGCAGCTCCATCGCTTAATTTCTTGCTTGCAATATGCACAAAATGCCGTGAGGATAGCGATAGCAGTATCTTCTGTGTTCAATAATAAAATGCTTTTCAAGAAAAGCATCAGAAAATACTTGTAAATAATTAATCTATGGTTCAGCGACGGATGGCTACTTACTTGGGTTAAAGGCGAAGCACAATCCGAAGTCGGTAATAGTTTCTTGCAAAGCCTCGCTTGAATTGCACAGCTCACCGTTGAACTGACACTGAAAATATCACCAGCAGTCTTTTTTTAACGCTTTAACGACCAGCCACATAGGTCTAATTATGTTTATAACAATAGAAAATGAATTTAGAATGAGAGGGCCTTGCTCCAACTTACTTAGCCCGACTTGAGCTTTGGCGGCCTGTGTCCGGTACTCGGACCGGTCTATGTCCTTATACGCCCAGCGGGAGGGTGCTTCAGTACTGTTTATTCCTAGAGGCTCCTATCCTATGTACGATTTTCCTCTTCAGGTTTTATTTTTAGCTGTGCATCACACTTAATCTGGATATTGGAATATGTATCATATTCATAAACTTTGGTCAATAGTCAATGATCAACTGATGCATTCTAGATTGCGACAGCAGACAGCTACTAATACCAATAATCCTGCAGGCTCCTTGAAGTGCATGATGCAATATAACTTCTTTGGAACGAGTGAACAAATGAATGAATTAGAATTCTTGATAAACAAATGAATAAATTAATTAATTATTAATGATTGATTGATTGAATGAATGAATAAATAAACGAATGTATATATGAATGAATGGATTAGGCTAGCAAATGAACGAACGAATGAATGAACGAGTGAATGAATGAATGAATGAACGAACAAATGAATGAATGAATTAATTAATTAATGAGATATAAACGGCAAATTAAATCGCTAAATCACCTCCAGCAGAATTTCGCTGTTTTGCGGAGCGAACCCTAAATAGAACTGCCCCCAGTCGACCTCCCATTCCGCCGTATGGAACTTTTTGTAGTCAGGATGGAAGTCGACATCCGGGAATGGCGGCCATATCTGCTCAACTACCTCCACCTCTTCATGACCTGAAACAGCGTTGACGTAAGCACAATACCATAACCAATTCTCAATAATTATTATCAAATAGCGTACCCGGCCACGCGTTGCTGTGGCTGAAAAGAGCATCCAACCATCCCTCCCGACCTCCTTTCCACCTCCCCTCCCCTGTCCTCCCCTCCCCTTCTTTATGCAAAGCCGCGCGTATTCGAACGGAACGTTTTGGTGCAATTTTGAAAAGAATCGGTCAAGGACTTTCAGAGATCCTTGGTCCGGAAAGAAACGTGCGTACGCAGTTGCATTTTTTATTTATGTAGATGTCATCACCCACACACACAGGTCAAGGTCGTAATCGTAATCGTAATCGTAATCTCCAAATTTTTAAAACGCCACTCGAAAGCCAAGCGCGGGGCACCAGCTTATTCACACGGATTGTCCGTAAGAGCAGTCCATGCATGTTGGCCCGGATCGAGTTAACATAAGATCAGAAGGCTACTAAGGCGGGTGTCGCCGAAATGCTAATTGGCTGAAGTAAATGGCATAATTTGAAAATGAGAAAAGATCATTCCGAGTTGTCATTCAAACACAATTGAAATCTCTATAGGCTTCGCTCCCGCCCGTTAGCTGTTTTGTAAGGTGCCTTTGCAGCGGCTCGACCTTGTTACTGCGCGATGTAAATCATCATTAAATGATTATTTATTAATAAATTCTATAATTAGTAGGGCCTATTATTATTATTATTATTATTATTATTATTCTGCAGCATAGTTGTGGGCGCGGTAAGGCAACGGATATGTTGGCTGCCACCTCAAGCCACCGTGTAGGGACCCTGAGCAAGCCCTTCACTCGCAGTTGCTTGGGCGCTTCGGCGTGAAACTCCGATGCAGTGTCCGCGCTGTAGTCAGGAGAGCCCCTGAGTACAGAGCTTGAAGGGGCGCTATATAAATGAAAAAATGAATGAATAAATAAATAAATAAATAATGCCAGCAAAAATAACCATGCGAGCTACAGCAACTTTTTGTCGAAAGTTGCATTGCTTCGACTGACAATGAATAAAACTCATGAAGTAAATTTATAAGGATCATAGGCGTACGAGGCTGGGGTCCAGAGCGGCAAATGCCCTCCAAGTTTCGTGCAAGTCTGGTTTTTTTCGGGCAAGCAGACCATGGAAAATATGAAAAAAGTATTTTTCACGGCATATTTCAACCCGGTGGCTGCAAAAGTGGTCGTCAACTTTTTTGTCTTGGAAAGGGAAAATATGAAAAAAAACAGTATTTTTCACGACATATTTCAACCCGATGACTGCAAAAAAGGTCGTCAATTTTTTTGTCTTGGAAAGGGAAAATATGAAAAAAGTATTTTTCACGGCATATTTCAACCCGATGGCTGCAAAAGATGTTGTCAACTTTTTTGTCTTGGAAAGAGAAAATATGAAAAAAAACAGTAGGCTATTTTTCACGGCATATTTCAACCCAATGACTGCAAAAAAGTCAACTTTTTTGTCTTGGAAAGGGAAAATATGAAAAAACCAGTATTTTTCACGGCATATTTCAACCCAATGACTGCAAAAAGGTCGTCAACTTTTTTGTCTTGGGAAGGGAAAATATGAAAAAAAAGTATTTTTCACGGCATATTTCAACCCGATGACTGCAAAAAAGGTCGTCAACTTTTTTGTCTTGGGAAGGGAAAATATGAAAAAAAAGTATTTTTCACGGCATATTTCAACCCGATGACTGCAAAAAAGGTCGTCAACTTTTTTGTCTTGGAAAGCGAAAATAGTATTTCCCACCACGAGATTTATTTTTCGCGCAAAGTAAAATCTTTGCCCCCCCCCACTGCTGTAATCTCCCGTACGCCTATAGTAACGATTCGGATTGATTAAGCTCACCGCTGACAAAAATTCTGATTCTAATCGATTACCTGCAAGATTGTGAAAACTACGTTTCTAAGAGATTAATCTATGTTATCAAGACAATTTGTGTAATCACCAAGTAGGCTTGGCTCGGGCGCATGCATGTCAAGGGTGGACAACGAATTGCTAGCCTACAGCCAAGTGGGTATGCAGCCGAAGGGTTGCAGGTTCGAATCCATCTCGAGCCGCCGAGTATACGGACCTTGGGCAAGGCAAAAAATGCAGATGCTTGCGCCCGAGCCAAGCCTACTCATTCTTCATTTTTTCCATTTCTATAGCGCCCCTTCACGCTTTCTGCTCAGGGGCTATCCTGACTACAGCGCGGGCACTGCATCGGAGTTTCACGCCAAAGCGCTCAAGCAACTACGAGTGAAGTTTTTGCTCAGGGTCCCTACACGGCGGCTTGAGGTGGCAGCCAACATATCCGTTGCCCTACCGCACCCACAGCTATGCTGCAGAATAATAATAATAATAATAATAATAATAATAATAATAATAATAATAATAATAATAATAATAATAATAATAATAATAATAATAATAATAATAATAATAATAATAATAATAATAATAATAATAATTCAAACTCCGAAGACGAGGCCTGACAATTCCAGACTGGTTTTATAACAGTAGTTAAGTGATAAGTCCCTGAGGGATCCTAAATACCTCGGGGCAAAAAAAAATAAAAATAAAATAATAATAATAATAATAATAGGCCCTACTAATAATAGAATTCATTAATAAATAATTGAGGTGGCTGTCGTAATTTTTAGCATAACGCTTAACATTAATTTTAGGCCTACGCTCAGATTTCGGTATGTTAAGTGAAATTTAGAATTTCATAGCCTATAAACATCTACAATTCCAAATGTACAGGATAAGACTATTAACCTACTTAGCTAAGGTCGCATCATAAGAAACGCAATTCATTTAGACTAATAATTCATTTCAGACATTTATATAGCGCCTCTTAAATGATCGTATAATAAAATAATAGTAACCATAAACTTCGACAGCCCTTCTGCTTAGAAGCGTTTCCGGACAAACCGTGACGGTTGGAAAGCGGAGAGATTTGTTGTAAGCGAACTGGTAGCTGACAGTCGTCGGCCAACTCAAGTAGTACGTAACCTTTTCGTAGATCTGGAAACCCATAAAACCGACTCCAAAGAGTAAGAGCATCGTCCACACAAGTTTTCGAATAAAGGTTCCCACGGTTTTCGACCTTTCCACCAGTTTGTACATGCAGACGATTTCAAATTCGTCTGCAAACTTGACAGATCGCATAGCCATCATTCTTAGCGCGATCCCAAAGAAACCGTTTTTATCTCTATCGCGGGAGTTTATCCCTGCTGCATTCGCCCCGATGTCCGCGATGGCAAACGGGCCTAGATTTCTCTCCCTCTGGTCTTGTCTGGACGTTTGCATGGAACCTTGAGGATTAGCGGCATAAGGGGTTAAAGTCTTTCTGGGGTTAGTGGCCGCTTCTTTCGCCTGACTACAATCATCATAGTTCTTCGTCCTGTAGGTACTTTGAACTTCATCCTCTTCCGAGATAATATCGTCGCCGAGATATGGCTCACTGGCCATGTATTCTGGTGTGAATGGGAGACTCATGTTTCAGTGACGGCTTTGGTTCGGTGCAGAACCTTTAATCTGTGACTGTTATGTGATCCTTTTTCCTGATGTAGTGTGTCGAACGCTAAGGAACCGCCTTCCTGTCTTAGACCCAGTTAATGTAATCCTACTCTCCTGTTACAGACTTTACAGCATGTTTTATTGACCGTACAGTCAAAATAATAAGACATGCCGTCATGAAATATTGTAGTCGACTGCAGTGTGTACTGTAACAGTGGAATAAGGTCTGTATTTATAGACGGGAATTCATTGGACAATAATAAACTAGTAGGGCAAAGACGTATTATGATGTCCTGTATTTTTTATCCCACCGCAGGCAGCGCTCGGGTTGCTATGAACATTATTTTGATTGTTCAGTTAATGTGATCTCTTCTTTAAGACATTCGCATAGCTATTCATAGGCCATGCAGTCTGGCGTAAGTGGGAGACTCGGGTCCCTCTGTCTGTTCAGTAGCTCGGTTGTTACAACACAAAGCAGTTAAAATTCCAATAGCCATCGAACCAATGTAAGCAGTCCAGGCCGATTAGCTCTTAGACCTCTAGGCACGCTCTGCGTTGAAAGCATATAGGATTTCCATCATGTAAGCCGCAGCAGCACTTGGTTATTTTTTAGAAGATCTGAGTTTGTGAAGCGCTATTTGTCGGCAAAGATTGTATAGTTCTATATAAAATCATTTTCTTCAGTGAAATTTGAACACTTTAAGTTGACATACCGTATGTTATGGTAGGCATATACAAACCTGAAATGAGGATGTAAGAACCAATCAAGGGCGAAGACTTGGGGGGTTAGGGGGGGACAAACGAGTAGCGCCGACGGAGGGACGCGAGATTTTGGGCTGACGAATGGCTGAGTCGGCGACGAAATTTTCCACTTTTGGCGACCAAAGTTTCTGACGACCTTTTTTTAGTCATAACACTCAACAATTGGTGGGGGGACAAATACATGGGCCGTCCGACCAACCCATTCATTGAGGGGACCGTCCCCTCTGCCTCTCTCAGTCTCCGCCCATGGAACCAAGGATGTCTCCTCACTTTCACTTTCATTCAATTATTTATTCCTTCGTGCTTGTTACATATTTAACGACACTGCCATGTCATATAGATGATTAGTGTCGCCCTCCTCCTTTATCCAGGCTTGAATGCAACCAGTGGCGGAGTTCCATTCTATCGTTCATTCTACATAAGCCTTATATAATTATAGCGACCCTTCAAGAGACCTACTCAGGAGCGCTCCCGGCCCAGCCACTTCAAAGAGAAAAGACTCAAGAGATATACGAAATAAAACTTGACTTGTCTGATGCAATAAACACAGCTTTGAAGGGAGCTCATTCCAGATGCGGGCCGGTGGAACACTACTATAGGAGGGAGTCGCCCTGTCATAACCCGACGCTATTCACTATAGCTATCAGAGCCTTTTAAATGTATAATATACTGGTATTATATGCATGAGTTGCTATGATATACAGGGCGGGCCATTAAAAAGTACCACTACGGTTTGTTGCCAATATCTTGGCCAAAAGCAAGATTTATACTAATGAAATTTTACAATTCATATAATATTTACGTACACTATCGTACAGTGGCCCATTTCCACCAAAATATTTCAAGCAGAACAAAAGTTATAGGCCTACGACTTTTAGTGAGACCACCCACTGTTTTTTGACGATTAAAAAACATAACGCAAAAAAATCATCCAATGACTAAACAGAAGTCGTCAGAAAATTCGATGTGTAAAAAAGTCTATTTTTTGCCTAGCGTGTAGAATACTCACATAAAAGCTAACCAGTGCTGTACTGGGCAGTGTCCGTTGAGCAACCCGCCCACAGTGATAACCTCGCCGGTATAATAGACAACCGTCTGTTCAATGGCGGTTGCTAGGCGACGAAGAATCAATGGCGGTTGCTAGGGGCGACGAAGAACCAATGGCGGTTGCTAGGGGCGACGAAGAACCAATGGCGGTTGCTAGGGGCGACGAAGAAGCAATGTCGGTTGCTAAGCGACGAAGAAGCAATGGCGGTTGCTAGGCGACGAAGAACCAATGGCGGTTGCTAAGCGACGAATAATCAATGGCGGTTGCTAGGGGCGACGAAGAATCAATGTCGGTTGCTAGGCGATTTAGAAGAAGTGTCAGAAGCTAAAGAATGACTGCTAGGATAAGGCCAAGCTTGAAAGGATTGACAAGAACTCAATTCCGTTACAAGGAGGAGTATCAGTTCTACGGATTACATGAGCGCCTGTTGACAAGAAATTATGGAGAGATCAATAATATTGCACATAATACTTATAGGTCAAAGGATAAATAATATCAGAGCACTTGTAATTCAATTCTAGCTTTGCGTGCTGTTTTTTATGTCTTGGACCATTTTTCCTTGTCGTGTGGTCTCGGGTTTCTTGTCATGCACTTTACTTATAATTAATTATATATATATATATAATCTATATATATAAAAATGAAACTTTCCAACCGTGCGTTATGAGTGTTTTCGAAAACTGACGAACCGTTTGTTTTGAAATTTTTACAAAACCTTCCATTCCAATAGAACCGTGTTGTATTATGCTTTTTTTCCGAAAAAACCCAATCTTTTCCACAAAAAGAGAACTTTGAAATCCGTTCGACCGCCATTTGCAAATTATACATGTCCCAACGTCCATGAGGGTTGCCAGATTTCGGAAACGTTTTTGTCGCGACATCACGTTGAAAAGTCGCCCAAAAGTCGCGAGATGACCAACTTCGATCTGGGTTGCCCAAAAGTCGCCCAAAAGTCGCGATAGGGCATATGTCGCTGTCGGGAAGGAACGTGTGAGGGAGGAAAGAAGGAAGAGGGAGCGGGACAAAGAGGGAGTGAAGGGACCGGAGGGGAGGGATGGAGAAGAATGGGAGGGGAGGGGTAGAAGAAGGAGGGGGAGGAGGGGGAGGGGAGGGGGAGTGGAAGGAGAGGCGGAGGGGAGGGGGAAGGGGGAGGGAGGGAGACGTTGGAGGAGGAGGGGAAAGAGATGGGGACGGAGAGGGGACGGAGGAGGGGAGGAGGGAGGGGAGGGGAGGGGAAGGGAAGGGGCGGCGGAGGGGAGGGGAGGGAGGCGGGGGAGGGGGAGGGGGACGGGGGAGGGGAGGGGGCGGGAAGGGGGATGGGGGACGGGAGGGGGAGGGGAGGGAGGGAAGGAGGCAGATGACAGTCTTTTCTGCCACAGCAACGCGTGGCCGGGTACAGCTAGTTATATATAAATATTTATACGCATGTATACAAACGTACGTCCTGACGGGTTTATCAATTTTTGAAATATACATGAATATAGCCTACAAATTTAAAACAAGATATCAACGAATAAAGATATCTGGAGCCTATAGCGTTAAATCAATCAAGCACACCTACTCTGATATTGGAATTAATGGTATAAATTACTTTAAATTAATTTAATAGCTAGGCCTACAATAATAGCTAACATGTCCATTAATTTGCAGACCTAAATCATTTTTCAGTGCATGACTAAACAGCGAGCAATTAATACAACATTTCGCCTTTTGTTTTGTATGCCAACTGGTTTTTTCAGCAACAAGCGTGTTATTTCATTTTGCACAGTCGTCCTAAGCTATAATAACAGTCGCGAAACCAGTAGGCCTACTGTTACAGTGTTACTAAAACAACAACAGCTGCCGAAACCTATTTTGATAGGCCGTAGTCGAACAACAACTAGATAAACTACTTAAACATAGCAAAACAGGAGCTGAACTATTTGAAGGTGGTTGGTACTGTACCTCTTTAGTCCTCATAACTAGTTCTATGAAGGAAAATTCTTTACTAAAGTAAGCCTACAGCAGCTGCTGCTAATATATCACCTCAATTCCCGCACATAACAATTCCTTTAGCATCGTAATGTTTCCTGCGTTATTAATAGGCCACCAGTGAGAGACTTGTGGAAAAACAACTGAGGGGTTTGACTATGATCCACTTGGAATTGGGGTGCAAAAAAGACTTTACTATGAGGCTCTAAGAAAGACTGTGCATCTGAAACCCCTCAACATCCCCCCGGCAATTCTCACCATGGACCTGATAATGCTGAAAGCATGACAATGCTAAAGAAAACCGCCAGAAAGTGGTAATAATTCACTACCGCTTTCTGGCGGATTTCTTAGCTGATCGTTGCAATCGTGCCAAACGACAGGATTCAACAAGATCCCTTAACAGACCGATCAAAAGCTGAAGAATTTCGCCAATGGTAAGAAACGTGCATCCCAGTATCAGTCCCAAAGCACAGCCAATATCGCAGAAAAGACTGAGGAAGCTGTAAGCCGGAGCCGTTTGTATGTTGGTGTATGTCAGCTGCGAGAAGAAGATTTCCACGTAGGCTAGTTCTCTGCCAAGCTTCTTCGCCGGCAGCTTTCTTCCTCTGAAGCTTGGATTCTTCATCGTGTAGTCGAGGAATAGCTGTGAAAGAGGGCTCGTCGTTATTGAGTAAGGATACGTGCGCTGGTTACACTGCAGAGGGCAATCGCAGTCTCTTGATGCTCCAGAAGAAGTGAAAGCTACTTGCGTCTTCAGGGCACAATCGAATACCTGTTCTGCGTTACACACCACGCCTGAAACTGAATTGAAGCATATTTCAATAGATATATATTGAATATGATATATATATATAAATATATATAAATTAAATATATATATATATATAAGAATGTTCCATAATGTTATGTCTGGTTGCAAGTCAATAATTAACTTGTGTAATTAAGCTACAGTGAGAAGAGTAACCTAACTGGTCACTTTGTTTCCTGATTTAAACTGCGTTTTTTCGCATTTGTTAGCGTGGATGTGTATACCTGGTGACTCTGCCAATCGACAATTACAATGGCTGAGAATGTATTGTCCTTCGCAGTTAGTCATACAACCATTGAATGTGTAGTTCGCACTGTCACGACAATCTCCGTACGGCGACGGCAACTGGGAGACCTGCAATGACAGGCAAGCATAATTGCTCATAGTGTATACCGTACTCATAATCTTTACTATACTGAAGTTGACAAACCAGACCTAAACAAACTACTCTTCAATCTTCGGATGCACTTGTATATTGTATAAGCCTATCACGACTATAATATCATAGATTGTATTTTGTGAACTGCATGCACTTCTGCAGGTCGCCATGGATACAGCATATGGTATAGCCCTGTTCGATAATAGGCTTACTAGTTCAAACTTCTTCAAATTCAATGTCCACAATGATATATAAACACGTGTCACAGTGACCTTTCGATTGAGACTAGCGCGCTATATCCTCACCATGAGGGTCGCGTGGGGGTGGGACAAACACCAAATTGTCAGCGTGGTTGTATACCTGGAGACAGGCTGGCATATTAAGCTAATTATATTTTACACTGCGCCGCCTTTGTTTTCTTTGTATAATAATTGGGATTTATATAGCGCCGTCAATTGGCCTTTCACACGTGTTGTTGCTGTTGCGGAGATCGTTTGATTTTCGTTTCATGCCTGTCACTGTTTAGCAGCACACTAATCATCATAACAATGATGATTAGTGTCGCCCTCCTCCTTTATCCAGACTTGGGACTGGCACTGGCAGAGTGTAACCAGTGGTGGAGTTCTAAATTTCTTTTCGTTGTATGTCTACAATTAAATAGTACTAGTACGGTAGTACCCCTCAGCATCTACTTTTCGCTACAGTTCGTACTCGGTTAGTGCCAGTCCCAAGCCTGGAAAAAGGAGGAAGGCAACATTAATCGTCTTTTTTATGACACGGTGTCGTTAAACAGTAACTAACCAAGCATAGACCGTTGTCTGTCTGTCTGTCTGTCTGTCTGTCTGTCTGTCTATATCTGTCTGTGTTTCTATGTGTCTGTCTGTTTGTCTGTCTGACTGCCTGTATGTATGTGTGTCTGTGTGTCTAATATTGTCTATCTGTCTGTCGGTCTGCCTGTCTGTATGTATGTCTGTGCGTCTGTGTGTCTGTTTGTTTGTTTGTGTGTCTGTGTGTGTTTGTGTGTGTCTGTGTTTGTCTGTCTGTCTGTCTGTGTGTCTGTCTTTCTGTCTGTCTGTCTGTCCGTCTGTCTGTTTGTCGGATTGTCTGTCTGTGTGTCTGTGTCTGTGTGTGTCTGTCTGTGTGTCTGTCTGTGTGTGCCTGTCTTTCTGTCTGTCCGTCTGTCTGTCGGTTTGTCTGTCTGTCTGTGTGTCTGTGTGTGTATGTATGTCTGTGTGTCTGTCCGTGTGTATGTCTGTGTGTGTGTGTCTGTCTTTCTGTCTGTCTGTCCGTCTGTCTGTCTGAGACTCTGAATAGGCTACTCTGAGCTCTAGACTACAATTCATTTCTTAGTCTTTAGATCATTATATCATGAGATGATTGTTAACGTTCGTCATGCTGCAATGTATGTTTATTATGATTCTCATTCTATAATCTTTTGATAGGCGTTCTAATTTGCTATGAAAACAATGGATTTTTATTGCAAGACGTTGTTTTCTTATACCATCCGTTTTCTTCTATGATAGGTTGATTATCCTAATTAGGCGAGGGATCTCTAGCTCTTTTGTGTATCCTTTTGTTATCCCAAGGAGCTGAACCATTATCTTTGCATTAAAAGGGCAATTTATAATTTTATATATCTCCCTATTTGTTGATTAACAAACATTATCTTTGGGCCGATAGTATTTCGGTGTATGATAATTATATTGCATACGTTTGAATGTTTGCTGTCTCACGTGAATTAATCTTTCTGTATCGACTCAAGACGGGAAGAATTAATTTTAAAGGAAGTTCATATAGGCTAAACTGCATAAGTAAATAAATCATTATATCGCATGTCTACAGGACTTGGCTTTACTTCATAGATCCATATTAGCCTATATAGCGCCTTAAAATAACCTCACGAAGGGGCTTAATTCATGCTCTTATATCGGTCGCGTTTTCTTCCTATATGCCTGCATAACTTGTTTAAATATTTTGATTTTGACAACACTTATGTATAAAGGGCAGCAATTCTCAAGACTTTGTCCAATTGTCCCACAGTGCTTGCCTTAACTTCCTAGATCCAAAACGTGCATTATAAGAAGCTATAATATTATATTATGTGCAATGTAAAGGCTTACATACATGTATGCCTATTTTAAGAATCATATGCGACAAAAGTGTCTAATTGAATCCACAGTCAGTGGCTTCCATCCCCTCACTAAACAACCTGACTCTGTCCCTCTCATTCCCCCTCCCTCACCGGCCTTCTCCTCCCGGGCCGGTTTTACGTCAGTTTTAGCTAATTTCGGACCTCTGGCCCCTGCTTTCCACCGAGCTCAAGTTGCCCCCCACCTGGAATAGGGACAGAAGCCCTGTAACTACAATCCTGGGTGCGGTGGTGTAGGGGAGAGTGCTACAAGATGCCCAGGGCGAATAAGACGCCCACCCCCTTTAAAACGGATAAACAGACATAAATTCGTATTTTAGTTGTCTCATTGCATGCAGCGACATCTTGTGAACCTTCCATAACAGTGATGTTTCAGTATTCGAGATATTGACGTGATAAATCAATTTTCTAAATTTTCACCCCTTTTGCGTAAGTACACATCCACGAATCTTCCTAATTTTCTCTTTAGCCTTATGCAGTAAAAATTCGTGCACTTCACCGTTTATTTTGGATTCATTTATAGTTGTTTTAATGGTTTTATCTAACTCGTAAACATTGCCCTCGTTAAATAAAATGGCGTCAGTAGAGAAGGACTCAAAAATTACAAGAAGCCCATGGGCATCCTGTATGCATAGGAAGCATAGAGATTACAAGAAGCCCATGGGCGTCTTGAATGTATACTAAGCATATAGATTACAAGATGCCCATGAGCGTCTTGGATACCATTAGCAAGTGGCCAAGAATTGGTGCCTGCCATGACACCACCTTCTGCTCATCAATATTCTGAGTCTACAAATTTGCCAGTGTTTATTGAAGAAGAAAAGGATATAGCCTAGTGCATGAAGTGTAAGAGTTGGTGTCATGAAGAATGTAAGCCTACAGATCGATAAATATCCAAGAGATTCGTATGTGACTTTTCGTTAGCCTGTGTTTAAGGTGAAAATGACAATAGTGACTTACAACATGAGATTGGAGTTTTTGTTTCTCGTGTTTTGATTTGGTTTGTAGCTTTAGAATCTTTTAGTCTTGGTTAAATTTGTTTAGCTGTCATGCAGTTTATTGGTTTAGTCTAAAAATGCATGATTACAATACCAATTCTTTTAGTCAATTTCCATTGCTCCAAGATGCCCATCCTATGGGCGTCTTGTAGTATAGGGTTCCTAAGACGCCCATTTTGGAGGGGTCTACCTTTTTAAATTTACACAAATGATCTTATTGAATTATGTTCTATACTTGCTGTCACTGCTTCCTTAATGATTACTCTTTGCATTAGGGTCAGACATGTTCTTCTCTTAGAATCCACACAGAAGAAAATAGCAATTTTCGTTAGCGTGGGCATCTTGGAGCACTCTCCCCTAGTGGGTATGCTCGTTGCCTTGCGGCCGGAGGGGTACAGGTTCGAGTCCACCTCAGGTCTCCGCATATAGAGACCTTGAGCAAGTCCTTCGCTCGCAATTGCTCGGGCGCTTCGGCGTGAAACTCCGATGCAGTGTAGACGAGAGTGCCTCTGAGGAGAGAGCTTGAAGGGGCGCTATAGAAATGGAGAAATAAAAAAATAAATGAATAAATGAAAAATTGAATCGTGAATTCGTTTTCTTGTGTATGATATACTTACGTTCTTAAAGCTGAATGAAACGACGGTTGACACTCCAACGGAGACTTTAAATCCTCCAGACAACATGAGCGGAGTTTCGTATGGATCATGCAGATAGACCTGCAGATGGTCACGTTAATGGTTAATGTGATGTCTCGTATAAGTATGCAAGGTCACGTTAATATGACATCTCGTTAAGTATGTAAAGTCGCCTTAAACAGTTAACATCTCGTTAAGTATGTAAGGTCACATTAACATTTAACATGATGTCTCGTTAAGTATTTAAGGTCACATTAATGGTTAATTAATATGATATCTAGTATAAGTATGCACGGTCACATTAACAGATAACATTATATCTATATATTATATATAACGTGCGTATATATATATATATATATATATATATATATGTATACGAACATAGCGCCTTAAAATAACCTCACAAAGGCGCTTAATTCATGCTCTGATATCGGTCGCGTTTTCTTCCTATGGCTGCATAACTTGCATCAGACCATCTTTGATAATTTTTAAGAGCAGATTTCGCCATGGCTTGTATTTGTCTTTTATTTTTATAGAACCGATTAAGATGCTCAATATCTATGGCAGCCCATTCGTAATCGTAATCGTCAGCTTCAAACTTCTGTTCTGTAAGCGTCACTCGAAAGCCAAGCTCATGACTCCACTTTAGTCACAATCGCTGACAAGCATTGCAGGACGTGTCTGCCTACAGGGTAAGCCGAACAGATCATAATTTTATGATTATATCTTCGATGCGCCATTTATTTTCGAACATTCAAGCATTCGATCTTAAATCACTGAGTGTTGTAGCCTGTAGGTCCCGCTGTGGTCAATAATTTGTAAGCTCATAACTTGTGAATTCAGAAGACGCGCGAAAATCGCATCCAGAGATCTGGTTACCAAGACAACGTATTGTATTCGGAGCTGCGCTATGATTGGCTAAAGGCCGGTTACCATGGCAGCGTATTGTGCTCAACGCTGCGCTATGATTGGCTACTAGCGGTTTGTTTTTGGCCTGAAAGTTATAAAAATGGAGCAATCCCTTGGGGGCACTCAGTCCCTCCTACGCTGGAAGAAGATCGGAAGAACAACAAGAGGATGGAAGACTACGAAGATCTCGAACTGGTAAGTTTGACTTATATAACTTATGCTGGCCGAAGGGAAGCGGTCCTCGGACCGCCTCTCTTCGGCCAGCATAAGGGTCAAACTTACAAGAGAACCGGGCCATAGCATAGGCCTTAGATAGGAGTAATTTAAAGTTGATTATTGAGCGTAAGGTTAATTATTATCGTCCATCTTACCATACATTCATTCATCCATCTAATCATTCATCCATCAACCTATAGATTGATATAGCGCTAGTTGAGATTAATCTAGATCTAGATTTATCTGGTTTACATTTACTATTACTAGTCATGTATATAGGCCTACGGTCTAAGCGGTTAAGCTTAGACACTGGCCTGCATGTTTTCGTATAGATTTAGGCGATTCTTGTTGCCCTATAAGGCGTTCTCTTAGGGCAGGGTGTTGTTGTTCTTGATTGCGCAGGAAGAAGACCTGGGAGAGGAAGTCGAAGCGAGACGGAGGGCGAGGTCTCGCAGCGCTCGGCCGGGAGCGTCGGCAGCAGCAGCGGCCAAGGACGACGACGATGACGAGGGAGCGACTCCTTCGCGACGGAGACGGAGACGCCGCAGACGGGGAGGCCGCCGTCGCCGACGACGAAGCCACGGACGCCGCCGACGACGTCGCCGACGCCGCTACTAGACGACGCTGCTACGATCGGGAGGGCGTCTGCCTCCTCCTTCTACGCTGAAGACGGGAAAGACCCGAGCGACAGCAACAGATGAACTGTCGTCTGCGAACTAATTAAAAAATTAATACTAGACTGATGAAGTCTATGAATGTTCGCTCATTAAAAGTTGAAAAGAAATAACTTGTCTTATTCTTCTATTGTTAGGCCTATGGCATAGGATTTAGTCACTGTATAGGCTGCCATGTAGTCGCTTAGGCTCCAAGGTACATGTAGATTGGAGGCTTCAGCTTCGAAAGTTGTAGGCGATTGAGTTTCCCAATTCGAAAAAACCAGGCCTTCCATAAACCTTAGTCTTAAGTCTTCATGAAAATATAGAGAAGCAGAAGAGAGCAGTCCCTTGAGGGAGGCGGCCATGGGTATGAAGTGTTAGCGACTTCATTTTCCCAGCCTCGGTATATATGACGACGTGTGATGGCCTGTCCTCTCCCTCGCCGTCTCACCGAGTAAGTGTGCGGTCATGTACTCATCATAGCTGAGTAGGGTACTGGTAGGGGTGCAAGGGGAACACGTATCAAACCAAATGTGTGGCGGTGCTGAATTGACTTTAGACCCGATTATGACTTCATTATAAACAGGGTACGGGTACGAATAAGCTTCTGATTACATCAAAATGTTCTCACGAACTGCGGGTTCGAATTGTAGTCATCAACAGGTTTTTTAGCGTGCAGTCATACAGAAAAGGTGCAGCTCCAAACAGATTTGTGCAGTTGTAGAAGTGTTTCTGTGCAGTTAAAAGTGGTTTTAGAAATGTAATTGCCTTCCGATTATGAGTAATTTAACATGGAGGTTGGAAAGAGAAAGAAGGGAAAGTTCTAAAAATTTATGCAAAAATTCCTGATGATTACATTACCATTATCATCTTTACTTACCCTGAAGCCGGCGGATGGGGACCACATCACCAGATAGTCAGACTGATTGCTCCACAGCACAAGACGTAGACCATAGTTGGCGCCAGGTTCTGTTGTCATGTAGTTAGTCGCTTCTGCAATTCAATTGTTGCAACGTCAGAATATTAAAACTGTTCGCTTAATCGGTTAGTTTACTTTCTGCCGCTTATTATCATTTTGAGTCTATTATAGCTCTTAGACGCACAACATCAGCACGTTGATCACTTAAGTATTATAGGCCTACTCAGTGCTAAAAGTGTTTTAAAAATAAGTGCCAGGACGCCCTTTACCTTTCCAAAAAAAGTGCCAGGACGCCCCTGGCCAAATACGTGGCAGGACGGCATAGAGATTTGAAAATAAGTGCCAGGACGCCGTCCATGACCGTCCTGCCACACTTTAATCCCTGGGCCTACTGTACTGCAAGTTTACCAGGCATTATAGGTTGTACCAGCCTAGGTTTGAAGTCAATGTTCACTGAAGTTCGACCTTTACATATTAATTCAACACCGCGAATCCCGCCTCCCATTCTTTCAACATAAAATAATGCAAACAGTGTGACAGGTTCATATGTCTCAATCGCCATTTAAGAAAAACTTATTGATTTATTCGAATCGGGTTTAAATTAATACAAATTATATAAGGACTTATAATACCAGAGTAGCAGTTAATGAATGATCTCTTAGTATTATTCTGCGGAGCGCACTGCCAATTCAAATATTATGCTTTGATTTCAAATCCCAGACCTCTCGGTTTATAATAAGCCACCAGTTGTTTCACGCACACAATTATTCTTCCTATAGTTCTTCGCACTGGGAGCGCCTCTGATTAGGTTGTACTGCGAGAGGTGCTTTATAAATCCAAGAATAGGATAGGATAGGATAGGATAGGATAGGATAGGATAGGATAGGATAGGATAGGATAGGATAGGATAGGATAGGATAGGATAGGATAGGATATAGGATAGGATAGGATAGGATAGGATAGGATAGGATAGGATAGGATAGGATAGAATAGAATAGAATAGAATAGAATAGAATAGGCCGCATGATTTTAAACTCGCAACCAAAGACGATAGAAAGTATAGGTCTAACAAGAGTTTCACATAGAAACTATCAAACAAACCTTTGTTAGAAGGCCTAGCAATCTTATTTTTCGTGTAGGCCTAACGAATGTAGGCCACTGCCTGCATGCATGCGTTGCGACATCTATAAACTATAATTTGCAATAAATGAAGTTATAATTATTAGATCCTAAAAATATAATTTTTTGGTAAAATGAATGAATTCAGACAATTATAATCTTCAACATAGGCGTAGGGGACATTTCAGCAGTGGGGTGGGGGCAAATGAGACTTTTTCCCGATAAATTGTTTCATCCGGCCGAAATCTTAAGAAAAATTCTCGTTACGTTTGCCCGAAAATTCTGACGACCTTTTTTTAGTCATCCGATACTTTTGCCCGAGTTTTTTAAAAAACTTTTCTTTATTTTTCCGGGTCTGCTTGCCCGAAAAATCAGTCCAAAATTTGGACCCCCGTATCCTACGCCTATGATCTTCAATAAATTATGCTTATTTCAGGTAGGCCTACTTACGCGAATTAAAAGAGAAGCAGAATCCAAGGTCGGTTGAAACTGGTCGCATAGACTCATTCAGATTACACGGCACCAGATTAAATTCACACTAAAATAAGATAACAAAAAATTAAGGATTTAAATAGCAGAACCCTATTCGTAATCGTAATCGTGATTACCAAACTTCTAAAGCGCTACTCGAGAGCCAAGCGCGGGGCATCAGCTTATTCACGAGCGCTACGTTGAGTCAAATAATAATAATAATAATTACGACGATTTATATGGCGCAGTAACACAGCCATGCCGTTACAAGGGCGCCTTACAGAAAACCAGCTACACCGGATAAGCCCTAACGAACAAGTGTGATTTTAGCCTGGCTTTAAAAGAGTCCACTGAGCCTGCTGATCGGATAGCGAGAGGAAGACTGTTCCAGCAACGAGGACCAGCGACCGAGAAGGCACGATCGCCGAAGCACGTTCTCATTCTCCGCACACGCAAATCAGACCTCTCGGATGATCTGAGCCGAAGCCCAGCCGCGGAGGAATGAGTCTCTATGCAGCAATCGCGCAGGTACTCGGGCGCAGCTCCGTGAAGCGATTTGAACACGAGCAAACAGAGCTTGAATTCGATGCGAGATGAAACAGGCAGCCAGTGGAGGACATCACGGAGAAGCGGCGTGGGCGCAAATGGGTGTCCGTAAGAGTACCGGTGCCCAAAGGAGGTCTGAGTCGGTTGCCATGGGATCAGAGGGGCGGAACGGCCATACTATGGCGGGAGTCGTCGCATGGGTCGAGAATTGTGGAGGATCAGATGAGACAGGGTAAGAGTTCTTGAAGAGGACTGTATAAATATTAATTTGTTTAGGTCTATCCTATAAACATTTGGCATTGCACTATCCATGTGGAGACAAGATTCAAAATTTTTTTTAATCAGAGAAAGAATGCATGGGACAAGCGAAACTGGAGAATATCATCTGGAAAAAGCGACTGAATTGGAAGGGGCACTTGCTCAGTGGCGGATCCAGAACTGTTTGAAGGGGGACCAAAATCTTAGATCTTGGGTGGAAAAAAAATTATTGGTAAGATCGAAATATAGTGATCGGTCGTTGAGGAAAAGAGTACTTTTCATCCACCAAAAAAAGTTGATGACATTTTTTTTAGTCATCTGGCAATTTTTTGGGAAAATCATACCATTTCATCCGCCAAAAAGTTGATGACTTTTTTTTAGTCATCCGGCAAATTTTTCGGGAAAATCATACCATTTCATATTTCATCCACACAATTTTCCGAATAGGGGGGGCAATATCCATTACACCCGTATTCGTATTGCTAATTTCAGACCAAATGGGGGGCCACGTCCCATGGCAGTTTGAAATGGGGGGGCCGTGGCCGGATTGGCCCCACTGGATCCGCCCCTGCACTTGCTACGAATGGACCACGACAGGAGAGCCAACCAGGCAGTTAAATGGATTCCAGAGGGGAAACGTGGAAGGGAAAGACCAAGAAAAATGGGAAGGAGACCGTACGAGAAGATCTGTAGAGTCTGGAAATGATGTGGGAGGATATATCGACTCTCAGCAAAGTATAAAAAATCATCCGATACAGCTGACCTATATAATACTCATTCATTCATTCATTCATTCAAGAATTTAAATAGCGCCTCTTCAAGAAAACTACTCAGAGGCGCTCCCGACTCCAGCACGGCCAACAATTAGAAAGTATCAGTATCTATATTCAGTTAACAATTATACGACCTGGATGAGCACTTCCTGCATTGGTGGGGCCATCAGTCTGTACAGCTCTCCCCAGTTAACGTCCCAGTAGTTTGAGTTGTAGCTCTTGTAGTCCGGGTGGAAGTTGACGTCAGGGAAGGGAGGCATCATCTTGGCAACGACATCGACTATGTTCGGACCTAAATAATCGTGGAAACAAATCAAATGTCATTGATCTCGATATTATTGTTAACCAGATGAACATCTGAACACAAAACGAAAACTCAGCTTCTATCACATGACATCATGCGAGACATTTTAAATGGACTCATCACCATCATCATCGTCATCATCGTCGCCGTCGTCGTCATCATCACTACCATCATCAACGTCGTCGCCGTCGTCGTTAACACAGGTTAACACGCTGACCAAGAATGCGAGAGGTAGCAGGTTCGAGCCCTCGTTGGGCAGATTTGATTTGTAGGCTGCTATTAGCGCCATTGTAATTGCAAAGCTGTCTGCTCAGTTGGTAGTTAAGTTTAATTAAGATTACTGCATAACTTGTAAATGTAGAGCGCAGTGCGTCTTGCAGGCGTTTAAATAAAGAAAAGATATTATTAACAACGACAACAACGTGATACTCGCCTTGATCCTCTTGCACAATATATTGCCACCAAAACGACAAAGCCATCGCCACAACAGTTACTACCGCTACTGCCACCAAGGCCGTAGCCAGGATTTTATTTCGGGGGGTGTTTTCAGTGGCGGCCATGATTTCAATTTTGGGGAGGCTGAATTTCCTGAAAATTTTCCATTTCTATCGACCAAATTTCTGATGACCTTTTTTAAAAGTCATCAACTTCAATTTTTCAGATCGAAGTTTAATCTATTATTTCGTTTCGGGGGTGTTTTCATGACTTTTCCATGCTTTTTTGCATCACGAACTAAAAAATGCAATAAATTTTTTCTGCATTTTCCATTTGGGGGGGTGTTCAAACACCCCAAACACACCCCCAGTCTACGGCCTTGACTGCTACGGTTGCCATTGCCTCTTCTTCTGCTGATGCTGCTTATGCTACTAAAACTTATGACATTGTTTCTACTTTCCAGTAATGATGCTGCTTATGCTACTAAAACTTATGTTTCTACTTTCTAGTAATGATGATACTTATGCTACTAAAACTTATGTTTCTACTTTCTAGTAATGATGATACTTATGCTACTAAAACTTATGTTTCTACTTTCTAGTAATTGCAGGGTTTGAGTAAAAATAATTTCGAAATATAGCCTATGTGTCCTCTAACCGAGTCCTTCGACCACCCGTCTTCTCAGCCGGTTCTCCATACAGATCGTGACGGTGGGAAAACGCAGAGAGTTGCTGTGCATCAGTTGGTACTTGGCAATAGTTGGTCTTGCCATGAAGTAATCGATCCGACCCTGTATCTGAACACCCATCACAACAACCCCGAACAACAAGAGAATCACCCACATGACCCTACGCAGCACAGAACCGACTGCGTATGACGAAGGCCTCACAATTGATGAACCAAACCGGCGATTGAAGAGTCGTATGCAAATGAGATGAGACGGCGACTTAGTATCAACCCTGCGATTTCCGTTAATTTGTATTCATCGCCATTTTCAGATGGATTCTTTGTTCCGGGTGGTTGCTCCGGGGTAGATGGATTGGGACTCTGGGGCATGGCTGCAGAGGAGCAGCTTGCCAGTCTTGTCTCGCTGTGGTCAACCTCGTTTCTTTTCGTCATGACCACCCTATTCCTTCCATTGGACCGTGGAGCAGACCTATCCAAACTACCTTCAAAATTTTCATCGCTAAGGTCTTTGCTCATCCTTTCAGTCTCTGCTATGCCCACCCCAACGTCGCTGGGGTCGAGGCATCTTGAGGTGTCTTCTACGGCAAATGGGTGACTCATATTTTTCCTAAATCTTCGAAGTTCACTGTTTGACTTCAGCAAAGCAGAGTAAAAGTGACAAACACATCAGACCTTCGTCAGAAATGCGTCAGTCTCAACAGTTTGAATGCTATGAGCTTATATACGATGATAGCTATCAGCAGCTCATTATAACTGATCGATTCATTGAGAAACTCGTAGAGAGTACGGAAGACTAGAACAGATAACGAAGCGACCACTGCTCGTTTCATCACAGCTGCAGTTAACATAGCCTAAGTTTCAAGATTCATGCTCTCACAACCAGTGACATATGAGAATTTAGATGTAAAAAACGATGGAAACGGAATAAAAACCGGGAAAACGTCGTTTTAATCGAGAAAAAAAGGAAAAAAACGACAAAAAACCGATATGGAAAATAATTTGACATTAATTTTTACACCTTAAACTGCATTTTTAACTTAAAACCCTTGTTTATTAGGCTATTAGCCTACATGTAGGCTATCTCTTAAAATAATGATGACGTTATGCAATTAAATAATGGCATAAGTTAGCTAAATCCTTGGGATTATAGGCTGAAAACGTAAGGAATATCATAAAAAAATAAAAGTTAGGAAAATAAAACGAGACAGACAATAAATAAATAGCGTTACATAAAAAACCGAATAAAACGCTGCAAAAAATTAAAAAATTAAAAAAACGACTTTTTTGGGAGCGAAAAAAACCCGATAAAACTCTTTTAAACAACTTATTAGGCAAGTTACCCGGGTTAAATTTAGTCTCGTTGTCAAATTTGAGCTTCCGTATAATTGTGAGGACTGTTAGGCTATAATTATTATATAGGCAGATATAGGCCCTAATATTATGGACGTGTAGCCTACTTTTTGAATGACCCTCCACTAGACCTACACTTCAATTCTTATAGACCTTATAGTCTTGCTGTGCTTTTTCACACGGTAGAGCGTTCTTGAAGCACCGGTAAACGACACGTAGGCCCATGGGCGGAGTTTGGTTTCCGTTCTTGGGAGGGCTAACCCCGAGTCTGGGCCTTCTTAGGGGGGCTAACCCCGAAAAAGGATACAATTTTCATGGTAAAAAAGTTGAATCTGGGCATTCTTGGGGGGGCTTAGCTCCCCCTAGCCCCTGATAAACTCCGCCCATGCGTAGGCCTACTTCTCGGTTTCAGTCTGTTGTGAATAAATAGATTAGATCGAGCCGCATCTTGAGAAGAAGATGATGAGTTGCTGGAGACGCAGAAGAGGAAAAGAATCGATAAAACAGTTGCTGACACAAATGAACCGTAGAGGAAGACCACTCACGCGTATCGAATGATAGGCCTAGGCCTATATGATCTTTTGCTGAAGATAGGCCTAACAAATTACTCAGTGCAGTGATGAGCATGGTGAGATGAGAGTGAGACCTATACCAATAAAAGAACGAGGTGTAGGTACAATCCATCATTTTGCCTATACACACCCTGCTATAGCATTACCATGGGTATTAGGTAGCGCACAGGCCTACGTATATATACACGGTGAACGGAAAAAAACCGAACCTCTCCTATTGCTACGATAATTTGTGTAATAATTTGTACATTTTAATAAAATTTTGAGAAAATTCAGCCTAAAGGACAAGAATCAGATAACTATCATTTGTTAGTTATAATGTGTGTTCAAAATATCCTCCTTCAGCCTCAAAACACGCACAAAGACGCGCTCGGCACTGACTAGTTGCTGAATCAATTACAGCTTGATCAGCCCTGGGCCAATATCATACGCTGACGCAGTTCTCCGACCTCACGTACCATTTCTTGTAAACTTTTTCTTGCATCACAGACTAGATTTTATAGTCCAATATTGTAGGCTATTTGAAATGAATCAAGTTTGCGGGATAACCCATCAACAACTGCCTTGATCGCTCAAGCCATGCGGCCCATGCCTGCTTGTTGACCTCCGCTAGTTTTGTCGCTATACGCTCCTTCAAACATTTTAATTAACTTCAAGTTTTAGCTGGAATAGCGTATAATTATAAAAACTAGTTAGGTTTATAGTTGGGAATAAAATAGTTCTATTCTCAATAATATTTTTACATGTTTGGCGTTAATTTCTTTATTTATTGTAGAGGTTCGGTTTTTTTCCGTTCACCGTGTATATATGAACCATATAGGCCTAAACTAAAGGCCCAAATTTAAAATATGGAAAGTTTTCAGTTTCACTGAAAGCGCGCGTCAATTAAAGTTAAAACAATTAATGAGAACACCTACCGTAGCTTAGACATGCATACATTACAATTAACATAATTATGGAAGTCTAGGCCTAATAGCCTATAACAGTTGAATTATCTGTATTGGACTAAACTTCAGGCACGAGGACTTTATGAACGATGGCATAATAATAATAATAATTATTTTTAGCATCCACTCAAACTGGCACCGGTTGTAATAAAGTATAGGCTAAGTAAATAAGCATAGGCCTAGGGGCCCTATAGTCTTTAATTATTAGGCCTATGAAAATGGCAGAGTACTCTAAAACCAGTCACACATTTTGACTGCAGCAAAGGCGGCAGAGGTCGACGTAGGCTACTGTTTGTTATTTAGGCCTATTATGGCGGCAGTGGCCACAAGAGTGCAATGGACACAAATCAGACAAACTTCATATTTCGCGTTAAATCGGACAACATGATGAGCTAATAATGTAGGCCTACGTTCCATCTATTTTCAGTGGTAAAAATAAATAGCTAGACCTAACCTATAATGCGGGGATTTAAAATGTTAAGCTAGGCCTACATACTACCGCCTATATATTCAGGTTGCTAAGCGTTGCTGAAGCCTGAAGGATCAATTAATTGAAAAAAGCAGGTTCGCGGCCATTCGGCTACGGTCGCCAAATAAATTCGCGGGTATTGACATTTTAATCTTACTTACTTACTTATTGTTGTCAATTAAGAGGATTGTTGCGATCGCGACAACGACGCCAAACCCGAAGAGCATAGAACCAGCGTAAAAAGGTTTTGTCATGCCGCCCATGCGCATGTCTATGAATGACAACAATCGCGGAGATATGTGAATAATAGTTTTTAATAATAACAATTGAATTTTTATCGAATTATTATCGTTTGTTTTACCTATTGGATTTAATTACTGAAGATCAGCTGGCACTTATTATTATGGGTGAACCGATGGAGGATGCCGACGACGGTTCGTCACAGCACGGTCTTAATAACTGTAACGACAGCAACCCAGACTATTCAAAAGCATCGCTTCGCAAACCTAGCGGCATAGGTGAGCAACACGCAAACAATAATATTACTTCTGTTCCGTATTATAAAGTTTAGGACTCTGACTTTATTCATTTCTATTGTATTTATCTAATGCACAATGTTTAAGCCGTATTCTGAATGCCTTCGCACATTTCTTCGATTTCAGTTTCGTGGTCGCCATAAGAAGTATGCCGACTCGCCCCAGATTATTCTGCCACTTAAAAGGATTGTGATTTGTGGCAATCTTGTAGCTGATGGCGGTATACAAGAAGAATTGTGGAATGAAGGATTTGGATGTTTGTTTAAAGTTAAATGCATGTGAAATTTTTGGATTTCTGGTCGATGCAATCGTTGATCTCCATGAAAACTGCAAGTTAAAATTTTCACTGTATTGTGAATTGAGAGCTTTCATTGTTTATGCTGGCTTTTACAATATTTCCTATTTTGCGCTTCACTTGTTCATGTTTTTCTGGCGTGCTTTAAAAATGCAAGTTTTATTATTACAGTTTTCTTGTTTAGTTTAGCAAATACAAAGAGCTTTACAATTGAACTACGTTGTAGACACAAGTTCTGTTCTGCAATTAAATATAACCTGACTCTGCACTCTGCAGCCAAAACAATAATGTAAAACTCTTGCATCTAGCTGTGTTGGGTCAAAAGCAGACCAAAGTTTACAGCGTTTTGTGGGTTTATCCTTGATTTTAGCGGCCGACCGGCTAAATAATCGTATACAAAATCGACAATTATAATCGGGGTTGCCGCTAAAGGGATTAAAGAATATGTTGTTTTTGAGACACTATGGTATTGGTTGCTGTGGACATTTTGGTGTTGCTTGGATGTGTGTGAAAAGTTTCTAAATGGTGCTATAGAATTGTTTGGATAATTAATATTACATACATGTATGCATACAAAAAGTTGTTTTCTTTTTGTAGTGATGATGGCAAAAAGTTGTTTTCTTTTTGTAGTGATGATGGCAAAAAGTTGTTTTCTTTTTTGTAGTGATGATGGCAAAAAGTTGTTTTCTTTTTGTAGTGATGATGGCAAAAAGTTGTTTTCTTTTTGTAGTGATGATGGCAATAACAGCAGAGGACTATGAGTCAAAGTATTGGCCAGAACTTGAGAATGCCATCGACCAGCTTCTCAGAGTAATTCCCGGCCAATACTTGTCTGTTTCTTACGAACAAGTGTACAGGTTTGTTTTCTCTGCTGTTATTGTGCAATTTCTCTGTTTATATTGGTTTATTTCTATTGCTTGCAGATCAATAAACTACGCTCTAGTGTATGTATGAGCACTTGTTCTAGTACCCCTTCAGGCTCACTGCTCAAAAGGTTCTCCTGACTACAGTGCACACGGAGTTTCACATTGAGGTCCAAGTCATGTTTGTTGTATTAGATTTCAATTTGACTTCTTCTTGACCAGTTAGATTGCCTAAATCCTATATGATGTTATTCGGGCACAGGTCTCTGATTGGTGTGAGAGGTGCTATATAAATTTACAGATACGATACAATGATAGAGACTATCTCTACTCTAAAAAAATATATGACGCTAAAGAAATTTTCAAAATGAAATATTTTGTGTCTGATTGTCAGTTGTGTCTACAAGTGTGTCTGCAAGCAGTTATCCGAACGACTCTACGAAGATTTGATTAAGCACATCACTAATCACCTAGAACAGCTGAGCATTCAACTACAGTCAAACATGGTGGGTTTAACAGCTAACGGCTTTCTTAACAGCTGAATTATAATAATGCATCATAATTCATATGAATCCCATTTCTACAAATCGGTGTCGTCTTTACCAAGCATAAGTTAGAAGTTGTTGAAATGATCCTGTCATTACATGATTCTACTTTCTGAGCTCGTACACATCTGTTTATTAATGACACCTTCTCTCATTTTCCAACTATGAGTAAATAAATATTCAATATGCATGCTTGGCCTAAAGTTCATAGGTTGTCTTATATATAAAAATATATTCGTTTTATTGGCAGAATAACCAGTCGACATAACGCGGCAGTTAACAAGCACAAAGAGAGGAGCAAATAAAGCCTAATAAACATTTTATGCAGCATCCGTGCTATGAAGTTTTTATTGTTTTTATTGGTTGGTTCAGGATAAGCATGCCAGTCATGAACTGAAGTTGTGGATATACTGATGCTAGCCTGCGACATCATGACTTTATGGCTGACTGTTCCTATCTTATGTGTTCCAGTTTGTAAGGAAGTTGTCTATTCTGTTTGTTTTAGGGTGCAGACTACAAGAACTACATCGACAGGTTTAATTTCGCGTTGAACCAGTATCTACAGGCATTACAGGGCATTGTACCAGTCTTCAACTATCTGGTTTGTGATATTTGCTGCTGCAAATAATTTTTTCTCTTTTACCCAATTTTCTTTTACTGTCTTATCTACCTATGTTGCTAGAACTCTGTAACATTAATTTTATTGCTTGCATCGTTTGTTTTTCTATTTATTTTTGATCCAGCTGTCTGCTTTTTATTGTATAGGCACAGTTAGTGACGAATTTTCTAGCACAGTTTGTGACGAATTTTCTAGCACAGTTTGTGACGAATTTTCTAGCACAGTTTGTGACGAATTTTCTTACACAGTTAGTGACGAATTTTCTAACAATTTGGGTCGTTTTTTATTGATGAATTTTGCTTGTGGGTTTGCATAATGCATATAATTTCCTTACTGCCTTAAAAATGGACAAGATTTTTCTTAAATTGAGCTTCAGTGCCTGCTGAGTGCCTGTCTACATTTCAAATCACAGCTGGGCCTGTGCTTCACGATACGCAGTCCTGAAATACACTATTGTGGACAAACTACGTAACTGTGTACCTACGTGGATAGCTCTATCTGTGTTTTTGTATTATTCCTTTACGGACCTCTTGAAAGTGCTGTGGGCATGGGTTGTCTATGGGATCTGAACAGGTATACCTGAACTTAATTAAAAACAAGGTAGCTTGGGTTCGTATGATTGTTAACAGCTTTAATAAATGAATAACTGCCTTTATGTTTGTAGAACCGGTTTTATGTAGAGTTAAAGCTGAAGCAAGATCTTATGGTGGAGTTGAAGAAGTTGTTTGTCAAGTTTGTTGCCGACCGACATATTGACACGTTAATATGTAAGTAAGATAATCAGTGTTATAAGTAAGTAAGATAATCATTTTAATAAGTAAGCAAGATGATCAGTGTAAATTCTTGAAGTTCCTAGATTGGCTTAATCCAGTTGCTGACGATTAGTAGGAATCTCTGTAATAAAACATTTTTTGTTGCTGAAATTAATTAATTGTTTCCTACCCTTAAAATTAAAATTTAATTAAGCGAGTGTTTGTTCATCGAATTAAAATTTAATTGAGTACGTATTTCTTAATCACGTTAAAGTTTAATTTAGTAGGGTTTCTTAATTTATTAAAATTTAATTAAGTAGGTGTTTTTAAACTTGATTAAAGATTGTGTTTCAATGATCATGTTGAATTTGTTTCACATTCTTACCATCATGCTGCAGGTTCATGGTGTACACTGTACATGTGTATTTGAATTCACATTTATGATTAACATGATTTGATACTTTAATGGTGATAGCATGCTAAAAGTGACTGGACAACTAAAAAGCAGCTTGCAGCTAAGGTTTTCAGTTCTTGAACCTTGTAATTTGCGGCCTTTTGTAATTATGATTCATATATGTGTAGATAATATATGTTAGTATTTGAATTTATGTTTTAATTTTGTGTACACCAATAGAGTAAGATATATCTGCTGGATTTTGTTGTTCATTTTTGACTCTAACTCTTCTGTAGCACTTCTGGATAACATCCACCTACGCCCGCTCTCTGTGCTACCAGCCGTGGTTTCGCAACTCGTTATCAATCTTCACAAAATCAGGCCAGGTTAGCACCTTAGAAGTTCTCTTAGCTGTATAGAATTTTTATCTAGTCTGCAAACTTCTTGATTATTGTTACAATATATGTGCTAATAATTTGGGGACACCACAGCCAAATGGTAAGAACACTCAGAAAACCGCAGAAATCATCTCTGTGACCAGTTTCTGCTGGGGTTTGCTGAAGAAAGTAGGTACATAGACAGTGACATAGCTTCATAAACACAATTCTGAAGTTTTTCGGCCATGCCGGATTTAAGCGTGCTATAGCCGCACCTATGATCTATAGATGCTTCTGCAACATTCGTCTGAATTTTTTCATCGTTGTTTTTGTTTAACAAATTTTAAATCAAACTCATTGAGATCAAAGTAGGTTACTGCCGGAGCTGCATTATGGGTTTTGGTACAGTTGTTTCTTACTGTGAAACGTTTTCAGAAGTGAGCCTTCTTACTGGAGGTCTTCTTTTAAAGTTCCCGATATATATCACTCATGGTGGTCTATGAAAAACAACCAATGATGTTCTAACCTTCATACTGGTGGCCAATTTGTACTTGTACTAAACAAAATGGGCATAGGTTTGGCATTTGAATGTGAGAATATTGTATTGTATTGATCATTTCCAAAGCACCACTAATAGGGTGAACCATTCAAAGTGATTGGTTGACAACAGCAATTGAGTAACATGCTTTGTATAATTCATTCATTCAAGTATTTATATAGCGCCTGTTCAAGGAAACTACTCAGAGGCGCTCCCGACTCCAGTACGGCCAAACAGAACAGTTTTTAAGCGTTTATAGAATGTGTCAGAGAGTGATATAAAGAACAGGCAAAGCTCAAGGGGGAGGGCATTCCATACCACCGGGCCAACCACAGAAAAAGCACGACTCTGCATGATGGAATTCAGCATATGTTATTGTTTTTTGTTGTTGTTGTTGTGAAGAATATGCTCAGCTGAGGCCGCAGCTGTTCGCTCGTTACATACCGAACGTACTTCCTCCATGCTCGTTGGATGAACTCGACAAATACGTTCAAGAGGCGCAGCAGATGCAACGCGACCTACTCACTCATCCGGACTTCTTCCGGTTAGTCCTCTAATGCCGCAAATGTCTGAGTTTTTCCCTGAATGTGTTCAAGTTTCTTAACTGCCATGGCAATTGGCAAACTGCATAGTTTTAACTAGATGCGAACTCTGCTATGTTTTGTGTTGGAACTTTTTTTTAAATCGCATTGTATGTATGTATATGAACATTTAACAAGAATCTCATGAAGGCGCTCAAGGTAGCTACCCAACAGATCTAAACAGATGCGATTTAAGAGCTCTAGAAAATGTTTCCTGAGATGCATTCGCTGCAATGTTGCGAATTGTTAATGGAAGACATTCTGACCCGAGATGTAGTGATAAAAACGGCTTAAGTTTGTTTTAGATTATCAGTGCATCTTTACAATGCTATTATCTGGTGTCTACAAGTGGCTCAACGTTTATGACCAATGAAATACTTGTTCTGTCCTCCATTCTTTTTTCTCTATCCTTTGTTCTTCTGATTATCTTCTAATTATGTTATTCTCTCTTCTACCCACATTTCTTCTTTGATCTGATCCTTTCTGTTTTTAGTTTCATCTCAAATAGTTTGATGAATAGTATTTTTCCTTTGGTGTTTAGCGGCGACCAGGGCAGAAAGCGAGCATGTGAAGAGGACCAGACTCTCAGTTAGTAAAACAAGTGTTGTTCACTTATTTAGTTGCTTCAGTTTTTAACATGAATTGCTGGCTAAACGCTTTTAAAGCCTGCAATTGCGTCCTAGACAGTTTCACTTGACCAACTTTGCTGGATTTATGATAAACTTTTACAAGCGCTGAAAACTGTCATACATACATCACGTTCCTTCTTATTATCTGGTGGACCAAGTTCCAAGTACCTCTTTCGATGTCTGAAGACCAATTTCTTCTCACTTGGTCTCGCGCACTGGAAGCGCCTCTGATTTGTGGGTCCTCAATGTGGAATCACCTTCCCTCTGGAATTCGTGGCAGGATTCTAGTAGGAAATTTCACCTGCATCTTTTTGCTCTTTGAAGACCTTTATTTTTCATGGGACTGTCACGCGTAGAGTGCTTCTGAATAGCTCTGCTGTAAGAAGCGCTTTACAAATGCTATATTAGATTAGAATACATATTAGATTAGATAGAATGACACAGTTTGCATCACAAATGCTATATTATATTAGAATACATATTAGATTAGATATAATGACAGTTTTTGATTTGACGTTCTAAATGACTGTTTCTGAAATGTTTATGTTACAGAAGTGTCTGCTTCCTTTCCATGTCAGAACAACTCCAGTTCTTGATGAAGTTCTGCTCTGTTTATATGGACAGTCTCTCTCTCTACCATGAAACTACTTTTGAACTTGGTTTATCAGATCCCTTTACCTGTAAATAGATGTGTACAGTACCCAAGAACCTTCCCGTCTTTTTCCGTTTTAATTCTATTTTTACCATTTTTCCAGATGCTTGCAGGCGAAACTAAGCACGTTTTTTTCTGTTTGGCCTTTAAAAAACCAACCATATAGGAACGTAGTATAAAAAATGATTTCGTTTTTACATTTTGTAATGTATAATGTTTTTGGTCGATAAAACTGCTGAATATAATAGATGTTAGGCTATCTAAATCTTTGTTAGGCTACAGGAGAAATTCTGAGTTTTGGTCTGTGGCATTGTTTGTCTGTCTTCCGAAATATGAAGGCAGATACAATTCTTGTTGGTTGGTTATATGCATATACAAAAAATGTTGTCAATAGACATTCAGAATACCAGATAGATTATTATATTGCAAGTCAAACACCCATTTTCAGGTTTTTGTGAACCTTACATTAATGTTAATCAGAATTTCATCATGTAACCTATAAAATAATACCTTGTTCATGAAATGTTGGTCTCTGATTCGTATAAAAACATCTAAATCTGTGTGAAAATTTAATCTTTTAACAGCCCTGTTTCATAGTAATGTCAGTCTCTCACTGCATTGGCACTCCACGCCTCTACATGTTCTTTATTGCGGCTTTGTAGCTTTGATAGGGGAAGAGATAGCCCCCTGCCTCTTAATCTAGCGCTATGCTTAGGGACCTTGAACAAGTTCTTTATACTCAGCTGCATGACATTATTGACTACAGTGGTTCTGTTTAAAATTAAATAAGCTAAATAACTATTGAACTTTAGGAACAATAATTGTAATTATTAGAAATCGTTGTTTTTATGAGAATAATACTCTTTAAATTGCCTGGGAGAAATTAATTTTGTGGAAAATATGTGGGAACTGTTGATTATTTGGAGATAAAGCTACTATCTTGGGAAGTGTGTGAAAATTAAAGTGATTCCACCTGTTTGGACTGGGTTAATAAGGTTTCAGTGTGAATGCAAGTAGACTCTTGCATATACATGGGAGATAGTTGCAATGTAAATGCTTGTTTTCTTCTGCAATTATATCATGTACATTCATGTATGTATGTATTTATCAAGTTGCTTATTATAGCGCCTTTTAAAGTACCTCAGAAAAGCGCTGCATACGGTGCTGTTGGTTAAGCCAGATGGGCAGGTGCTCAATTACAAAGGACGCCCATTTGTGCAGTTGTTATGACGTGCTGTTCTTCCTTGTTTGAAACTAAGAATCCGTTTATACATATGTGGCGCCGCACACCGAAATCAGCATTAAGTCGGAGATTACACATCAGAGATATTAGGGAAATAGTATGTTTGTGATTTTTAAAAAAAATTTAATCGGGGAAAAACTTGGAGGGGAATTTTCCCTTGTTTTTAAAAGACAAGATGCTTAGCTATTTTAATACTCTTGTTATGCATATTATTTTTTAATTAATTTAATTAGATAACTTATTTTCTTATATCTTCTGTTAGAATTAAACTAGAGCAATATGCAGTAATTTTTGTGTCATTTTGATGCCTGAGACAAAGCCTTTGAAATGATGTATCAAACTCAATATCTTGGAAAATCACCTTAATGCTGATTTCGGTGTGCGGTGCCACATATTATTAGAGATAATTTTTGAAAGTTGATAAAAGTGTGAGGAAATGACAAGCTCTTAAGGGTCATCCATATATTACGTACGCAAATAATCTCACTTTTTAACCTTTCCCCACCTCCCCTCATTTTGTTGACTCCATGCATACGTACAAATGAGCTCTGCCCCCCACCCTTACCTCAAAGGCTATTTATGTAAGGTAATCTATGAAACATGTATTTTACCATTTTATTCTTGTTCAACAGCATAAATTACAGGACTTTTTTAACGTGCAGTTGTACACAAAATGTGCAGTTCTAAATGGATCTGTGCAGTTGTAGAAGCACTTCTGTACAGTTAAAACTAGCAACAAAATGTCATTGTCATCCGATTGGATGTAATTTATCATGGAGGATGGGAAAGGAAAGAAGGGGTTGTGCAGTTCTAAAAATTCCTTAAAACAGCCCTATACCCCTTTCCCACGCATGCACCCGTAGGCCTACGCAACTCTCCTAAATTCCGTTACCCCTTCGCGCGTACGTATTATATGGACAACCCCTTAACCCTTTAACGACCAGCGTGTACTAAAATGTTTGGGAAAACGTAATATGCAGCTGGTCATTAAAGGTGTTCAATTTCCTTTATAATTCGGTATTTTGCTTTGTTTGGTGGTTCTTTGTTTTGCAAATTGACTTCTTTTTTAAGTTTGCCAGCCACAATAAAATAATGTTTTCTTTTTAAATTTAAAAGTTATGGCCATACATTTTAAAGAGATATGTAATTAGAACTATCACGTTGATTGTTTAGTTTAGAAGAGAATGATTATTATTTTCTAAGAAGCATAGTAAGTTAATTGCGTTTGACCTATTTATCGTTTAGTATCAGTGGTCTGGTGTGTACAAAAAACTGTACATGGTCATGTAATTGTGTATGCAAGGCAGGGCACACAAGGATTCCTAAGAACCAGTAGGCCTATTGTAATACAGTCTGTTGCGTTACGAAGAAGTTAGAAATTGGCTTTGAGGGTTTAACCTAGTGGTTCCCGACCCGTGGCCCACAGGCCAAAAGTGGCCCGCCAGGCCTCCATAAATGGCCCTCATCTCTAAAAGAACTATCAAAAATATATGAAAAAATTGACAATATTTTGGTTAGGATAGAACACATAATTATTTTCTATTACAAATTATTTTATTTTGACGTCTAGAAGACGTAGAAGTAATGTCAAACGTTCTATTTTTAATCAATTATGACAATTTTTATGCTTTTAGTTAATTAAATTTTGGCCTTGTGGGCCCCTAATGGTCTTCAACTAAGAAAAAGTGGCCCTCGTGTCCTCCAACTTAGAAAAAGTGGCCCTAAAGTCGAAAAAGGTTGGGAACCACTGGTTTAGCCTAAGAAGTATCTGATGATTTAATTCTTATTTTTGCATTTGATTCTGTTGACTAATATTTCGGGCTAAGGCATGAAGAGCTGTTACAATACTAACAGTCTTTATTTGATTCTAACCAAGTAGTTTGCTGTTTTTTTCTATGCTTCTTTGCGACATTGTTATGCTCTATTAAAATACCTTTAGGATTATTCTGTAAATTTCTACGCAGTAGTTTATTTTGTGATTCACAGATAAATATGTGAATCTTTGAAATCATTTTGAACATTTCAGTCTAATAATTTTGGTGTCTAGTTGTTGCAGAATATTGTTGATCAGAATAAACCCCAATGCAATAATTATGGTGATTGCAATAATTATGGTGATTGCAATGATCATGGGCGGAAACCTGGGCGGAGACTTGGGGGGGGGGACGAACGAGTGGCCGAAGGAAAGACGCGGGATTTTTTTAGTCATCTGGCCGAAAAGTCAAGAAAATTGTCTATTTTCATCGCCAAAAACGTTGATGACCTTTTTTTAGTCATTTTGGCCGAAGAACACCGAAAAAGTCAAGAAAAATTTTAAAAGTCAAGAAAATTTCCTATTTTCACCGCCAAAAAAGTTGATGACTTTTTTTTAGTCTTGCCGCTCAACTATTGGGGGGGGGGAAACAAATGCATGGGCCGTCCCCCCCAACACCTCCGTTGGTGGGACCGTCTCCCTGTCCCCCCTAGGTTTCCGCCCATGCAATGATGAAAGTTGGTGATGCTCTGTAATTATTTTGAGGTTTGCAGTAAAATGTTTCCTACAAGAAAATAATTTTGATGGCATTCAGGCAATGTTTCTGCTTGGGCATGAAAAGTGGGGATGCAAAAATATGTGAATACGGGTATCCCTTGCCCCAATAAATTTACGCTTATGATTCCCTTTCCAAGCTATAGTCTAATTAGGCCTATTGATCAAACCGAGATCTAGCCATTTTTCAAGGATTTTTTTTCTATGACCTTGAATGACCCTGAATTCGTGTCAATTTTTTCTTCATATAAGTAGGGACAACTATAGCTCTCGTCGAGTCAAAAGAACAAAATGACAAATCGAAATTGGACTCTTCATTCAATATAGCAAAGATCTTAGACTTAGAGTCTTCGACTTAGGCCTATAGTTATTAAAAAGTGTAGGCCTATATTGAGAATGGACCCACGTTCCAATCAGGCCAGATGCTAAGCGCTTATTTTCCCGGCAAGGAAGGAATTTTGTGTAGGGTCCAATAGAGACGCTACATTATCTCCGTGAATTATATTTTTAAGACTAAAGATTGTCTATAGGCTGTAGTTGGCTGCAGGCCTTGCAATTTAGACGCATTATTGACGCAGCACCTACATACGTTGAATCAAGAATCTTGATCATTTTGTAAGGAGATGATTCAACTATTTCTGGTCCTTTCTACTTGGCGCGTGCGCCGCCTATCGAAGCGTAGACCTACGTCAGCACACTTAATTATTAGGCCTACAATGGAAATTAACAAAGAACCGTTCTTATAGTGCGTAGCATTTATTGTACAAGAATCACTAATTATAGCCTAATAATATTTACGTGTCAGAACAGTGCAATAATTAAGACAATGTCGACATGCAGGTTTACTTTGTGCAGTGAAATATAGCCCTACAATTATGCATCCCCTTTAAAAACACTTTCCCCCATCAATGGTCTTCGAATCTTGGATCCACCATTGCTTCAGCAACAGTCGAGGCTTTGAAACGACAGATAAAAACGTTCAAGTTTAAATCGATGACGCTCTAGCTACTACTACAAACCAGAACCTTGCTCAGTTGATCTGCAAGAATTACTATAAATTAATTATGCAGGCTTGTTCTGTAAATACGAAACATATAATATATAACGGGACAAAAGACGTACAGCACGCTTCTAAATTATACAATCGTCCAATAACAGTGATTCGGCAGTCTTAAATATATTTCTAAAGTTCAACAGTGCATAAATTATCAAAGTACCGGGTACAATATAATTATGATGATAGTTCGTCTACTAGACATTTCTTGCAGCGCGTCACGCTTCGTGGATTTCTCGAACGCTTCATCGCTATGCAAGACTGCCGATGTGACCGGGTGCGACGTGTCGGTCACGAGTGCTGAACCACGCCTTGACTAGTTTGCAGGCAGCCTTCAGCGTTTCTTCTTGGTCTTCCAGACTCCCGAGTTGCGGGTTCACCTCCACGAGATCCATCACAGCCAATTTGCCTGAAATTGGAAACAAGATCAGTGTAAGAATAATTGTGAAAAAATAACTGGGGGTTGGACCATTATCCACTTGGAATCGGGGTGTGAAAAACAGACTTTAAGATCAGTGTAAGAATTGTGAAAAAAATAACTGGGGGTTGGACCATTATCCACTTGGAATCGGGGTGTGAAAAACAGACTTTAAGATCAGTGTAAGAATTGTGAAAAAATAACTGGGGGTTGGACCATTATCCACTTGGAATCGGGGTGTGAAAAACAGATTTTAACATGGGGCTCTACGAAAGACTGGGGGGTTGAAGCCCTCCAAACCCCCGGCAATTCTCACCCTGAACAAGATCACGTCATTCAGATCAGAATATAAACAAGTCCGCAAGTACTTAAGTCGATCATCTTCATCTTGACCGTCCTCATTGCTGCGGATCGGAGACCAGAGCCAACGACGTCACGAGTTTTCTCGATCCATCCCTCTCTGTCCCTCGCTCTCCTTACGCAATCCACCATCAACAACCCCATCCACTCCTCGACGTCGTCCATTCAGCGTCTGTCGAGTCCCAAGAAATGCTATGGGTCGAACCCCCACTTCTTCGCAATTCTCAAGCTGATACACTTTTAAGAGTAGGCCTATTTCAACTTATCACATGCACGCCTCGTAGAGGTACCACGTGCGGCTACAGACGTGGTATCTCTACCACTAATCATGTGATCACAATCAGGTGTTCTCACACTAGTTATGTGATTAAACAAAATAACTTTGGTACTGACCTGTAGCAGCAACGGTGCGGACAATGTGGATGCCTTCCCCCATTGTTAGACCCTCGGGTACTGAAAAAGAAATAACACCAATGAATCAACTGCAACTGCCGACCAATTTGCTCTGGCGTTGTTTCAAATTTTTCAAAAAATTTCAAACATTGAAAAAACCATGTAGGCCCTATTTCCTAAGGTTTCAAACATTTAAAAGAAATTCAACATTTCAAAAGTTTCAAACATTTAGAAAAGCTGAAATAGCACTGGAGTACTTTCAAAATGAAAAATGGATTACAATCCCGATAGTAACACTGTTATAGTCGGATTGAAATCCTATGGGTTAGGCTGCAAGTTAGGCCTATAGGTCTGTGTAGGACCAGCCATCTACTTTGCCCCATTATTTAAAGCCACTCACAGCCTGTTCACTTTGCCTATTAATTGGATTTTTCCGTTCTTGCCCTACAGACGTTTTGGCGTGATGAGCGTGCTTAGGCCTACTCGATCCCATGATACATAGACCATCTTTCTTTCTCAATACAGATACGACCTTCTGGACAGTGCGACATCGTCGATGATGTTTTTGGTGCATCATTATAAATAATGCCACAGACCAAAAGAATGATAATTATAAAAATTATAGAGATGAGTTGAGAGAGTTTCATGTATCGCTGAATGTTCACTGACCTGCAGTTCCGGTGCTTGGTGCCACGCATGGATCGAGAGCATCGATATCAAAACTCAGATGAATCTGTCTCGTGTCGTCGTGGCTGTAAAATCAATCAACACATCGATCGGTGAATAGGAAGCATATTACATACATACAAACACACACATACAAACAAACATACATACATACATACATACAAACACTTGCATACAAACACACATACAGGGACACACGCACAAACACACATACACATACATACAAACACGCGCGCACATACACTAAAATACATCCATTCAAACACACACATACAAAAAACACACAGGCACACAAACAGACACACGCATGCACAGGCACACATACAAACATATACCTACAAACACACACAGGCACACATGCGAAAACATTCATAAAAATACACAACACACATACAAACACACGCACGCACAGGCACACAGAGAAACACATACATACAAACTAACACACATACAAGTCCACATACATGCAGACACACGCACAAACACACGCACGCACAGGCACACAACACATACAAACACATACATACAAACTGACACACAAACAAACACACATATACACAAACACACATACAAACACACATACACACAAACACACATACAAACACATATACACACAAACACACATACAAACACACACATGCACATACAAGACCACACATACAGACAAACGTACACGCAGGCACACTTACAAACCACACACATGCTCACATCATGCTAGGTTATTATTGAAGACCCTACAGAAACAGATGGTAAACAGAAGAAGACAATAATTCGCGCCTACCCTGAGCAGACGGCTTCAATCGCGAGTTGTGTTATCTTCTCGATGCCGTGTTCTCTGACGTCCTTCATTCTATACGCCTTCACATTGTACTCCGCGATTATCTCTCTGCGTAAGAAACACAACATCAAAACAATTAACCTATGTTTAAAACTTTAAATGAAATGACAAGCAAGCGTACTATTGTACCGGTATTTATTTATCAAAAAGCAAACGGACAGTCAATGAAACACCGTGTTGACGAAATCTTTGACGGTCAAAGATTTCGTCATAAGTAATAATTAATAGGTCAAAGTTTGACCTATTAATTATTACTTATAGCCTAATAGCGTCCCCATTGTTGTAACACCTTAATTGACGCCTTGTTTTTCTTGAGAAGTTACAAATTAAGCTAGGGCTGCTAGGCTATGTCGCGCATAATTATGCGTCAGCACGTTGTAAAGAAGGCCGCGCACAGACTGGTCTGCCGTACAAGTTCTAATTACAGCATATTATACGAAATGGTTGGGTAAACATGAACACAGGTTCTTTCCAACAGCATGCTAAATACAGCATGCACCGGCCTTAGGCTATACAATACATATAGGTACAAGGACGGGAGCCCCAAATAAGGCTCATGCATTCATTATAAACAAAACAAACGTATAAAAAACTGGCGACTGGTCCAATTAAAACTAGGGCGCTTAGATCTTTGATCCCACGCGCCTCTGTGTGACTGCGGGTGCGGACGGCGGATCGCCGCCCTCACCCCGAATTTGGCTTAGGCCTATTTCAGAGACTGAAATCTCGGGTAAGAACGGCCGGTAGGCCCCTAGTGATGGTGAAGGAACTCGCCCGATTATTCATTAAAAACTAACATAGGCCTACAACGCGCACAATCATAGGCTATTTTTAGTAGGTTTGAAAGCATAGCTAAACGTGTGATATTATTGGCCAGGATGTAGCAGGCGGCGCCTAAGCACATGACTGTTCATAGGGGGAGCAAAATTTTGCGTTGTATTCAAATATCATAGGCCCACATACAAAGAAATTCATATAGAATAAATTATTACCGGCCTATATATAGGCCTATAGAGAGAGATTTTGCTTAAATGGATCAGGAATGCATTAATTAGGCCTACATAATCAGAAAATAACGTACAACATAGTCCTGCAGAATGGCGTCCGTTATGTAGGACATAATATTAGGCTACCAACTCTCATTTTTGGCAAGGAATTATTATTATGTCGCATTGATGAATACTAAAGAGGGTTTAAATTTCCAACGATGCTAAAAAATTAACATATCTGAAAGAAATTGTCGAATGCTGTGATGGAAAGAAAAGTCAATGATTGTCGCTTCCTGAAGCTGTACATGTAGGCCTACGTTCATGTAGCGCTATTCAATAAGCGTAGAACAAACTGAGAGTTCGTTACTTACTCCTCCGCTACGTCTAGGTCTCGCAGTGCGATGTAGCTGAGATCTTTAAGACTGATACTGAAACCAACAACATAACATTAACCTCGTTTCATCTCATGTACTTTGATTAAAAAATGTACAAAATAAACACCTCAATATATATATATATATATATATATATATATATATATATTGTCTTACGTATAATAGGCCTACAGCCTACAGGCCTTAGAGGCGTATACAGATATTCAAGCACACACAAGCAATAGGCCTATACGTTCCTGTTCTCCACGGGACTACTGCGACGGCGCATCTCAACAGCGTGTGCTATTCCTTTTGTTCCAGTCGCCTTTTATTCCGTTCCCATAAAACTGGGCACCATAAATCGTTGCCCTTAGTTCGAGAATTGTGGGTAAAGATAAAACTGAGGCTACACAAGTCATGTGCATGCTTGCATACATCTGCAGATATTCTTAATCACATTATTATGACCATTTCTGTAGCGCCGTTTCATAAATCAAACCAAGAACAACCCATGCTTACCAAGGCTTGACCCAGTCGAACTCTGGCAGGCCGTTTGGAATCCGATCCTTCAGTTCGGACACGAGGAAGGCGAGCGGCATTCCGTGGATGTTTCCAGAAGGTGACCTCCGCGGAGGGTTGATGTCAGCGTGGGCATCGATCCAGATCACTCCAATATTCGGATGAGCTTTGGCGTGGCCGTGGATCGATCCGATCGCCAGACTGTGATCGCCTCCGAGGGTCAGGCAAACGTGCCGCCGCTGCACACTTTTCGCCACGGCGTCGGATATCTAAAGGAATGCAGCACCATGTAGCTAACGGAATGCAGCATTAGGTATCTAAAGGAATGCAGCATTAGGTATCTAAGGGAATGCAGCATCAGGTGTCTAAAGGAATGCAGCATCATATACATATATAAAGGAATGCAGCATTAGATACCTTAAGAAAATCAGCATTAGATACATAAAGGAATGCAGCATTAGATATCTAAAGGAATGAAGCATTATATATATATATATATCTAAAGAAATGCAGCATTAGATAGATAATGAAATGCAGCATTAGATATATAAAGGAATGCAGTATTAGATAACTGAAGGAATGCAGCATTAGGTATCTAAAGGAATGCAGCATTAGATAGCTAAAGGAACGCAGCATTAGATAGCTAAAGTAATGCAGCATTAGATAGCTAAAGTAATGCAGCATTAGATAGCTAAAGTAATGCAGCATTAGATAGCTAAAAGAATGCAGCATTAGGCAACTAAAGGAATGTGGCATTAGATACATATGAAGGAATGCAGCATTAGATAATATAATTTATATCTGCGGAAATTACGAGACGAATGCATGCGCAATAGGGCCTACATATAGGCCTAGCAGCCTAATAAAAGAAGAGGATAGTATACGTTTAGATCTATTATTTCGACTGTGTTGGATATAGCCCATAATCTACCTTCTTGTTGGCTTTTCCAACTGCTCTTGGTCTCTTGATGTTCTCGAAGGCTTGGTCATCGTTGATTTCGTCGAAAATGAGATCACCCAGATCGTGCGCATGAACCTCTGTAGCATAAAAATAAACGAATTTAAAATCGTTGTCAAAGGCACTGAACTGCTTACTAAGTGCTTAGGCCTAATTGGCCAAACTTTTGTATCAGGACCTATTGGACCAGAGGCCAGTAGGCCTAAATCCAGTTTCTTGACAACACAGTTATGAATCTATAAAATGACAATCTGTCATAAAATATCTCTTAAATCTCATAACATTCAACAAGCGTAAATAAAAGTCGCTATTTATTATGGTGTATATAACTGTCGAACCTGAAACATGACACTCGTGTTGGCTCAAACACTCGCACAAAAACAACTCATTATAAACTACATGCATTTATGGCAATGTAGGCTACAGGCTGTAAAACGGGTGCAAACAGCCACAGGTGTAAACCAATCTTACATTAGGCTATAATATGAGCCCATAGTTTGGCCATGAGAAGTACATGACCAAAACTACAATCAACAGCCTCCATGACAGTAATTGTAGGCCTATGTATGCTGTAACTAGTAGGCCTTTAATATAGGGCTTTGCAGAAATGCCTACAATCATAAACTGCGTCTCTTTTATCGGTTGTTACTAAAAAAAAGTCGTCCAACAATGCGGGTGTTCGTGTTGTAATAATTTTATATGTAAGTTTTACGACTGTCGCTTAGTTCGACACGTGTATCGATGTAAACCTTAATGCTCTTAATTGTTGTTTATTGTAAACACAGGCAACAGCTTAATGTAAGGCCCTATAGTTGCTATATTTAACGCGTATAGGCTATCCTTAAATGAGGCATAGCCTGCGAAGGCCCTACTTAGTCTACATAGCCTACATGTGGGTTATGTATGTATTTAGGTCTATCGATATATGTAGCCTACGCACGCATGTAGCCTATGGGTGCATTGTTTGTAAGTATGACTAATCATACGCAGGAATGTGAACATGTAGGAATGTATGTATTCAGGTATACTGCAGGTACGCATTAATAAAATATTGTGTGTAATCGTAATCGTAAGCATAATTGTAAACTCTGAATTTCTACAGCGCACACAAAAGCTTGGCTAAGTCGTTCGCACCGGATTCTTCTTCTGCAAAGTAGGCTTACATAGGCCTATATGTTTGTAATCTGTTGAATGCCAGAGAAAATGTAAATAATTAGGCATAATTATATCTTACTGAATTCGTCCAGTTGTTTGATTATTCCTGCTTCTCTCATTCGTTGAGGTCCATGCTCAACGCCACCTTTCGGCTGAAACACACACACAGCAAATCAATTAAATTCTATTATGGTAAAATTGGTATACCATAATAATATTATTATTATTATTATGGGCCAAGGGACCGTCCGTAAATGACGTCACGCACTTCGGAGAAGCACACATTTTGTGGCGACGTGTGACGGTCCCTTACTAGATATCCTACCATAAATATGACTTGCGTGCTGACGCATTTTCCATTTCGGGGGGTGTTCAAACACCAAAAACTACAATATTTAATTTGCATCAAGTAGGCCTACTTGTTTTCTCAGGACTGGCCGTGTAAATAGTTGGCCTATACCTACTCGATAATAATTTTGTTTAGAGCATCAATTTATAGAGCATAATAAATATTATTATGACGTTCAAGTTTTTGCTTTTCTTCATATTTGCCTCTCTTGCTTTAGTTTATCGGCTTTTTAATTGATCCATAATTCTCTTGTGCCCCTACGTTAAAACGCGTTTTAGCTTTTTTAGTCTTCTTTTATGGATCGTTAATATTGAACCTTCTGACGCAAAGCTCTGACTTAATTCTGCGACATGAAAATATGTTATTGGCACCCGTGATCTAACTAACAAGGCGTCGGTCCTACGAGTAGTCGGCATCGGAGGGGGGGGGGGGGAGGTGACGTTTGGGTATGTGTTGGGGGGCGACGTCAAAGTCGCGCGATGTCATTAAAATACCGTAAACTATTTATGTATGCATGTATGTGCACTTGTTATAGCGCCCCCTTCAAGATTACTACTCGGAAGCGCTCCTGACTACAGTGCGGACACTGTGTCGGAGTTTCAAGCCGAAGCGCTGGACAATTGCGAGTGAAGGACTTGTTGAAGACCCCTGCCCTGCACATATATATTTATTTAGACCACTGACATATAATTAGAGGCTTTTTTATTATATATAATATTATACAACTATGTATTGCACTGTAGGCCCCTACCTAAAAAATTATTAAGCGCATCTCACAGTGCACACAAGACAGAGGCGCTCCCAATCAGTGCGAAATACCCATGATACAATCATTATAGGCCTACTTGGATTTGCGATGCCCGACTACCACTTGTGGCCAAACCGCTTAACTACCGTTCACGGCAGACTACATTCCTTCTGGCCCCCAGAGGAGGTAGTCCCAAGACTGTGCAAATGAGGAGGGCGACTCTAATCGACTCTGTATGACACAATGTCGCTAAATAAACAACCGGAGAGGTGCGACTATAGGCCTACTATAGGCCTAGTCGTCGGGAGCCGATATCTATGACAGTGTCAATAGGAGTAGCGCCTCTAACCCAATTGGTCTATAATTTATGCCTAAAGACCTATAGGCCTACGGCCCTACGCCTAGTGGCATAAATAATTATTGGCTCAAGTGGACTATTAATTATGTTAGTGTTGCATCATTTTCGTCTTGTGCTGGCACTATTAAAGTCAAGTTTACGAGAAAGAATATGCCATCAAAGATTGTGCATGCGTCAGCTAGATCTACGCTATTTTCTGTCCAGCTTGTTCTCGTTTTCGACCAGTCCGCTCTCGCGTCTCTTTAGAGAAATCAAACTCAAGGACGACGACAATATTATTTCAGCAGTAATTCGAGGGATCCTATGTGAATTGTGAAGACGCTTTCAAGTGCGTTAACCACCAGAGCAGAACCTGTTTTGAGGTGTCCCATGCAGGCGCCCAAGCAAGCTCAACCAAGACGGGTAGCCGGGGTACGCTCAAGGTGAAATCTCTGATGGCGAAAGTCTGGAGTTGTCACCACCGAGGCCAAGAATATTGAAGTCGTCAACATTTCAAAATTATGACACCGACCTTTCGTGAGCTGCTTAAACAATGTGTTTTCTTCTATCAGCTTCTTCCAGCGCAACACTAGACTTTGATAGAGTAATGTACGCGCGAACATGCTCTCAGGTAGAGCAACAAGTCGAGCAATGTCTTAGAAGAAAGATAGCATACTAGCGATTACATTATAAGCACCAAATAAGCTTCCTGCGTGTTTTCACTGCCCAGGGACTTCGTTCCCTTTCGCTCTTCCGTGTTAAACCGGCTGCAGTTACCTTTTTCTAATGATTATCACTGCACAAGATTGCTTTATGCAACTACACAAATTCATTTAGGCTACAACTGCACATTTTTTGTAGAACTACACGTTAAAAAAGCCCTGGTGCGCGCCACTTGTCCAACGCCGCTATCATGAGTAGGCCTAAGGATTTAAGTTTTTAGGGGGCTGAAGTTGGTCCAGAAATTTTCTGTCTTTTATTCGCACCCAAAAATCTGACGACCTTTTTTAGTCATTCGGCCTCAAACTCAAGAAAATATTCATTTTACTCGTCGAAAAATCTGATGGCCTTTTTTAGACGTCCAATGGTTTTGCACTTTGTATTCCCGATTTTGCTCTTTCTCAGGTCTGTATACGGTTGTAGACATTTTCAGCATTTTTCTTTGGGGGGGGGGCTGAGCGCCATTTAGGGGCTTAGCCACCCCTAGAGCCGCCACTGATCGATACTACTAATTAAGCCTATTAATATTGTGTGTAATGCTTATTCAGGTGTAGTCTAACCCATTAGGCTACTTCAGTCTTATAAACGAGTCAGCTCTGCAGTGGCTTGCACATAATTGAACATCTCACACGTGCGTTTGACAGGCTTAAATAACCGGTTGCATACATTCACACTGAGGTCCGTCATCTGTAAATTAAGTGGTTCACAATTTTCACGATGTACTACATCACTAGCACATGGAACTTAGCACCCCTTCATCAAGTCTATTAGTCTCTATGCATGTGTGCGCGTGGGCGTGTTTTCGCACTCCCATACAAACTCAAAGGATCGACGGCCGAGTTGGCACTAATGGCAGTGCTTAAAGTGCGGAAAAAGAAGTGCCTGGACGCTTTTTACCATTCCAAAAGAAGTGCCAGGACGCACCTTAGATTTTCAGGTTGTGCTGGGCACTGCTGGCCAATAAGTGGCAGAACAGCGTTCAGATTTTAAAATAAGTGCATGGACGCCGTCCTGCCACACATTAAGCCCTGGACTAATGCTTAGAGTTGAAACTGAAACGGCGTTGCAAGCAGAAGAAGTTGAAGAATCAGGATAATATGCTTTCAGTTTCGAGTGAAAAATCTGTGGGGATATAGCGAGAGGTGGAGATTTGATGACTTACCGGTACTATAGCTTGCTATTATAATAGCCTAAGTAAATTACTACGTGTTCGGGAAGATTACAGGTTCGTCTATTATAGGCGCGTTCTTCTTTGCGTTCTCTGCCGTCAGGCAGGTTCGTATGTCCAATGACGCCATTTTTCTCTGTTATGCGCTTCTCTTTTCAGTCCACTGTATCCATCTTCTGTTAGCATCCAGTCCAGCAGCATTGTTCTTGGTCTACCTCGCATCCTTTTCCCCTCCATTCTTCCCTCAATGATGTCTTTTTTAGGCCTACTATATGTACACTGTGTCCGGATAAATTCCAAGGCTGTACGGTAAATATAAAAATAATTAGTAAACATTGATAGATGTTTAAAATTCCAGAAACACTTTAATCCGGAAATATTATGGAACTATAATTTATGTTCGAAATGTCTGCCATTGGCTTCCACGCATGCTTCGAGACGTACACGCCACTGACTAACAGCAGCATCGACGACCAGTTGATCAAGTTCATCCCAAGCATTAACAATAATTATTCGCTCGCGGAGTTCTTCGATGTTTCTGACCTTTGTCTTGTATACTTTTTCCTGCATTACTAATAAATTACAAAGAATTTCATTGGTAGGCTAATTATGTACGGATCAAAAAGGTTTTAAAATTTTCTAATTGATTATTATCTACTATAGTTTTTTCATTCATATATTAGAGCCTTGGAATTTATCCGGACACAGTGTATAATGTAGGCCTACTGAGATTCTCTTGATTACGACTAAACTGTATTCTGGGAAACGCGTCCCTTCGACTTCTCCGCTCAACTCGCTCAGAGTTCATTCGCTTTTCTTATCGTTCGTTGTAAGCAACGTACTTCGTTGACCTCTGTGTAGGATCACCTTAATTATCACCTTAATTGTGCTTTCAGTTCCTTGAACTCTAGCGACCATCATGACCAGTTTTCTCCAAGAAACGAGTTACGACATCGTGCGATGACAACATTACTCGAACAACACAATACTCAATCGATTCCGCTTCTCCATTGTCCTAGTATTCTTCGCTGTTATTCAAAGGATTGGTCAAAGTTCGAGGCCAATTATTATTATCATTCGCGCTCTTTCACCTGTGACCAGTAGGCCTAGAAGGTGTTACTCGGTCCGCTTTGTTTTATAGACCAGTCAACAGCGCACCTTAAACTGTGTCCAAAAACAAAGTATCATCTTCAGAACAGCGAGGCTGTTACAAATTTATAGCTGGTTACGGTTCATAACTTAATTGAGAGGATCATAATCATAGACGTACGAGGCGGGGTGCAAATTTCGGGCAAGTCTGGTTTTTCGGGCAAACATCAGCCCCCGACGACTAAAAAATGTCGTCAACTTTTTCCGGATAAATTTTTCGGGCAGAAGTTCAATCTTTGCCCCCCCCCCACTGCTGAAATCTCCCGTACGCCTATGATCAGAATATTACGAATTTCCAGGCCTATAGGGCCTACTGAATCTTCTTTTTAATTTAATAGGTCTACGGCAAATGCCTCGCTATTCGTTTCGTCATTCACACGGGTAAAGGAGCACAATAATGCCGCTATTTGATCAAAATATTTTGGAAAGCCATATTATTTTATAGACCCAGATCACTGTAATCTTTATAGCCCATGGGTTGGTCCAACTTTACGTAAGCATGGACCACGCGTAGGTCCGAAGGTGCTTATTATTTACGGCCTTTCGACTTGCATGAGAAGTGGCCTCGAAATGACGCAACTCGTCTCTGATCTGCTTCTCGACTTGGCCTTCTTTAGAGTCGGCGACAAAAGATTCCATTGAACGATAGACACAATGGTTATTACGGTCGGTTAGGCCTATAGCCTGTGTCGCTTCAACTCGGGCGCTCATGCAATCAGATGACAATATTATGTTGTTGTTGAATTCATGCAACATGTAGGCTATGATGCCGTGAAGGCATCACGCTTTATAATAATAATCTATGATGACTTATTTTATTACGTTGCTGAACCACCGAGATTTCTTATCGGACGGCTCATACAGTTTAATTAATCTGAATCGGTTTATGAATAGACGCTTAGTCAAAGTATATAATGCGGGTAAGGTATAGGCTACCATATTAAACCTATGTTTAGATCTCTCTTTTTTTACCTAGGCCATGTCTACATTGTCAAAAGAAGTACAGGCCCACGTATGTTTAGCGCTATATCTCACCCTAACAGACTACAGAGGCTTGTATCCTTATTCTGTGTGGGCGCAACTTAATTGAGCCAGTGAAAACAGAGAAAGCAGAAAGCGGATAGAGCTGACGTAAAACCGGCCTGGGACGGAAAGGCCGACAGGCCACGATGGATGGGAAGAGAGGAATTGAGCCCGGTAGTTTAGTGGAGGGACTGTAGAGTAGACCTACCCCGGTAAAATAATTTTTTAATAAAAAAAATACCGCAAAATTAATTATCAGTACATAATTAACGAAAAAACACGGAATATCCTAAAGCGTTCCAAATAATTTCTACTGCGCCGGTATAAATTTTCACATGATGCCAGGGCCGCCAAGAGGGGTAGGCCCGGTAGGGGAAAATGTCCAGGGGCCCGGCGACTTTAAGGGACCCGGGATAAGTAGTTAATTATAGAAAAGTTTACGATTTAGGCATTTTAAAACATCAGAGAATTAACGGCAATCAGTGAAAACTTCAAATGGCGATCATGTACTATCAGGGGGCGAAAAATACACAGTGTCTTTTGCCATCAATCCACCAGAGTTTCTAATGGCTAAACTAACCCTAACACTAACCCTAACCGACCCTCACGATGCCTAACCTGAGCCCTAACCGACCCTCACGAAAAAGACGTGAAATGACAGCGCTGACGGCACTGCAGAAATAGGTAAAATTTTCGCCCCCTGATTGTACATGTATACCCTTCAAAATAACAACTGAATTACAAATAAATTATATAGCCTACAAGTATAAAATTTTCGTCTGCCTGCACTTTTATCACTTCAGTTTGTTTAGAAAAATGCGTTTCTCGAATTCTCGCTAAGCTTTCAGATAGCCCGTGATTGCTATGCCTTGAAGAGACACGAATTTTCGCTCGTCAGTCTGCATGATGCAATGATGCGCAACTAAAGGTCTTCCTTGGGAGCCAAGAACAAAAACATATAGAGTAGCCTAACAAAAAAGTAAAAATAAAATTAAAAATAAAGAAATCTAATTCGTATTTAATACGAATTAGCTTTCTTTATTTTTTACTTTATTTCCTACTCTTCAAAAACTTTTAAAGCTTTTCAATTATTCTCTCATCATCATCATCATTATTTTCTAACCTGTCCAAAGCAGTACGGAATGCCGATCACATCAACGTCTTTCGTCAGAGCCATTTTGTCGTTGTTTTGTAGTTGTTTTGTCGTTGTCGTCGTCGTTGACAATGATGATGTCGCAGCTGTAGCAGACCTGTAAGTTCTTCTCACTTATAGCAGAAACAAGTCTCTATATAGGCAGCTTTCGTCAATAACAGGAACCGGAAATTTCTTGGACAACGACGACCTTTATACCCCAAGCACTACCTCGGTGACCCCCTCCTCTGCCTTTACCCTCCCTCCCTCTCGTTACTACCCGGGACATGCGCAGTTCTCTGTCACATGACCGAGGGTGTCACGTGCCGGAATGTTTATGAGGAGATCATGCATATTAAGTTAACACCCCCCATGCGTAGGCTACATCTCTAACTGACCAGTCTTAACAACATGCCTATTGATCATGATATCCATGTACATGTATATAGCCTATATCGAGGTCCGTTGTTGATCGGTTCTGTGCTTGCATGCACGTGTATTAGTAAATATAACATAAAATATACACCTAAATATGCACCAAGAACAACTGAATGTATGTACAGTTTAGTATTTATATAGCCTACATGCCTACAGAGTATAATAATAATAATATTATAGTGTAAATATATATATAATTATATATATACATTACAAAGAAAAACAAATATAAAAATTATGGTCACAAAGTGGCTAGTTTTTGTAGGCTATTATATATTTATATACAATATATGGACACGTACAGTACATACATGTACATGTATGTATGTAGGTATGCCTTGACTATACGTACGTATACTATGGGATGGTCAGTTTGTTCATAGCGCTCTATTAAGCCGCGTGTACAGCCTGCTCTCAGGGCGTGGCTGTTGGTTTTGTTGGAAATGTTGTTCTATACTGTTGTTCTTTGATCCTTAATTCTAGAGAGGTCATAACTTTGAAATGTTGTTCTATAGCCTACAAAATTCAGAGATGGCATCTAATGTGGTGCGATACTTATGGAATTTCAACGCAGTCCTAGATTTAGGTCAGCTGTTCTTAACCGACCGGAAAGTTCCTAAGTATAGTGCCTATACATAATATTGTGCAGTCATTACATAGGTCTATAGGCCTACATCTATCAAGGACTTCATCCATTAATACAGGCACACGAATAATAAGACTATAAAGCTGTATTCGTATAGGCCAAGTCGTCATAATTTTCGTATCACAGTTAAAATTCGACTCATATAATGATAACTTGTTCATACTACGAATTGCTATCGTTCTGCGTTGCGTCAGTTTGAAAATTAAGGACTAAGGCAATTTTTTTTAGAAAAGTAGGCTATATCCCAGTGTAAGAATTGTGGAAAAATAACTGGGGGTTGGACCATTATCCACTTGGAACAGGGGTGTGAAAAACATACGTTAACATGGGACTGTAAAAAAGACGGTGGGGTCATAGGCGGAGTTTATCAGGGGCTAGGGGGGCTAAGCCCCCCCCCCAAGAAGGCCCAAATTCAACTTTTTTACCATGAAAATGGTATTCTTTTTCGGGGTTAACCCCCCTAAGAAGGCCCAGACTCGGGGTTAGCCCCTCCAAGAACGGAAACCAAACTCCGCCCATGGGTGGGGTTGAAACCCCCCAACCCCTCTGGCAATTCTCACCCTGCTATATCCATTTAAGTCCAGGTTCTACTGCGGGCCGAGCATCAATCAAATTCACTGTTGCCGGTATTTGAGTAGGAGGACCAGTCCCGCAGTCCGTCGTATAATGCAGCTGATTCCTTCGACCAAAATAACAATGTAATAAGCTCACGAACAGGATACATATTCTATCCTTGAACAATACTCTCTATATATTTATATCATGGGGAGGGGGCTTGGGGAAATGATAAACACTCTGGCACAAAGAGCGCACGGATGCGGGATCACTTCCAATACCCTCCCAAAAAGTCCGCTCAGTCTTCCATTCGGCAGATGGCATTTGGTAAACTGAGTAGCAAGACGTGATGGGCGCCTTGCCTCGCTGCCAACAGTTAATATCGACTCGTGTAATAACTTTTCACGCATAGTATGTGGACATTTATATAACGCCTTAACAATAGCCTCACGGAGGCGGTCAACGTATAGCTGCCCTAAGTAATCATCCGTTCCTTGCCGATTGCAAGCATACTGCATTTCGTGAGTTTGAAAACAAACGAAGATTATTATTATTATTATATGCGAAGTATTTCATATAGTATTTTAAGGTAGGCTATCCAGTATAGTCTCTACGGTAGACCTATTCCGCAAGCAGGTTGCATATGGCATGAGCATATAGGCTAATAAGAAATAGCCTATTATAGGCCTACTTTGTGGCGCGACATTGAGTGTTTGCGCGCAGAAATCTGGACAGTGAATAAAATTATATTTATATATAATATAATTATAACATATATATTCTGGCCGCTTTTACTGAAACGGTTTTCCGATGTGTACACTGAATGATCTCAAGGTTAACATATATTGTTGCTCACATTATTTGCCCGTCCACAGAGCGACGGTCAATTTTAAACTGGCGTTGTTTATATATAGGCCTTAGTTGTCTTTGCAGGGACACGTAACTATTTCTCTGCAAATGGATCGTCTGCTGTTTATCTGACCCTCTTGCTAGAGGTCATTTCACAATCGCATTGTACCCAAAGACTTAGTAAGCGCATAAGCCTAGGCCTATATATATTTGTATGTAATACTATATATTATATACTATATATATATATATATATATATATATATATATATATATATATAAATTAATGAAGAATAATTATTCAGCTCAGCGCGAAAACTTCGGGGAAAAGAACTGCGATTAGGCCTAAAGAATTAGATAGGGCATGCTGATGATGAGATACTGATGATGGAAAACGTGTAAGCTTAGCCTACAATGAATAAAAAACCGGTTTGTCCAAAGGCCAATAATAATTCTTTGTCCAATAAGAGAGCGCTTAATTAGTAAGAGACAAGCAGATTACTAATTATTTTTGTCATGATTATGCGGGGCAGAACATTTCAACTTAGATATATTGGCCTAAGCTTAAAATACAGTCGACTATAACTGTAGGAATTAGATACTTAGATACTCCCACCCCCCCCCCCCCAACTCCACTGGTAGGTTAGCTATTTACGGCTTAAATATACGGCCAAGCCAAGAGGCCGATGTATATAATTTAACGGGAGTGGGCAATTTTAATATCGTCAAGGAATGTTGCTTATGTTTATCAATTTTGACGATCTTTTAAACGATAATAATAATTAATGAGGCGGCTTAGGACGCATGACGACTAGTTGCATGGCGTTTACATAATTTCCACTTCAAGACTTAAAGACACAGAATTAGTTAATAATTAATTAGAATAATTATATTCAACAGGATAGATCTTTCAAAGCGTCCAGGAGCAGATTGGGCATAGCCTAATATTATTTTAAGGGTTTTCGAGGTCAAACCTCCCCCTTCCCCCAATTTTTTCTCAGACTTTTAAAAATTAATTATGTGTATTTTAGGACGATGTCCACTGGAATACCACCACCCCCATATGGAACCCCCAAATATTTTTCACGCTACGTTCATGGGGAGCCAGGCTGCCGATTTCAAGTCGTCAAAATAGCGGAGTAGCCTATACTATTTTGGGATCAATGGCGTAGCCAGGAATTTCTTATGGGGGATTTATGGCCTGGCCGGATGCCCTTCCTGACACCAACCTAACAGTACATGTATTACAGTAAATAAAAATGGAATAAAGTAACACAGGGAATAAAGTAAGAAAGACAATTGTTACTACAGACAATTGTTTTGTTTTGTTTTTCCTGTTGAAGTGGATAAATAACCCTTTTAAACCTTTTCCCTAAACCAATGGGGGTTTTTAACCCCCGAAACCTCCTTGTGTACGCTACTGGCTCCAGCCTCCAGTCTAGGCTACTTGCCCCTCTTCATTTTCTCACTGTTTTTCAATGGGTCGATGCCTGACTTCACAACTCGTCCATATTCCAGCATAGACCTAATTATTGGTCCACGTTTACTGAACACTTAATTGTTGTTATTTTCCGTTGTTTTTATATTTTAGTTTTCCGTTGCTTCGTACTCTAGACTTGCGATGGTCGCGTCTTACTTTTCAGTTTCATAAACAACTTCTGACAAAACCAGTTCGCGGCCAACTTATAATTGGAGTGGCCAGTGCGTGTAATTTAGACGTGGTTGAAGTTCTCCAAAAATTGAATACCCCCCCCCCCAAAAAAAAAATTGCGAGGTACACGTGTTGTACACATGTAAATACATACTATTTTCCCACAGAAAGTCAATGTGTAAGAATTTCCCCAACCCCCCCCCCCCCAAAAAAAAAACCGAGCGGGCTTGTGGCCATGCATATGTTGGTAAAATATGGAAGGGCCGAAAAGTCATCATTTTTTGTAGCGGAAATAGAAGATTTCGCGGATTTTTGACCAAATAGGCTAATTTTTAAAAAGCCGCCAGAAAATGTTATTTTCCACACTGCCTTGGGGCAATAATAGGCAATTAGGCCTATATTTCCGCGTGACTAATTTGTTTCTGCTAGACTCCTAATACGGGTTCCTTCCAAATTGATTGCCTGACACCATTTCGGACGACGGCCTGTTGTTGCGAACCTATTTTGAATGGACCTAAACCCGAATAAAAGGACTTAGGGATCTTTGGGCCAGTTATTATTCTACGAACCACGACACTTGTTTAGATGTCATACCAACTCCTAATCACGAAAGAAGGGTCTAACGTCTGTCTAGCTGTTTACAAACACGTAAACACCCATTCTTCCTTTCGCTGTTTATAGTGCCACCTAATTGTACGTTGGTCTTGTCTGTTAGTTTCCCGCAATACAATGAACTCGTAGGGCGACGCGTTCGTTCACTGTCGACTCTTGAACGATCTTCTGGACAAGGGCAAGGACGATGGAACAGTTGCACAACTGTTCCTGTTCTGTTCCTGTTCCATGTTTGTTTCACGAACTGGCTCGCTTGGCTACATCGGTAAGGTCGATGGCCCTGCGTCTGCACGCTACTTTGTGTGAAAGAGAGCGTGCGAGCCGCGGTTCGATTCCCGAAGGTGGCTATTTGAGAGATTCAAAAATCTCGGGCTACCACGGTCCGTTCACGGGAACCTAAAATGGCGTGGCGACACTAAACATCTTCGATATGGCATTATCCTAGAGATTGGCACGAGATATTATATAGTGCAATACAGTGCGCGCGCGAGGTTGAGGACTCCGAGGAGACCTTTTCTGCCTAAAACAATTTAAGACAATTTTCAAAAAATCAAAAATTACAGCAATTGACCATCATTGCAAGATCGAGAGTCGAGACCAAAACGCAAGATATGAGGTCGTAACACTAAATCGAATAGCCTACATGTGCATTTTCAATTAACAATTATAGGCCTATAGGCCTATAGACTAGCTATAACTTAATTGATATAAATACTTATATAAAAAATGTTAGGGTTATATACACAACTCTGGCTTCGGGTAGGCCTACATTATAGGCCTAGGCCTACCTGCACAATCGTATTGACCAAAGTCGTATAGCTAGGTTTTTGGCGTTTGAACACCACCACCATCCCCCAATGAAAAATATAAAAATTATGTAACGCTTTTACTATAGCCTAGCTCATAATGTATAAGAACTATACTACAGTGCGCGATGTATTTTCCGCTCAGAACCCGTCGAAAATCGTCGCGATTTTGAAAGAAAAAGTATGAATTAAATTAGATCGTTTTACTCCAAGGTGAACGGTTTTCGGGCGAAAAATCGTACGAAAAGCATGTGATGACTAAAAAATAGTCATCAGAAATTTCGACTACTGATAGAAGGGTCATCAGAAAATTTGTCCAAAAGTTGGTAAACACTCCCACCCCTCCCCCAATAAAATCCGGGCTACGGCTTTGGTATTAATACTCAACGGAGTAGCGAACTTTACCCAATTAATTATCCAGTAGGCCTACTTTGACTATTAATTTTTAAAGATTTTAGTCGATGCTCCTAATAGTGAGCATCAGGAACAGCTTTATGAATTATGACGGTGGCGCTGTCAGCAATAGTGATAATACCAACTTTTTTATAGATTAAACCCCGGCGCACATGGTCAGCTAGCTACTGCATTACTGGCACGCATTAAGCATTAACTGCACTTGGTCATTTTCGTCATTTTTCTTTTTATCGTCGATTGCAACATTATAATTTTATGTTTCTATTGATCTTTCTCGGAAGTCAATTAAGTGTCTTGTTTTCTTTGACTCAGTAAAATCCAGATCTATGCACTTCGCAGAGGAATAGCTTTTGGTAAACTATAAACAAGTCATAATTATTAATTGTCGCAAACTAGATCTCTACTTCATTCAGGAGAGTGGCTGGCCTGACATGTATACAAATTAAGCCAAGTTAACTTGGCCTGCTTTTAGACCTGTGTGTGATAATGCAGCCTGACGTTGACATGCCTATCTATGAAATAAACATAAACCTGAAGCATTGTATATAGGCCTTATATTATTTCCTAGATCTAGGACCTATAGAGTATTTCAAAAGCTCATAATTATATGCCCGTAATAAACACATTTTAATTTCACTCACTTAATTGCGCCTCTTCTCCGAACGCCATACTAAAGTCTGCTATGCTTCATCAACCTGCCTATGTAGCCTATGTGTTTATGTGGATATTAGGCCATTTCAAAAAAAATTTTTTTAGAATGTTACTTGTGCCCCCCTGCCATATTGTTTCTATTACTGAAACATAATTGCCTGCAAATTTTCAGGTCTGTAGGCCATGTTTTGACCCCCGCCCACCTCAAAAGTAGTTTTATGTTCAAAACGGACATTGACAACATGGTAGCAAATTGTAAACTTTTTGCATTATCTTTATTAGGTTGTAATAAACTAACCATGGCAGCAAGGAGTGAAAATATGGAGAAAGTACCACCTCAGGAAGTAGTTCCTTTAAATTAATCCATACCAAACCACCCGGTAGGCTATACTTAGAAAATATGATATCTAGAGAAGTGCCTATTCTACGTTGGAAACTGGCTCTCTTCATCCATTGAGGCAGATGCAGCGTATAATGATCTCAAGCTATGGCATGACTTGAACAAGTATTGCAAGCATGATCCACAAGTTGCAATTGCAGACATAAAAGCCATGGAAAAGCACTTATGATACCTATTAACTGAGGAATGTGCTGTGTTCTCTCTACTTTGAAACAGACTCTCCTATTCAGAACGACAGCAGATTGCTTGAACATTGCTCCGAATTCCTAGACCAAGAGAGTTTGAAAGAGGCCATCCAACTTTTCCTCTTCTGAGTCACAATTTAAAAGAGCTATCATCCCTTATTGGGTCTAAATCCTGGTTCTTGCTTCACAGCATGGGAATTGGCGCCGACTGGCTAGGACAATGTGTTAGTGAATGGCATAATGATCCCAATTACCAAGAAACTGAGACATATGTGCAGCCAGAGGCGGATCCAGGGCCAATCCGGCCATTCCCTCGTCAGAATTCAGAAATGTCCATAGGACGTTTCCCCCCTCCATCAGGTGTCAAGAAGTTTTTGATCAATGGAGCGGACAAAGGTGAAAGTAGGATATGACTAAAAAAACAGATGATCATTGTAACATTGGCTTGGAAAAAGATACATGCCCAAGGCAGTTGATTGATTAAATGACTAAAAAAGGTCATCAGCTATTTGGCAGGAAAATTTGGTATTTCAAGACATTTAGACCAAATGACGTAAAAAAGGGCATCAGTTTTTTTTGTGTCAAAGATCAACGAAAAATTTTCCGACGTAAGGTCAAAAAAGTCTGGCCCCCTCGAAAATTTCTGTATCCATCCACGTGTGTGGCATGTCAAAGTGGTGAATGATCTGTCGGAATGGGCTGTGAAACTTATCCAAGACTTCTGAACTAGTGTTACCAATGATGAAACACAAAAACAGTTTTATTGAAAATGGTCGATTATCAACGCAATGAAATTCCCAACTTTCAAAAAGATACATTAAAGAAATTAACCTTCTCCTCCATAAAACCTTTAATCTAGTAAAGTGATATGACATAAAAAGTGTACACTATTACCAAACTACTATAATTATATGTAGTTTGTCTTCTCTGTTTAATATACTGTCTTTATAGCCTATTACAACGTTTTCGTCATGATTATAGTGCAGGAAAACAATGATTTATCAACTAAATCAGTTGATCGTGGTGGGCGGGGGTCAAAACACCACGAAATGACCTAAAATTTGGTATACAATCATATTTCGCCATTAGAAACAACATAGGAGGGGGGCACCATGCAATTTTTAAAAATATTTTTCTCCCATGCATTTTTGAAATGGCCTAGTGGATATGTAGGCCCAGGGACGGATCCAGAGGGCAAATCCGGCCATGCCCCTCCCCCCCCATTGAGATATTTGCACAGGACATGCATCCCCATCATGTTTCAATAGGCTTACAATCAATGCAGCGGAAAAGGTGAGAGAGAAAAAGTAGCATAAGAGTTTGACAAGCATTGAATTAATGTAGCGGGAAAAGGCGAGAAAAAGCATTAACATGCTACCAAAAAGTCATCATGCAATTATTTTGGTGGAGAAATGGTATCCTTTTCATGACATTTTATTTCATAACGACTAAACGGGTCGTGGAATTTTTCGGCTAAAAAAACAACGAAATTTTTTTCAGCCAACAAGACCCAACATTTTGGCTCCTTCGAAAATTTCTGTATCCGCCATTGTTTAGGCCTTTATAATATTTTTATGTGTTGACATGTAGACAGGGTGAGAATTGCCGGGGAGGTTGGGGGGTTCAACCCCCCAGTCATTTTTAGAGCCCCATGTTAAGTATGTTTTTCATACCCCAATTTCAAGTTTATCATAGGCCAACCCCTTCAGTTATTTTTCCACAATTCTCATACTGCATGTAGATCTATGTTTTTCAACATTGACGGCGCCAATAGTGGGTATACATGTAGGCCTACAGATCGACGAGCCTAGCAATTAAGGCAAATGCCCTGATGAAACTCCTTGAAGGCCTACTGGTCGTTGTCCACAATTAAGTCTTCCAGAATGTTTGCCTTTCCGATAATTATTATGTGGGACACAAATCACCTTAAATAGACTTAGACCATGACTTCTTCTTCTTTACGTTCTCTGCCAAGTGGCAGGTCCAAACGTCCAATGTTTCCACTTTTCCCGCTGTTGTGCCATGCCCTTCAGTTCTCTGTAACCCTCTTCCATCATCCCGTCCAACAGTTTTTGTCTAGGCCCTCCTCTGCACCGCTTTCCCTCCAATCTTCCTTCAATTATTTCTTTCTGCAGTGAGTCACCTCTTAGCATAGCAAATGTCCCACCCAATACTCTGAGACCATGACTATCGACGTTGAAAAACGGTATAAAGTCGAAAAGCTGTAATGCGCTAGTTGGAAACTACATAATTATTTAGGCCCGCCTTCAGTTATTCATGACGTCCGCGTCCTGGCAATAAGGACAGACTCGAGGGATTGTCCAAGCAGGCATACAGATAGACCCGCGGCATATATATATATATATAGGGCCTACTATCCCGCGGAATACTCTGAGAACTCAGAGAAGAATTAGATGCGGCATAGTCCTTCCCTTGAGATGTCAGATATCTTAATGTGAAACAAGCAGCAACAGCATAATATTATGCAGCCTTCGGATTCTGCAGACCTTCAGAAAGTAGGCCTGTCACTCGCATTTGGACTGTGCTGGAGGTGGACAAATAGGCCTACAATTTTATGGTAGCCAACGGTCAACACATAATATTATTCAGGGACCTTTTTTAGTCTTCAAGATAATTTTGGTGTTGGAGATTCACGGAAAAATGGTAGGCCTAAATGTTTTGCCTGCAACCTGGAGATACATGTACTATAGGCCCATGAGTTCGAACATCCCCCCAAATGCAATTAGGCCTACATGGCTAGGCCTACTGTGTAGAGACCTTGAGCAAGGCATTCACGAAACCTAATTAATGTAGGCCTCTCGTAGATGTAGGCCTATACGGTCAACCGTCAGTGTACCTTTGAACATTGCATGGAGGAAGGTGATAACAAATTAATGGTGCTAATGTCTCACACAGCATGCATGCACTTCCCAAAACCTTCAAACAAATTTGAAAATAACTAGCTGGCATGGGAATCGGCAGATATTTTTGCAGAAAGGTTCAAAACGCAGCATTATATTTAGCCTATCACGCTAAATTTTTTGGCAATAGGGGGCCTAGCTTTAATTGAAAATGCATAGGCCTATAGGCCTAATAGCAAAAAATTAAGAACATATATTGTACAGTTTTCCAAAATAGGGCCTATTGTAAATTTTCAGTTTTCACTTTGAGTAGGGTATCGGTGTCATTGTAGTGCTTTAGCGGGAAGAAACTTGTCAGAAATCAAAAGTAGGCCAATATGACTATAGTAGGCCTAGTTAAAAATAGGTGTCAATTGTGCCGAGGGGCAATTGTCCCTCCTACCCTACATGTAGCCTATGTGCGGGCGCCCACGATTAGGCCCATATACTGGCCTATCAGTTCCGCAGATTTGTTAGACATAGACATATTTTTATTGATCCCAACAATTCATTTGTACATGTAGGCATATAGTGGTTTACAAAGTAGGCTACAGACATAATTCGCAATAAGCAAATACTCAAAGTGAATAAGTAGAATATAGGATCGAGTGAGGGAACAAACAGGCACACCAAAATTAGGGACAAGTCCCGCTAAGTAGGCCTAGGGAAATGGAAGAAAATGAAGGAACGGGTATTCACAATGAAAGCTACAAATTCAGTCTATAAGAAAATGAAGGTAGACCTAGGCTATAGGCCTAGTGTTTTCATGGTTTTATTTCATGATTTTTACATCGCGTGCTAGTATGGCCTATAGGCCTATATAGCCTATGTAGACCCAACAAATCCAACAACCGGTTTGTGACTGAGTTCCCTAATAATTAGGCCTAGGCTATACGAGAGTGGACAGTGCATGGACACGCTATAAAAGTTGGATTTGTTGGGTCTACATGTAGGTCTACCTTCATTTTCTTATAGACTGAATTTGTAGACCTAGCTTTCATTGTGAGTAACCGGTTTGTTACTAACTCAGCGCGGCAGTTGTGGCAGTGGCCCCAAGTCCCCTAACTTCCTTAAATAAAATAGGCCTAATACATGTATACGAGAGTGGACACGCTGCCGTATCGTTGATTCTAGCCTACCTTTAGCAACACAGCGTCTTGCAGTCATTGTTCTGGCAGAGAACTGATAATAGAGTCTATTATTTTTAGGATGCGATTTTGAGATCTTTGGTTATTATAGCCTACTAGGCCTATCGAACAACGGCTTTAATTAAAGGCCAACTAGTTTCGTACTTCAAACCTGTATATTCCTAGCTATGTACATTAACTAGGAATTGCAAATGGAGGCAAAAACTGAGACTAGTCTTTGACCAAATACAGTAACCTGCAAAATATTTTGGTCTCTGTAATAATTACAGAAATATATCAGCGCTATAAAAGTTGGTCATCTCTCTTGTTTTGAATGTGGGCGATAATTTCCTGTTGGTCGTGTTGGATAATCAGCCATGGCAGGGGCAAGAGTGATTCAGGTACATTAGGACATTTTTGCGTAAAATTATGTTTTAGGAAGAATAGAATTCATGGTTACTTTACACATTCTTTCAGTTTTCGTTTTAAGGTGCCAACTGGCTTGAAATCTACCATGAAATAATTTCTAGAATACCTCTGCCGCCCAACCTTGACTGTCCGACCTTCGCCAATTGGGGTTTATAATTGCCCAAAACGAAGTGACTAGCGGACCGCCAAGCGGCCGTCGAATCTCAAATACTAGCGGACCGCCAGTCACGTGTAACCTGTCACATGACGAGTCTTGATTCTTGAATATTGTTACAATGGCGGCAGTTACCGATAGTTGGTTTTATGTCGGACAAAAGTTTTCTTGTTTTAATGACTTAGAAAATTACTAGAAACAGAGTAAGCAACCAATATTTTCGTGAGTGTTGGTTAGGTTCAGGTTAGGCGTCGTGAGGGTCGGTTAGGGTTAGTTTTAGGGTTTGTTTAGCCATTAGAAACTCTTGTGGATTGGTGTAAATAGAAAGCCTGGCGGCTTGCTAGTATTCCGTATTGGACGGCCGCCAGTCATGTGACAGGTTACACGTGACTGGCGGTCCGCTAGTATTTGAGATTCGACGGCCGCTTGGCGGTCCGCTAGTCACAGCCTATTCAAAAATCGGTTATTGGTAATAAAACAAAGAAAGTCAAAGTGAACCAATTATATTAATATTTATTTTTTCACACTTCTACAAATATACAGTAACCAAGAGTTATGCAGCCATTCACATAGAGGGTGCGGCCCTAATCAACGAAACGAATTTAGCCCTATCCAAGAAATCAACTTTCCAAGTGCAACCCGAATTTTTGGCCACTAAACTATGTTATCAACAACACTAACAGGACCATCTTGTCATGTATTTAATTTAGTTCTGGATAGTTTTTATGGAGTTCTGCCACTTTCTATAAAACTGTTCTCGGGAAATCGGGTTTTTGTGTATTTTCGGGTTGACCCACACAAAACATTTCAGTCATAATCATCATCATCATCATGAATGGGGCCCCGAAGAGGCTCAAAGACGGAGAAATTCAGGTTTAAAACATTTACCATTTTACGTATGAGTTTTTAAACTAGTTTTTATGCTTTAAAAAGGCATTATATTCCAATTGTGTTATCATTTTTTTAATTCAGGTTGTCAAGGCTCACAGACCTCTCATAAAATTTCACCACGGGCCTAAAGTATCGTCGAATGGTTTGTATTTTGCTATATTTAGTATTTTAATAGACTGATTGCATATTTTTGCGGCAAATTTTTATTGTACATTATATTCCTTTTGTCAGGTAATTTATTTATTTTTTATCATAAGTGCCATTTACAAATTAACATATGCAGCTAGCCATGTTGGTTTTACTAAATATTTATAGATATTTATTTGTTAGGTCAAGGAAAATAAGTTGATAATCATTGGTCTGTTTCTCAATTTTTAGAATTGAACCTATGCCACATATTGTTCTATGCATGATTTCACTTCCACCCTCCACTGTAGTGCTAGGGCTTTTCCCGTGTAGCTGCTTTGTAAAGCGCCCTTGTAACGGCATGACTGTGTTACTGCGCCATATAAATCGTCGTAATTGTTATTATCATTACTGTGAGCACCAGAAATTAAATGCGGAGTTGTCTCAGGCTTTGGGCTCAGGTTTCATCATGTATTTGTCCTCTATGCTGCTTGTTTTTTGCTATTTACCAAATATGGTGCTCACAAGACCAAGGGGGGATGAGCATTGAGCACAGAGTAGTTTCAGCTACTCCACTAGCAACATGAAACAGTGCTCCACAGAGGGGTTTGTTCATGGTCCTGCTGGAATCCTGATGTCATGATTGTTCTATTGTATTGTATTAATCGTACGCATATATTTGTAAAGTGCCTCTTGCTATCAAAAAGCATGCTTCAGAATGAGCTCATGGAAAAAGACGTAACTCCTGTGGAGCCCATTCCTCTGGGCCCACCATGGCATAACCATCATCTGCATAAACATCATCTACAGAAACAAATGCACTGTGAGGCGTGGTGGTGTCGTCGTTGTCTTGGAGCCGGAAGGTTCAAATCCACCTCGCCGTGTAAGGACCTTGGGAAAGTCCTTCACTCACAATTGCTCAACGTTTGGCTTGAAACTCCGATGCAGTGTCGGCTCTGCATCGGGAGTGCCTCTGAGTAGAGAGAGCTTGAAGGGGCGCTATAACAAGTGCACATACAAACAATTTAGGAAATTTCTTGTGGCTTCAGGTTTTGGCCAGGTTTCGTCGCAGGATTCCGCTCCAGCGGCGAAGACGGCTCCATCAGTTTCCGCTTCAGCGAAGCCAGTCGGCTCGTCGTCTCGAGGGTCGGGAATCGAATTCAAAGATCTGCCGAAGCGCTATCAAAGGAAACCGCTTGATCAGGATGAAATCGATGTAATAACGGTTGGTATTGGTCCAGAGGCTGATCGTCGTTTCTATTGTTTACCTTGTTTCGGTTTAATCTTTTGAAGTATGCCCAAAGAATTGCTAATTAATGCTGACTAGCGTTCAGAAGTTTATTTAAGATGTTGTTTTGTACAAAGGAAAATGTAAGTATTGGAGCATGCATTTATTTTTAAAGGCTTTTAGCTGTGCAGGGTTGTCTGTGCAGCAAATAAAGGGGTTATGGTTGGTCAGTGAGTTGCTGTTTAGGGCACAGTGTCATGAGCGCCTCAGAGTAGTTACTTGTATCTTCAAGAGGCGCTATATAAATTCTCAGAATGAATGAATGAATGAATAACAGCGATGATTAGAATCGCCCTCCTCATTTTTCAAGGCTTGGGACTGGCCCTACAAGAGTGCAGGCAGTGGCAGAGTTTGGGTTATCTTGTTCGTGAAGTTATCAGATGGCAAAAGCACTGCTGGACATTCTATTATCTCTTTCTAATACAATGCTATAAATAAATCAAACCAAATTTTAAGCGTAATGTTCACAATATTTAAGTATTCACCAATGGTTATGTAGAACCTGAGAGAAAAATTGAAATATACATTTACTGTAAATTCAGCCTTTTATGTAGGTTCTTTTTTAAAACTGCGGCAAGTTGCTGTTTCTTTTGGGATAGATTTATTTGAGATGTTTAAGTGTCAGAGACCAGAGGAGGGTGGGCAAAACTGGGCATATTGAAAATGTCTTGTTATTTATTGTTTTGATATCATATTAATATTTTAAACAGTGCCTTGTATTTTCTGTTGCTTTCAGAGAGGCGGACCTGAATAGTCAATCAAAACAGCTGCCACTTGTAAAATATCTCACAACTTTCGCAGTGACTTAATTAGTCTTTAGTTGCCGTCGTGTTTCTTAGTAGCTTAGACATTTTGTATCTGTGCAGCATCATATGTTGTTCTATCCGTAATTTCCGTATTCGCTTTTTAAAAACCATCGTAGAAAAGTATATGTTTTGTTGCTTTTCAAATAGTTCCATTTAACTCTGTACCCACCAAGAATGTGTTTGTTACCATCAATGCATCTAAAATTAGGAAGTGAGAAAAAAGATACTGGGAGTTGTTCATCATTGAGCACTTGTAATAATAATATTAATGATCTAAGAACTTCTAGGGCGCTAAAAACAAGGGCGTTAAAAACAAGGTCGCTACCTGCTTTTCTGTTATCGTGCTTTTGTTTTGTTTATTCCAATGAACTTCGATCACCCAACTTCTAGACCAGTTGCTAGTCTAGAAGTTCAGAGCGAGCAAGGGCAATTGAACAAGGCCATACACAACTCTCTGTTTCAGTTAATTGTTTGGTCGTCGGTTTCCTCGATTCCTCTTTTCCATTGTCTGTCGTCGAAGTTTACAATGACCTTTGTTTAGTCATCAGGGCATTTCAAGGTCAGTGCTGTGCCACATAAGCACATCTCTGATGAACTTTAAAAAAAATTATACACGTGTAGCTAGCAAACTAGCAGAATCCACATGATATAAACCTAAGACTGTCAGAAAATTATCTTCACTCATCATCATGACCTTCAATAACCATCACAATTTAATATAATATTTCCTCAATTTTTTGTTATAATTTATTTTAAACCACAGGATAAGCAGAGTATAAACCATATATTATGTGCTGCATACAAGGGTGGAATTAAAAGACTCGTGGCAAGCAAACATGGTGCATAGCATGGGCAAAATCAACGAACATTTGACGCATAAAACATCAACACAAAATCTGAAGAACTTGAATCCCTGAATTGAAACAACCACTAACATCACAATTTTGAAACAATACACAACAGTCGTATAATGATAATAAGATAATATCATTATAATATATGAAGTGACTAGCGGACCTCCAAGCGGCCGTCGAATCTCAAATACTAGCGGACCGCCAAGTCACGTGTAACCTGTCACATGACGAGTCTTGATTCTTGAATATTGTTACAATGGCGGCAGTTACCGATAGTTGGTTTTATGTCGGACAAAAGTTTTCTTGTTTTAATGACTTAGAAAATTACTAGAAACAGAGTAAGCAACCAATTTTTTTCGTGAGTGTTGGTTAGGTTCAGGTTAGGCGTCGTGAGGGTCGGTTAGGGTTAGTTTTAGGGTTTGTTTAGCCATTAGAAACTTTTGTGGATTGGTGTCAATAGAGAGCCTGGCGGCTTGCTAGTATTCAGTATTGGACGGCCGCCAGTCATGTGACAGGTTACACGTGACTTGGCGGTCCGCTAGTATTTGAGATTCGACGGCCGCTTGGAGGTCCGCTAGTCACAGCCTATAATATAATCTGTTTTCTTCCACTGTCTATCCTTCATTCACCTCCCTCCTTATTTCTCTGTCTCTCTGCCCTCGACAGTTTTCACCATTAACTCCGTGCGTCTAACATCAGAGCGTATGCCACACAGTCGCAGACCAAAAGCTATAAATAATGGCAAGAAATTCTAGCAACCATCTCATAATCCCAACTCAGAACAAGACATTCAAGGTAGCCATCAACAAGACCAAACTTTTAACGTCAACTACCAGAGTCCATCCATCAAAGGTCAGAGACCATTCATCAACAGCCAGAGACCATTCATCAACGGCCAGAGACCATTCATCAACAGCCAGAGTTCATCCATCAATGGCCAGAGACCAACCATCAACGGCCAGAGACCATTCATCAACGGCCAGAGACCATCCATCAACGGCCAGAGACCATCCATCAATGGCCAGAGACCATTCATCAACGACCAGAAACCATTCATCAACGACCAGAAACCATTCATCAACGGCCAGAGACCAATCATCAACGGTCGGAGACCATTCATCAACGGCCAAAGACCATTCATCAACGGCCAGAGACCATCCATCAACGGCCAAAGACCATTCATCAATGGCCAGAGACTCACAGGGAACAGATTCAGAAAACTGTTCTAACTTCTGGCGGAACTCAGCTGGAATGATGTTGCGTTGCTGTCATCTGTGCAAGACAGTCTCGGACGAAGGCAAGCGTCAACTGGTAAAGCTCTGCGTCTCTTGCGCACGGCTTGCATATGTTGAGGTGGTTGAGTTGCGGCATGACGTGAAACTTGCCAAATCCAGGATCTGAAAAATAATTACCATGTCAAGAGTTTACTTCAAGTCGGTAGTGTTTTTACTGCCTCAGCAAAAAATTAATTTCTGAAAATTTTTCACCAATTCTGTGCAGTCTGCTGCAACTGCTTGCAACCGCATTCTGAACATTAATATACATGTAGCATTTATATAGGACTTGTCAAAGACAATGTTCACGATTCTTACTTAATAAAACATGCGATTATGAGGCAGAAAAAGCATACCACACAAAAGTGATAGAATTGTAGAAATATAACTGGATTGACCTTGATCAACACGGAGTTTGGGTGTGCAGTGAAGAATTATCTGAAGAGGGTCTAAGAAAAACTAGAGATTGAATTCCTCCAAACCTCTGACCACACAACAGCAGTAACTGATATGCGGAGAAGGAGCTTGGATTACAATGTATGTATGTATTTATATTTATGAGCCCTTGTTATAGTTCCCCTTCACGAATCTACTAAGACGCACTTCCGACTACACCGCAGACACTGAATAGGAGTTTCACGCCAAAGCGAAAGAGCAGTAATTGTGCGTGAAGGACTTTCTCAGGATCCATACGCGGCAGCTTGAGGTAGATTCGAACCCACAACCTTCGAACATACACCTACACCACCATCACCCAAAGCACTGAAACCAGCCAGCTGCCCACCCCATAAAATGTATAATTAGAATGAAGTACATGTAAAACATACCACTCGAGTCTTCCGGAACAATTTTTGCTCGATATCTGAAAGGCAACCTGGTTGTCTGACCCTCGGCAAAGCTCAACAAAGGAATTCCCTCCTTGAGCATCAGATCCTTAAACGAATTGTGCAAAGTCTTCAGTTTCTGGGATCCTGCAAATTACAATGACCAGTTAATTAACCAATCATAATCAAATTATGCTAATTATGCTGTACACTAGATTAGAGTTTTAGAAAGATTCTGTGTGTATCAACAACAGATATAATAGGAAAAAGGAAGATATAATAGGAAAAAGGAAGATATAATATTTTAGGGAAAAGGAAAATATAATAGAAAAAAGGAAGATATCATAGGAAAAAGGAAGATATAATAGGAAAAAGGAAGATATAATAGGAAAAAGGACGATATAATAGGGGGAAAAGGAAGATATAATAAGGGGGAAAAGGAAGATATAATAGGGGGGAAGATATAATAGGAAAAAGGAACGCATGAATGATTATTGCCATGGGTGCAGCACTTTTAAACGTACTTATAATTTGAATGCAAAAATCAAATACGTACCTACATTATTGCATAAAAAATACTTACAAATGCACTTGTTAGTACTGTTATTGTGATTTTAAGTTCTTATTTGCATCACACCTTTTCAGAAAAGCTCATCAGAATAGTGCTGGATTTACACTTAGGGAGGATCAAAACCATCTGGTTTGTTACCTGACTGTCTTGAAATTCCTTATGGAGGTTTCTACATAAACCTGTACCAGTACATCATAGCCAGTAAAGTTTGTTCAGCCGATGATGAATTGTACGTTTTTCGAACAAAGTCAGATTAACAGGTTACATCACTTCACTTAATAGTGATGAAGCTAAAATGCCACCACACAATGTTGGTTCCTCGCTCTAGAATTGCTATGGCTCACTCTCTATCATTTGCCTCAATTAGTCCCTCTCTTTGAAATGCGCTTTCTCCTTAAAGTTTTGTTCACTCTACAATTCTATCTGGCAGTCTCTCTTCTTTCTTTTCTCTTCACAAAACCTGTTTCTTCTCGTGGGGCCTGCACACTGGAAGCACCTCTGAATGTTTTACCCTACTAGACGAACCTGGTTCTTCTCTCGGTGCCCTGCACACAGCGAACACCTCTGAACGGTTCACCCTACTATAGGCACTTTTTAAATAATGAAATACAATGCAATACAATGCAACAATACACACATCAATGCACAACTATCAACACATAAAACCAACGTTACCTGGCGACAGCTGCCTCACTTCAATCGACGGATACACGAGATACGAAACAGGTCGACCGAAAGCCGCCAGAGACGATCCCTTGTGCGGAACGCTGTAGAAGATGATGCCTTTCGTCTGCTTCACAAGAGGGCGCATCAGCTGCATTTCATTTGCTATGCGTAACATCTCCTTAATCAGAAGACCTACGCACAGAATTAAACACCAAGATTCTGTTAAAAACTTCAGATGCGATCGGATGAGGGCGGTAGCATCAAAAGAATCATGCGTGCATAAGTACAGGGACGCTGCAGCTATGGGCGGCAGAAGAAGAGATGGAGTGACATGATTCAGCAGGACATGGAACTTCTTCATCTGAAAAAGGAAGACGCGGGACACAGAACAACATGGAGACAAAGAATCCGAGTGGCTGACCCCTCCTCAGCGAGGGATTAATCCTAGCCAGAAGGAAAAGAAGATTCTGCTAAAAACTTAAACAATAGCGGCTCTTGTGGAGCATAGGGAAATCAATCATTACCAACTCTTCGACGATTTTAAACTATCACTATTTATATTAATTGTCAAGCATAAATTGATGGCAATGAGCAATGACAAGTGTAGATAAATGTATCTAAACAGAAACCATCTCAGAGCAGGCATTACATTTACATTACAGGATGAGAGCTTACATTTACAAGCTGAGGGATCATTATAATGCTAGGGCGGTCAATCGTCAACCTCAGGGATGTCAAAGAACCCCTGGTATACTGTATGCCAAAAAGTGGTCTTGAGACAGCGAGAGATGGATCACAAGTCAGTGTACAAATCACAGGACTTGCCAAGTATACGTTCACATCGAAAGAGACACCCGGTAATTGTGAACCACGAACAGTACTTTTGGTGTTAACAATCCAAAGTTTCTCGTTTTCGTACATTTAAAACAATTGCATCATGAGAGCGAAGAAATCCCGCTGACCTCCCATTGAATGACCGATCCAAATGATCGGCCTTTTACCAATTCCACTCTGCTCCAACTTCATCAACAGTTCTTTGCTCAGCACATCAATCGTCTTCCTAGAAAAAAGTACACATAAGCAAGTAAGTAAGTACATTTTTAATTAAACAAATGAATTAATGAATCACACTTTGTTGTACAGCCATCTAAAAGCAGATTTCTCCAAGATTGTCTACAAAACCAACACACTTAACTATTCATTCATTCATTCATTCATTCATTCATTTGGACATTTATATAGCGCTCCTTCAAGTAAAAAACAACAACTCCAGCGCGCCTAAAAAGAACAGTTTTAAGTTTAGTAAGGAACGATCTTGGTAGAGTCCCAGGGTGTAGGAGTAGCTCAAAAGAAAGGCCATTCCAGACCACCGGACCAACCACAGAAAAGACTATGTAGTATATTCTTTATTAGCCAATTATTGCTAACCGCATTGCGGTGTACAGACATCTAAAAAGCAGATTTCTCCAAAATTGTCTGCAAATGTCAGCATGTCACACTGCACTGCAACTGAAACAAGGCATTACAAAACAGTGAAAACAAGCTGCATAAGCCTAGAGAACAAGCAAAAGAGCTGCAAGCCACAGCAGATATAATGTATACCCTACATGCCATGCATACATTTTTAGTCCAAGACAGAAGTTGTTTAGGCTGTCTAGAATATTTCATGGATCTACCTTTCTGAGTCGTATGGACAGCCGACAGACCAATTACTCAGTCGCGTTTCGTACTCAACAGTGAGAAGACGAAGATTTGGACAATCTACTGCCAGCCAGTCCTAAAAATATGAATGCAGGCAGCAAACTCAAAATGTTGTAAATTAAGTAACTAAGTATTATGCATTACTCGATTAACAGTTTACGTGACGCTAGAGGCACATAAATGAGTCACCCGATGTCTAGTATCATAATAGTGACAGTTAATGTTCACAAATTGTGCTCAATACCTTAAGCCAAGCACCGAGTCTTGTTTGTATGTGCACTTGTTATAGCGCAACTTCAAGCTATCTCTACTCAGAGGCGCTCTCGAATGCAGAGCGGACACTGCATCGGAGTTTCACGCCAAAGCGCTGAGCAATTGTGAGTGAAAGACTTGCCCAAAGGTCCCTACGTGGCGAGGTGGATTCGAACCTCGAACCTTCCGGCTCCAAGGCAACAACGCCAACACTACACCACCGCACCCCACAAGTCATGGGGTACCTTATCCAAGACAGTGGTACGAAAGACACATGGCCAAACAACGCTTTATGCTAAATACCTTAGGCCAACAGAACGTGTATGAACAATCACTGGTCTCTGTCGTCAAAGACTGTGGATCAGTCCTGCTGACGTCGTTTCCAACTTTCGATGAATTCTTCTGCTGGTTGTCAATCAGGTCGGTTCTAGGTCGGTCTTGCTGTCGCCACGTCTTGAAAGGACCACCGAGAAGACCGTGAATGAAGACCACGTCAGCTTCTATCGGTTCACTGAAATTAAAGTAACAGATAGACAATTCACTATTCATTATTATTATTATTATTAATTTTTATTTTTTTAAATTTTATTTATTATCATTATTTTTATTATTATTTACCAGATAGACAATTCACCAGTTTTTAAATAAATGCGGCTTATTATTTTTATTATTTTTTATTTCTAATTTTTTTTTTTTTTTAAATTTTTTTTAAAAATTATTTTTATTATTATTATTTTTTAAATTATTATTTTATCATTAGAGAAGATTATTTTAAACATTGCATCGACAGTCCGTGTTCCAGTTACGACAGGTTAACTCGTATAAATAATGAAACATTTGCAAAGCACTTTATAAAATGTACATAGTACCCGACTAAGAAATCCTCTGGATTTTAGTAACCTAACATGAAAAAAACTAAATTGCTATGGAAGAGAATGGAATTTACACATCACAAAATATTCAAATTGTCACCTGCCCTGCACTCCTGAACATTGCAATTTGCCTAGTGACTGCTAAATAGAGCCGAGATGGGGGTCGGGAGCGCTTCTGAGTAGATGGTATTGAAGGAATACTATATACGTGCTCCTAATAAATAAATAAATAAAATGTCAAGTAGAGCTTGCAAATAATGCAACCAAAATTAAACAATCCTGTTTTCTAAAATTACTAAAAACCATTTAAACTGATATTACCTATCCGTGAACTGAGGATGATAAAGGTAAACACCATCGCCATAGAAACCGTTTCCCGTAGCAACAGCATCTAGATTGGCCAGGGCCTTTGTGGCCAGGAGAGACAGGACAATGTCTGAAGACCTCAGCCACTGAGCAAAGATGGCCACCCAACCTACAACAATCCAGTAAATATGTCAAATTTGCCATTACAGGTCTACCGTATTTCAAAATCATCCTTATAATGAAGCCATGATATCTTTCTGCCTACGAATACAATAGCACACTAATTTCTTTTGACTCAGACTACCAAACTTTTCGTTCCATATGCTTTACTGAAATCAATGATAAAGCAGACCAATACCTCCAAATTCATACGTTCAAAGCAACACACAACTGGTTGCTCTTCACCCACGAGTTCACAACTATCACACCAATCTGCTTAAAATTATATCATACTTCTTGGCAGGGCTTGAGAAAAACATTCTTTTCAAATCTTTCTCTTCTTTCCTCAATCTTCTGTCTTTCCCAGTCTTTCTCTCTTTCCTCAGACCCTTGCATTTTCTCTTGAAGCTGCTCGGACTGAGGGTGCTTCCGAAAGACCATTGCTAAAAGAAGTGTCTTATAAATTATCAAATACAATGCAGTACTATACAATACATTCATGACCCAAAGATGGCACCCTTGAAGCAGGTACCATATACCTGGGTGACTGCCAATAAGATTATTAAAAATTAGGCTGACGTGGAATTAAACAGTGGGGCGCGGTGGTGTAGTGGTGGCGTCGTTGCCTTGGAGTCGGATGGTTCGAGGTTCGAATCCACCTCGCCGCGTAAGAACCTTGGGCAAGTCCTTCACTCACAATTGCTCAGCGCTTCGGCGTGAAACTCCGATGCAGTGTCCGCTCTGCATTCGGGAGCGCCTCTGATTAGTGAGAGCTTGAAGGGGCGCTATAACAAGTGCACATAAAAACAAACAAGAAAGGACTTCAGATGGAATTTGATATTTTCTGCCACTGACCTGATTTCAAAACATCCTGATGCAACCACCTGTAGAGCGTCACATTTGACAGTATCCGTCCAATCGTGTAAACCACAGTCTTATCATGAACGTGTTGCTCGTAAATGAATCGCAGGATATCAAGACCCTTGTGATGAACAAGCGCCGTACAGTTGTTGTCGATCTAAAAAAACAAGTACATCAGCGCCAAAACTTTTATCATTCTTAGCATGATGTACGCCATACTGCCAACCATCACATGTAATATTCCAGCCCACTTGGTCTGCATAATTAGCTCCACCTTCAGATGACATATTCCGTAAATAAAAAATGGCAGTACTTAAGTGTCTTTATTTGCCATGAAATTGAATGCCAAGATCTGCGAACCTAAAATATTCATGCCTTGGAAGTGAAACAACATTTTGAGCTTAAAATAGTTGGAATTCACAGGAGAATGTACTGTAAAACTTTTGTACTGCGACAGGGCAATTCCCCAATACAGTAGACTTCCCCTAAAGTGTTTACCTCGAGCCCTTGAGACTACGTTCTACTCTGCTCTTAAGACTGTTCTCTTTAGCCGTGGTTGGGTCGGGAGTGCTTCAGAGTAGATACTCTTGAAGAGGCGCTATATAAATGTCTGAAATGAATTAGTGTTGTATTGACGAATTTTTAACAAGACAGAAATATAAAATGACTGTAAACGCACCTCGCAGTGACCAAGCACAGCCTGCAGCAAATAGATGACATTCTTTTTATCCACTGGCTCCCTGTTCATCTCATTCAAAAGCAGATGGTTTCCATCAAATGTCCAAACAGCCTCCTTCAAGATTCGCAACAATGAAAGTAAAACAACTGATTGTCAAAAATAGTAGCGATAACATTAGAGAAAATCATTAAATTTAAGATGAAAACCTAGCAGCATAAAATATTGAGAACTCCAGCCTCTTTAAGAAGACTCTGAGTAGACCTACTACCACAAAAATTATTAATTGTCAAAATCAATTATGTTAAAAAGGAGAGCTTGACTCGATAACAGTGCTCATCTACTAAGTGATCCTACATTCACTTCATAAGTATAATAATAATAAAGAATATTATTGTTTTATCATAAAAAAAAACCAGGTGGTGAAGTTCAATTGACACTGTAAACCAGATGAATTAGAAAAGAGCCATTAGCAAATAAATAAAATAATCAATTCATAAAGTCAGCAAACAATAAATTATTATTCTAAGTTTTGTCTGCAGATATGGGCTGGTATCTAAACAACTCAATCAGTTCAATTAATCCATCAATCAATAAATCAATCATCCAATCAATCAATAAATCAATCAATTCAATCATCCAATCAATCAATCAATAAATCGATAACCAAAACAATTCAATCAATCAGCCAACCAATCAGCAACCAAAAAACAATCAATTAATCAACCAACCAATCAATCAATATACCTTTTACATATAAACAGATACCTTTTCAAAGATGGACAAAGCCCTGATCCCTCGCTTCAAGGCAACATCCATAAAATACTTTGTGCATTTACTCGTGCCTTTGTCCGGAAAGTAAGCCAATAGTTTCTTCAACTCGTCTTCAGCATTCATCTATTTCACAAACATCAAACTAAAAGATTACAAATATAATGAATATTAATCCTTAAAATTAATTAACGATTTAATTAAATAATTAATCACCAACTTCTGTAGACGATACTATTCTGGTCACTCAACCCTTTAATCGCAGATGGCACCAGTTGGTAAACAGAGCAGCAGGACGTTATGGGAGCCTTGCATGGCTGCCAAAAGTTAATTTCGACTCATGTAATAACTTTTTTAATCATCTATTCATGCTGTGTTATATAAGTTTGAAAAATAAACGAAGATTATAATTATTATATTAGACATTTCTGCGTGCACGCTGTAATTGAATATCGTTTGGTTTTTTTGTCGGTTGCTAAATAATTCCGTGTGCTAGGATGATCCTGCAACAATGCACAGAAATAACAGGAACTCAGTGCGTTAACAACATTCAAAACGTACCAAAGATGCACTCTGCATTGGAAGTAACTCAGTCAACAGCGATGTTCTTGATCTTGCCAGCTTCACAGCAGAACGAAGCTCTGACTCTGCCTTTTCTGCATCTGACAACATAAGATTCATGCTTAAGCAGCAAAATCTACCGCCACCAATAAGGTAAACATTTGCAAAAATGAAAATAAACTTTTGCCGATGTAGACCTATTTACTGCGGTCCTGGGGAATCTGGGTTGGCCATAAGTTGCCTCAGATTCTCCTCAGGTAAGGATAATCCTATTAATCCCTTACTCCTGAGTTCTGAAGCTAGGACTGCATAACAAGGCAGTCAATATAATGTGAAAAACCAATTGTACCTTGAATGTTATATTTTACCTAATGGAAGTACACCACAGAGTGGAGACACTGGATAGGCAAAAGGTTAGAGTACAATTGGCGCATGGAATACAGCAAATTGGTATCAATCAAATAGTTGCACAGCATAGTAGCTTTAAAGATGTCTTCAACTAGAAACAGTTACTTCAATCATAAAGTCATGTTATGCAGTGCTCAGTCGTGTACCTAAGACTTCAGCTGTGCTGAAAGATGATACTTTTTCAATCTCAACTTCATCTGGCAGAGTCTTCAGCCGTTTATTAAATCTGTGAATTTCCTCGAACATCAGCCCACCACTGAAATCAACATTCAAAATAAAATATCAAACAAACATAGCAAAGTGAAATCATGAACTACTGCTACCAGTGATAGACAAATTCTTATTTTGATGGTCTTGGAATGAACAGGTCTAGGCTTCTACCAAATTCAACACATCATTACAGATACTTCACAAAGTTCCATAATAAAGTTAAATGTATCTATAATTATGAAATGATAATTATGAGACATGACAGGACTTCATGCCCAGCATTGCATTTATGAGAAAGCATGGTGATACATGTTAGGCCACGGTTTATACAGTTGAGCAAAAGAAAACTCATGAAACCATCCTCCAATTTAGTAAGCTACTACCTTTAAAAACTCAAAGTTGTCAGTACCAAATGATAATTTGTAAAGGAATTAAACATACCAAAGTAGTACCGCTGCTGAGAAAATTCCAAAACCTAAAAAGCAAGACACAAATTCTCAAGTTAAAATGTAAGTTTAAACAAAATGGCGATAACAGTTGTATTAAACATTTAAAAAACACTGCTTCATGTTAGAAGTGGACAATTATTTAGGCAAACAATGTGCATTTTGTCATCACAAGAATTGTTTATTTTTCAGCTATTGCTGCAGCCATCAGTACTCTTTCATAACAGCTGTTTTATTAGTCACTGCATACAATCCTAAGTCAACAATTTTAACGTGAAGTCACTATAATCCCAGAAATTTATATCCTAGTAGTAAACAAAATAATATAAAGTTACCTTTACTGAAAACATTATTTCTGCTGAAGAGCCGATCTCTCATGTAGTAACGACACCCATTCCGAGCATTATGTAGTTGTTGATGATGCTGCTGATAATGATGGAGTCTGTAGCCACCTGAGAGGAACACACACACGCGAAATGTGTTTCCCCATGGTCTCAGGTATTTTAACTGGTAAAAGCTATACAGCATAGTGATTCAAATGATGAAAGATAAAGCCGGCTCCAACAGAAGTGTTACGAACGTCTGAATAGGTCATCATCTGAACCTGATATAAAATAATCACAAAACCCAAATTTTAATGCCATTGTTAATTCTGTGGATTTTTGAGTATGGGTTTTTGCATGCTGCTGAGCAAGAAAGAAACTTGAGCAGAGAGGGTGACATAGTCACAACATATGATGATGAACTCAACTTAAATAACTTTTATTGTACTCTCAAAATTTCGATTGCATCCAAAGAGTCAAGTTTTGGAGTCAACTTATTCATATCTACTCCATAAATATAAAATTGAATCATAGACCAGTGTAAAGTAAGTACTGCTGGATTAGATCTGCAATATGCCACCGGATGAGTACTTTTAAGGCACTGTAATAGGTCAGAGTGTGACAGCTAGAGTGGACAGTAGTTTAGTGTTAATGTGTGATAACAAAGATCAATAATGACACCCTCCTCCCTTATCCAGGCTTGGGACTGGATGGTGTTGTAAAAAGAGGCATTTTACCTTAAGGTATCGTTTAGTGACCTCATATGGATTAGATATTTGTCTTAATCCTGGTCAGAGTCCATAGTACAGGTACAGATCACTTGGGGCAATGAATGATCAAATCTTAAATTTAAGATGCAAAATAAGCTGAAAAAGAGTAGATTGAGCCAAGTGTTTGGAATAAAGGCAGAACTGAAGTGGGCTTAAGATGAAAACTGTACTCTATTCGTTCAAGGGCATTGTAGAATCGTGTAGTGATTATGAGAACATGCATGCATATAACTGATGCAATGGTGCTGGGAGTTGGAGCATTCGAGATAGCTTAAATGCCGGGTAACTGCAATTAAGTTTAACGTTCTCTCTATTCAATAGCGACTTTCATCCTACGTAACAACATTTTTGTACCCATCCCACGAAATACAGAAACAATAAGAGCTGTTACAAGGATTAATCCTTTCAGGTTACATTCCAATTTACTACTTTATTCCTGTAGTATCGCCCACTATGCAGCTGAAGTCATACCTCGGATTTTTTAAGCTGTGCGTCTTATTTGCTGCATTTATTTGGAAACAATTTTACAAATGAGATTTTATTGCAGGATAACTGGAAAATAAGAGACTTCTAGAACATCAAGGCACACGAAATCACGCTCTCAACCAGTTTTTTTTATGTTGTTTACGCGTCGCAAGACAAAAATAGCATCTTGTTCGCTGGTGCCAGCGTTGCCACTCTGAAAAAAAAATCCAAGTTGGTTGGTCAAAATAAAACAAGAAAACCCAAGTTGCCCAAATCTTTCGAAATTTTCACATTTTTCGTCCACAAAATATTTGATGACTTTTTTTGTCATCCGGCCAAATTTTTCGGAAATTTTTTCCATTTTGCCGTCCAAAAAAGTTGGTGACTTTTTTTTTAGTCATTTGGCCCAAATTTAAAAAAAATGGCCAAAACTTTCCAGTTCACAAGCAAAAAACCAAAGCTTTTGCCCCCAAAACCCAAGTTTTTTCCGAAAAACCCCCATTTTCCAAGTTTCGAGAAAAAAACAATATTTTTTGTGGCCGAAAAAACCCCCCCAAAACCCCAAGTTCTTCGCAAAAAACCCCATTTCCCAAGTTCGGATTAAAAAAAACCAAGATCTTGTGAAAAAACCCAAGGAGTGGCAACGCCGGCTGGTGCAGATGCGAGAGAAATCGCATTAGGTGGGAACAGGATAACGTTTGACCTTGTGCTAGGGTCACTGAGCTATGCTTTTTGTATGTGCACTTGTTATAGCACCCTTTCAATCTCCTCTACTCGGAGGAGCTCCCGACTACAGCGTGGACACTGCATCGGAGTTTCACGCCGAAGTGCTGAGCATTATTGCGAGTGAAGGACTTGCCAAGGTCCCCAACGCGACGACTAGAGGTGAATCTTTTGCTGCGAGGCGACGAACATAGGCCTAATATCAAGTTTTACCCGGGAGGAACTGCACTGGCTACCTTTTCCAAAACGTATGGAATTTAAGATCCCAATGCTCATGCGTAATTGTCTAGCTGGCCAAGCTCCGAATTATCTTACGGAACTTTGTGTGCCTGTGCTATCCATTCCAGGCAGCAGATTTTTCGCTCTGCTACACATTGTTACCTGATTGTCCCTATATATGGCTCGAACTTCCACAGTGCTGCATAAAAGCTTTGCTATAGCCTAGTTGGCATAGGCGTATCCTACGGGAGTTTTCAGGAGTGGGGAGGGGCAAAGATTTTAACTTTTGCCCGAAAATTTTTTTCCAAAAAGTTGATGACCTTTTTTTTTTAGTTGTCCGAGTCTGTGTTTGCCCGAAAAACCTTACTTGCCCAAAAGTTGACGACATTTTTTTTTTTTAGTCGTCCGAGTCTGTGTTTGCCCTTGCCCGAAAGTCGACGACCATTTTTTTAGTCGTTTGGGTTTGTTTTGCCCGAAAAAACCACCAAACTTGCCCAAATTTGGGGGCAGTTGCCCCCCTGCACCCCCGCCTCGTACGCCTATGCTAGTTGGTACTTTTTTCTAGAATACGTTACCTATTGCTATCCGTAATGAACTTCTTTGTCTTTCTGTGCCCCTTTTCCGCAAGCGTTTGAAAGCCATTCACTTTGACTGTGGTTTGGTGTTAGGTCGGGAGCGCCTCTGAGGAGTTCTCTTGAAGTGGCGCTGTATAAATGCATGATTGCGATTATGATTACGAACGTTGGATTAACTGGGCCCCGAATGACACTCCGCTTTCATATATAGGGGATGTCGATTTGCGAGAGGAAGCGAATGTATGCTTTAGTCCCCATGAACTAAAACTGAACACCGCCATGCACGAGGTCACATGACCTGCCCATGGGCGTCCGCAGCGGGGCGCAAGGGGGCGCAAGTGCGCCCCTCTGGATTTTTCGCATAGTTGCACATGAATTTAGATTATTTGGTCGTGATTGTTACAGCACGATTTTCAATGTGATTATCGATTCGTTCTAGCCTAGAAGTTGAACCTTTATATATTTCTTTGGGCGCATAACTTATAGGTAGGCTATAGGATTCTCTCGTGATAATATGGAAATTCAAACTATCACCCATTAAATTTACGTGTAGACCATGTGACAATTATTTAACAGTTTGCGCCCCCCTAGAAAAATTCCTGCGGACGCCCATGGACCTGCCTCGACCTATGGTAGCTGATTAATCAGCAAGCACCACACTGCTCAGACTGAATAATGATCAGTCATAACTGGCGAGCTCCCGGCAACACGTGAAACCCAGCCAACGGTTTGTCATCGAAAGTCGACCATAAACATACGTAAGGTGTAAGAAAAGCAAAACGTTATTGTAGCAGGTTAATGTTTGCAGTCAACATTCACGTTCAGACAAAAGCTCGAGGGTACGTACCATATACGTAGGTGTAAGAAAAGCAAAACGTTATTGTAGCAGGTTAATGTTTGCAGTCAACATTCACGTTCAGACAAAAGCTCGAGGGTACGTACCATACGTAGGCTATTTTATTTTGTGAAAGGTACAATAAATAAAATACGTTAACCATGTCATTGCTCATTATAGGAATGTTCAATTTAATTTAAGCAATCAATCACAACCCAGCATACGGCGCAAATTGCTGCAATATTGTAGGTCTTTGGTTATGCATCATAGGCCTACATTGCACTTAATGCACTAATTAATGTCAGTTAGTCGGCTCATTTCTGCTGCAGCACTTAAAAGTCCAACTCCAAGGAAAAGGTTGAACAATTGCATTCAATTAATTATAATGTTCAGAAGAATAATTATCGAAATAAATTTACTGTTTAAAACGCTACACTGGAAACACAGATTTCAATGACGCATAGGCTACTGTGGTTTAGGCTACTATCAAAACCGCGCACACAAAACCGCGCACACAAAACCGCGATTCACAAAACCGCGCACGCTCATTACCGCGCACGATCATTACCGCGCACAATCATAACCGCATTCAAGTATTTCAATATGCATCCAGCTTCTATGTCAGATGTAAAAATACCTTCATCCAACTTCTATTAATTTAAGCCGTGTCTACAGGCAACTGGTCTAACGACAACTTGTCTACAGGCAACTGGTCTAACGACAATTGGTCTACAGACAACTGGTCCAGAGCCTGAGAAATGGAGGCTGGAATAAATTATTTTAGAGGTGAAATGGAGGCTGGATTGATGAAAATAACGCATGAGAAATGGAAGCTGGGTGAAGGTATTTTTATATAGGCCTATGAAGTCGAAGCTGGATTGATGAAAATAACGCATGAGAAATGGAAGCTGGATGAAGGTATTTTTAGAAGCTGGATTGACGAATATAACGCATGAGAAATGGAAGCTGGAAAAAGGTATTTTAATATTTTAAAAAAATCTAAAATAGAAGCTGGATTGACGAAAATAGCGAGCGCGAAATAGAATTTGGATGAAGGTATTTTTAGATCTGACATCGAAGCTGGATGAATGTTGAAATACCTGAATGCGGTTATGATCGTGCGCGGTAATGATCGTGCGCGGTAATGAGCGTGCGCGGTTTTGTGAATCGCGGTTTTGTGTGCGCGGTTTTGTGCGCGCGGTTTTGTGTGCGCGGTTTTGACCGGATACCGGCTACTGTTGACATTAGATGATACGTTATACGTAGGTCTACCTGTAGGGCTGTTACAGTAGGGCCTGAGTATAGGCTATGGGTCGCCGAGTAAGCCATAAACAAAATTTTCGTGTATGGTACGTACCCATACGCGTATTGTATTTTTTTAAAGGTACGTACGTATTTTAACGTATTCTATTTTTGGGTAGCCTGCACGTACCCTTGAGCTATGGTTCAGACAGACTGATTCATTGTTCAGTATGTTCATATCATTCGTTTTCGCCATCTGCATATCTCAAAGCTTCAATAAAATTCGGACCGAGATGCGGTGACATAAAGATTGCCCACGAGTGAACTTGCAAGCAAACGTTACGCTGTTGCATCTTTCTCCTCGTGAGTCGTGACGTGTCATCTAGAAGTCAGAAGCCATTAGGCAGGGGTTCTCAAACTTTATTTTTATTGTACCCCCAAGCAAAAAAATCGAATGACGGCGTACCCCCACCAAAGTCAGGTCAGAAACAAAATGCCATTACGAGAACCCCTTGCAGTGACAACTAAAAGTCCATTTAATCATTGGTGACATTGGTGACATTGTTTAGTAGTGTCGTATATAGAGAGCAAAATTTAGTTTGAATCATATAATCTTATCAACAAATTGTTCTAAACCCCTTAAGAAAGAGCCAACCTATAGCGCTGTGGATTTGTTTAGATTAGCAAAGATTTGAAATCTGGTTTAATATTCGTCAATTTCAAACGCAAATTTACCCCATGTTTGCTTTTGATATCAAGAATAGTTTAAAGACCAGTTTCACCCAGATATGACGTGCTGAAAGGAATTACAAAATTTAAAGCTCGATCAGAAATTAATCCTTAGGTCTAAGCCAATTCAATTCTCTGCTATTTCAGCTCTGTAATTATACTATAGGCTGAGAATTTCTGGCTTTGGTACTATCAACCATTCATACATTATTTGTTTCAAAATTATAGTAATTGACTAAAAATAAATATGCTGCATGTAGGCCTACTGTAGGTATTTGAGTCTAATTAGATGTTGTGAAAGAAAGAAATGACGATGCTGTAATTGATGTTACAATGTTACAAATCATTGCTAATCAAAGAATGATGGATACAAAGTCCAGAAACTCGTATAGAAATTTATATTTCGGGAATTTTTCGCGTACCCCTTACCGGCGCCTGGCGTAGGCTACCCCTAGGAGTAGGCCTACGCGTACCACAGTTTGAGAACCCCTGCATTAGAGCAAGTCTCGTGGGCGTCGTTGCACTAATCAATAGATAATCAAATTATCTCAATGAAGGTGCACTTTAACAGTTTTAAATAGGGCTGGCGCCGAATAAGGCAGGCTAATTATATTTTAATATAGGGGGCCTAAGGATTAAGGACGAGCACTCTCGTCTTTTTAAGACGAGCACTCTCCTCTTAAAAAGCTGCGTCTAATTATCAGCATGCAATCCTATATATAATGAAAGTCAAGAGAAATATAAGTAAACAGAACAGAAACTTGTGGCACACCGTAATCATGAAACTGGGCGTAAAATCAGGCCTATGCTTATTTTCACTTTTGGAACGGGGTACCGTATATAGGCACTATAGAGCCACTATAGGCAAAATGACAGAAGCAATGCGTGACAGTCCGAGAGAGAGAAAGAGAGAGACAGAGAGGGAAATAGAGAGACAGAGAGGGAGAGAGAGAAAGATAAAGAGACTCACAAAGTCGATTAATTTCTATCTAAGAAAGGTTGTTTACAAAAGCCGGGCCATTTCACAAGTGAACTCACCCGTTCCCTCGTGTTGTCTAGACTTGGACACGGTCAGACAGCTATGCACGTATACCCTACTCAAAGACGACATCATCTGGCTTGGACATCATCTGGCTTGGCAAAATGACAGACGGTACCTCAAGGACGACATCATCTGGCTTGGCCTTATCATGGCTGAATACCCACGACCAGAGCCTTCTATTACTGAGAGTTTGGTATTCAATGGTAAAGAGAAACTCGCGTTGTGATGTTGGCTGAAATTTATGGGCTCCATTGATGTTCCAGATGAGTCGCGTTGTAAGAAGGCTGCTATCAAATTGCAGTTGTATTGCATTGCAGTGACTTATAAGTACCACATGTCTCTGAACGCCACTTTACAGGTACCATTGAGAGAAAGACCAACAGACAGACAGACAGACAGACAGGCAGGCAGGCAGGCAGGCAGGCAGATAGACAGACAGACAGAGAAACAGATAGAGACAGAGAGAAGTAGATAGCGATCGATAAACAGACAAGCATAGAGAGAGAGAGAGAGAGACAGACAGACAGACAGACAGACAGAGACAGATAAAGAGAGGGAAAGAGAGAGACAGACAGAGACAACGACAGAGAGAGACAGACAGACAGGCAGGCAGGCAGATAGACTGACAGACAGAGAAACAGATAGAGACAGAGAGAAGTAGATAGCGATCGATAAACAGACAAGCATAGAGAGAGAGAAAGAGAGAGAGAGAGAGAGAGAGAGAGAGAGAGAGAGAGAGAGAGAGAGAGAGAGAGAGAGAGGAGAGAGAAGGAGAGAGAGAGAGAGAGAGAGAGAGAGAGAGAGAGAGAGAGAGAGAGAGAGACGGACGGACGGACGGACAGCCAGAGAGAGACAGATAAAGAGAGGGAAAGAGAGAGACAGACAGAGACAACGACAGAGAGACAGACAGATAGAGACATACAGACAGACAGAGATAGAGAGATACAGAGGCAGAGGCAGAGACAGATAGATTGAGAGACAGACGGGAGAGATAGACAGACAGACAGACAGACAGACAGACAGACAGACAGACAGAGACAGAGACAGACAGAGCGAGTAAGAGTGAGACTGAGAGAGAGACGGACAGAGAGAGCGAGATACACACACACATAGCGAGAGACAGAGTGAGACAGAAAGAGACAGAGTGAGACAGACAGAAAGAGAGAGAGAGTGAGACAGAGGGAGAGACAGAGACAGACGGACAGAGATAGACAGAGCGAGACAGACACAGAGACTGAGACAGAGAGAGACGGACAGAGAGCGAGAGACAGAGAGAGACAGGCAGACAGAGCGAGTGAGACACAGACAGAGACAGACAGAGCGAGACAGCCACAGAGAGTGAGACAGACAGAGACGGACAGACAGAGTGAGAAACAGAGACAGACAGAGAGAGCGAGAGAGAGTGAGATAGAGAGTGTGAGCGAGTGAGTGAGAGCGAGAGAGAGACAGACAGAGACAGAGAGAGCTATTGACAGACAGGTAGTAGGAGAGAGACAGAGACAGATAGACTGACAGACAAGACAGACAGAGATGGAGTGAGACAGAAAAAGAGAAAGAAGCAGATAAAAGAAGAGATAGACAGAGGCAGACAGAGAAAGAGATAGACATACAGACAGAGAGACATAATTATAGAGACAGAGGTCTCAGTAATAGAAGGCTCTGCCCACGACAAACAAGAGAACCAGCCAATAATTCGTAGGCCTATGCTACAATGAATGGAATGTGTCTAACTGCCACGATTTGTCATTCATGAGAACAGCGGCGCCGCCAGGATTTTTTTCCTGTACGCACAAGATTTTTTCTGTACGCACAACTTGCACAAAATAATAGGCCCCTATGAAGCGAACAGCGATCGATACGAGCTTATATAATACTAGCGTACCCGGTCACGCGTTGCTGTGGCTGAAAAGAGCATTAAACCATCCCTCCCTACCTTCATTCTCTTCATTCCCCTCCCCCTCCCCTCCCCTCCCTCTTTCCCTCCCCCTCCCTCTCCTCCTCTCTTCCCCCTCCACCTGCCCCTCCCCTCCCCGGGGGAGGGGGTGGCTCCCCCTCCCCTCCATCTTCGTCCCGCTCCCTGCCCTACTTTCCTCTCTCACACCGTCCCTTCCCGATAGCGACTCGGATAGCGCCCTAAAACGCTTCAGCAAAAAGGCCGCAATGGAATGTGTTGAAATGCGCTACATAAACGGAACACACCGAACCACCATTTGAAACGCGCCCGAATTGGAGTGCAAGGCTTATCGACGGGCGTATGTGTTGAAAACGGTAGAATTTGCAAAGTTGCTTTTTAAAAAAAAGATTGCGCTTTTTCCAAAAAAGCATTCTGCAAACCCGGCCGTGTTGGAACTAAACGTTTTGGTAAAGTTCTGAAAGCAATCGGCGAAGAAAGTTCGGAGATCCTTGAAGCCGACCCAAACGCAGTTTAATTTTTATTTATATAGATTATACACCGTGGTTCAAAAAAAAGTAAGCCAAATTGTTTTGCATTTATCTCTAATACCTGATGACATATCAAGCTACAATTTTCCAAATATAGAAGTGGACTAAGAATATGATTCCAAAATTTCATTAGATAAAGTTGAACGGATAAAAAGATATGAATATTTAAACTTCATATACAGAAATTTCAGTTTACAAGCAATTTTTCTGTCAGATTCAATAAACAGTAAGCCAAACTGTTTTCTTACATCTCTGATGTGTGATGAGTAATCATAAAAACCTTTTATCAATATTTAGGGAATTGAACCAAGAATAGGATTCAAAAATATCATGTCATAAATTGAGGGATAAAAAGATATGGATATTTCAACTTCATCATCCGAAAGTTCAGTTTTCAGGAGCGTCCGTTGCGGTTTCGACGCTTGGCCGTTCCCATTTAGTCTTCATTGAGCCTGGAATAAAACTTAATAGAGTATATTATCGCGATGTTCTGCTGTCACAACATCTTCTATCTGTAATCAGAAATCTAGTCCCAGAAAGCAGATTTGTTTTTCAACAGAACAGCGCCAGCCCACAGAACCAAGGAAACCGTCGAAATGCTGACAAGAGAGACGCCAGACTTCATTTCTCCTACATTACGGACTCCGAACAGCCCAGATTTGAATCCTGTCGACTATGAAATGTGGAGCATGATGCAAGACCGAGTCTACCAGACAACAATCCATGATATACAAGATCTGAAGCAACGCTTGTTGGAAGTGCGGATGGCTTCGACCATTAATCGACGTTGCTGTTGCCATTGCAATGGCGCCAGCGCCTCCAGGCTTGCGTGCAAGCATGAGGGGGACATTTTGAGCATCTTATTTAATTAAATTATCAAACCGCACTGCAGGGGTCATATTGTTAGTTCAATTCTCTACATATCTGGAAAATTTTAAAATGATTAATCATCAGGCATTGGAGATAATAAGGAAACATTTTATTGAATCTGACAGAAAATTGCTTGTAAACTGAAATTTCGGCATATGAAGTTTAAATATTCCTATATTTTTTTCCGTTCAACATTATCTAATGACATTTTGGAATCATATTCTTGGTCCACTTCTCTAAATATTTGGAAAATTTTAGCATGATATGTTATCAGGCATTAGAGATATATGAAAAACAATTTGGATGACTTTTTTTGAACCACGGTGTAGATTATAAAATTTCAACCATGCTCTGCTACCCTCCGGCATCAAAGGGTTAAGAATCTGTAGAGCAGACTCATCGCATCATATTCAAAAGGAAATTGTAGGCGTCCGCAAGGAATACATTAAAAATTCCAAAATATTTTTGACAGGCCAAGAGCAAAATGGGCAGGTCATTAGGACCTACCGAGACGTATAGGCTAGTAGCACCGCCACTTAAAATAATTGTGTGAGTAGGACTAGGCCTATAGGCCTAACCTGAAGATGTAAACATTTAGGATGATTGCCTTTTTCTTGCTAGGTTGCAATTTTTACTGTCCATTTGTTTCCAAATACCGGTACATGTATATGCAATGTTAATCTATGATTTATGATGTAGGCTACGCACCTGACTTTTGAGCAGAAAGATTTGTCCCGCTCATGCAAAAAATTCTGTTTGCACCTAGGTTATGCCAAAAACATTAAATTTTATATAAGTTACAATATGGCAATGACAAATTTGCATTATTAGGCTACACGTACTGGACTAAAATAAGAATGAAACTGCTTGTAATAGCCTACTCAAAAGACTTATCACTGTTCTCTGTTTGTTGGAATAAAAAAATGAAACTATGCTCTGAAACCGAAATATTTAAAAAAAACGTTTGTGAATTAATGGATCTTTATTTATTATTAAGTAATTTAATTTTTTCGCTTATAATCACTTTTATTATGGACTTTGCTCATAATATATAGGCCCATTAATGTACAGTTGTGTGCCTTCTGAAGTGCCGAGTCTTTTAGAAATACAAGGCCAAAATGGGGGGGGGGGTTCGTTCTCCCACGCCAAGTGGGGGGGTTAGACGCCACTGTAGCCGACAGTCTCTCTGTTGGCCCTCTATGATGTCTCTTCAGCTTTTGACATGGTCGATCATGACATCTTACTCAAGCGTCTTGAGACCTCCTATGGTGTTAAAGGCCTCCCCCTATCTTGGTTCAAGTCGTACCTTTCTGAAAGAACTCAAATGATTATATCTGGTGACTCTCGAACCCAATGGGTTCATGTTAATCTGGGTGTTCCTCAAGGTTCAGTTCTTGGACCTCTCCTATTTATTCTTTACACGGCCGACATCTCTTCTCTTTTTCCGATTTGTAGTGCTGCTGGCCATCTATTTGCTGATGATGTTCAGGCTTTTGTCCATGGTCCCTCATCTTCCCAGCTGCTATTAGTTGCTCTTATTGAATCCCTTACTACTCATCTCCACTCATGGATGTCTTCAAATCGCCTTTCGCTTAATACTTCAAAGACTCAATTCATCTGGCTAGGTACTCCCCAGCAGCTCCAGAAGCTTGATTTCATTCTGCTCTCTGAAAAATTTCCGCTGTTTTCCTTCTCTTCAAGTGTTCGGGATCTGGGTGTTGTAATTGATAGCTCACTTACCTTTACTGAGCATATTTCCAATGTGACACGCTCGTCATATTTCCATTTAAGACGTCTCAGAGCCATTCGTCGCTCTGTCTCCTCCTCCATCTTCACTACCTTAATTCATGCTTTTATATGTTCACGAATTGACTATTGCAATGCTCTCCTCATTGGTCTTCCTAAAGTTCGTCTTTCACCGATTCAGTCGGTTCTCAACTCAGCTGCTAGATTGATTGCCCGCCTTCCCAAGTACTCTCACATCTCTACCTTTATGTTTCATGAACTTCACTGGCTTCCTCTCCGTGCTCGCACACAATTTAAGATCCTCACTCTGATCATAAAGGCTCAACGGGGTCTTGCCCCAAAATATCTCACTAATGTTTTGCTTCGTCCTCACTCAGCTTCCTCCCACCGTCCACTTTGTTCATCCAACAGATTTGACCTCTTGGTTCCTCGGTCTAGAACTGTTATGGCTCAGTCTCGATCATTTGTCTCAATTGGTCCTTCTCTTTGGAATGCCCTTTCTCCTTCTGTTCGCTCTACACTTCTTTCTGGTAGTCTCTCCTCTGCTTTGTCTCTTCTCAAAACCTGTTTCTTCTCGCTGGGCCTTGCGCACTGGGAGCGCCTCTGAACGGTTCACCCTACTAGAGGCGCTTTATAAATGTTTAAATACAACACAATACAGTGTACAATGTACATACTTTTAATGCTGCGTTGTAGCCTTTTCAAATTTTCTAACGGAAGATTGACGGTAGAACCATGCTGAATGAGCTGGCCTGCAAACACAGAACTTGCTTCATTGTTTTCCTATTCACGTTATTCCTCTATGCAGGAATATTCCACATCTTCCCCGAAAACAAAGTATTTCATCTACTCCAGAGAGCATATGGTTGGAAAGAGCAATCTGCGAAAGGAGTTTTCAAACCTGTAGCTCTTGATGGCGTCTTCACATTCGCCAACGTCTGTATCGAACCTCTTCCAACTCCTACTTCGGACAACATGCATGGAGTCTGGTTCAATATCACCCAACGAATCGTCATCTATGACCGAAATCAATCTCGTCTTGGCGACCACAGACTCAGCATCGCTGGCGCTCCAGGTCATCCGTGGAATTACTATGACATCCATTTCACCAATAAGTCTCTTCCAAAAAGCAACAGGACGATTATGAGCGACAACGTGGCTTATTTTGTGTCTCCGCGATTTCCTGGAAATCTACATCACTTCTTCCAAGAGGAATACATGACGCTCTACAGTGTCATCCGCCTCACCAACAGACTTCATCCTGGTTCGGGAAATCTCCTCATCTATACTACTCCGAAACCGCAGGATGCATTCAGTAGAAATTTCAAAACATTCAACGAAATTTTGAGAACACTTTTCACGAACGATTTCCACGATGTTTACTTCAACTTACCGAGGTATACTTGTTTCAAAAACGCCGTCTTTGGAAGCAGAATCGCGCTCAATAACTCACGAGATGTTGTCAATCATGTCATCAAACAATACAATCTTTCGGATGCCTGTGCTTATAGGGAAGCACAATACACAACGCTTGTTTACAGAAAACAAAGACGAATTGTCAACATGGAAGACCTTCATAGATGGGTGGTGAAGTGTGGATTTAAAAAAGAATTCGTGCGAGTAATAGATTTTGAAGGTCTTCCTATAACTAAGCAGATTGCTCTGGCATGTACATCTCAGGTTATGATTGGAGTGGACGGAGCGGCATTGCAGTGGGCGATGTTTATGCCTGAGAAGTCTCACCTGGTTGAAATGGCGTGGCCTTCTCGATCGTGGGGCTTCTTCTACAAACCTCATATTCCCAAATTCGGTATATTGTATCACCAAGTTGAGTTGAAAGATGTTCGAGTGAATTTTACATCGTTTGAGTTGAGAGGACGGAACGGGGTAAAGGTGAGTGATGCAGAAAGACAACAGCTGCTTATAGCTCCACCTGCGCACGTATTGAGCTGGGCGGATGGATTCATTCATGAAAACGAAGTAAATGCGACTCTGCTGCTTATTTCCAACTCACTTTTCAACAGGTCTTCCCTCAACGCAACTAATGTCTAAATTGACAATAATTAGGGGTTAGTCCAGACCTAGGCTATCTCAAATTCTCCTCACTCGATTCAGAAAGTTCATTGGATAATTCACCTGTCATCGATTCCATTAATTTTTAATTCATTTTTGTACTAAACGCGACCAGTTCTGAGGATGTGGACTATAATTATACACCGTGGTTAAACAAAACTAAGCCAAATTGTTTTTCATTTATCTCTGATGCCTGATAACATATCACACTAAAATTTTCCAAATATCTAGAGAAGTGGACCAAGAATATGATTCCAAAAATTTCAAGAGATAAAATTGAACGGATAAAAAGATATGGATCTTTCAACTTCATATGCTGAAATTGCAGTTAACAAGCAATTTTCTGTTTGATTCAATAAAAAGTAAGCCAAACTGTTTTTCATATATATCTAATGCCTGATAATTAATCATACCAAAATTTTCCAGATATTTAGCGAATTGAACCACGAATAAGATTCCAAAATATCATGTCATAAATTTGAACGGATAGAAAGATATAAATATTTAAACAACATCTCCAGAAATGTCAGTTTTCAGCAAGTCTGTTATGGTGTTCGTTCTGGTTTCGATGCTTGATAGTTCCCAATTTTGGTCTTCAGGGATCCTGGAATAAAATTAACGGAGTGTATTATCGCAATATTCTGCTGTCATGACATATTCCACCTGCTATGAGAAATCTATAGCCCCAGAAGGCTGTTTTCTTATTCATACAGAACAGTGCCAGCCCACAGAACCAAGGACACCATCGAAATGCTGACAAGAGAGACGCCAGACTTCATTTCTCTCACATTATGGCCTCCGAACAGCCCAGATTTGAATCCTGTCGACTATAAAGTGTGGAGCGCGATGCAGGACCGAGTCTACCAGACAACAATCCATGATATAAACGATCTGAAGCAACCAACGCTTGTTGGAAGTGTGGGAAGGCCTGGACCCATATATAGGCGCAACCACCCTATGAGACCCACGGGACGCGTCCCCCAACTTTTGAGTGGTCCCCTACCTTTATTATTATGGTCCCCCAACTTTTAGGACGTGATTGCACCTATTCCTGAACCAGAGGATAATCGACGATGCTGTTGCGTAATGCATGGCGCCAGCGCTTCCAGGCTTGCATGCAAGCAGGAGGAGGACATTTTGAGCATCTTAATTAATTAAATAATAAAACCATACTCTTGGAATCATATTGTTAGTTCAATTTTCTACATATCTGGAAAATTTTAGAATGATTAATCATCAGGCATTAGAGATATAAGAAAACATTTTATTGAATCTGATAGAAAATTGCTTGTAAACTGAAATTTCGGCATATGAAGTTTAATATTCATATCTTTTTATCCGTTCAACTCTGTCTCATGAAATTTTAGAATCATATTCTTGGTCCACTTATCTAAATATTTGGAAAATATTAGCGTGATATGTCATCAGGTAGGCCTATTAGAGATATATGCAAAACAATTTGGCTTAGTTTTTTTTAAAACCACGGTGTATGTATTATAAAACTCAGTTCAACGGACTTTGATAATTATAGGCTACACGCTGCATGTGACATATTGCCAACGCATAGAACCAGCCACGTTATGTATGTATATATATATATATACCATACTTTGTTCGACGTCAGAAATGTTTATCGAGTCTGTAAAATTAATGGCTTCTGTCCAGGCGAAAATCGCGCTCATTGAACTCCAGCCGTTGTCACGAAATAAAGTATCCCCGGTATTAATTGTAGGTTTAATGGGGGATAGAATTATTTCATGACACCGGCTGGAGTTCAATGAAGTCTCTCATTGTGCCGCTGGTAGCGTTATGTATACGACCATTGGCGCAGAAAGGTCACCAAAAGAGTTCATCATGGATTGCAACTCCACAATTCCCGATTCAATTACAGACTTTAGAGATGAAAAATTTCGTCTTTGATGGCTTATTTGAAATGTCAAACCTAATACTGTTACCAGGGGCGGAGACTTGGTCTGCCAGTTAGGGGACGAACGCGTGACCGAAGAAAGGACGTGACATTTTGGGTGGACGATCGACCGAGTCGTCGACAAAATTTTCCCTTTTTGACCGGCCAAAATGTCTGATAACCTTCTTTGTAGTCATTTGGGCGAAATTTCCGGAATAATTGCCATTTTCCGTGTAAAAAAACTGATGACCTGTTTTTAGTCCTGGCGCTTAACTACTGGGGGGGGGCACAAATGCATGGACGGTTCCCCCTACTCAAACATTGAGTGGTCCATTCCTCTGTCCCCCTAAGTCTCGGCCCATGACTGTTACTATTAACTGCGACTGTTTTCATTGGAATCGATGGGAATCGCTTGGACCCATGGGCGTAGACCATGGTCTAGAAATTGAGAGGGGCGAAGAAGTGGCCATGTCAAAAAATTCTGATGACCTTTTTTAAATAAGGTCGAAATCTACTGAAAACATTCCATTTTCCACGTCCAAAAAGTGGAATTCATCACTGTCAAATGTTGCAACGCTATTTACGAATAATTATTTAATTTATTTTCTAAGATGTTGGAGGTATGACCATTGACTATGGACGGTTTCCTCACCACAAACATTCGGGGGACCGTCTCCCTGTCCTCCCTAAGTCTCCGCCAATGCTTGAACCTTAATTTGATGGCACTCCATTCGCTGCAGAGACGATTGCTCCATGACAAAGAAAAACACCAGTGATGCTCATTATTGCAACCAACGGACGAAGCGGCTTAAGTCAAATGATAGCAGGGTGGCTCATAGGTTGCAGCTCGCAATTACAAATTGTGAACGCATTGCATAGTAGTCTAAGTTATGTCATAGTGATTGACAGAATGAGCTTATTCATGACGTGTCACAGAAGTAGGCTGTTAAGTGGGCGGAATCAAATACAAATGGACAGGCATTTAGGCAAATAGGGATCAACTGCACATAATATTATGTACATGTAATACAAGATTCCACCAATGAGCTTGAGCCGTACGGCTAGGTCATTATAATATAATCTTTGCGCAATTCGTTTTGTGCGCCAGGGTTGCCAGGTCGTCGCAAAAAGCGCGAATTGGGCGACTTTTGAAATCGCTCGCGACTGAAAATTTCGTCCTCGCGACTCGCGCTTTTTTGGGCTACTTTTGAATTGCCTCGCGGTCGCGACGGCGACTTTTTTGGGCGACTTTGTGGGGTTTTTTTAGCGACTTTTTGGGTTTTTTGAGCGGCTTTTGGGGTTTTTTGAGCGACGTTTGGGGTTTTTTGAGCGAAAAAAGGGTATTTTCAACGAGATTTCGATCGAAAGCCTAAAAAAAGACGTCAAAAAATTTGACGACCTTTTTTTTTTTAGTCGTGAGAAGAAATTTTTCGCGACCGAAATAGAAAAGCTCGATGACGTCGCGATTTTCGCGACTTTTTTTCAAAATCTCGCGACAAAATTTTTCCGAAATCTGGCAACCCTGATGTGCGCTATTCTCATTATACATGTACAATGTAGGTGTCAGCCTGTCAGGCGCCTGTCTCAGGACACCAATTCAGAAAATATACTGATATAAATAATTATATTTAGCTAAGTAGAAAATTGAAAAGGACCTAAATATTCTTGCAGTGCCGTTGGCGCTAAAGTTATCCTTTATATCAGGTTATTCGACTTTCGGTGTAGCATAGGATTGAATCAATAAAATAGCTTATACAATGTAGTCCAGCATAATATATATAGCTTCAATGTTTTATACGCAACATGAACGATTTCTAAACTATCATTAGAGACGCTTGAAAGACATATCGACAGCGGACTATCTGGATGATCTGACAACCAATGGACGCGTCTTCGATGACTCAACTCTGTCCAGTTTGAGGAGCACCATCAAACATCTAGGTATTTTCGGTGCCTTCGTTATTGGCCTCGGTCTGTTCGGAAGCTTCATGAACGGTGTTGTGCTAAGCGTTCTGCTTTCGAAGAAACTTAGAACAAAGGCAACTTAGGCTATCTACTCATCATCAACCAAGTCGTACTCGACTTTCTGTCCTGTTTGTTTCTACTGCCATGTTATGCAGTAAAGATACGCAAGGTCTACCTGTCAGGTGACTGGGGAAGGTTCGTTTGTATTGTTTTCTTCTGGGACACGAGCGTATTTTCCTTACAGGCAGGTTCCATCACGAACCTTGTCCTGATCGCAGTGGAAAGGTATTTGAAGATTGTTCACGCAGTATTTCACCTAAAATAGCCTACTTCAAGAGATGGATGTTGTTCACCGGGTTGGTCTTCGTTTGGCTCACAGTCATAAATTATTTATCAACATATATTAGGCCTATGTGTGGTCAATTGATATCGTTGACGGGCCTGACGGCACGTGCTACTCCTTATATGCTGCGTCAAGGGAAGGCTTCTACAGGCCTACCCATATTACACCACTGCGCCCTCGTTATAATACATCGAAGTAACAATTGACAATAAAAGAATTAATAAGCTTAAATGCTCAATATGTGTCTGTATCGCTTTTTCACAGCTGCAGGCTTGATCTCCAGAACTTCATCGGAAACCGGCTAGCGCCAGTGAATAAGCTGGTCTCCCTGACGTGGCTTTTGCGGACGCCGATAAATTCTCGAAGATTTACATTACATTATATAAGAGCGCCTCTGAGTAGTTTTTTACTTTAAGGAGCTCTATCACAGTAGGCCTATAGATAATAAACATGGCTCTATAAAAATGTCCGAATAAATAAGCATAGAGTAAAGGTATTTTCATAACTCTGTGTAAATCCGTTAACGTTTGCGTTGTCATGACGACTATATTTGTATACAGCTATGGCGGGCGCGAGGAAGTTTGTTGATGCGAAACTCAAGCAACGAGATGTTCTACTCTTCAGTAAAACTGGTTCGCCTGAATGTAAAATAGTGAAGGGCATGCTCTCCGAATATGCAATGATACACAGCACTTACGAAATATGCGAAATTGAACAGCGGCAAGACTGCGCATCAATCGAAAACTACTTTATGATCATTTGCATTACAAGCCATCGATCGGTACGGTTTGTTTGTAATTTCCACCGATCCTCTTATGTAGCCATCGTTTCGTATTGTTTCCTACAGTCATTTTTTTCTTAGTTACAGATTGTAATTTTTAAAGACAATTGATGATGATGATGCTGATGATGATGATGATGATGATGATGATGATGATGATGATGATGATGATGATGAATTGATGATGAATTGATGATGGTGATGATGATGACGATGATGATGATGCTGACGACGACGACGACGATGATGATGATTATGATGATGATGATGATGGTGGTGATGGTGATGGTGATGATCTCTGCTGAACGGTCGTTGGTTTAAGCCATCCAGGGATGAAGTAAGTGACTTAGTTTCCCTTTGCTCGTGCTCTTCTGCGTGAAACTCCGATTCAGTGTCCGCGCTGTAATCAGGAGCGCCTATGAGAAGAGAGCTTTAAGGTACGGTATACAAAATGTGAGAAGTAGTTTGTTCGAGATGCCATTGCAAAATTTTGTCAATCGAGTGTAACATGGAGCCTGTTATGAAATGTTATTTCTGTTTCGTTTGCAAAGGTTCCACGGTTGTTCATTAAGGGGAAATACATTGGCTGTGAAAGAGAAATACGAAGAAAGCACGAAAACGGTGAATTAAAGAAACTGTTGACAGAAGCTGGAGCTCTGAGTTAAATCAGAATAATAACTTACGTCACAAGACATGCGATCCATTACAAGTTTGTCGTGAACCGTTAAGACTGTTATTGTTATATGAAAGAACAGACAGTGTGTTTTTCATTGCACAAAAGATTTATTAGGCCATTATGTACAGCTGCAACATTGACGAATTCTCATTTTCAAATGCTGACATATAGAAATTTACGTAAAAACTGCAAAACATTGCCTAGAATCAAAATGTTGCTGAATGACTATCTGAACCGTTTAATATCAGAATATCAGCATTCAAAAAACTTTGAATTTAACCAGTTTGATTAAATAACAAGTTAAATTAATTTAAAGTTATCTCAAATTTTAGTAGCTTGCGTTTATAATCTAGTACTGTGAATTTATGTACAAATGAATGGCTAGATCTGGAGGACTACACACATAATACAATGCTTTTGTCTGTATTTTATGGTCTTGAGGAGGCACCATAATACGCTGTGTCAAGCAACTGTTGCTGAGAGTGTGCACTCCATGTCATTTCAAAAAGACCATTTGAACAGAAGATAATGTTGGCTTCAGACAGCATGGTCTAACTTGCATGTGCCAAATACAATGCTATACAATGCACAGAAGCGAACCCACTGTGGTGATAGCTGGCTATAGTTCATAGAAGTGGCGGTGAATACAGACAAAAGCTCATTCGCTATAATAATATAAAACTTAATGTATAATATGTATTCAAAGTTTAAAATCATTTTCAGATGCTTGTGCCATCCACGTTGACCTTACCTTACCTTTTTCAGATTAATATGCTAAACCTAGCTTTAGTATTATGGTAGATCGATAATTTATGATATGATACAGTCAGGCTTTTTAGAGTTTTCTTCAGAATTATTTTCTGCATTTGTGTCGTTTGTTTCGATAGTTTCATTTTTCTGTTCAGATTGTTTCTCTGCAGGCTGATTTTCTGGCACCTGGCTTTGTCCAACTGAGGGTGCTCTCTGAAGAGGACGTGGTGTTGAACCACCAGATGCATCACTAATGCTGGCCTTGGTCTCTGAGGTGATTCCGACAAGACTAACAGGTTTATCATTGTCAGTATTGCTAGGTGTTTCGAGCTCGTCATTGTCACCGACCTTCCTCTTGCCAAATATCTTGCCTGCTGTGGCCAGGAATGAATCCCAGACTGGTACGTTGTCACTGTTTGAAATTTCTTCAACAGGTTTTAAGTTTTCTGAAGGGTTGGGTTCTGCTTCTGTGGCAGTTATTGTTTTGGTTTCAATTGCCTGTTGAGGTTGTTTCTCTGTGGACTGATTCTGTGGCAGCTGTCTTTGCCTTTTATCATTGGACGATACATGCTTAGCAGGGGATGGTTTTGATGTTGCATGTGCATCAACTACACTGCTCACGGTCTCAGATGAGGTTCTGAGCGGATTACTAGAACTTTCAACTCCGTCTTTATTGGCGATACTAGCTTTCTCCAGTTCATCATCATCTTTTGCTATCTTCTTTGTGCCAAATATCTTTCCTGCTGTGGCCATAAAGGAGTCCCACACTGGCACATTGTCGCTGTTCGAAGTTTCATCAGCAACTTTTGGGTTTTCTGCAGGAGTAGGTTCTACTTTTGTAGTGCCAGTAGCACTGTTGGGTTCATTTGCCTTTTCAGGTTTTTTATCTGCAAACTGGCTTTCCGGCAGTTTTTTATGACTTTGTTTAACTGAGTTTGCCAACTCATGAGATGATATTGATCCTTCAGATATCTCTTGATCAGCAAGAATAGGCTTTTCAAGTTCTTTGATGTCACTAGCCTTCTTTGTGCCAAACATCTTTCCTGCTGTAGCCATAAAGGAATCCCACACTGGCACATTGTCACTTGCTGAAATTTCAGCGACAGCTTTTGGGATTTCTGCAGGAGTAGGTTCTGCGTTTGCAGTGATTTTGTTGGATTCATTTGGCTTTTCAAGCTTTTTAGTTGTAAACTGTGTTTCTGGTATTTGTTTTTGGCTGTGTGCTACTGAGTTTGCCAACTCTGATGTTGATCTTCCAGATGCATCTTCATCGGTAATACTAGGCTTTTCAGATTCATTCTTGTCACTGTCAATAGCTTTCTTTATGCCAAACATCTTACCTGCTGTAGCCAGAAAGGAATCCCACACTGGCACATTGTCACTGGTTGAAGTTTCATTCACGGCAGGTGAGATGTCCTGGGTCTGCAATACTTTGTTGGGATTTACAGTTTTGGTTGCTGGAATCTCGGATGGATTTTCAATTTGCAGAACTGTATTGTTTTCAGAATACATTTTGTCACGAGAAGTACTAATGCTGCTGATGGCTGACTTTCCATTCTCTGTGGGTTGAGCGGCATCATTATGAGAGTTTCGATTGGTGGTGTCCTTGCCAGTTTGCACGTGTTCACCATTATTGACCGGTTGATTTTGGAATTTCGTACCACTTCTATGCGGTGAGGTATTAGTTGAGACTGGACGATTATTACGATTCCTATTGGGTTGGTGCTCATGTTGATCCATCATTCTATAACCATGTGAATTTATTTGCCCTCTGTTTGGCATTTTGTTGGTCCTGTTACGCTGGTTATAGTCAGAATTTCTAATGTTTCTCCTGTCCTCTTGAGTTATTTTGTCTTCTACACGGTGTCTGGTCTCATCGTCATCATGAGAAAATGCCAGATTCTCTTCAGTTGCAAACTCATCATCAGTACGCAACACTTCCCTGTTCGACTGGTTATTCTTGTTGAAATCCCCATGTACGTTTCCATGCGAATCTGGGGAGTGTTTCCTCCTGACAAGAGTCATTGGCACTGCCTCGTGTGGATTCCCCCTAGTAAGCATTCGTCTCGATCTGTGGCCATTTGGATTTCCTCTCTTAGAGTGCCAGTTCGTGTCGATTCTATCAGGCTGTGGTCGTTCTTCAGTGATGTTGTTGGCATCTCCTTGTGGGGCTGAGGAGGGTGGTCGCATTCTTACATGCTGGCGTCCGGCAACTGGTCTACGAATGCGATGACAGCTGTTGCATCTTTGCAACGTCTGATCGGAAGTTGGAACGATCTGATGAGGGGGTCGTCGTCTAGGGTCGGATGTCGTGAACGGTGAAACATTCGGAGACTGATCACTGTTTTCTAAGATTCTCCTAGTAGGGTTATTTCTATGGAGCGTCCTCCGTTCTGAATGTGGCTCATCTTGATGTCCACGGAAATATCGATCTGAATAATGTTTCTCGTGTGAATAACGTGGGTCTTTCTCGCTACCTATCAGTCGTCGTTCAGCTGTGTCAGGTGACATGGCTGTCTGATGGTACTCATGGTAGATTTCTGGATTCCTTGGTGAAGGGTCCTTGTAGCTTCTCCTTCCGTAAAGTCTTGTTCTTTCGGGCATTGAATTTGGCAGGGAGGGATCATGAGGAGGGGATGCGTAATGCATGCTATGAGATCTGGGTACGGTCCTTGGTTCTGTGGGCTGGTCTGTGAATCCAGAATTATCTGCATCGATTGTTCTCGAAGTTTTTGGCCTGCCTGCCTGTGTAGATGGATATTCATGATGTCTATTTGGCGGTTCATTTTGGTCTTCTTTACCTGCGACACAGCAAAGGAATTTTTCAAATTGTTTCAAAGGGTCAGTTATTTGCATAGACTCAAAGTTTAGTAGCAGTGTAATTGGCTAATTTAGGCCTATGTAAGTCGTGTTGTGTGACCTAGAGACCTATCATTCCCTGGACTAAGAATAACTGCAATTAAATAGCGCCTACCAGTAGGCCTGACAACTGCCATATTGCAGGAACACTACAGTCAACATTCCTAATTTAAACTGGTCGGACTCGCACGTAAGAACAACAACAATTACTAGGCCTATTATTATTTTTATTATTATTGACCTTTTATATAGCGCACCTTAGCGCACCTTCAAGGTAATCTACTCAGAAGCGCTCCCAGTCCAACAACGGCTAAATAATTATGTCTTGCCATGCTAGACAAATGCCCATTCTTAACACGCTATAGGCCAAAGCCAATGGTAGCCATAGTGAACCTTCATTGTCTATAAGCCTATTTTAGTCAGGTTTAGAAGACTGAAACCTGGATAGTTGTTTCGTCCTTCTGTCAAGTTGTCAGATCGAACGTTCTCCACTTGATGATGCTGGTTTTCCATCGGATTCTGCAATGCATTATAACCCCTCAGTGATAGAAATACACGACAAGACTTATGAACGTTTATGCTATTTGAAAAATCATGGTAGGGTCAAGATTTGCGGTGGTGATGATGATGATGATGATGATGATGATGATGATGATGATGATGATGATGATGACGACGACGATGATGATGACGATGATGATGAGGAGGAGGAGGACGACGACGACGACAACTTTGTGACAAGGCCTATCATCATTGTGACAATATTGACCCATCTCTCACAGCCTTATCTTTGGGTTGCATTGTGCCCGTACGTACAGTCAACAGATAACCATAGCCTACTGCAGCTTTTACCAGAGCCTGAACGTGGACCCTCTGAGTGCCCAATGAAGGTGGATGTCTGGGTATAGCCACTTAATTATTAATAGAAAACTGGCATGATTGTGCACTTAGTTTATCATTAATTTTCTTGTCAATTGCTGTTTAAAAATAGATTGCTTAAAGTGCGATTGGATGGTCAATTAATTGGCCATCATGGACGGCGTCCTAAGCGCTACATTTCAAATCTGGGCAGCTCCCTGACACTTAGACGGTAGACCTATTAGGCCAACACAGCCTGGAAAGGTAGGTCTACATGTAAGGGGTGGCTAAGCACTTTAAGGCACTGCACCAATAGGCCAAACCTTAACTGAAGTCTGGTTGCCCTCAAAGTCACGGCTCGACTTCATTACCTTCGTTCCGCGAGTCTTAACGATGGCTGCGGTTTGTATATGTACGGCTGCGACTCCGGCCAAAGCGTTCTTGATGTTCTTCATTCCAGAACCTGAGTTCCTTCTGCTTCTCGATTCACCCTGTCACGTTGAAAAGACATTTTGAATTTTAATAACTCAGAAACTATAATATAGGCCTATAGTTATTATTGGCAATGTAGGTTGGCATATCATGCTATGCTACTGAGAAGGCTATAAGCTAAGGTCTATAGGGGAGGTGTTTTGGGTGTTTGGACACACATACGCCCAAATGAAATACCGGGTAATGTAAAATTAAAACAATGCATTTACTAGCACAGTCCAGAGGCGGATCCAGGGGCCAATCCAGCCATGCCCCCCCCCAATTCTGAAATGTGCACATGACGTGTCCCCCCCATCAGATTTCAACAAGGCTTCAATTATTGCAGCGGGAAAAGTTGAGAGAGAAAAAGTAGAATACGACTTTTAAAAACCAGGTCATCAAGGAAATAATTATTTTAGCAATGACTTTGAAGGCCCAAAATTTTGCCTCTTCGAAAATGTCTGTAGCCTATCCACCCCTGTTCCAGTCTATACCTATTATCTACACTGTGTCTCGATGAAAAGTAGACCCCAGCAAAAAGTGTCATGATACGGTCAAAAGTAACCTTTAGCATTAGGCCTACTTTACTTGAAATTTTTTAAAACCACAACAGTAGTCATAAATTATTACCGCCAAATCGTAGCGCCGTTTGGAAATGTTGGCGAATTTGTCAACATTATGAACGTTTGATGTGCTGCGCCAAACGGAGAAATTTCCAACATGAAAAATCCAAATAGAAGTTAGGTTCAGCCACAGCTATAGCGTTTAACATGTCCTCCTTGTTCTTGGACAGACGACTATTTTCACTATTATAGATGTAGACGCCACTGATCATTGATGGCCCGGTCGATGATCACGTGGTCAAACAGCTGTCAATCTTCAATCAGATTGCTCAGGTGATCGATATCACGAATACGGTAACGATAAACGCGTTCCTCCAGTACACTCCAGATTTGATAGTCAACTGGACTGAGGTATGGACTGTTGGACGGCCACAGCTGCGGGATGTGAAGTCGGGTGTCTCCCGGGACAGCTACATCTAGGCTACTATAGGCCTACGTCTGGGGCCATGTGTCCGTGAACAGGGAGGGCATTTTAACACCAAACTATTCTGGACTTCACTTCCTTTTGGCTTTTGCATGTTGGGAATTCTCGTTTACTGCGCTGCATCTCAAACATTCGTAAACTTATCAACTCACCAACATTTATAAACGTCGTATATTTGGTGGTAATATTATGATAACTATTGGGTTTTTTAAATGTGAGGCAAATGCAAACAGTTTTGACCGAACACTTTTTGTTGGGGCCTACTTTTAATCGGGACGCAGTGTATAATGATCTACCGAACTTCAATGTGCACTGCTGAGCTTTGCGAGGAGGGCGCATTATCAAATTTCAGTTGCAGACCTCTTGTATTGTATTGTATTGTATATGTATACAGGCAGTGAGATGAACAGAGTCAGACAGACAGACAGACAGACAGACAGACAGACAGACAGACAGACAGACAGACAGACAGACAGACAGACAGACAGAATGAGTCAGCCTCTCAGCTACACAGGCAGCTACGCAGGCTATTCGATATAGGCCTATATATATTATAGACAATACATTGCTAAATACATACAATTGTCCCAATAAAGTGAGTGAAAAAGACTTATACATGCAATGACGATGACGATTGAATCGATTCAATTTCTGTTCGCTCTGATCGATCAGAGCGAACAGAATTTAAAAGCTCTAAAGACTAAACTGTCAAACTTGTTGGATAAGATTAGGCCTAGATTTACCGGAATTTCGTCTGGTTTTAGTCCTTTGTTGTGTTTCTTCAGTTTTCGAAATTCTTCCGATAAGCGTCTGAAGAAAATATACGAATTGCGCTTGACTAAGAGAATGCAGACATTCTTAATTATTTTTAATAACTGTAAAAAGTGCTTTTGTACGATGCATACATTGTACAGCCCTTCAAGAAAATTCACAACATCTGCTCACAACCTGATTACGAAAGACGACGAACGAACGTCTTTAAAGTAGAAGGTGACCATGTTCATGTCGTAGATTACATGAAAACCTGTTCCAGAATGTAGGATCGACCAATGTAAAACTTCCATGTTCCATGTTGCGTAACTGCAGCGTAAGTACATGATGAGGCCTACCTTGCTTTGCAGAATGAAGATGTTTTACGACCAGGCAACTATGACACTGGAATATAAGGTTGTCTAAGGACCTCTTAGGTAGGATGGAACTCAATCTGCCTGGGAGCTACGGTACGGTACGCATCATCTTAAGGACCTTGATTGACTCTGCGTCTTTGCACCGGCAATTATTACAGTTCTTCCGGCAACGGGTAGTACCGTATATGGCAGTAGTAGTATGAGTGCGGGTTCTAGACCACTACTCACCATGCATCAGAATTCCAACAATTGACCAGGCTGCAGAGTTGAAACCGGGGTGAAGTTAATTGACCTCAGAGAGAGAAAGAGATAGACAGAGACAGATAGACAGACAAAGACTGAGATAGAGAGGGAAGAGACAGACAGACAGAGACACAGATAGAGACACAGATAGAGACACAGACAGAGACACAGACAGAGACACAGAGACAGAATCAGACATACAGACAGAGATGCAGACAGAGACAGACAGACAGAGACAGAGATCAGAGACAGACAGACGCAGAAAGACAGACAGACAGAGATGGTCCCGCGCATGATTTGGGGATGGAAATACCTCATGGGAGATCTCTGTATGTCCGGGTTTTCATCGACCAAAGTTTCTTCATCTGATGTGTGAAGTCTGGAAGTTCTGCGAGTCCAGTAACCGACGAGTCCGTTCTTGTTGACCGTATCAAGAAATCGATGCAGAAAAGTAGGATGCTGAACAATACCAGGTCTATATAGGCTAATTAAGTTATGCGGTTTTTATTGTTTAATTTCACGACTTATGTAGCGCCGTTATTATAATGCACGAGACTATGGCTAACGGTTGTTTCAATTGAATCATAATAGGGGCATTGTCCATTAGAATAGATTATAATCCGGTATGACACCTGACCTGGCGCTGTTAAACAAAAATTCTATCGGACCTACCTAGCAAATTATGACGAGCCGCATGATAACAGTGCAAGAAAGTACCGTATAGGCTATAGACCGGTATTCGAGGCCAGAAAATATTGAGAGTGTATAGCCTATTATTTCAATAACATCAATGCTTTAGAAGGACCACGTGATATGAGAGCATGTCAGAGCAGTTATAGGCCTACCTGTATTTTATCTAGTCTGAGTTTGTACTTTATTATGGTACCATTTTAAAATGTCAACTTAGCAAAATAACTCTATTACTACCCTACGAAGCTTCAGACTAAGCAAAAAGGATTAAACTATGGCTCGCCTAAAAGTGGCCTGCGATTCATTATACCAAACAGATCATTAGCCTATAGCCTGATTATCAATCTTACACAAACCTCTTTCTGCTTGTCCACGTTCTGAAACACAACAACACATACCAAACATTTAACACTTATTAGCCTAACATTGATATTATTCTTACCAAAAATCCGAATTAGGCCTACCGGTACTAGGCCTATGTGTAATGGTATCTGATTACGGTAAAATACCAACTCCTAGGCTTACTGGTCAACTTGACTATGTAGGCTTATATATTCTATTCCAGTATACCGCCAACTAGCATGTCTGGATATAATTATAATAAGCTTATTATACTGATTCGACGAAGCGCTCGAAAAATAAACTGGGTCCCTACGGCAGGCTGTTGAGTAGCGCTTAAGAGATTTGCAGCGTTGGATAAATATAGGCCTACACAAATTTCAAGATAAGAGGATTAACTCACACGAATAATTAAGTCTGTACGGTTGGATGATTCATAAAATTATTTCTGGCTTGATATAAAAAGTAAAATCGGCCTACACAAACTTAGTGTTACACGTGATAGGCTAAGTATTACGTCGACGTTTCTATCGAAGCCCTAGAAGAAAAGACGTAGCCTATAGGCTCCTAATCTTGATTCGATTAAACTCAACCATACGGTAACATTATAAATTATTATTAAATGCGCTGTATTAGAAAACTGAAGTCGACAGGCCTACTTAAAGGCTAACCTCTAGACTGACAGAATTCTTGAGCTTGTAATTCTTCCAGTTTTGCGCTATCAACATTCCAGTGTAGATCTTACCAACTGTCATCTTTCCGTAAGTCAATTCTATCAGAAAAGCATAAAGCATCCCATGAAACCAGGTACTGAATTATTTACTTATCACTATGTCCGTACTGAATTAGTCATTTATTTTTTTAATATTCCAAATTGACTTTTTGTCTACAAATAACAAAGTGAGGCAGCTGGAAAAATCGTGACGCAACCCGCTTCACCTTTCCGCCTATCAATTATTTTTTGAATTGATAAGGAGCCTGCGAACAGTTATAGGCTGGTTCCCGCTACCTCGCTTTCTTGAACGCTACAGAAATTTCGAGAGTAGGCTACAACAAATGTAAGATTGCATTATCATTTAACACGTAGCAGACAACGACACGGGATGGTAGAGAAGGGATACAGATAGCTTAAGGACATGGCATAGCAGCTAGCGTGAAAGGTGGAGACATGGACATTTAGACCTGCCGCTTGGCATGCCGCTTGGCAGAGAACCTAAAGAAAGAAAGAAAAAATGTAACGAGAGTGAAACGATTCGAAATGTGATACCTTCTGGTCTACTTGCTAGACCAAAGTTAAGCACTTGGATGGTGATGGTGATGTTATGAGGTGGTAGACCTATGCTTATAATAGGCTCAAAATAGACCTACTGCCTAAATTTCTTACGCAAAACAGCTGATTTTAAGAGTTACCTTCTCTTGATGGAATAAGCATTGCTATCTGTTCCTTCTTTTGTAAAGGCCACAGAAGCCGAATTATCTTCCGAAGCTCCTTATCTTTTCTGTCCATTTCTTCAACTAAGAACAGATTTTAAGCCAACGATCAGTAAGTGAATATGCTAACTTAAAATACACCAGCATGCATAGTATGTGTGTGTGCGTAGGTCATATGCTACTAATTGGGCAATGGGCACACAGTATGTCGGCAATGTATTACCTATATGATTTATACACAAATACATAGACTTGCATGAAGTGTTATGCATACATACATAGGCCTAGAGCCCCTAGACTACATAAAAAATTATATGCCCCGTGTATTGAATCAACCTATTGAGCTAAATAAAGTTGTTAGGATTGAGAGCAATGAATTATTGGTCCCTATAATACCTCGGCTGACTTTGATTCCTAAAGACTCTCTAACCAGAGCGAATAGAGTCGTCTTGAAGTCAACTCTCCCGTGAACGTCAACAGGCATATTCATTCGTATCAGTTTCTGTCAAAACAATGACACACAAAAAAGTGGTATTATTAATATCTAAATACATACAAAGACACACAATAGGTTAAAAATATATAAGCTCAGCCTACTTGTGTAGGCGACTCCTATAATAGGCCTACATGTATGATAGTAACGGTAGACTACTATAGGTATAACGTAATCGTAATTTTTATTAGGATTGCGATTGCATCCATGTGTAGGCTAAAGCACGTGTAGATATTCATTCAATATTTATTTCAATCATCACATTTTGTGCTGCTCTATGGATCAGGAGGTATCTTGTTTTATTCACCCTATACGCCAGACGGTTTGGACATTTCTTGCCGAATCCTGCCGGAGGTTCGAGTTCCTTCAGCAGGTCGTACATCTCGCTGTGGTGGATCTGACCCCTGTAACAAACAACATCCAGAATCAATTCATGGTCGTATACGGGGAAGGCAGGGTGGAAATTTCCTCTAATTTTTTTGGTTGAGGTGAATGCGAAGGAACCCCCTCCCCACTATAGTAGAAGTTTCTAGAAAATTGTTCAATGCATCACTAAAATCCTGCAATTCATACGTAGGCCTAATGCTGTTAAAGAGGCTTCTTAAGGGCAGCTCTCAGTCCCCACTCCCCACATGTTGAAGTAGATTCACGGCACTGAATTAATCAATAATTTTTTAAAATTTTATATACCGGTAGCTCCATTCAGGAAGCATAGACCCACTCGATCATTGGCGTTCTCGGCAGCACCGGGTTTCTTCCGTCGTGGGCATGGAGAATTGATGTCTCAGTTTCCGCAGTAGCCTATTGGTTTCTTTAAGATTTTCACATAGGCTACTTTCTTCAGTGTTTTTAACAACCTTTAACAGCCTAATTGATTTTCATTTATCTGCTTTTTCCCGTCTGATGGTGACCGTCAGGGTGGGAATTTCCGGGGGTTGGGGGGTTTCAACCTCCCAGTCTTTCTTAGAGTCCATAGTAAAGTCTGTTTTTCACACTCTAATTTCAAGTGGATAGTGGTCCAACCCCAGTCATTTTTCCACAATTCTCACACTGGTGACCGTGTAGGCTACTGAAACATTCTTAGATATGCAGTGGCCAAAGAGCTGTAATCCTTACGAGGCTGACGGGTCATATTTTGACCAGATGTGAAGATATTCTTCGAGATGGTGTGGTCCGAGGATGGACGAATCGCGAGTCAGATAGTCGAAGTTATCCATAATAACCGCAATGAACAAGTTGAGCATCTGCAGGCAACAGAATTTATGCTGAACTTTGTGCAAGTAAATAGCCTACATTATAGACTACTATTAACTCATTCCAGCCGGAATTGTTTTGTATCTGAGCTTTAATAGTCAATTAAAATATTTGAATTATGTATGTATGTATGTATGTATGTATGTATGTATGTATGTATGTATGTATGTATGTATGTATGTATGTATGTATGTATGTATGTATGTATGTATGTATGTATGTATGTATGTATGTATGTATGTATGTATGTATGTATGTATGTATGTATGTATGTATGTATGTATGTATGTATGTATGTATGTATGTATGTATGTATGTATGTATGTATGTATGTATGTATGTATGTATGTATGTATGTATGTATGTATGTATGTATGTATGTATGTATGTATGTATGTATGTATGTATGTATGTATGTATGTATGTATGTATGTATGTATGTATGTATGTATGTATGTATGTATGTATGTATGTGCAAGTAAATTACAAACGACTGCTAGGCTAGATATAGATACATGTATGTCCTCCCAATGAAACAAACACAAGAGGACATGCGAAATCGATAGATAACAGCTTTAAATTTCATTGTGATAGAAGTCTTTAAAGTGTAGGCCTAATTAAGTCTATTTACTCGATGTTTAGCTTAGCCTACACATAGGCTTAGGCTTTAGTAGTGGTATCACATTAAAACTCTATAAATTAACTAAGTCTTGTTTAAATTTTTAGTAAAATTGTCTAGATTATTTGGTATAATAGGATGAAGCCCTAATCTATTTAAACGTTATGCCTATGCACTTGAACCCGTAGGTTTATTATATCCAAACGAAAAATTGGAAGTAAAAATATCACCAACACTAGTCTGCACTTAACTGTCAATGAATAAAGTATTAATAGTAGCTTATAAGAATAACATAATTGTAATAAATAATAATAGGCCTGTAATAAAAATTATAATAATTATAACAACAATAATAAACTAGGTCAATCATCGTCCTAAAACATCCGCACCAGCATAAATTATGTCTAAAGACTAAATCAAGCCTATGGAGGCGCTCCTATGGGTCCTCTATAAATTATTAATAGGTGCCCTTGGAATGCTCTCAGGGAGTTGAAATGCTAATTTCTTAACCAGCTTTCAAGATCATAACCTACCAGGAAGGCACTGAGGAAAACGAACGACACAAAGTAGACGATTGCTAGATCCAGTCCACAGGTTGGAGGCGTTGACGATTCATCGATTGAGTAAGACAGAGGATCACACGGAACACCAGCCATGCAGGAAAACATGATGCCCACCCACCCGTCAAGCGTTGCGCACCTATCAACAAAACACTCGTCTATGCATCTTTCTAAACATTTTTTGCAACACAGGCATTGAAGTGACTAATGGCATAGCTTGTAATGCGTTTAGCCAGTTTACGACAAATGTAATATGCTGTAAATGGGTGCATTTTAGACCTGTAGCCTACTCAAAAGACCCAAGTATCCTATATAATTATAGCCTAGTAGTCTCGTTGTTTGCTAAGAAACGGATATTTAAATCTCTTAGACAGTCATGTGCATCGAAATTTGTAAAAGGTTTAGTCTATGTAGAATCTATATTAAGCTTTATGAAAGCCCAGTTGTACTGTATATTATGTACCAACGGTGCCATATTAAAAAAAGTAAAGTTTTCATACATATGAATACGTATAGCCTACACATACATACAGAAGACAGACAGCCATATATATATATAGGCCTACATGCATGCACTAAATGCATATCTATATGATACTGATTTTGTAAAGAAAGACGCGTCACTTCTTGTCATAATATTTTTGTAGCCGTATACCTGAAGAGCACCAGGAGGGCGTCTGGGAATATCTGGAAGTGATTGTGACGATTAATTTCCGTATCCGAGTTCAAAGCAATGTTACCGAAGAGCTGAAATGTCAAGAGAACGCACAGTATCTCCAAATATTTATATGTAGGCTACCTAGTACCTACACATGAGTTGACATGAAAAGTTTTATATATACAATTTACAACAGCGGTTGAAATAATAAGCCAGACTCCGGAGATCCGGCAGTAGCCTAACTGTTCTCTATGTCCTCAAACCGCCTTTGCCTTTACTCCATTAAAACTAAATTCATCTGGCTTGGCAAGTCTCAGCAACTTTCTAAAATAGATCTATAATTCTTGAATGATCCACAATTAACTTTTTTCAACCTAAGTCCAGAATTTGGAAGTCATCCTTGATCCGGAACATGCATTTACGAAACACATCAACCCTGTCTGCACGTCGCAACTGCATGCTATACTCCCAGCTTCGGCAGCTCAAGGTAATACCGGTACATCGTTTACTTGATTAAGAAAACGATGTTATTTTCTTCCATTATATTGCTGCCTCTAATAGAAAATATCACAACCCTTTTGATCCAGCATGATTGCTGATCGATTCTCAAGCTACGGCTTACCTGCATTCCTATAACTGCGTAGATGTAGAAGAGCATCCCGATGAGTAGCAGAACATACGGCAAGGACTGCAACGATAGCGAAATAACACTGCATATTATTATAATTATTATAACTTCAACATTTATTGAAAAAACCACTCAAGCCAAAAACAAAACTAAAAACATAAATGCGATCAAGCATAGAGTGCAGTGTTATCGTCTCCGGGGTGTGGTGCAAGAGTTCCTCTAAAAGCAATGGCGTTGAAACGCTGTGTGCAAACAGAAATCCTCTGGAAGATTATAATTATTATAATGCTAAATTAATTAACGTTGTTTCTGTTGCAAGCATTATTATTATTATTGGCTGTCATAAATAAAACTGTTGAAACGAATTCTCATTTCGACACAATTATCTGGAATTCTTTGGGCACGTTTTGCTAATCATCTGCTATTTATATGGCTACCACTGTCAAATCGATATTCATTCATTTTCTATTCACTACTATTGCCACTATTATTCATTCGCTATTCGTTTGGCTGCTACTGCTATAGTTATTCATTTTTTTATTCATTACTACTTCTATTCATTTGCTATTCATCTGCTATTTATCTGCTATTCATGTGGCAATTGCAGGTATTGGTATTCATTTGCTATTCATTACTACTGCTATTGGTATGCATTTGCTATTCATTTGATTACCACTGCTATTGGTATTCATTTGCTATTCATTACTGCAGCTATTCGACAATTTATTTGCTAGCATAGAGCAACAATTATATTAATGCGGCGCTTTTATAATGATACCTAAGCAAAGTTTGTCTGGACTCACGTTTAGCGATTGAACAAAAGTCCACAGAAGAATTCGAATAGATCGACTACGACGAAGAATTTTGATCAATCTCGTCGCTCGAAAAAGTCTGAGGAAACTCATGTTTACGGAATATATCTAAAATATTTAAGACTTAGGCCTACATTTAACATCAATTACAAGCTGCAGAGTAAAATGGCTTCCAGTCATCAAAATGATATCCTGTAAAATTAACTACATGTCCAGTCTCTGACGTTGCAGCGCGTCGTGAAGGGCCTACTTCGCTCTTCGTCTAGAGGTGAGCTTTTGGTTCCATGGGCTTGCTTGGCTATTACGCAGCGCCGTGCTTTCTCGGTTGTGGGACCTATATAGGCTACTGGCTGGAACGACCTTCCGGTTACCCTTCGCTTTCTACTTGCAGTTCATCCGGCTGGGTTCTACAAGCCTCTCAAGTCTTTTTCTTTGTTCGTGGTTAGGCTGGGAGCGCCTCTGAATTGCTTCTTTAAAGGGTCGGGAGCGCCGCTGAGTAATAATAATAGTAATAGTAGTAGGCCCTAATAATAAAATAAAGACGATTTATATAGCGCCATATCTTTGCCGAGGCCAAAGGAAAGGGCGCTGTAGGCTGCAGTGTACATAATATTATGTAGGCTATTTCAAAAGTTACTGGCAATTATACGATTGCTTAAACAGAATGGTCTTGACTCATGAGTCTTGATTTAAATCCCTCATGAGATATGATGCATTTTTCACATGGTCGGGAAGACTCTTCCATGCAGTGGGTCCCGACACAGAGAAAGAGCTTTCGCCAAACCTCGAAGAGGAGTAAAGGTACAGAAGGGCTCTATGTAAATTCCAGTTGAATTGCGAAGTCGATAACAAGACAGTAACGACATTACACAAAGCGAGTAGATGCAGGTAAAGAAAAAAAGCCGTAGAGCTGAGTTTGAGCTTCTATACGAATGCGCGAATAAGTAAGTAAGACCAGAAAGTGACTACCTACCAACATGTCCGCAATGCTTCCGACAACCGAAATAAAGTCAAAGATGTTCCATGGTTGTCTGAAGTAGTTCTGAACACAAACAATAATTCATGGCATAAACATCAATGCAAGCATGTATACAAGCAAATCTGTCCATGCATAATAGGAACCACGAGGGATCAATGTTCCAATAACCTACATATTACATAATCTATAGTTCATAAAGTTCACATAGGCTATGTTTTATCGTATTTTTGTCATGCTGGCAGGGCAATTTAAAATATGCAAAATATGTTTGTGGTGGTAGTGACTAAAAACAAGGTAATCAGAAATTTCGGCACGGAAAATTGTAGGCCCTATGCGCATGCCTAATGGTATATTTTCATGAGATTTCGACAAAAATAATGACTAAAAACTGTCGTCAGAAAAATTAATTTCTTCGATGAAAATATCGTCGGCGACTCAGCCGTCCGTCCAAAATGTCGCGCCTCGTCGATCGTCCTTCGGTAGCTCGTTCGTTCCCCACCCCTCACCCCACCTTCTGGACCAAGTCTCCGCTTGTGAACTACATGCAGGCTACTGCATGAGACACTAAACCAGTGATTCCCAACCTTTTTTGGCTTGCGGCACACTGAGAAGGAATAAAAAATTTCGCGGCACACTTAATTATAATTATCAACTTTTAAAATCTATTTGTCACTATTATTTAATAATATTCTAATTTTAATGTTCCACTTATCTAAATAATAGCCTGCTCTAGTGATTCTAGTCAGTCAGCAGATCAAATTGAAATGAGGCTCCATAAACGACAATCATACTCTCAACAATCATACACTTTTTTGGGTCGAGGAAAAAATTTAAGTCCTCGCCCCAAACAAAGTCCAAGTTTTGAGACCCCCCCACCAAAAAAAACCCGGAACAACGCGTCAGGCATCTAATATAAGCTTCCGCAACTTCGCCCATGTTACGCAGTCAAAATTGTCGATTGCAAGCGAAGGGAAGTACCGTAATGCTGTAAGTGCTGGTTGTGGGTTTATCAATGTGTTTAGTATTTTAGGTGCAACTGTCTTTTATAAAGTGTTCTGAGATTCAATATGACTGTGGGAAAAATCAAGATTTCCCTTTGAGATCTTAACGTGCTACAGTGTGAGAGATTAAGACCAACTGACTTAAGTTTTGATGTTTCGGTAATGATGTTTTCGGTTTGCTTTTAGTCATTATATCAATTAATAACATTTTAGAATTATCCCGCGGCACACCTGCAAAGTTCTCGCGGCACAGTAGTGTGCCGCGGCACACAGGTTGGGAATCACTGCACTAAACAATTGGCAAGTATAATCCCTTACCAAGAATCCAAATCCAATCATTTTAATAATGACCTCCACTCCGAATATGCCCGTGAATACGATGTTCAAGTCGAACAGAACATCTCGATACAGCGGTGGCTGATTGTAAAACTACAAGGAACAAAAAATGCCGTATACTTCTATTAAATCAGTATTCTTGTAATTCAAGACAACATCTGCACTACACGTAGCCTACATCAGTGGCGGATCCAGAACTGTTCGAAGGGGGGGGGGGGCAAAATCTTTTGTCTTGGAGAGAGACAGGGAACAATTTCGTCATTGGTAGCAAAAAGTTGACGACCTTTTTTTAGTCCTCCTGTCAAAAACCGAATGGGGGGCCACTTCCCATGCAATTTTTTTAATGGGAGCAATATGCCATGATACCCTATTCAATATTCATATTGCTAATTTCCAACCGAATGGGGGCCACGTCCCAATGCATTTTTAAATGGGCGGCCATGACCGGATTGGCCCCCTCTGGATCCACCCCTGATGTAGGCTACATTACATCTAGATCCCTACATTACACCGACGTTTCTCAGTTGCAGCGGTTCCCAAACTGGTTATCAGGGCCAAAGTGGTCCGCCAGCTATTTTTAATTGGTCGGTCAACACTGTTCTGGCCTTTTTGGGCAAGGTCTGCTTTTATTCTTCTTAGCCGGTTGGCCTATGTAATTTAAAGATCTGAATGTTATTTGACAGTCGAGTTTGGAGCTCGATATCCCAACCAAGAAATGGACTATTTTAAAATTTTCCGGTGATGCATGCATGCATGCATGCATGCATACATACATACATACATACATACATGCATACATACATACATACATACATACATACATACATACATACATACGTACGTACGTACGTACATACATACATACATACATACATACATACATACATACATACATACGTACATACATACATACATGCATGCATACATACATACATACATACATGTAAATAACCCTCATCGTCGGCCCCGGCACTTCGGCGCTACGTAAATCGTCCTATTGATGATCCGTATACTAATTAATTATAGTATAGCACAAGGCGGCGTTGTCTGGCAGAGTATACAAAGAGCAGCTCATTTATCCCATGAAAGACAGACAAGAGTTACCTTCATCATCAGTGTTATGGTGTTCAAAATGACTATAAAAGTCATGATGTAGTCATACCTTCATCATCAGTGTTATGGTGTTCAAAATGACTATAAAAGTCATGATATAGTTACCTTCATCATCAGTGTTATGCTGTTCAATATGACTATAAACGTCATGATGTAGTCATATGCTTTTGACATGATGACCGTCCACAGCAGGTAACGAAACGACTGCTTGTTTTTCGGTGCATGGAAATTCAACGGTTTTGAGTTGATCGCAAAGTCAATGCAATTTTTCTAAATGAAAATCAAATTCACAGCTGAAGTACAAACCAAACAGCAGTTTGTTTGTATACGTGCACTTGCTATAGCGCCCCTTCAAGCTCTCTCTACTCAGAGGCGCTCCCGAATGCAGAGCGGACACTGCATCGAAGTTTCACGCCGAAGCGCTGAGCAATTGTGAGTGAAGGACTTGCCCAAGGTCCTTAGGCTACGCGGCGAGGTGGATTCGAACCTCGAACCTTCCGGCTCCAAGGCAACGACGCCACCACTAGGCTACACCACCGCGTTATAATATAGGTGTCAATTATCCAGGTGGCAAGTGACCCTCTCGACCCTATGTGCTTGCGCCCAAGGCCGTAACCACCCCACTCTATAGCTACGGTCCTGTTGGAAAGTAACCTATCCTGCGTAGAAAGCTGGAGTGGAAAAACGATGCACGGCAATTCCATGCAATCCAGCATTTTTTAAGTTGACAGCAGTGTTGTCAGAAGAAAGAGAGTAGTAGGCCTATATTCTGTAACAGAAAGTCAGGGCTTTTTTAACATGCAGTTGTACACAAAATGTGCAGTTCTGAATGGATTTGTGCTGTTGTATAAGCACTTATGTACAGTCAAAACTAGCAAAAATGGTCATTGTCCTCCAATTGGAAGAAATTTACCATAGAGGATGGGAAAGGAAAGAAATGGTTGCGCAGTTAAAAAAATTCCTTTTAAACAGCCTGGTTGTAGAAGCACTTCTGTACAGTTAAAACTAGCAAAGAAGGGCATTAACCTCCGATTGGAAGTAATTTACGGTACCATGGAGGATGGGAAAGGAAAGAAGCGGTTGTGCATTTATAAAAATTCATTAGAAACAGCCCTGCAGAAAATTAATTAATTAGTAGTCCATGGTCTTACCTGATTTTTATCTAAGTCCAAGTCCTGAAGGTCTGCCTCTCCCTGCTCCTGGAACGTGATGACTATCAAGGCGACGAAGATGTTGAGGAAGAAGAAGGGGAAGACGACGAAATAGACGATGTAGAATATTGCCAGGTTGTTATTGTAGCCGGGTTTAGGTCCGTGACCTTCGTACGTACTGTCCATGGAGAATCGCAGCAACCTATCCAAGAACCACCAGACCTCATACGTTAGGATATTTTAACCAAGCTGAATTGCAGCTACTCAGTGTTTAATCCTGAGTGGGAGAATGAGAATTTACCCCAAGGAAAATCGAGAGGTGCTGTAGCCTATACATGCAACCCTACATCCTTAGACCTAACACCTTAGTCCTTCCTGTGCATGTCTGCACATCGTGCGAGCCTACATAAGTAGCATTTTTCCACCAGAGAAGCATAAATTCAGTAGAAAAAAGAAATTTAAGAAATGGTCATCGCTTTTTTGGAAAGTAAGTGTTCATGTTTACAAGTAGTTTACGGAAGAAAATTTCGGTGAAAACTAGCAGGACCGAGGAGGCGCAGACAGTCGGTATAGGCCTGCATAATCTAGAACTTTGAGGTTGCATGAATTTTAGCATTTTACTAATAGTACAATTAAGGAGTTAGAAACTGTGAATGCACACACACTGGCCATCTAGATCTCAGCCTACATAATTATAATCGAGATTCGAGAACATTGATATTTACGTTACATGAATTTCAGTTATTTTACGATTAGTACAAGGAGTTAGTAGCAGCTGTGGATGCACATACACTGGCCATCCAGATCTCGTCTGAACCGTGAACAGCGTGAGCAACGAAGCGCCAACGTTGTCGTAATGTAACTGTGAACGTAACCACTGACGCGGAACTGTGGCCGGAGGCGTCTGACTGTAGTCGATGAACTCTCCTCTGTAATAAATAATTATTGTAAGAAATCATCAATGGCTGAAACCACAGGACTCTGCAATCTACTGTAGTCAATGCTCACACTACACATTTTATGTTTCCACATGCACGTACAACCCGTCACACCGATCGATTGTGATTAATAATTTTTATACCATATAAGGCCTACGCTTATTCCCTTAAGTTGTTGACTATTAATGTTTTGGAGGGCATTGGATCAGCGTTCTCGTCGCGCCCCCCCCCCCCCCGTCAGTACCCAGTAGTGATTAAATCGCACACTGAGGGAAGTCAATGATCCTTCCAGCAGGACCGAATACAAATTTCAGTATGGATCCCGGTCACGCGACGGAAACAGACCTCGGCAGGCAGGAGCCCGATGACTTCCAAGCCATAGGGCCAGCGCATTTCGAGTTTTGCAACTCAACGTCGAGGGCCTGTCAGCAGCTTTTTTGCAAAAGCTAAATAATAAATGTTTTATAAGCGTAGGGCCTATGCCTATAACTATAGAGAGCTAAGTATTTGCTGCTCAGCTCTCTATTATAAGCAAATCTAAGTCTAAAAATCAGATTGCAACATTCCAGAAAAGAGTTGCCACGTGACTTAATTAGAATGGGCAACTGAATTAATTACTTGCAGACGTCTTCTGTTTCCTTCGATAAGTCGGTGCAGAAGTTGAATGTTCCTTTGAACAGCTGGACTCCAATCACAGCGAAGATGAATTGAAAAAGAAGATAGATGATCATGATGACTAAGACGTTCTTCACTGCCGTCACCAAACAATCAAACACAGCCTACGTCGAATTCACACGAATACAGAATCTATATTAACCGTATCATAAATTATAGTATTGTATTGTATTGTATACGAGCATTTATAAAGCGCCTCTTACAGACTAGCTATTCAGAGGCGCTCTCAGCGTGACAGCCCCGATGAAATAAAAAAGACTTCAAGTAGCGAAGGGCTGAAGATGACACCCCCAATAAGATCTTACTACGGATAGTGGGAGGGAGGTCATTCTACATATAGAAGGGCCTACAATGGCAAAGGCACGTGTAGGCCTTATTATAGTGTATTTATAGTATGCATAATTTATATAGATATAGTATGTATATCTCACTTTATTGCATTAATAGGCCTACTAAACTTAGACAATTTTTATTACTGAATATATCTATTGACCCAAAATATATATGGCCATCAATATTGGAATTAACTTCTTTCAAAGCTTCATTTACTACATCTGACTAGTCAAACTTTGTTCATGAACCTCTCGAGTTCTTTTTGTTCGCCGTGGCTGGGCTGGGATTGCCTCTGAGTAGTTATCTTGAAGGGCGCTATACAAATCCATATAATGTATGAATGAATGAATGAATGAATGAATGAATGAATGAATGAATGAATGAATGAATGAATGAATGAATGAATGAATGAATGAATGAATGAATGAATGAATGGGTGAGTGAATGAGTGAGTGAATGAATGAATGAATGAATGAGTGAGTGAATGAATGAATGAATGAATGTATAATTGGACACGTGACTGAATTTGATTAATTTTGGCAATTGAGGTAAAGTATCAATTTTTGCAATAAACCTTCAGCTTCGGAATTCTTCTGATGCTCTTTAGCGGACGAAGGACACGTAGGACTCTCAGAGATTTGATCGTTCCAAGGTTTTTCTTTGCCGAGCTGCTATCACTGATAGAGATAGAAATATTGCGAGATATCGCTCATATAAATAGAAATACTGCGAACTATCACTGATAGAAATATAAATATTGCGAGATATCACCGATAGAATAGGACTATTGCGAGCGTATACGGTAAAAATCTAGCCCCATGCAAGTGTTGCATAAGCTTGAATTTTATTGGTAGACTAAAATTATTAGAAAACTTCTTCGAAGAATGTGAAGTCACAGATTTTATGAGACTTAATTAGGCACATTCTAAATAGCCTATTCGTAAGTAAACGCTGGTAGTCAGTAGGCTACGACGAAGACAAGAGAAAGTGAAGATGAAGTAGTAATAGTTTCAGCGTAAAGACACTGTGATATGACAAAGGTCATTAGCATCGCTCTTCTGCCTTATCCAGGCTTTAGGATTGGCACTGACAGAGAGCAACCATTGGCGGAGTTTGTGGAGACGAAGTAAATGCAACGCAAATTTAAATGAGGTGTGTAGGAAAAAAGGTAGCGTTAAACGAGCTAGGCTATTTTGCAAAATCAAGCACCATAATTACCGGTATGTACTAATTTCTTAGAAAGTATTTCTCAGCTTTAGTCACTTAAACGTCAAATTTAAGCGTTTATGATCATAGACGAAACAGAGTTATCATGCGCATAGGCCTGCTTAGGCCAACTATATATACATAGCCTCGTAACAGCAAGCCTATAGCCCTACTTTTCAGTTTTCACGTTTTTCTTACAAGTAATTTCACACTTCCCGATTGAAAACAGAATGTTACTCACATAAAAATTAGTGTGGCCAACGCGCACAACACTACGATAAGGTCTAGAATGTTCCACAGATCTCTGCAGTAAGAACCCGGGTGCATGATAAAACCAACGTCCACGATCTGTGACAAAAAAGCATTCTTCATTTTAGAGTGTAGGCCTACATGTAGATCTATTTGCCGCAATGTAGTCCTCACGACAGCAAGTTTCAAAGACCTAACTGTATACCCAGTATATGATGTCGTTTGTAAAGTTGAGTGATACATTTGGACAGGAATGATATTTGTGGAGAAAATGTATCTCAAATGAAAACTAGTCAGGTGGTGCAAATGTAGGCCTATACTATAGCCATGTATCTTGGTCCAGCCTATTTTATTCCGAATTGCACCATGGTGTATCTTATTGCGCTCTGAAAATCTGGTAAGAAGAAGCACAAAATCATATTCCCTGACCCTGGTACTTACTTTAGTTCTGCATCATACCAAAGCACAATTGATTAGTATGCAAGAACAGTGGGCTAAACAAGGGCATGCAGGTCATAATGTAATTAAACCAAAGTTAATATAGAATCTTGTCAGAAATCGCTTAATATCAAACACGTGTATATAGCACAACATAATCGCAATCGTAATCGTATGCTCCAAATTCTTATTTATAGTCTATGTGCATATAAATAGGTATATATATATATATGTATATGTATACATATAATACATATAATTTATAAAAGTGTTATAATTTATATGTAGACATTATATATGTATATATGTATACTTTCGGAGCCCTATACATGTATATACACAATAACAACCTTGAGCAGCATTTCAACCGTGAAGACGGCTGTGAAGACATAATCCAAGTAGTTAAGAACGATGTTTCGTGGGGCGTTTGGGTTAACCGGATCTTCAACTGCGAGTGATATGGTGCTGGCGCATAGCATGAATAGCATGAAGCCGTCAAAGAGCCACAGGTTGACTGTGAAATGGGCGTAGATCCTCACACTAGAAACACACACAGAGAAGGGACAGCAAATACAATGTAAAATCTAATCAGGAACAGTGTAATCAAGTTGAGCAATATAAACTCTTAATCATTTTATTAAGCTTATGCCTACGATGCACAAATGATGTGCGTAAATGCATACGCACATAGGCCTATTATTCGGAAACTATGTGCATTGAATAGTCTGCATAGGTCTACGGATAGAAGGACATAAGTTTAAATGAATGCATAGGCATATAGGACTACAAAGGCACTATGATGATGCTCGTAATAATGTACGCATAGCCATCGTTGTACGAATTTTGATTGCTGTATCCAAAGTAGAGATTACAAGATTGTGATGGAATCACATAAGCTTACATAGGGCCTACATGTAAACAGTGCTTTAGTTTAGCGTTTGAAATCGCGACCTCCAAACTTCTAAAAGGTTTGAAATATGGTATTAAATTACTTAAGGTAATCCTTATTTATATATATATATATATAATATATATATATATATTATATAATATCCTTAATAATTCCTTATATATATATTTTATATATATATATAGGCTATATAAGGAATTATTAAGGATGCATAGGCATATAGGAATGATGTCTATATTAATAATATAGACATCATTCTGATGCATATATTTTTTTATAGGCATAAATTATGAATGATGTCTATTATTATAGACACCATTCTTGGCATAGAAAGCAATGTCCTGAGAGGTTGAGAGATTAGCCTACTGCTAGCTGTCACTGAAAACCATTAATACAAAACTAGGCGGAAAGTCAGAGTTTGAAAACTTACGGATTTGTGGGCGTGAACAGGAAGAGAGACGTGTAGTTGATGATGGGTTTCGGTGGGATCACAGAACCCGGTGTCGGTTCAACAACGTTCGAATCTAATGATCACCACATTTAAAAAATCACAGAACCACACAACCGATAATTACTAAGAACTGTGGATGATAAATTTCCGTTTTCATCTTATGCTTAATTAAATAGGTTACAATTTTATTGCTTTCGTTGACTGGTCGCTTAGCCTTGCTCTCCCTAGAAACTGGACATTAGGCTACTTCCCCTTCCTTTGAGCAAACTTACCACACTGGTCTTGATGTATGAGACTAATATTATTATTTGCCTGCATTGGCCTACTGCAGCCTAGTTTGATTGGAAGTAGCCTATGCCTACATTTACCTGTATGCACCCATAGTCTTACCTACTTTGAAACCGTTAATAAAAACAGAAGTTTGTTTTATAAGATAGGCCTGTAGATGGCGTGGTCGCGCATTTCAAGTGTAATAGACAGCACTAATAGCCTACCTAAAAAAATACAATCCAACGGTGCAGTATTTAGAGTGCTATACAGAATGCAACTGGAAATTTAAGAACCACTGAACGCCCACAAATTAAGACAAGGAACATTTAGGACTGACCAAACGATGCTCCTGCTTCTGCTTGATCCTGATTTCGAGCCATCGCCTGTAGACTGTTCCTCCTCGTTACAGGCGCATCGACCTCAATCGCATTCATCCTGGTTGAGTCTGACTTGCTTTTGTCTTTCTGAATGCCCTCAATGGTCCTTTAAAAAACAATGTTGAAACAACTTTATTTGAAATATCATGATCCATCCCATTTGCTTTAAATTCTTTACAGATAATTTTAAATGGTTTTAAACCACTATTACATAATTCCTTTGCTTTACTGCCATGATTGTTTTTGTGTGGTATATTCAGGGAAAAAAATTGAATTGAATTGAAAACTAACGAGCTTTCACAATATAAAGCAACTGGAAATTTAAAAGCAACTGGAAATTTAAAAACAACCGGAAATTTAAAAGCAACTGGAAATTTAAAAACAACCGGAAATTTAAAAGTAACTGGAAATTTAAAAGCAGCTGGAAATTTAAAAGCAACTGGAAAGTTAAAAGCAACTGGTTGTCCACAATTAAGTGCAACAATCTAAAAGAGTACAGAAACAATATTGGGACATATGTGACCTGTGAAGGTTCTGCCCCCCCGCCCAACCTCAAAAACCTGTATACACTCATGCATCCTTAAATACATATACATAATGTATTATTGTACACAAACATACATGAGCACAAAATGTGCATGCATAGGCGTATAGTTCAATAATTTGAAAATGGTCTTACTTATCGTTGGGCTTTTCAGAGGTGCTTGGTGACGGAGGGCATATGGTGACCTGTGGAGTTTCTACGCCCCCAAGCAGAACCGGGAAGTGATTGCCTGACCCACTGGTTGTCATTCCAATGTTTTCCAGGCCCTGCTGGTCTGCCTGGAAAGGACGAACACATGAATTGGATGAGAAACATGTAGCGCTGCTGTAATACTACACAGTATTATTTTCATTCCATAAACTGGTTTAATCTAATAATTTGGAAAAACAGCTTATACAGTTCACAGCAACAAATAGGCCTACTATAATTAGAGCATAATTATTAAGCATAATTATTCCTTAAATAATATTAAATATATTTACATGTAAGACTTATGCATAGACTCTATTATGATCTGATGACATTCTAAATAATATGAGACATACATGTATGCATATTAAAATTAATGTAGGCCTATTTTGCAATCTCATGCCTCATGCAATCTAGAATCAGTCACATAATAATTATTATTAATTCAGTGATAGAATTTTAAAATGAGCCATTATACTAAAGCGAAAGCGACTAATGTGCAAGAACAGTGGGCCTATATAAGCAAGAGCTATAGCTAAAGTAAGCTACAAAGTGTTAAAGCTAAAGTAAGCTACAAAGTGTTATAGCTAAAGTAAGCTACAAAGTGTTATAGCTAAAGTAAGCTATAAAGTGTTATGGCTAAAGTTAGCCATAGTAAATTATAAATTCATGAATAACAATGACGATGAAACAATGGATAATAACAGTGGATATGAATACAATGGATATACCGCATCCATCTCTTCTTTTCTCTGCGCTTCTTCCTCTGCCTCAGCAGCCGTCAGTTCCTGAGCTTTGGCCAAATTGTCGACCGCGATCGCAATGAACACATTCAGCACAGTATCTATGAATTATGACTTAAGGCATATAATATTGTATATACATGTATAAGTTTGACATAATATAATTTTCATTATTGAACAATCCGATTGACAGATAATCGTTTAACCGGTTACAGCGTAGAGTTATGCACTTGAAACAATTCACAAGAAGACAAATCACAAATCTTAACTACTAACAGAACAGACGGCCTGCAATCTAATGTATCTAAACCAACGGTTCCAAACCCGTGGCCCGCGGGCCAAAAGTGGCCCGCGAGGCCTCGAAAAAATGGCCAGTCATGTCTCAAAAATGGCCCTCATCTCTCAAGGAATTAACAAAAATAATATGAAAATTTGACAAGTTTTACAGGATAGAACGTAATTATAATTATGTTCTATTACAAATTATTTTATTTTGAAGTCTACAAATATCAAACATTCTATTTTGAATCAATTATAAAAAAATTTATATGCTTTTAGTTAATTAAATTTTAGCCTTGTGGCCCCATAAATGCCTTAATGTTCTTTAACTAAGAAAAAGTGGCCCTCGTGCCCTTCAACTTAGAAAAAGTGGCCCTGCAGTCAAAAAAGGTTGGGAACCACTGATCTAAACTATGACTTACTACTCTAACACGGCGTGACAGTATTGGGTCCCATGAGCATTCTTGTGGGGGGGGGGGTAATTAAACTGACGCTGGAGTGCATTAAGCTATGCAGAGGACGTGCAGTGATGTATCTATAACAAAAGATGAAACGTCGACAAAGGATACAACTACCAAAGATGATGATGACGATGAAGTATAGACTGTAGACAAGACCTCCTGAGTTCGGTCCACCCTGAGAACGAATGGCGTTGTTCATTATGGTGTTCCAATCTTCACCTGTTAGAATCTGTATTGAAAATAATATAGAAGAGACGTACAGGCAGATATACATAAATAATGTCCACGTGTATAATATTATATGTATACATACAATGTCATACAAACATACATACATGCATGCATACATACATACATACATACATACATACATACATACATACATACATACATACATACATACATACATACATACATACATACATACATACATACATACATACATACATACATACGTACATACGTACATACGTACATACGTACATACGTACATACGTACATACGTACATACGTACATACGTACATACGTACATACGTACATACGTACATACATACATACATACATACATACATACATACATACATACATACATACATACATACATACATACATACATACATACATACATACATACATACATACATACATACATACACGCATACAATGAAGCTGACTTATACCTGGAAGACAGTTAGCAGAGCGTCGGTGAACGTATCGTAATGGGAACTTGGTCTTCCTTCTTCGAAGTTCCATCTGCATTTAACGAAACCATTAATTAACGACATCCCAACTTCACCAGCAAAATTGATGCATCTACTCGAATAAGCGCATTGACTTCGTTATAAGGTCACTCATGGGCGGAGTTTGGTTTCCGTTGACGGGAGGGAGGCTAAAAATAACTTGGGCTTTGGACCGGATACTTGGTCCTGGACTTCTGGTCCAGAACAAGTGGCGTCAACAATATTTTCTCAGCCCAAAAGTTGGTGACCATTTTAAGTTTTTCTGTTGGAATCTCATAAAAGCATACTATTTTTTCCCGGCCAAAGAAGTTGACCTATTTTATTCATTCGATTGAAGTTTCGTGAAAAGAACCATTTTCCCGGTCAAAAATTGAAATTTACAGGGCCTTCTTATAGAGAACTAATATCGTGAAAAGCTTAGCCTCTCCAGCCTCTGATAAACTCCGCCCATGCGCTCTCTGATCCAACGGATTAAAAAGCATGTAAAAGCTATAGAGCATTGTGTCTCTTCTCTCTTCTGAAAAGTACATATAGGCCTACCAATACTCTGTTACGTTCCTCTGTTAGCAACAGCATGTACTAGGCTATTCTCGTATTATTTGAGAGACTTGCGAAAACACGTTAATTAACCCTTTAATGCCGAGAATGTAGTAAAAGGTATCAAAGGGTTAAATGTCTCTGAGTAGGCTAGCGAGCTTGAAGGGCCACATATAAACGAACAAGATTCAAAGGGTGATCTGTAGTTGAAACTCACTGTCCTCCGAACAGCTGCATTCCAAGCAGAGAGAAGATGACGATGAAGAGAAAGATGAGGAACAGCAATGACACAATCGATCTAACGCTGTTCAACAACGATAGGATGAGGTTCCGAAGAGATGCCCAATATCTACGAAAACAGAAAAGTCGCTACATAAATGCATATGTATACATAGATGCATAGATTTGGACATTTATATTATATGCAACCATACATACATAGACACACATGCATACATAGTACATACACGCCTAATGGAAGCATATATGGCTACATGCATGCTGTTGTATTATATGCATACATGTACATGTAAGCATGATAAGCTTAGATGCGAATTACAAAGCTTACATGTAGGCCTACATGCGGGCATGCTTGCTCGCCTGTCTACAATACATTCACACATGCATACAGTCATACATAGCCTATGTGCATGCATACAATGTACATGCGTACACGCATACATGTACATGCATTGATACATAGGCCTACATGTGCGTGTGTGCGTGCATACTGCATACTATGAAATGCATACATGCACCAATGCCAGCAAAAGCGATACAGGCTACAGCTGAGCATCAGCTACCATCATCATTACAGTCAAAATGAATCTTGCTGACTTTAGGCCTATACTTTGGCTGAAATTGAACTTGTGCCAACTTCTTAAAGAGGAATTCCTGAAGACAATAATAATTATAAGAGGCACTGTAGCAAAGACAACAATACCGCCATGTACCTGGTTATTTTGAAGACACGCAAAAGTCTCATCGATCTCAAGACCGAAAATCCGAAGGAGCTGTCTTTGTAGAAGATCTGCCAGATGACCTCAAAGAAACTCGCCAGAATTACCTGAACATTTTAATTTAAAGGAACTGAATAAATACCACCACTACGCAATCAGCGAAATTGTGATTCAAAGTACCGGTATCATCATTATAATAATTATTATTGTTATTACTTATTAGGCAATTCATGCATTTACATTATTAATATTTTTACCCGAGGTAGGCCTATTTACGATCCCCATGCAGGTGTTCCAAGTTACTATCCGGAGATGAAAATGGTGCTACACTGGAACGGCTTCTACATGTAAATCGTCAAGATTTTTTGTCTTTCAAAGTTCAGCATCTAAGCGTATTCTAAAAGAGTTCTAAACGATTGTCGTAACAAAGTGCGGCATATATCTACTTAGTTTTCTACTATAAAAGGTTTTCACCCAGACGGATGAATGTTAGACGACTAAACAGGTGAGTTAAATATTGTGTGCAGCATGGCGTCGTCCAGTAACAGATGCGCAGATAAGAGCGGTCATGATTTCATCGGCGTTATGAAAGCTCCCGGTTTTGATCTGTGCTGTTTTGTTCGCGCGGTTTTAACCGTTTGGGCCTACCTAGAAAAGGCTAGAATGTTTTGGTAGTAGAATGATCGTGACTAAATAAAATTCAGAAGAGACTGATGAAGCCAGTCCCTGTCTTGAGGCAGCTATAGGCTTGAAATGTTAACGACTTAATGTTCTTATCCACGGCATATAATATTATGATCGCGCGTCTTCTTTGAATGATGAAATAGTTTATGCATGACAATTCCGTGAGATCCACCACATAAAAGCAAGCCTGGTTCCCTACCGCAAAGTCAAATTTGTTGAACGACGACCTGAAGTAAGCTCGATATCCCAATCCGTACATCTTGAACAGCATCTCAGCAAAGAAGACTCCGAGAAAGATCATCTCTCCGAAATCTAAAGTATATTAAGTATATATAAATATATATAAATAAATGTATATATATAAATATATATATATATATAAAGTACCCATCGACAGGAAATCATTTTATGAAAAGGAAGATGCCATTAAAATACAATTAGATCGGCTGATCAAGCTGAGCTCTCAATTGGTCCTTCGCTCGCGGACTGCTATAGTGGCACTCACTTTTCGGTGACTGGCCATAGAACCTGGAATGGGTTCCCCGTGGCACTTCGCCTGGTGCCTAGACTTCCCACCACTATGTTCCTTTCGAACTTAAAATTGTCTTATTTAACCGTGGTTGAACTGGCAGCGTTTCTGAGTAGCCTATCGTGAAGTAAAAAAGTAGTCCTATCCCGTTCCATGAGGAACATAGGGAGGCGTTCATCTCCTTTTCCATGGCCCTGAGCCAGCAATGGACGAATCCCAAGGTCCTAGACACGAGGCCAGTGTATCGCAGGACTTGCTGTTTGTCGTGAAGGCGCTCTAAGCTTATATAAAAAATCAACAATACCGGTACACATCATAATTTTCCAGAAAACCGTCCTTGTATTGTCACATCGATGTGAAAAACTCAAAAATTCCTTGGCATTTAAAATTGACGCTAAGATTACGAAAGCGATTCTGCAGCTGGCACTTACACAAGATATCCGTCAACCATTCTGGTTCTCCGATGTGTTCTGTTGCAATGAGAACTGAATTGAGAAGAACGAGAACAATGATGAACCAGAAGAAGACCTGGCTCTTTAAGATACGGCGAACGGCATTTCTGTAGACATTAGATCAATCAATTAATCAATTACTCAATCAATCAGTTGATCAATCAATCGGTCAATAGTTGATCATCAGTTAAATCATTCCATCCATCCGTCAATAATCAGTTAATTAATCAATCAGTCAGTCAATAAAATCAATGAAGAGTTGGTCATCAGTTAAATCATTCAATTCATTCATCCCTCCATTAATCAATCAATCAAGAGTTGATCATCAGTTCAATCAATCAATCAATCAATCAGTCAATCAATAGAGAACATACGCAGTGATGGCCATTACACGTACCTAACTCTGAACTGGCATAGCAGTTAATTTACCATAGTACCTAGGCCTACATGTAAACCGCCATGTCTAAGAGTTGATTGATTATAATCAGTTCAGTGTTGTATTGACACACCTTCATGATTCTTACCTGCGGCTTATTAGTCACTGAACCTACATGTAGCGTGTACATTTTATCAAATTAACTATTGTCTGTATAATTTAATTACACAATATAGGTACCTAGTATAAGACAGATAATTACCAGTGGCATTAGTTAATTCAGTGGCTATATATAAAATTTAATTAATTCATGACGCTGAAGGTGGACGTGACGTAAGCTACCCTGACGTAATGCGACGTCGCTTAGCAACAACGAGGATGACAACAAATCAGAAAAGGTTGGGGTCTTTAAAAAGAGCCGTTGGATTAGTTGGAAGAGACAATTAAGGCCAACGGAAGAAGGTTTCGAGTTGTGGAGAACGGATCGTAGGGTCGTGAGAAGATTCGAGTCGTCTAGATCGAATCAGGAGGACTTCGAGTTGTCGTAGTCGTCAAGTGTAGTTGGGTTGTTATACACATTGCGGACACTACGTCGGACTGCGTGAGTCGAGTGAATGTAGTTGAAACGACTAGTTTAAGGTCGTTGTGCGTTGGTTGGAAATAGTAGCGAACGGTTGAGCTTCGGACTATGAACTGTGACTGTTGAATTTGGAAGAAGGAGTACTGTTATTCGTCTTCACCAAGTCTTCACCGTTGTTTGGAAGGACTTAGAAAATTACACATCGTCGAGTACGGTTAAACTTTCATACGTAACATTCGGAATAAAGGCAGGTTTCATCCAGCTAAATTTATGCTGGATATCCCTGTATTCGAACTGTTATCTACGGCAAGTTAACTCTGCAAGCAACAACTTGACAGCCGTCAAGTCAACGTCTTGATTGAGACAACCGTCAAGTCAACGTCTGAGTCGTCGGTGAAGTAGCGACTACTGGTGCGAATCTACATCTCCGTCTTCCGTGTGTGAACTGTCCGTGGAGAGTAACCAGTCAAATACAAGAAAAGAACTATCTGAAGGAGCATATAAGACCTCAAAATAATATATTTTAATATAAGAATGCCACTGTAGGTAGTATAGGAATAGTGAATTTGCTTATAATTTAACTTAACTTTATTTTAATATATTCACAAAAATCTACAAGATGCCTTTTGTCATGATGTTTGCTAGAATTGCAGTAAAAACCTTGATGTAATGTAATCCAAGTTCCCGATATTCATAGTCATTATAAAAGTATTAGGCTGTCAGTAAAGACTATCGTAGGAAGTCCTATTTCTGCCAGTATAGTGCTACACTACAATTACGGTTTTCATAAAGAAGCTCAAAGAAACGGCACGAGATTCGCTACTTGAATGAATGAGGTAGCCTATGTTTCAAACCTTGCCCTTGAACAGGGATAGACCATCATAACGGAAGTTAAACAAGAAGGCATAAGCAAGCCTATTTAAATGTGCAAAGTGCTTACGATTTACTGCCAGTTTTTAGTCATCATTATTCTGGATGATCAACTTCAAGTCTTCAAGTTTCCGATGGGCCTGGCAGTGCCTATATTTGAGAGGTGTACGGATAAACGGGATAATTGTAATTGTAATTGTAATCGAACATTTATATAGCGCCACTTCAAGAGAACTTCTCAGAGGCGCTCCCGACCTAACACCAAACCATAGTCAAAGAGAATGGTTTTCAAACCAAAAAATAAAAATAATTAGTTGGTTGTGACCCAGTCATTCATGATCAAACCACTCAAATGTCCAGCATTAAACTGTATGAAACTGTTATAAAACATTGAAAAGCGCTGCAATTTGATCTCCTTCAGCAAGTCCTTCAGCGATTTCAATTTCCTACCTTAGTCTTTTCTGTGCCTTCCAGAATCGGTAGCAGCAATTACACGTTCTAGTCCTGTCCGAACTGGTGCCTAAAACAATATAATTATGACCAATGAACATCCGTATTCTCATGTTATTTACTAAAATTAAAGAATTAAACAATGAAGCAGCCCGAGAAAGCGAATAAAGGCCAATATAATTAGAATGTATCCATAATTATATTATGTCAGAAATGTCTGTTAGATTTGCCGCAATTATCTTCCACTAACAAGAATCTTAGAGTAGGTTTGATTCTGTTGCTTTTCACTCTTGATAAACTCCAGAAGCATTTTTTTCATCTTACTGATAGTCAAGAACGATGGAGGAAACAAAGTTGTGGAGGAAACATTATTGTGCAATAAAAAAATATATATTATATTGGAAATGTTACAGTCACCACTGAACTTTAATTGGTGAAGCGTAACCGGAACTTTAATTGGTGAAGCTGAACTTTAATTAGTAAAGCTGAAGTTTAAATGGTGAAGCTAAAATTTAATTAGTGAAGCTGAATTCTAAATAGTGAAGCTGAACTTTAATTGGTGAAGATGAACTCTAATTGGTGAAGCTGAACTTTAATTGGTGAAGATGAACTTTAATTGGTGAAGCTGAACTTTAATTGGTGAAGCTGAACTTTAATTAGTGAAGCTGAACTTTGCCTCACTGGAGCTTCCTGTGACTTTGCTTGCTTCGCGCAAGGATCGGATTCTTCTTGCTATTAAAACATAAAATTTAAAGCAGTAAATCACACAAGCAAGATGGAAGTCAGCTGTTCAATAACAATTTTATGTATTCTCCTGCGATATGGTTTGTAGTAGGACACAATAACGTAGGCTCTATCATGGTCCACGTCGTTTCGTAATTATGAGATATGCACAATCAGACATAAAACAGTAATAGGAAAATTAAGTGGACTCATCCAGTTGTGTCGCTCTGAATCATTTTCACTAGCATTCTACATGTAACACGAAAATGTGCATAGAAGAAACATTTTGACAGCTTAATTTGGAAATGCATAGAAACGAATTACCAACCAACCCTCAGCAATTTTTGATTTCTCTTCTTCAGTCGTCCTGTCCTCTGACAAAATTATTTCCTCTGAAAGTAGATAATAATTGGTCTACAGTTCTACACGTATATATTATATATACATATATATATATATAAATAAATATATATACGCATGCAGCATTGTAACATAACTGCAGAACTGCAATGCATCAAACTATTCAACCATTCAATTCATAGCCTAATATTGCCCTACAGAAAATTCCACTAGTTACCGCAGGCTAAAGAACACATATAAAAAAATAAGTATTTGCAGTAAGAAATCTGTAGAAAAATAACTGGGAGTCAGACGTTGATTTATGTGGACTTGGGTGGACAATGAGGTCTTTACCATGGCGTCCTAAGAAAAACAGAGGTTGAACTCCACAGCCCCTGCAGAGGGGGTTATTCTCACCCATGGGTCCTTTCCCGTTCTAAGTTGATACAGCACAGTGAGCAGGTGCGGACCACTTAAAATCTGCCCTCCACATCGTCAAAGTTTCCCTCCCTCTCCTCCGCCTCCGCCTCCACTTCCCCCTCTATCCGTCCCCCGTCCGCTCCCCCTAGAAAATATCCCAGTTTTGTTTAGGTGTGTCATCTGTCAGTGTTCTCAGGTATCCTCCACTTTCGTCTCTCGTTCGTGATCCCTCTGTTAACGAAGTGGCTGATACTCCACCTTTCGCACTCCCTACTTCGCTTCTACCCTTGTCCCATCTCATACCATCTTACCCTTTTCCCCTATTCTCGAATCGCCATGGACTGATTTCCGTCCGGCACGCTGGATGCGTCCATTGTGTTATCGGAGTGGTCGGGCCACGTCAGAGCCCACGTAGGCGTAGGCCTATTATACAACTAGGCCTATATACATACAACTGGAATGTGAACTCTAAATAGGCAAACAGACATTTCTGTTCTATTAGGCTATACTTTGTTTTGACCCTTACTATTAAACAATAGTAGGCTAATTAGATAAGTTACCGGATTGGCAGATCCAGCTCAGGTAGCTTTCGAAGTTTCTGTCGATTTCTTGCCGACGTCGAAGTCTCAAAAACTGTCGACGGTTCTCGACTCGTTCTCTGTTGTTGGCGAATTCTCTGCCGGAAAAAGTGATAAATGTGTAATGTAGCCTAACGTAAATCTTCAACATTTCTCACCACATAAAAATCCGCTTAATTTAAAGCGACTTAAGTGAGTCTTAAGAATGTAGCCTAAGTAGCTTTAGCCTAATTCGCATCCAACTGGTGTGAGTGCAGTAGTCCTAATTAATTCTCAAGGTCCTTCACGGCGGTTTGAGGTGGATTCGAACCTGGGACCCTCCGGCTACAATTAAGGCACTTAGGCACCGAACACCATCACTACACCACCGCGCCCCGCAACGACCTGGGACGACCTGTGGTGGGCGCCACCACCACCAGTGTTGTTACTGAGGTTTCTGAAATAAACCCAGATTTCCTTCTGAAAAAAACCCAGAAAAACCCAGCCTATTCATATAGGCGATTTTAGGCCTCTTTGTTCAAATTAGGTTAGTTTTTCGCTTGTTAAGATGAGGGTTAACAAAACGTTCGTCAAATGAGTCGAATAAAATGTAATTACAACTTTTAAAAATGTCAATTGTTAAAGTTGTCAGAGACTCGGCATCCATATTGACAAAAGTTGAATCGATATAATTTTATTCGTGTGCACATGGGCAGCGGGTCGAAGGACGAGACCCCAGAACTGTAAACCCATAACACGCGTGACTTAAGTTTACGAAGTTTTCAAGTTGTCCGAAGTTTCCGGCCATAAACAGTTCAACGTTTTAACCATCTACAACGTTATTACTCTGCAACAACGTTACTAGACCACTTTCTAGAGTATTGACCTGGCCTATACACATGTCATAGATGCCAACCGACCTTTATTGAGATGTCAAAATGGCTTATTTCTGCGCAGAGCTAATTTTGTGCAACACCAGATTATAAATTATTCGTGAATTGACAACTTGAGATTTTGATTGTGAAGTTTAAAATTAAAATTAGTGGAACAAAAATTATGTATCACAACCATTTTACATTGAATTTCACAGAATATTCATGTGTTTTAATACAAAATGGTCAGCTCATCAAAATAAACCCAGACTTTGATAGAAAAAACCCAGAAACCCAGACGACGGCGAAAAAACCCAGATCTAGTGGAAAAAACCCAGCTGTGGCATCACTGACCACCACTGCAACGACAACATAGATCTGTTAAATGCATCATAGAGTTTGATTTCTGACCCGCTGAGTACTCCGAGTACTAAGTTGAGCATGAAAAGACCACCGACGACTACGATGGTGACGAAGTAGATCCAATTAAAAGCTCTTCCCAAAGCATCGTCTGCCTGCAACGCAAATCGAACAAGGTAGGCCTACCGGCGGGGAAATAATGCCATCAATACACAATATTCGATTTTATTGCTGATTGTTTATTGCTCATAATTATTATATTCAATTCTGTTGATGCAATCATGTACAAGTAAGTACAGTGCAACACGAACCAGCCAAAGCTAATAGCATATAGGGCCTACTATATTGAGCCCTCTTCCTTAATTATTACTCATGAATGTTTTCATAGCATACTGGATACTTATCTAGAGCTTAATTTGCACACTTACAAAGACAAACAACATTAACACCGGTATCAATAGTGTGTAAAAAAATTAATCAAAATGGTAGTCAGTAGTAGAAATAGGTCCATTCGATACAATTTGAAAAATGATCAGCCATTGATTTTTAAAATTTTGTCAGAAATTAGATCTGCATGTAGGCTACATCTATCTATCTATCTATCTATCTAAGCAATTTATATAGCGCCCCTTCAAGGAATCTACTCAGAGGCGCTCCCGACCCAGGCCCGGTCAAAAAGAAAAGTCTTGAGCAGTCTATAGAATGTGCCAGAGATGTTCCGAGGTTGGGAACGCAGGTTAGAGGGAAGGTCATTCCAGAGGGAAGGTCCATTGACCGAGAATGCCCTATTCTGCCTTGTGGCTGTACGGGCGAAGGGAACCATAAAGTCGCCTCGAGAGGCCGAGCGCAGAGATCGGCGACCCGAAGTAGTTGAGGTCAAAGTGAAGAGCTCACGAAGATAAAGAGGTGCTGTTCCCAAAACGCAGCGCCAAGCAAAGGAAATAATCCGGAAGTGGATGCGGGACTGAATGGGAAGCCAGTGTAGGACATCACGAATGTAGTCCGAGATATGACCAAACTTAGGGACACCACCCACCAAGCGTGCAGCCGCCCGCAGGACCCCCTCCAGACCACGCAACCGAACCCAAGGAAGGCCAAAGTAGAGAGAGGAACAGTAATCCAACCGATTACATGTATCCTATTTGCGTCATATTATAATTTTGTAAATCAACTTAATTTCTAATTTGAATAGTCTAAGCTGCGGATTAGTTGTTAGTCATACCTCGTACATGATTATCGTCCAACCGTTCATTGTTATAACGTTGAAGACAGTCAACATAGAAAGTAGAATATTGTCAAAGCTCTGGATTCCGTAACTCGGTCCATCCCATCCGTCATGACAAACGTATCCTTCCGGACACATAAGTCCTCCAACGAGCGGCTTATCATTGATGCAGCAAGGCATGATGGTACCACTTTCAATGAAGTCAAACTCACCTAAACAAGAAACAAATAACCTGTCAAACGCTAAAGATCTCACGAAGTGGTCCATAATAATCATAGGCGTAAGGGAGATTTCAGCAGTGGGGGGAATTCCGATATAGTGCCCGCTCTGCATTCGGGAGCGCCTCTGAGTAGAGAGCTTGAAGGGGCGCTATATGCCAAGTGCACATACAAACAAATAGTAGTGCTAGGCCCTATATAAACCGTAACTAGTGTGTATGACACTGTAGGCCTATCATGATGTTCGCAATAAATTTGGGAAAATGCGGCTTTTGTGAGAAAAACTTAGCCACTATTCGTATACTCTGACAGCAGCACCAGTCCCAAGCCTGAATGAAAGAGGAGCGCCACTCTAATTATCTTGTTAAGCACACAAGATGCCGCTAAAACTAAATCTAAATTCTAAATCACCATAATTACAAGAAAACAAATTTATTTGTTGAGATGTGTGATTAATTAAGTATTGATAGATGTTTTAAAATATACTTGGACTGACCTGTTACGTTGTTGAAGCATGCATTGTGAAAGATTCCGTTGTAGAATTCGACACCAATGATCGCGAAGACGACTATGGCAGTCAGGATGAGCATTCCGATTCTCAGAAGGGGCGCCATCGCCCGAACGATTGACCTCATGACGACCTGGAGACCTGATCATAATTTATGTTTATTTTGATATCTATAAATAACATAAAACACTCTTTTTCGAATCAATAACAACAATTTTATATGCTTCTAGTTAATTACATTTTAGATTTGTGGCCCTCTGATCCCCTAACGTCTTTCAACTAAGAAAAAGTGGCCATCGTGTCCTCCAACTTATAAAAAGTGGCCCTAGAGTCCAACAACGTTGGGAACCATTGATTTAATATATCAACAGAAAGTGGTGATGCAGTTGAGAGAAAGAGGCACATTACTTTGGCGCTAGATGACCTGGGTCCACAGTTATGTATGAGACGGGGATTTATCTCTTACTCCTAGCTTAAATCTGGCCTATGCTGGAATAGTGGGTTAATTCCGTATGCATGGATCGAGATTAGCGAGTTATGCTTGGCAGAACGATATTCCGAGTTTGATGTAGAAGTAGCCGGCTACACCCAGCCTGAGATGTCAGTGTAAGTGATTTAATTTTTTCTTGGCGACAGATCATAAGAAGCTTGATCATTTAAGAGGAGCATAATTATAGGCTATAGAAGAACAGTGCTAAGAAGAAAGTTGGTTTTCTTTGGTCATGTTATGCGTTCAAATGGTTTGGAGAAAGATATGATACTGGCATGCGGTGAGGGAAGGAGAAAACAAGGGCGACCAAGGAAAAGGTGGTTGGACGATGTTCAAGAAACAACAGGAATGAATCTGGAACAACTAAGAGAAGCGACATCAGAAAGAAAGCAATGGAGAAGGTTGGCCTTGTCGATCGCTAGAGTTCAACGAACTGACAGCACAAGGTGATAGGCTATACCGCTATAGTTATTACTTGGCGCTAGATTATGATCAGAAAGAGCAACCCCTGAAGAGAATTTTATCGAACACAGAACAGTAACAAGACAACGATCATGTGATGACGACGTAGGGTTGCCACCTGTCCCGATTTCTGCGGGACTGTCCCGATTCTCAGCACAAATGTCCCGCGTCCCGGTCAGACCATGGTCGGGACGCCTAATGTCCCGTTTATTTGCTAATTCGTCATTTTATTTTGAAAAAAAGTTATTAAACGTAAAAAATATAAATATAACTTAAGCACAGCGAATTCACCAATACTTATTTATGCAGCCGCTGCAGCGCAGAGTCTGCGCAGTACAGAGTACACGGGCCACGCTGGCTGTTGGCAGCAGTGACTATCACTAATGACGTCAGAGCATATGTGAATCACAATAAATATCGTCTGACTTGTATAGCGAAATTAACTCAAGAACTTGGAAGTTGTGAAAAGTGTGCGTAAACAGCGAAAATTCGATAAAAAGGCCTAAGCTTAATGTCTCAAGATAAATCTGACGAATCTGCCAGAAGCGCCAGCGAGGCACTCTCGGAAGATTCTGAATCTGATTTCTCTCAGAAAAACAGTGTCAGTGACCCGAGCTGCTACAAATGCATATTTATTATATGACTTACTTGACTTATGGCTTTGACGATGCTTTCGCACGTGACAGCCGCCCAGCTATGGAAAATCTCCACATCTTTCTTTCTTGAGCTTTGTGTGTAGCCTCTTGTATGGACCAACCCATCTCCCTACAGTCCTCACGTATCATGTCGACCCATCTCTTCTTTGGTCTTCCTTTTTTTCTTTTTCCATGCACATATCCATTGACAGCTTTTTTTTGGATTTATTATATACATTATGATTATGTATATGATTTTTAATTTTGAAGTTTATTGAAGAGTTCGAATTTCAGTACTGAACTTGGTCCACTTGGAAGTTGGAACAGTTAACTGTTTTTGCATTTGTGAAACTTTGTTTTCATTGTTAATGACACTTAATCATAATGTCGTAGGGCCTATATACAAAATAACTGATTGCTTTCGTTGTTTTCATTGTGCTCTGAGCAGCCCTGTGCATCTGTTCGGGGCTTCGTGAAAAAAACTTAAAATTTACGAGAAGGACCTCAAGGATGTCAAGGAACATAAAATTATAACTTTCTCATTAATTCTGAAAATTTCCATGGACTCCCCGGTCCCCTGGAGCTACATTTTACGAGGAAATTATGACGGGAGGGAAGTAGAAAATTGGAAATTGGAATGGGTGTCGGATGTCCCGACTTTTGTTGGGTAAAAGGTGGCAACCCTAGACGACGCTGATTTCACGAACTGCCGCACAAACTTTAGTAGTCTGCATCCTGCATGTATGCCTATGTGTGCATATGTACGCGTGTACGTTTGTGTGTGTGCAACTGTGCATGTATGTAGGATGCAAAATGTGATGATGTGTAATGTGTGTGCACGTGCAGCACTAGGCCTAACTTGTAATTCCGGTGACGAGTTTCAGCATGCGGAGGACCCTGAGACCTCGAAAAGCAGGTTGGTTGAAGTTGGTTACAGCCAGCGACAACACCCTGAAATGATTTTCACCCTTTTCAATCCATAGAAGTGCTTCTAATATCATTGCTTAACCCTTTAATGCCGGAGGTATAGGATTTCCCATACCATTTACTACCATCTCGGCATTAAAGGGTTAACCTAGACGTCTTTGGAGAATTCCCCAGGAACGACATCTCCCCCAAACAATAGGCCTATTCGAGAGGTGTTGTTTAAATGTATATAGAGTTTATAGACCTACATATAATCTCCCCCCCAAAAAAAGATAAACGCAACATTTTCCCGAAAACAAAAAATTCGACAACTCTTATTTACAAGTGTATTAACAGCCCTTATGCCTATATTGACCTTATCAACAAAGCACCTGGGGGGTTTAGAGTAATGTTTATAAGTTATAACACTCTGGCAGGAAGAGCTTACGAATGCCGGATCGTTTCCCGCTACTCTCTCTAAGACCGACCGAGTATTCCCTTTCGGCAGATGGCATTGTGAAAATCAGTAGCACATCCTGGACGTCTTGCATGGCTGCTTACAGTCAAATTCAACTCCTATAATAACTTGTGATCATCCCACTATTATAGGCCTACTATGAATGATTGCAAGCATACCGCTCTGTGTCAGTTTGAAATATTATTGAACGAGGATTGTTAAGCTCATTATATGTGACGCAAACATGCGTTAACGCACTTAACATTTTCATGTATAGGCTATCTTGATCAGCAACTACATTGTAACAATAATAAGCGTTTCTTCTCACCCGGTGACAATATTAATGAAGTCGAGAATGTTCCAGGCATTCCTCAGGTAAGACTCCGGCTGTAGTAGAAAGCCGTAGGCCACGATCTTTAGCAAGCCTTCCACGCAGAATATTGTCAGAAAATACGGCTCTGTATTGTCCTATGCAAACGAACATAACATACTATGCAGGAAGAGATTATGGAAAGGCGCTATGTAAATGTTTTTTTCACAGTTCCACTATAACGTGAGCATGCATAGCAGTCACAAAGAAGTCGCATTATCAGTCATCATCATCACCATTGTTATCAGTATCATCATCATCATCATCACCATTGTCATCAGTATCATCAGCAACAGCAGCAGCAGCATCACTAGGCTTACCACATCATCATCATCTTCATAATCATCAAAAACATCATCATCGTTTTATTCATCATCACCGACGCCACCACCACCACCACCACCACCGCCCACCACCACCAAAAGCACCATCATCACTAACTTGGACTCCATTAATAGCATCAGAATCATCATTCTCAACAGTATCAGCATCGTCATCTGTACGCTATTATCATTCAACGACTTGCATGATCTACTCAACAAAACAAAATCTACGCTAAAGATGAGTCAGACTACTAAGTATTGTATAAGGAAATAAGCAGGTATAAACATAAATAATAACTATCTTTTGTATATGCAAATAATTATTAAGCAAACACACAGTAAACAACCAACGAGCATGCACACAGGTTTGTCTGTATCAATTTCATAATTTTAATATGCAAAATAATTATACAGACCAGTTGCATGGAGAGCGACTTCTTGTCGGCTGATGGTAGGTATTCATATTGCGCCAAGACAATGCAATTACACACCGTAGTCAGCAGGATAACGTACTCAAATGGTCTGTAAAGTGGAAGTCAAGGACAATGCCATCATCATCATTTTCATCAACACTATCATCATCAGCAGCAGCACCAGCACCAGCAGCATAATTATCATCTTCGTCATCATCATTATCACCATGGCCGGATAAAAAAATGTGAGGTCCTGTTCGGAACTTTTGGGGATCTTCGGCAGAAAAATCTGATAACCTTTTAGGCCTATTAGTCGTTTGCTTGATAGAAATTTCTCTAGAATATACAGATTTTTCCATGCCAAAAATAGCTGACGACCTTTTTTAGGTGTTTGGTCAAAATTTCCACACAATATACCAATATTTTCCTCAAAATTAGTCTCGCATGTGTGTGGGCTTCTAATGTGTGTGGCCCTGTTCTGCCGAACATGTTGAACATGCCTTAATCCGGCCCTGATTATCCCCATCATCACCATCATCAACATCACCACCATCAATACCACCACCACCACCATCATCATCCTTCATCATCATCATCCTTCATCATCATCATCATCATCATCATCATCATCATCATCAACATCATCATCATCACCGTCGACGTCGTCTTCATCCCCACCAACATCATTATCATCATCATCATCATCATCATCATCATCATCATCATCATCATCATCTCCAACATCATCATCATCGTCACCACCACCACCACCATCACCACCATCATCATCGTCACCACCACCACCGCCACCATCTTCGATTGATTTATTGTGCGCCATCATCCGTTCAAACTTCAAAGGATACGCACAGTCGACGATTCTCTTCGCCAATTTACGAACTGGATTGTCTTCGGTCAGTATGAACAGAGCCTTACTTCCGGTCCGGGCGTCCATCCGGGTGACCAGCCGTCGAAAGCACGATTTGCCCCATGGTCGACTGCAGCAGCTGACTGCAGGCTCCGGTGCCTTCTCTGTCGCTGTACCAGCTGCCATCTCACAAAAGCATCTGCGATGCGATGCGCTGCGGATTTATCGTTTCATCTCCAGCGGTAAAACTGGTGTAGTAAGCCTTCTATCTTAACTTTATTGTGAGGATTGTCGTGTGAGTTGAGGGGTTCAATCCCTGGTCTTTCTTAGGTGCCCATAGTTAAGTCTTCTTTTCACACCCCAATTCGACGTGGATCGTTATAATCTCACCCCTCAGTTATTTTCTACAATTCTCATCCTTTGCGACGGTTGGGTAACTGCCATTATTTCCGTGCACTCACTGGCCAAAATATTCTGCAGAAAACCTTTCCTTTTCCATCTACATGTACATGTACATGTACATGTACATGTACATGTATATAGGCTCTCTATAACTTGCGGATATCAAACATAAATATTCAGTTAAATATCAGCAGAGTTTGGCCGAAACTCTTATAAACTGACAGTATTATTTAGCTGGTGACACATCTCCAGAAAATTCCCAATCCCATGTAATAGCCTAAGTTACGGTAAGCTATGTCAAACTTAAGCCTTTCTCAATAAACAAAAAAATTATCAAGCATGTAATCCCAAGGTTTGTGTTTCTTCACGAAGACAGCTGTGCCGTAATCAAACGTAATCGTAATCAAACGTAATCGTAATCAAACGTAACCGTAATTGTAATCATAATCAAACGTAATCGTAATCGTAATCATTCATTCATTCATTCATTCATTCTGAGAATTTATATAATCAATCGTAATCGTAATCAAACGTAATCGTAATCGTAATCAAGCGTAATCGTAATCGTGATCATAATCATAATCGTAATCAAACGTAATCGTAATATAGTAATCGTAATCGTAAGCTCCAACTTCTAAAGCGCCACTCTTGTGCGACGTCTTCCCGAGACGTTTTTTCTCCTGCTGGTACTTCAAGTAGAAATTATTGCTTCTTTGTAAATTATTCTCGCAGTTCATCGCATTATGACACGCATACAACACCATCAACTTAATATTTCGACAAGGTGAAAATAAATGAACTGAACTGGAATGTACAATTGTACAATGTATACCATTGTCAAACAACACCTGTAGGACATTGTGATTGACGTAGGCTATATGCTGCCTCGATCGCTAATTCGTCATTCCTCATCGATTTCTACATCGGATCGATCATGTAGAACAGTATAGCCACACACATTATATACGTACATATATAAAAATTACATGTGTATGTATAAGCATAAAATGTATATGTAGCCTATATAATGGCACGACGTCCCTGCATACGTCCAGAGTAGAGTGATAGAGCACTTACAAATACATGTAGGCCTACATAGGCCTTTTATACAGGAGCAGCACCTATAGACTGCCTCACCGCCACACCAAAGAAGGGACCTGGTGTAATATATATATATATAATAAGGCTTATATATAATATATATGTATATATAATTATATATATATATATATATATATCAGGTATAAGCTTAGTAGCCTAACTGTTTTATGACTTTAGTCTTTATGTTCGCCTCAAAAGCCAGAGTAACTGCATGGAGAAGCTAAGTCTTCAGTCGCTTATTAGGCCTATATTGACAACCTGAATACGAGTCTTATTACAATTGTGGTGAATGTGATCAATAAAGATTGATTGATTGATTGATTGGTTAGTTGGCTGATTGATTGATTGATTGATTGATTGATTGATTGATTGATTCATTGATTCATTCATTCATTCATTCATTCATTCATTCATTCATTCATTGCAACCCGTTAGGAGCTTCTTGCAGGGCAGCATAACTATAATCGAGGATAGGCCTACGCAGTATCTTGACTGAGAGTATTGTAAGTATACCTGTAGGTTTGGGATGCAGGACTTTGAAAATGAATTCGTTCTGGAATTTTTAGCCAATGGAGTGATTAAAGTTTGGGGTGATTGTCATGGTGTTTGGGAGTTCTGGTGACGGCTCTGTCTAAAGAATTTCGAATGAGTTGGAAAGTTTGAAACGCTATAATAATAGGATGCTCTTAGCCTGGACTAACAAGCACGCTAGAAATAGATTGAATAAAATTTGGTCAATCTTGCTATTCTTGACATTCAACCATTTCGCCAAAATCGGTTAATTTGATACGTGTATAAGCTTAAACTATATTAGGTCTGTAGGCCTATACAGTTATATACAAAACGCATTCGTGTCTATGCCTACAATTCAGAAGAATTCCATGTTTGCAGGAAGTGAAGTTGAAATGACTCAATCATGAGTCATATACGATTCAAGCCTATTTGCACGCACTCGGCACACACACGTGTTCCGATTGTTGACGGTGTATGTGTATACATAGCCGCCGCCTGCTCAAAAGATATAATTATAATAGGCAAAGTACAAACACCGTAATTTTTATTACATAAAGGCTCAGTCACGTTTTTATCTGACCTCGCACTGTAAGTTTGTAGGCATGCATGTAGCCTACTTATAAAGGCACATATAGGCCTATATATATACATATAAATATATACTATTTCATTTTTATATCTATCCATAGCATAAATTATATCTATACAACTATAGGCCTCTATATTTATTCCTCTGCATATTTTATGTGATGTGCATGTGTGTGCGTGCGTGCGTGTGTGTGTGTCCTGGTCTAAAATTGTCGTAAGTTAGAATGTTAGCCATGTGACTTCTCTGCAATGAAGCGAAATTATTACGATGACTTGGGTAGGCCTAGGCCTATAATATAATTATACAGGTATAGAGTGCCGGGGTTAGCAAGCATTCAGCCATAAATATTGGACAAAAAGGACTCGAAATAGCCTAGCTAATGCTTTCCGACTCTCAGTGTGCAGTGTGAGAGGGATATGCCTACATGTATAACCCGCGACTGACCAGATTTGGACTTTGCAAATAGGGGAATTTATGTACCGGTTTGATCGAAGCCTTCTGCCACCTATATACAAAAATTATTTTCAGCTTTCATCCCAGGTTCATTCTTATTTTACAAGATACTCTTCTTTGTACCGCCGAACCTATGCTCGCACTAACACGCGCCAGTTTTCTATTAAGTCTACTGGGGTTACCACTTGGGAAAAAATTCCAAGGGAAATAAAATTGAGCCTGAGTATTTGGACATTTAAGAAGAAATTTAGCGCCTTTCTAATAGAAGGTACCAAATAAAATTAAAGTAGTGTTCGCTCAGTAGGCCTATGTGCATTGCAGTTGGTCTCTGTACAGTAGCCTACAGTTCAGTAGCCTAGTTAAGTTTTTTGTTCTTTTTCATTATTATTTGTGACTCAGCAGTGTTGAGGTTTTAAGTTTCCTGTTTTTGTGTTTTGTTTTTTCTTCCGTTCTCTAGTATAGCCTAAGTTGCTTTATCTTTTTTTGTCAGTCACTGTGTTGATTTTGCAAAGCTAGACTTCGTCATGGCCACCTTGCATCGTCAACTCATTAATAGTTGGTGTCCCTAGACAGCGGAATTTTTTAAAATCCCTTTAGGGCCTCCCTTTTTTGTAGCCAATGTGAAAGATGTGTGAAACTTTCATGTATACTGGTTGCAAAATAAAAATATTTGATTGATTGATTGATTGATTGATTGACCTAAAAGTGATTTTATCTAGGCCAATAGGCCACAACTTCCTATCGGGAAAATAGGCTAGGCCTACGAACGCGTAAAGGGCCTATTATCATAGGCGTACGAGGCGGGGGTGCAGGGGGGCAATTGCCCCCCCCCAAATTCGGGCAAGTTCGGGTGGTTTTTTCGGGCAAAAGGTCATCAACTTTTTTGGCGGATGAAATGGTATAATTTTCCCGAAAATTTTGGCCGATGACTAAAAAAAAAAAAGGTCATCAACTTTTTTTGGGCAAGTGTCGTTTTACGGGCAAACACAAACCCGAACGACAAAAAAAATTTTCACGGATGTATTTTTCGGGCAGAAGTTTAATCTTTGCCCCCCCCCCCCCACTGCTGAAATCTCCCGTACGCCTATGCCTATTATCATCTCAATCTGCTCTCCACATTGACACGTATGACCCTACTCCTTCATCATTAACTGATAGGCCTATTATATACCTGAGGAACATCGTTTCGCTGTCTCAAAACCAATTTCTATTCTCTGGGTCTTTCGCACGGCGAGCACCTCTGATTCGCGTTCAATGTGAGTCTTTTGTTGTGAGAGGCGCCAGGGGCGGATCCAGGGGGGGGGCAATCCGGCCATGGCTCCCCCATTGAAAACTGCCATGGGACGTGCATGCCCCCCCATTTGGTCTAAAATTAGCAATACGAATATGGGTGTAATGGATATTGCCCCCCCTATTCGGAAAATTGTATGGAACGTGGCCCCCCCCATTCGGTTTTGAAGTTGAGGACTAAAAAAAGATGAAATGGTATGATTTTCCCAAAAAATTTGGAGGATGACTAAAAAAAGGTCATCAACTTTTTTGGCGGATGAAAAGTACTTTTTTCCTCAACGACCGATCACTTTTTTTTTAACTTTCGAAAATTTGTTCCTTTTTGCCGTCCAAGATCTAAGATTTCCCCCCCTCCTGAAACAGTTCTGGATCCGCCACTGAGAGGCGCTTTATCGATTTATGGAAACAATCTCATAGATGAGAAAATCGGTGCCAACGAAAGTTACATGAATAGGAGGCCTACAGGTTATTATGGTTCTGACAATACCATCTTCTTAAGAAAGTTAGAGACACAGTATAGACCTACCACATTGTGGCACATTACCAAAAAACTCTCGTGCATGAGCTCATCATCGTCGTCGTCGTCGTCGCCGTCATCATCATCATCATAGAGATGTGCGAATTTCTTACGGTATCAAATAGCCTAGCCTACATGTGTGAACAGAAAGACATAGACGGTGTTATAATTATATAAGGAGGTTAAACATCGATCAGCAGGAGTAGCAATTAGGCGCAAGCTATAGCCTAAACAGTTCAATGTAGCCTAATATCAAGTAGGCCTACGTACAGTTTGGAATGCTGGACAAGAAGTAGGCCTAGCCTACGGTAGGCTAAACTGTCGACCTTCCATGTAGGCTAGATAGCATCAACGACGCTGATGATGATGATCGATTGCTGATCGAGGCAGGCAACAAAAGGTTCGTCCTTAGACAATGCCCTCATTCCCCCGAGCCCTTCATTCATAGCCCACTCCTTCAAATGGAAGAGCATAGCATTATTAGGCCTATACGCACACAGAAGCGTAAATTAAGAGACTCATGATCACCACGTAGGTCGTAGGCCTAATTGCTTCGTCGTGTTATACTAGGTATACGCCTCTGCCTGTTTATTGAAGTGCAGACCTACAATACGATGCACATTAAATTTATATAATGGCCTACATTGCATAGGCCTAGACATAATTAATTTATTGCCCATAAACATGCTAACAAGCTCATAATTATACATATAAATTATGTGCCTACACACGCACACACACACACACACAGCTATATACATGTATATATAGGCTATATATATGTGTACAGGGTGGTCCAAAATAAATGGCACAATGATAAATTGATAGTACTTTATTCAGACCAATTCAAATATAACCGTGAAAATTCACAAAAACACAGCAATTATTTTTACTGTAACATTACATGAATGTATTTCGTTACATAAAATGTTCAATGTGTCCTCCTTGCTGCTCGACCACGCATTGAAGCCAACGACGCCATTGATCAATTGCGCGGTCAATGAAACGCAATCGCTGTTCAACTGCTGTCCAACTTTGCGCCTGTAGGCCTACTGGTTAAGTCCGAGATCTTTCTTTACAATACGTTTAACAGTTGAACGTGAAATTCCGGTTTCACGTGCGATCTCCCGTGGGCTCTTATGGCTTAGCGGTTTGTCTTCCTGGCTACAGATAAGGTCGCTTACCAACTTGATATTTGCATCTGTTCGAGCTGATTTCGGACGTCCGCAACCCGGCTTCCTAGCTGTGGTACCTTCGGTATCAATTTTTTTAATGAGGATAGTACGACGTTTCCATGTCTTATTTGGAAATTCTTTCATCATACGCAAGAAAAATGGCATTAAACATTGAATTGTTATACATTATATCAAGAAAACTGTCACTGTGCAGTTTATTTTGGACCACCCTGTATATATATATATATATATATATATATATATATATATATATATATATGCTAGGCCTACGGTATAATTTTATGCCCAAGGTGTGCATTCATACATCACATCAAACGTCAGTTTAGCCCTGCCTCTGGCGATGACAGATGACAATGTTGGTGCTCTCTGCACGCACGAGGTTAGCTTTCTATTGGTTTGTGAAGCCATACGTAGGCCTATGCATTATAACGACTACCTCTGCAGTAGCCTATTCTGCGCCAGAGGCTATTTGGTGACAAAAGCATTAACCTGGCCGTGGTTACCTGGTCGGTGTGCCAAGCCTTTGATTGCAATTACACCTTCAGATACGGTATTGTTCTGCGATGTTGCATGCGAGTGGAGAATAATTCGGACGTCGCAAGCCAAAAATAATTGCATGATGATGATGATGATGATGGCTACAGTAACTGTCATCATACTTGCTGCAATATCGTTCTACCTGTGATGATGGATTACCGTTTGTTTCGCGTCCTTCATTGATTTTTCGGTCTTTCTAAAAACGCGGTGGAATCGTAAACATTAAATAACGAATCGTGAAGAAAATTGTGTCATTTTTGACGAATTAGGCCTAATGAGTGATCGGAGTGATATTCGGAGCGTTATAACGACCTAGGAACAGTGCTCATTCATCCGTGGAGATATTTTATTTATTTCATTTATAAACAGAGCCGCGCATGTTAAACCAGGTCAGCACAGTGTTGTTGTTGGTGGTGTTTGGTCGGTAGCTGCTGTGGGTCATGGCGAAGCTGCTGTCCTGGTCAACAGTGGCGGATAGGTCGAATTCAGGTTTCGTTGCCCATGGCTTTCCCTCTACGTTCAAGTTCAACCCGGCGGATGTCCGGCGGGGGGCCATTCGGGTGGTCGCCAAAGCGCCCAGCGGACAGACCTACCCGATGGATGTTATCGAGAACGATGGGGTTTACACGACCAATTTCACACCCTCGGAAATAGGTGAGGAGCCGCGGGGTTATTATAAACATCCATGGGGCAATTTGTAAGGGGTTAGAAGTCTATATCAGACCCGTGGGGAAAATTTTTGCGCCATTTCTTCGTCTGCTTACTAACCATTGTCATTTTGCTCTTTGGGGAGGTCTGGACTTCCCCACCCCCACCCCCGTTGGAAATCTGTGCATTTACCAAATCACCCCATGCAGTTTGTCTACTGCTGCAGCAACAACAGGTGTCAACCCTGATGTTAGCTAGAATTGCATGGTGCTTTTATCCATACAGATGTGTGATTATACATGTAGGCCTATAATGAAATAGGCCTCACACCCTACTCTAGGGCAAGGATGCTGTGATTGCAGGTTCACTGTTCTACAGTGTTCTTCTTTGTGTTGGTCATTTAAATGTTAATTTGAGATTGATTGCAATTGTTAAACCTTGCACGATCTCGGTTGCAATTGCTTTCATATGGAATACCTTTATCATTGGCATGGTTTGCACATGCTGCATGCAATACATAACATTACGGAGTCAAGTTGGCAGAGGTGAGGTCAAGATCAAATCTGTTGTGGGACTACAACAATTTGTTTAGTGTCTGGGTTAGAATTAATTTAACGAATGAATTAAAAATATATGCTAATGATGACGAAGCCGAATCAACAGGATTGTGGTCTTAGGTTAGGCATGTGGACAAATTTTGCAATTTTTGTGGTTGTTTGTCATTCCAAACCAGTGTTATGATTACAGATTTGTGGGGAGATTGTGGGAGTCTATGGGTTCATACTCAATCCTCTCCAAGATAGTTACCATGTGAAGACTGTGAATAGGTCCTTCAGCTATAATGCAGTTATAACTGAGGCTTGTTAACAGGTTCTCAGTGCTTTGGCAATGATCTGCCTCCTGAATTCTGCTCTTTTTTGTTCATCCTCCATCCTTTTACATTACCCACCATCACCTTCCCCAGGCTCCGCTATCCATCACTCTTTGGGCTTTCCATTCAAAACTAAAGTCTCACCTCTAAGGCTCTAAGAACTCTTACCCCGACTCACTTGATCTTCCACCTTCCAATTCTTGACAGTAGTAAACACTACCCACCTTAACAGCTCCTCTGCCACCTCTGATGCTTCGGTAACTCAACAACCTCCTTCAGTCAACTCTTTTGGACAGCCCTTCTGACTAGACACAGTGCTCATGAATAATTCATCAAGTGCTCTTTGCTTTCAAGTGGCACTTATAAATTTGGAGATCACGATTACAGGCACTTGCTTACCGATGTTCAGAATCAGTTTCATTGGTGTGAATTTGTGGTTTTAGGCGATTGGCAGATTTCGATTCTCTTTGAGGGAGAGCACATCCAAGGCAGTCCATTCAACGTACGTGTCTATGACCCGGGTCTGGTCAAAGTCACCGGTCTGACCACAGGAGGGGCTGGTCAGCCATTCAGCTTCTCTGGTACATTGAAACACATTATTTCACAACGTTCGAGTAATTCATTCTGCCTCTTTAATTTTTGGCGCCCTGTCGTTTGCGCGCAGGACGTTTGCGCGCCGTCGTTTGCGCGCCGTCATTTGCGCGCAGTCGGTTGAGCGCAGCAAAAAATGCCCGTCATTTGCGCGCAGGACGTTTGCGCGCGCGCAGTGTGGATTGACTTGTACTGTTATGTCTGCCATCTTCGTATGATTAAACAGCGAACTCCTGTATGATGGGTCGGCCTATTTTATTCGCACTTTGATGTGTACTCCTGTTCCCCTTAGCGTATCAACCTATATCAATCTATTGTTTATCAATCTTTTGTTCTTGTTTTGATTTCGCATATTATACATGTCGTCTTCGCATAATGAAACAGTGAATTCCTCTGTTATGTGTATGATATAGGCGCGTTGATGTGTATTCTTACCATTGTTGGAATATCTTAAAGGAATTGCGCATAACATTTCAATTTCTTATTGAAGACACAAACACTATGTTGGACTTTTATGTACCGGTAGTCATTTCGTAGAAAACAGTTATAACTCACCCTCATTTCGTAGAAAAACATAAATACCTAGCTGAAGTTACTGCTAGATTAAAGTAGTCATTTTGTAGAAAAACATTGATATGTTGCTGAACTTCCTGCTAAATAAAAGCAGTTCTTTTTATATGATTAAAGTGGTTATTTCGTAGATTTTTTTAGTTTGCATATTGTGACGGCGCGCAAATGACGGCGCGCAAACGTCCAACGCGCAAATGAATGTGCGCGCAAATGACGGCGCGCAAACGACGGCGCGCAAACGTCTTGCGCGCAAATGGCTGGACACCTTAATTTTTAAAGTAGCGTGACACTTGAAGGATGCCTCTACAGCAATATCTTATGTTGGGTAGGATCTATGATGCTCAAGACATGTAATGTAAAGTAATGTAATGTAATTAGTGATTTCTATAGCGCCGCTCACAGCCGTGGCCATTCTATCAGTGGGGCATGCAACCATGCTTTGCTGCTAGACAGTGTGCAGATAATTATATATCACACTTGTTCTGCTGTTTCCAGACTTTTACTTTGTCCACAAAGGCCTCACATGCCATGTAACTTTACTCATTGCTACTTGTGTTGCTATTAGCTTCCTTGTAGATGTTGGTTTCGCTGCAGATCGGTGCTATATAAATAGTTTAGATTCTCCATGAAGTTTGCCTGTCTGTGCGTTAGTGTCGTACTCTATGGATGGTTTTTCTTTCCAGTTGATACAACTGGAGCTGGAGATGGACTTTTGGCCGTTGACATTTCTCATGGAAGCAGAAACATTCCAGTTCGTCTTATTCCAGATACTCTCGGTGGTCTCTACAAGGTCAATTTTACGCCAGACACAGGGGGACAGTATACGATCCAGATATATTTCGCTGGTCTCGAAGTGACAGGTAACTGTGGAATCATAAGTGCTTGTTTTCTGATTGTAGCATCTTTTAAAGAAAGGAATAAGGATGCCACTTTGTACATGTAGTCAGCGGCGCCGCCAGGATTTTTTTTATGTACGCACAACTTGCACAAAATAATATGAAGCGAACAGCGGTCGATACGAGCTTAGGCTATATATATATTATATATATATATACCGTATATCAGTGCTTAAAGTGTAAAAAGAAGTGCCAGGACGCTGTATTGTAATTGGTCGTCAGTGGCGGCGCCGAAGGCGCGAAGTCGCGAGTGCCGAAGGCACGAAGCCCGTCCCGACTAGGGGGTCTGGGGGAGCGTCGTAAGCTCCCCCAGCGGGGTCTGGGGCGGAGCCCCAGCGACCAGCGCATTTTTGGCTGTGTCGACCTCAAATTGAGCCATTTTAAGGCTTTTTTGCCAGCTATTTGTGAACGACAAAGTCGCGAAAACTTCAAAAATAAGTGTTTTTTAGTGACGCAAGCTATACTACCAGGATAATGTAATGTAATGTGAATCTTCGAGAATTTTTCAGCGCCCACAAAAGCCACGTCAGGGAGACCAGCTTATTCACCGGCGCTATATCAAATCAAGTCCGGTGCCAGGTCAAAATCCGGGGAGGTCAAGCCGAGTAGACAGCATGGTGCTACGGTGGTTGTCGGTGATGGTGGTAGTTGGGTGATAAAAACTGATTGGAATCTGGATAGGATAGCTTGGAGAGTTCGGGTTTCAGTCGCGAATGGAAAGCAACAGAGGTGAGTGCAAGCGGAGGAGAGGTTGAATTTTGAGGGGAGATTAGAAACAATAGAAATCAAAATGTTAGTGTAAAATAGAAAGGTTTTTGTCTTGATCGTAAGCTCCCGCCGCGGGGTCTGGGGCAGAGCCCCAGCGACCAGCGCATTTTTGGCTGTGTCGACCTCAAATGGAGCCATTTTTAGGCAGTCATGGCCGGTCGTCCGTAACTGCATGGACGCCGTCCATGCAGTCATGGACGACCGTCCAGGCAGTGCTGGCCAAATAAGTGGCAGGACGGCGTCCAGCCTCGAAAATAAGTGCCTGGACGCCGTCAATGACCGTCCTGACACACTTTAAGCCCTGCCGTATATGCCTACTGGCGATTATGAGGTATCACCAGATAATAGATTAAATAGAATTTCATCGCTTATAATATTTCACGCTTTAATTCTTTAATTTACAATTTGTAAAAAATTTTTGCCTTTCCCCGCTGTACGCACTTGCGTAAGTGCGTACGCCTAACGGCGCCCCTGCATGTAGTACCCATTCGTTTATAATACTTTGGAAAGAAGAACTCTGTATATAGGAAAGTTTTTATAATATTATTCAATGATTTGTTGTTCAAGGAAACAACTGTTTTATGCTAGTATACTGTTGGCATTGTCATCATTATCATCTCTGTCACTGTTTGCTTGACATTGCCATTGTTTTCTGCTGTATTCATCATTACTTTGGTTATTATTATTATTATCATTTCAGCTAGTATTATTGTTATCATCAACTGTCTGTTGTTATTGTCATTGTTTTCATCATTACCAACACCTCCATTATTTTCATCACTGTCATCGTCACCACCACTGCCACCATCATCATCATCATCAATCATCGTCATCATCATCATCATCATCATCATCATCACCACCACCACCACCACCACCATTGTCATCAGCATCAACGTCATTCATGCTACCGTCATTAACGTTCTGCTTAAAATCATAGAACATTGTTTAGTAATGTTTGCATTTTGAATTTTCAGGCTAACTATATTCTCGTTTTTAATGGAATCCATAACCATTTTAGACTTTCCTTTTAGGTTCTCCATTCACTATGGAAGTGGTAGACTCAGTCGATGTGACAGTATCTGGTGAAGGTTTGGGTATCGTACCGGTCAACCAGCAGACGTCATTTCTCATTCATGCCCCTCGTTTGAGTACTGGAATGTCTGCATTACAGGTTGCCATAACTTGTAAGTATGTCCAATACTGATGAGTACTTGTATGTTTGTTGTCGTTTATTGATGAGATAATGAGTGTAAGAGACCACTTGATTGGTTTAGTTTAGTTTAACCTAATTAGTTTACTCAATATTTCAATATTGGGTGAAATGTGTATTCAGTGTTCTGCTCTGAGGTTTCTTCCCTTTCTAGAACTTGTTCCTCTATGTTGTTTTAATCCTTGCATACTGTGAGCTATCGAAATTGGAATTGCTATGTTTCAGCACTCTGAATAAACTTAAACGGCTTCATGTTTAGGAATTTCTGGTGTATATGAATGAAGACTAGGCTGCTTTGACAAATTACCCAGGTTCTAATAGCCAGTCACTTCTTTAATGCTTTAATGATGAGTGACTGGTAAAACAAAACTAGCTCTTTGTTAGAATGTTAGCATAGTTGTTGTTGCTCTGCCATTATTATTTCTTTTGACTAGTAATTTGCAAGACTACTCGATGTACAATGTACGGTAGTTCAAAATTAGGTTGATTTTAAGAAAACTACCCGGTAGTCATCGTCATGATTGCCATGCTAAGCAGTTCCATGACAGATGTGATACTAATGGTTTGATGATTTGTCAAAGAAAGAAGGGAATCATTTAAGTTTTTTCGTTTGGCTCAGGTACCTATAAGAATGGTGTTTTTAGAAATAAACTCGTTTGAAGTGGTTTATTTTAGTTGATTTCTTTTCTGACTCTCAGCTCCCCGTGGCACCAGATCATCTCCAAGGATATCAGACGTCGGGAACGGGACATACCGGGTGGAGTACACTCCATACGAAGTTGGTCAGTGACAATTTTTCACTTCCTATTAGGTCGGGAGCACCTTTGAAGAATTTCACTTGAGTTAGCGCTACATAAATTCTTGATTACAATCGCTTTAAGGCTACAGCTGTTAATGTTATTTTCTTTACCTTTTGCAAGAGTACAATTATCTTTGCAAAGCTTGCGAGCTAATAGATGCAGGTGAATCTACATTTGATCTTAACGTTTAACTTAATGGCATTTTTTGTTTGTTGCAGGCCCATACTCGATTGAAATCCTCTGCCATTCCCACCAGATCATTGGAAGTCCGTTTACAGCTCGTGGCTACGACATCTCAAGGGTCGCTATTTCTGGTCTACGTGCTTCCTACAAGCTCAACGATGTCGTCCAGTTTGATAGTAAGTTTTAGTTCTGACAATCTTGTCTAGTCAGAACCAAGTTAACTCTTGTACCGACCGAAGTGTAGTTCCGTAAATGGTATGGGAAATCCTGTACCCTCGGAACATAATGGATTAATAAGTTTCTGACTTATGGTGACTGATTTTTTTATGTTGCTGCTTATCATCAGAAATTTGGTTTTTTGGTACACGTAAATTTGAAATCTTATAGGAATTCATATTTTTTTAAAATTTTGATTGCTAATTGCAATTATTAGGTATTCAGTGTTTGTATTATTTATTGAACCTAAAACCACTTAAAACCCTTGTTATTTTAAAGCAGATTTTGTAGTTTTTGTGTTAATATTCTGTGTTTTTAGCCGTTTTTCTGAAATTTCCGATTTGTAGTCGATGTTTCAAATGCTGGAGATGGGAATCTGGAGATAAAAGTTAACGACGGAACGATTCCGTGTTCCGTTGCTAATCTGGGAAATCGGAAATACCGAGCGACGTTCACGCCACGAGAGGCAAAGCAGCATTCCATTCAGATGAAGTTCAACGAAAGGAACGTTATTGGTCAGAAATTTTAACTCAGTGACAATTCCTATTCTAAATTGACAAGTTTGTGTTTGTTTAACTAGGTAGAAACAAGTTTTTGTCTTTGGTTTCCTTGGTGGAAAAAGTTTTTGTCTTGGATTTACTAGGTAGAAACTAAGTTTTTGTCTTCCAAGGGTTTTTTCTCATGTGGAAAAGAAAATTTTGCCTTGGATTTTCTTAGGTGGATACAAAGTTTTTATTGGGTATTTCTAGGTGGAAACAAAGGTTTTTTGTCTTCGGTTTTCCTAGGTGGAAAAAATTCGTCTAGGGTTTCCTAGGTGGAAATAAAAGGTTGTTCCAAGTAATTATAATGCTCTTGGTTTTCGCAAGTAGATTGGATTTCCGACTGTTAGCTTATGTTGTCAAACTTATTCATTATCTGTTATAATTAGTCTTTAATTCTTCTTTCAATATTTAGTAATTTTTTTAGTCACTAGTCATTAGTGATGACATTAGTCATTAATCATTGTAAATATATTTTTAGTCAGTAGTCATGATAGTATCATAGTAATCGTTATATAAGCCACTGCTTAGTAAAAGTCTGAGGCACGGTTTTATCATGGTTTCAGTTGATGGTTTAGTTTCAATTGTATGGAGCAATAGGACATCTTTTAAATTATATGAAAATACTGTATGTGTGACATAGCGGTTCAGTTCCATTTTAATCAGTTTATCTTTGAGTTTTAGTGGTACTCCTGACTTTCCAATGGAAACTATGCCAAAACCTGCTTTTTATACGTTTGTGCTTATTGTGTGTGTGATCTTTAGGGAGTCCTTGGTATGTCGACGTAGAAAAACCGTTGAAACTGTCTGTTTCTGGAACGGGACTGGAGCATGCGTTGGTTGGTAAAATGGCCCAACTGGAAATAGATACGGGTGGAGCAGTTGGGAGGATAACGTCAAGCGTTAAAGGTGATCTTTGTCAATTTTTTAATTAGCCTTTTCTCATTTAATCAATCAACCAATCAATCAATCAATTTTTGAAACCTTTATAAGTCAATATATGCAGCATAGACACAACAAAATACAATAATATTAAAAAATCAATTTGGAATGCAGGCTACAAAGGGAGCCCTAGAGTGGAAACAATCCTGCTGAGAAGAGGGACCCCAATTTGACTGATTATTGTCCACCCAATGATTTCTCTGATTTAATTTTTAAAATTTACCATTCAGTTGATTTCCAGGGACTAGTAGTCCTGATTAAACCCAGTTGATCTCTGCGATGTTTGTTTTAATCAGCATCACCTTTTAATTGATAGGGCCAACTGGTCGAAATGTCGCCTCAAATGTTCGCAGTTCGCATCATGGCGTCTACAGGCTTGAATATACCCCAGTGGAAACGGGTAAGTCTTGCGCTACTGTAAAAAAACTGGAAACCAGTTCTTAAAATAACTCAATAAATTGTTACACTGGGTGCTGAAGCAGCTGATAAAGCATACCAAACATGGCATTTTGTCGGCTGTGATTATTTTATTGCTCATTATTATTATGATTATTATTATTTTGCATCATAATCATTATGATTATTATTATTTTGCATCATAATCATTATGATTATTATTATTTTGTATCATAATCATTCGATAATAAATTTCAATGCAGTTAAGGATTACGAATAAATTTTGCTGTTACATTTGAGTTTACCTACCGTTGCGGCCCTCGGCCTCAAGGACTATTGCTTCGGCAGCCCATGGCGCCAAAAAGGTTGAAAAGCTCTACAGGTATTCATGCCTCAGACTCAGAGTCACGCCTTGACCATACACGCATTACAGATTTGATATTATTTATAACAGCAATGATGGTCATCTGTGTTTGTAGGCTTTTGATCAATTATAATAACAGTGATTTTGTTGTAGGCCTACACACAATTGATATTCAGTTGGATGGGAAGCCAGTGCCTGGCAGTCCTTTCTCCAGCAGGGTCTTCTCAACTGCTGCCATCACCGTCAGTCCAATTTCCTCGGCAGTTATGGGATCACCCGTCGAATTTACCGGTTGGTTGATTACAAAGAGCAGAGTCTTCTTAGCCATTGTTTAAATATTCTTTGCGTTTCCTACAGAAGTTCTCTTTTTATTTTATCAGAAAATGTGACATTAATTGCATTTTCATAACATAGTTAGGCCTACTGTAGTAACATATTTACTGATGATGATTATACAAATGGCTCATGTGAATTTGTGAATTACCGTAACTCAACATTAGGATGTAAAGTTTCTTTAATGCTATCTCATTGTATTTCAGAAGTCAACGTGACCTGTAAACATATTACAAACAGGAGCTGCAATTTTATTTAGATCATTTATTATTATTATTATTATTATTATTATTACTACTACTACTATACTACTACTACTATTATCATTATCGTCATATTACAATCATTATTATTATTATTAATCATTATCACATGAATTCTGGTAAAGCATGGTGGAAATTGGATCCTAAATCTAATTTATCTGTAAAACATCATCAAAACAGGAGCTCTCTCTAAAATCTAGTACTTGTATGTCTTCAGTGTTATGATACGTTTCTGTTTTATGTACCGCAGTGGACGTAAGCAGGGCAGGAGAGGGCAAATTGGAGATAATGGTCAACCGTGGTTCAGTGCCGAACACTGTTCGTTTGTTGAGTCAGGGTGTCTATGAGGTCAGCTTTGTACCCCGCACTTCACAGCCTCACATCGTTAATATTACCTTCAACGGGCAACCAGTGCCAGGTAAGTGTTCAGAATCAGTTGGATGTTCAGCCATTAAAATGTGTACTGTGTTCCATATTCATCATCATTGTTATCACCACTTTTATGGTCATAATCATCAGTGTCGTCATTATTATCATGATTGTTGTCATCAGTATTATCATTGTGATTATCATCTTAAATGCCATCATCATCGTAATCGTAATCATCAGTTCATAGTTAGAGATAAGTGTGAATAAATTAATTAATTTTTTGTGGTTTTGTTTGGTAATTAATTCATATACGTTTTCACTTGAAGTTTCTACTGTTGTATAATATTGCATTTCAATTTATGTTATTCAACCTTTTTATCTGACACGTCTGTCGAATAACTTGATTATGATAATTATTATGATTTTCCTACACATCTCTTATTCATCGTTATTTATTATAATTTTTTTTAAAGTTCCAAGTGTTTTTGTACACATGCCTTTTTTTAAGTTGCGTCTTTGTCAACTTATTATGATTAAATAAATGAGTATCGATTGATTTATTAATTGATTGATTGATTAGTTGAATGGTTGATTGATTGATTGATTGATCGATTGATTGATTGTCTACAGGTGGTCCAATCACGGTTCCAATAATTGATCAATCAAAAGTAATGGTTTCCGGAAATGGTATTATCCAGGCAGCTGTCAATCAAAAATCAACCTTTCACGTTAATACTCAGTCAGCGGGAAATGGAGAATTGTCCGCCAAAGTTATTGGTACATTTACCTGTTCAATCTGATTCATTGCAAACAGCGGTGGCACCACCATTGGTTGCAGCATGCCATCTGTTTTACTGTTGAACTGTCTTGTGACCTGCCAACAATTCTGTGGAATTTTTTATATCTTCTTTACATTTAATTTATTTTATAGCCTATTAATGTATGCCAATATTCATTGTTTTAATTGCCATCTTCATCAGCTGTTTCTTTACATAATTATAAAGACATTGAGCAATTTATACGCACCGGGCTGAAGTTTAATTATTTTTGGATGACAAATAATTTTTCTGCTTTAGATAAGAATATGCTATGATAAGCTTACACTATTAATCTCTTTACACTTTTGACGCTTTGTAGTCATTGAGTATTTTATTCAGTTTTGCTCAGTTCAAGGCTGGTTTCAGTGATCTCATATGGAATTTGTTTTGACAGCACTGAAGCCTGGAGGTCTGGAGATTCCATGTATAGTTCGTGGCAACGCTGTCAAGGGTTACGATGTGGAGTTTATCACCAGAGAAACGGGTTTGTGCATTCAGGCTTCTTCACTGGTGAATCATGGCTTCAATACTGGTGCCTGCCAGTATCATGTGTCTTATAGTATACGTCAATCTATCAAAATTTATGTGTAGCCATTCAAGGTATCCTCTAAGCCTAGGAGTGCTCCTGATCCAGGCCAGGCAGAAGTGGCTGTCTTAGGAAGCCGCTAGAAAGCTGATAGAAGGATTTGAAGTCCTGAGACATCCCATGTCACAGGGCCAATAACAGTGTGCGTGTATGTGTGTTGGCACTGTTGGGTCTGTTATCTGCACTTGTATCAGTTGCGACAGGTGGGATTGTTTAATGGCAATGATTTAGAAAACTCATAACAGGTACCCGCATTGTCCCGCAAGGATGTTACTATACTGCTGCTATTGTACTGCTGTTATTGTATTGCTGTATTGCTGCAGTTGATGTACAAGGGTAACTTGCCGAGTTTCTGATTGATCGATCGATCGATCAATTGATCGATTATTGATCGATTGATTGATTGTTTTATTGATTGATTTTTATGAATTGTATTCGAACAGGAGACTATCAGGTCCGCGTTGAATACGGTGGAGCTACCGTCCAAGGCAGTCCTTTCACTGTCAAGTCGTTTGATATTTCTAAGATAAATGTATCCGGTGTTAGTGATGGTGTCATTGGACAAACATCCTCCTTTACTGGTGAGTCACGACATGTAAAAAAGACGATTTATGTTATTAATGTTAAAGTGAATATTCAATTTAATTTTTTAAGAGATATGGAGATCGACTTTGTCATGAAATCATCGTATTCACCACCATTTAATCGTATTACTTCCAGAAGGAAGGGTCATACTTTTGGATAAGGCTAAGGTCAAATAAATCAAGCCCAGATTAACTTGCTGTATGCTTGTTTACCACTTCTCCATAGTCTTCACAAATGACCAAAGACAATGGGGGGGGGGGGATAATTAATTCATACCCATCACCTCCAAATTTCTGGCATAAGAAAACTGATGATGATGATGATGATGATGATGATGATGATGATGATGATGATGATGATGATGATGATGATGATGATGATGATGATGATGATGATGATGATGATGATGATGATGATGATGATGATGATGATGATGATGATGATGATGATGATGATGATGATGATGATGATGATGATGATGATGATGATGATGATGATGATGATGATGTACTTAATTCTGTCATGTTGTTTGCATTTCTCACAATTTGTAAACAATACGAGCACATAGAGCAATAAATAATATCTTGTCTTGCAGAAATTTATCGTGATTTTGTTTTGTGTTTATTGCGTTTGTTGTTAAGTGCTATCTTTCCAACAGCCAATTGTTGATCGTCCAACATCCTGCAGAGATTACCTTGTTCCTAGGAGGTTCCTAGCAGGATGGATTTTCCTCCCTTTGAGGGGTGGGGGGTCGCCTACCCATCATCTCCTTGCACTACAATTATCAATCTTCAGTTGCTCTTATCGCGTTTGTTGTGTTTAGCCGTTTATCTTGTACACAAACAATTATTCGGTCCAATAAAAATGAAAATAATACTTATTTCTGTTGTTTTGTTTACATTGTTCCCCCTCAGCCGATGTTGAGAATGCAGGAGAGGGTGACATGGAGATCAGCATTACGTCGAGCGGTGGACGCAACATTCCAAACAAAGTCGAGTCGCTGGGAGCGAAACGATTTCATGTTTCGTACGCTCCTGTGGAAAGCGGTCTGCACAGGGCCAACGTTACTTTCAACAATCAACACGTAACAGGTTGGCCATGTGCAACAAGTGCATTCCTCTTGACTGCGATAGCTCTGACAATGATAGGCGTAATTTGTATTTAGAGAGCACGACCGAGACAGAGACAGACAGAGATTTGGAGAGATATGGAGAGAGATAGAGAGGCGGACATGGAGAGCTGAAGAGAGACAGACAGACAGACAGACAGACAGACAGAGATATGGAAGGAGAGAGAGAGATGGACACGGAGAGATGAAGAGAGACACAGACAGAAAGACAGACAGAGCAAGAGACAGACAGACAGAGAGAAATGGAAAGAGAAAGAAATATGGAGAGAGATAGAGAGACAGACAGAGATATGGAGGGAGAGAGAGATGGACATGGAGAGATGAAGAGAGACAGACAAACAGAGAGAGAGTGAGAGACAGACATATACACAGACAGAGAGAAATGGAAAGAGAAAGAAATATGGAGAGAGATAGAGAGACAGACAGAGATATGGAGGGAGAGAGAGATGGACATGGAGAGATGAACAGAGACAGACAGACAGAAAGACAGACAGAGAGAGCAAGAGACAGACAGACAGACAGAGATTTGGAGAGATATGGAGAGAGATAGAGAGACAGATATGAAGAGGTAAAGGGAGAGACAGTGAAACCATTGCATGTTAAAGTAAACTTGCTGCACTACAATAATATTATTATCAGTCATACGGACGATCATTGTTGACCATCTTTGTTCTGAAGATACGCTGTAAAACCTTTTGAATTTCTGCTCTTTGTTGTTGATCTGAGGAATTTTTTATTTCTCTTAGTTTTCAATAAACACTGAGAAAGATATACGTAGACCAAAGTCATAAGAAGAACCTGTGATTAGCGGCCTCTCTTTATGAGACGCTCTTTAAAATCTGTGTTTGGAAATGCAAATTACAATTGCTATTACTACAGTTACAGGTCCTATCTGCTTTCGTTCTGTTTTTTTAGGAAGTCCATTTACGTTTCATGTGAGTGATATTTCAAAATTGACGGCCAGTGGAGGTGGACTTGGAATAGTTCCGTGCAACAAAGTCGCTTCGTTTACCGTGACTGGACCAAGTCTTCAGCAGAAAGACTTGGAGATTAGCATCAAAGGTATGATGAAGATGGTTCTCTGCCCGAAGGCATCTTCATTGGCTTTTATGCCCCTGGGGATGAGATGAGTGAGGTGGTTTCCCGTTGCCTTCCCCCACAGACAATGATGGGTAAGCAACTTGCCCAAGGTCGCTCTGCATCAGCTTGCGCCACCACGTCCCATGTGTGCTAGCCCGAGATATCTAAATCACTGAGTGTCAACTCCCAACCCAGGGCTTGGACCGCAGTCCGTTGTAACCAGCAGAAGTATAATTACTATAAATTAATCTTCTATTCTTTGTCGTTGGAACTTTTCATGGACTATGTATAAATGGGTTCCTGCGGCAGAAGAAAGACGTGAAGAGTGGGGGAGGAAAGCAGTTCCTTTTGCTAGCTAGCCTAATGGGAGGCGGTCATGAATATAAAATGTTAGCGACTTCATTTTCTTAGTTTCGGCATATATGAGCACCTCACTCACTGTTTAAGGGGTGCAGAACAAATTTCTGTTGTGGTGGGGGGGGGGGATATGAACTCCTGGCATTTCTAATGAAAGTCCAGTATATTACCACAAGCTCTAGAATATAAATACTAATTTGATATAAAGTGCAATTATCCAGTGAAGAATCTAAATTTTGAAGAGGGGGGAGCAGTTGCAGGGCCCATGAGCTTAACAAAATATATGCAGGTTACCCTTTCAGGGGTTTTCTCTGAAAATTCAATGCTAAATTATCTAATTGAAATGTGTTTATCTGTGGTGCCTAACGTGCAGAGACTGCATCACATGAATCAATGCCATTTACCTGTAATCTATGTGCGTTTGGTGGCAGGGCTGTTTTTAAGGAATTTTAGAACTGCACAGCTCCTTCTTTTCCTTCCCATCCTCCATGGTAAATTACTTCCAATCGGAGGACAATGACCTTTTTTGCTAGTTTTAACTGTACAGAAGTGCTTTTACAACTTACAAACCCATTTAGAACTGCACATTTTGTGTACAATTGCACGTTAAAAAAGCCCTGCCTATAATTTCTTTCCCATCATCCTGTTCATCCATGGTAAGTTACTCCCAATCGGAGGACAATTGCCATTTTTTGCTAGTTTTAACTGTACAGAAGTGCTTTTACAACTGCACAAATCCATTTAAAACTGCACATTTTATGTACAACTGCACGTTAAAACACCTCTGTTTGGTGGATAGGGCCAAATGGACGTCCAGTGCTTCCACAAATCTATTCGACATCTGCCAATTCCGTCACAGTGGACTACACGCCCACGTCTACAGGTATGGATATGTTTTGTCATCTGTTTGAGCTACTGCTACTTATCTCTAACTGTTATGTCAGTCTCTCTCTTCTCAAACTTTTCGGATAACTACTCTTTATCATTCACTAACTGAATTCTCATGATATCAGCTGTCCATTGTCAAAACTGTTATGGCCAGCGGAAATTTAAGTTTGAAACCTTGTTTTCTTTAAACTGTGATTAGAGTTTTAGGATAGGAATGAATTGTTCCTCTATTGTTATACGTAGATGACAGCTACAGGCATTGGACATGCACTAAAAGGCTTTAAATTATTTTCTCTAGTTTTAGGATAGGAATGAATTGTTAATCTATTGTTGTACGACAATGTACGTATATGACACCTATTATAGGCATACATGGATAATGTACTAAAAGGCTTGAAATATTGACTCTATCTAGTTCAATATTTTCATGATGATGAATCAACTAAAATGAAGTGCGTTTTGATACTAGCTATTGTCTTTTACTGTGGAATAATATTATTGTCTGCTACTGCTGCACTAGGTGACTATGAGTTGGACGTAAAATGTCACGGCCATTCCATCCAGGGAAGTCCTTTCCTCGTGCGTTCCTGGGATCTGTCTAAAGTCTTTGTTTCGAACATTCAACCCGCACGAACTCTACAGCAAACAAAATTCAACAGTAAGTACATTGTTAAATAAGTCTATTTTGATGCGGAAATCGTGTTGCTACTGTTATTAAAAGTTTCAATTCCCTGTTATCGACTCAAGACGTGTATAGCCTATCTCTTTTCTAAGGCGTACCTCTGACTGACTGCGTTCTTGTTTGTAGAAGCGTCCTTGTAAGGGTATGTGCTGTGTTACGGTGCCATAGAAATTGTCGTCATTATTATTTTATTTTTTTAGCGCCCGAGGTATGTATGATTCCTCAGACTTTAAAAACAATATTATTAATATTATTATTAATAGTATTATTATTAATATTATTATTATTATTATTATTCAAGTTGTGATCTTGATGATATTTGTTGTATTTTATCTGGTTTCTGTTTGCTACCTTTGCAGTTGACGCCAGTCAGGCTGGGTTTGGAAATCTTGAAATCGTCGTTTCCTGCGGCTCGGATAATACTCCGAACTTTGTAACAGCGGACGGCAACGGCCACTTCACGGTTTCCTTCACTCCACTGAAAGCGGAAACTCACACCATCAACATCAAATTCAACGGGGAACCAGTACCAGGTATCAGGCGTACGGTACCAGTAGCTGAGCTTTCTAACATGTTTTACAGGTTTATGGCTGTTTAGGTTCATTCTGCTAAGGTAAGTGCTACTGGTATAATAAATGCTACTAGCTGTTTTTGATCCCAAGATACTGTTAGCGTTAATTAAATATTTTAAGAATTGAAATGCTTTTGTGGAATTTTGTACTTGGATTGAGACTGAAAAAATTCTATGCTTCTATCTTATTGAAAAGAATATCATTCACTCACAATGAAAGGAGTGAAACAGTATTGCCGATGATTACGATTTTTAAGATGCTGGTGTTGTTTAATTCGTTCGTTAAGATAAGGTCACTGCTTTTATGGCATAACGTGGTATTGTTGTGAATGGCAAAATTGTGATTGTGTGAGCTTGCACTCCCTCCCTCCTGTCCTTTGTGGTTTTTTGTCTGTCGCACTTAAACTTGAGTTACCTTCAGGAAGTCCATTCAGCTGTGAGGTGATTGGCAGTGCTAGGCTCCACCCACTCAGCGATGGACTTGTTCGAATACCAAACGGTCGACCAGCGACTGTTTCGATAGATCGTGGAAAGGGAACTTTTGATTCAAGTCCGGTTGTCTGCTATATCGTCAGTAAGTACATTCTGATACTATGTTTGCATATTTTGTTAACGTGTGTCTGTCTGTGTGTCTGTCTGTATCTGTCTGTCTGTGTGTGTGTATGTCTTCTTTTTCTGTCTGTGAGTTTGTATGTCCGTCTTTGTCTGTCTGTCTTTGTCTGTCTGTGTGTCTGTCTGTCTTTCTTTGTTTGTCTATCTGTCTGTCTTTCTTTGTCTTTGAATCTGCCTTTCTCTTCGTCTCTCACTCTATGTCTGTCTCTGAGGCATAACTAGTTCCATGAACTTTACAATATCCTGCAAAGGGAGTATACTACAATTATTGGTTTTGCGGCTTTCACAGTTTTTCATATTTCATTCATTTTATTACGTCTATAAAGTCTTTATTTAGCATCACTTCTGTAAGTACAATTCTCAACTTTGTGTTAGACAACATCTTTTTTTAAGGTCTCCTTGTTCTATAAAACTTCGGTGTCACCTCAGCGCACTTTTTTCTAATTTTTCTCTTGGGCAAATTCTTCACTCGCAATTGCACTTTGGCTGGAAACTCTGATTCAGTGTCCGCGCTGTAGTTGGGAGCGCCTCTGAGTAGTGAGCTTGAAGGGGCACCTTACGAGTACCTTTCTCTTAGTTTAATAAACGAAGCTTTGACATCCCTACTATAATGAAACTTGCGTGTACCTGTTGCATGAGTATTTGCGATTTCTGCGGTGACAGGTCCTACAAACAAACGGAGTAGCGTCAAAGTGACACCAGTACAAGGAGAACGGATGATGAAGATGGAGTTTTCACCCAGAGAAATCGGTCAGAATTTATGCGTCTGTGTTTGTATTAAAACATCATTTCGCAATGTACACCGAAATTCTGCTTGAACTGTAACTTAGGTTGGGGCACGGTGGTGTAGTGGGTATGCTCACTGCCTTGGAGTCGGAGGGTTGCAGGTTCGAATTCACCTCAAGCCGCCTCGTAGGGATCTTGGGCAAGTTCTTCACTCGCAATTGCTCATGTGCTTCAGCGTGAAACTCCAATTCAGTGTAAGTGCTGTAGTTGGGAGCGCCTCTGAGTAGAGAGCTTGAAGGGGCACTATAGAAACGGAGAAATAAAAAAAATGCTCATGCACTTCGACAGATTTGACAGTGATTGAGGATGATGAAGATCATTTATTTGTACCCAGCGTCACCTAAGTGCACCTCTGAGTGGATTTCTTGAAGGAGCGCTATATAAATTCTTGAAATGAATGAATGAATGAACGAAAACTAAAGGTGATTGTACCCCTCTATAGAATCTCTCGGCATCTGTTGAATTATACCTGTACGTGTGATTGATTTACAGGTCAGCATTTCATTCAGGTGACTGTCAATGGCGTTGAGATCATCGGGAGTCCATTCCTCTGTGAGGTTTACGACTCCTCTCAGGTCGCTGTTGGAAGGATCACTCCAGCCATCGTGGGACGACTCTGTGAATTTGACGGTTAGATGGCATCTCATGTTAAGTCCATTACTCACAATAATTATTGCTCAGCGTCATTGTTTCATGCTTGTTCATTAGATAGTGCTGCATAATAAATGGACAACGGCGATGGTGGTGGTGGTGGTGATGGTGGTGGTAGTGGTTGGGGCGGTGGTGGTGGTGGAGGTGGTGGTGGTGGTGGTGGTGGTGGAGGTGGTGGTGGTCGTGGGGGTGGTGGAGGTGGTGGTGGTCGTGGTGATGATGATGATGATGGTGATGGTGATGGTGATGGTGATGACGATGACAATTGTGATGATGACAGTGATGGTGATGATGATTGTCGTTTTTTGCAGTTGACTGGAGCAGGGCTGGGTCTGGTGAGGTAGAGGTCTATGTTAAAACTGATCACGGCAGAGTGCCAGTCAAAACAACGGACAGAGGAAATGGCGTCGAACGCATCAGCTTCACTCCGAGAGAACCTCAGTTGCATCACGTCTTCGTCCACTTTGCAAGGGAACTTGTACGAGGTATTGTGTATTGTGTGATCATCAATGTTTTAGCTAAGTACAAATTACAGAACATGTGCAACAGTGGGCTTAGCATTGGCAGGGACGGATCCAGGGGTGCCAATCCAGCCATGCTCCCCCATTTAAAAATTGCATGGGACGTGGCCCCCCATTCGATTTCAAGAAGGTTTTTTCTGTATCCGCCACTGAGCATTGGTTATCAGAAAATCAGTGGCCATGCTTTGAATGCCTCTGGTTGGTTGTCTTTATGGTGCACTCTGTTGCTACTCTGAATGAGCAGGTGAATTGATGAGTGAATGTGGGAATGAATGAGTGAATGATTGAGTGAATGAATGAATGAATGAATGAATGAATGAATGAATATGGGAATGAAGGATTGAATGAATGAGTGAATGAATGAATGAATGAATGAATGAATATGGGAATTAAGGATTGAATGAATGAGTGAATGATTCAGTGAAATAATGAGTGGATGAGATCATTTATTCACCTGTTTATTCACTCGTGTAATGGTCTGTTTTAATTGACCTCGTGTCATAAATATGTGAATGTCAGGAGAATGTCAGCAGAGGTTCCTTATTTGCACCTAAGTAGCATCATACATTGACTTCCACATTCATAGAGCAGTTCAGAACCAATTTTTTCTTATCTTCTGTATAAATTTTTAACGTTTATGTACACCAAAGTGCTACTAGCAGTTGAATGAGTAAAAGGAAAACTAACTTACAGTCTGAGATATCCTAGATGGATGCTTAATATTATTTGTTTTTATAAATTTAATATTATGTTATTGTTTGTTAGGTTCACCATTTGCAGTTGATGTTCAGGATGTTGCTAACGTTGATGCCAAGGGACAAGGTCTACTGTCGGCGCATGTCGGGAAAGAAGCGGAGTTTCACGTTGATCCTTGTGGAGCTCCGTATAGTTCGGACCTTAAAGTTTTCATCTGTGGTATGTGATGCTGTGGAGTTCAATCCTAAAGCAGTATTAACCCCAGCTGGTGTTGTCTCATCAAGTTTTTAATTACTTCAGAACTGTCAAGGCTGATGCTCAGCACAGTTGTTTTAAAAATACTGGGCAATTTCTATATTCATGATGATTTCATTTTGCATCAAAACTGGGTAAAGGCGATTTGTATAAATGAGACTGTATACTCATTGACAGTTAGCATGACATTGATTGACATGGTACAAAAATCAATTCAATGTGACATGAAATGTTGTTAGACTTGCACATGCTGAGAGTTGTGGTTCAAAGACTGGGGGTTGGTCAGACTATGATCCATGTGGAGGTGATGGTAACAGATTGGTAGTCTAATGCATGATTGTGTCATAAATTCCAAAACGACCTCCCCCAGATAAAAATCTATGTTGTATATGTGGACTGTAAAGTTTTTACCCCAGGGGACAACAATATTTATAATAATGATAATAGTAGTAATAATAGAAGTGATGATAATAATTATAACAGTAATAATAATAATAATAAATTTTCTCTTCCAAACACTTTCAATTACTATTCAGCGCTTTTACGCTGTGGCCTTCACGGGCTCTTTCGTTGACACTTTGCCCGATTAATTTTGGAAAAGGGGTAGCCTTTCAATAACATAACATGACAATAGTAGTAGTAATAATGATAATAATTCACATACCTATGTGATATGTTTTAAACCAGGACCCGTGCCTTCGCACCAGATTATCCCATACGTCGCAGAAGGTAACCGTCACGATGGCTGGAAAGTGAAATGGTTGCCTCGGATGATCGGAGTCTACAGCATAGACATAAAGTATGGCGACAGTCACGTTCTTGGAAGTCCGTTCAAGTGTAAAGTCTCGGATCTCAGTCGCATCTTCATCAGTCAAGACTTTAAGGCGATGGGTATCGATGTCGATGGAATTCCCGGGGATGATGTCGTGTTTTTTGGTAGGAAATGCCAGATAAGATAAAAATATTATATTGATGATGATAATCTTCATTTGATTTTAAACTGACACAATGCAGAATTATTGCAATTCACAGTATGAAGGAAGATCACAAGTTATTACAGGAGTCGAATTTAACTGTTGGCAGCCATACAAGGCTCCCATCACCTCCTACAACTTTGTTTACCAACAACGCCACAAGCGATCCTGTCTTCATGCTCTCTTCACGCCAGAGTGTTTATAGTTACTCTAAACTCCTCCCATTTCAAATTTAATTGTTTTATTGTTTAATTGACAAATTGCTATCTGCATTTTGGTGTGCACTGTACAGGCATGGTAGTAAGCATGCATTATCATTTTATCATCCATCAAGTCGATTAAAATTCAAATATTTTAAATTCGCATTATAAGTATTTCTTGATAATGACCAACTGTTTACACTGCACTTTGGTTTACATGACATATTCTTGTGTGTGTGCTAATGCTTAGAAATGTTTTCTCTTTCCTAGCATAAATTTCTTAATCTTCTTGTATCAATATGAAAGTTATACCAAACGATCTGTATAAAATGCCTTGTTTAAGTTTATTTTACAAGTTATCTCATGCCTTGCATTTCTTAACAATGAGAACATTTTGTTCATTAACTTTTCTTTCAGTGGACGCAAGTCAGGCTGGACCTGGTAACCTGGAGGTTGTTGTACGCTCTGCCAAGGATGGAAGTCGAATCCCGAATTACCTTGAGGCCGACGACCACAGCGGAAAGTTCCGCATCTACTTCACTCCACGTCCGGACTGTTTCAACTACCAAGTGGACGTGGCTTTTAACGAGGAACCAGTAACAGGTTTTTATCGCACATCTTTTAACACATTGACCGCCTACACGCCATGTTAAATGACTGGAGAACGAATGCTGAAGATGGAGTTTTCACCCAGAGAAATCGGTCAGAATGTATACGTCTGTATTTGTATTAAAACGTCATTCACAAGTTAACTCGTAGTAGGCGGCTAATGTGTTAAATATGTTTCAATTACTACTGTCGCTTTGAATGGAGTTTGAGATTCAAACAAGAAATTTCTGTTATTAAATTTTAAAATATGTAGGTGAATCTAATTTGATAAGTAAAATAAGATGAATACCGTTTAAATTAAACAGATAATTATTTTCAATACCACGGTGTACTTCTGTGAATGAAACATTGGCTTTGTTATACACGTTTGATTGCTCGCCCATTGTCAGTTAAAACTGATACGCAACAAATGCAGAACCATAGAACTTCTATAAATGTTGGCCGCACTAAAAACTTACTGAAGGCTGATTCTTGTCTTGCTGATGATAATTTCTTTCTGTTTTTGCTTTCAGAAACCATTAACTGCATGAAAAGATTGTTCTGCATGGGATGAAGACTTTTACTGCATGGAAATCTGTAATGTTATTTTAGGGCAGTCTTGTCCTTGTTGTTGCTTGGACTATGTTCTTGTCGCCAAAGTGCTGTCTGGATTAGATGGCTGACATAATGGTCTCATGTTGTCGGCTGGTTTTTAGAGGTTCACCCTTTTGACCATTCGTAGTTTTTTCCTTGCAGACAGCCAAGTTGATTTCCAACGTCCCTGCATTTACCGGTTTGATTGCATGAGATGTATGTTGGTGATGGTTGAATGAAAATCTTTGGTGCTTGTCACAAAGCAGTGACCTTATCTTTCGAAAATTCAATATGTTTTTAAATTCAAATGTGGTGTTACGAGAACAAGTAAATTTCATGTTTGTTGTTGTTTTTTTTGTCGTATATTTAAGATGTAGAAAGTGGCATTAAAATGTTTGTAGACGATCCGAAAGATTCTGTTTACATTTTTATTGTTACGAGGCTTTGGCTTGCATGCACGTATTTTCAAAACTAAATGTATTAATCTTGGTTACGAATAGATTTTACGTTGAGGTGATTGAACATCGACCAGCATCATGTTTTTTATTCAGCTACTCAATTAGGTATGGTTGGTGTTTGTTGATCAGGTAGTCCTTTCTACCACTCGGTGTTGGACGGTCGACGAGCAGTGGCGTCTGGTGAGGGTCTTGGTCAGATCTTAGCGAGACGACCAACGTCGTTTGATGTCACAACGCGGGATGTTGGGGGAGATGCCGACCTACAAGTCAACGTTTTTGGTAAGTTTTTGTTTGCCTTGTTACATCATGAGAGGTCATCTAAAGCAGCTGTACGAATATGCTCAGATGTGTTGTATTGTATTAAGACATTTATAGAGCGCCTCTACTAGGGTGAACCGTTCAGAGGCGCTCCCAGTGCGCACGGCCACGAGAGAAGATATAAGTTTTGAGGAAAGAAAATGAGGAGGAGGGATTACCAGTTAGAAGTTAACTATATACAATTATATTATACATGTGATGGAGACAGAGTATTCCAAAGAGAGGAAAATAACATTAAATAACATAAGATGTAAGCCGACGTATGTGCATAGGTACATGATTTTTACATATATACATGATGTTACATATGTACAGTTTCTCATACGTACATTGTATGTACATGTGTGTTGGAAGAAAGTACATATACATTATACAATTATACATACATGTTTTTTTATTCATAATCCTACATTCTGACTATTCCTGTATTGTAATGTTCATGCTTATATAATTATGATGTCGTTTGTGATCCAGAATGCAGTCTGTAACTGTGAATTAAAGTTGATACTTGTTAACTTACTCATTTACTTACTTAATATATTTCGAATTTCGTATTGTTGTTTGATTTGTTAGGTCCAGATGGTGTGCCTGTTCCGAACCAAGTTAGTCTTCCAACGAGATCGGACTTTCGCGTTGCATATACACCGAAAGCAGTTGGTATGTTTACTAAAGATATTATGTTTTTATTTCTCTTTCAAGCTCTAAATGATGCTCAGTGCTTGAATCATACACATTCTTTGTTTAACTACCGGTACATTCCAGTCAAAAACATGAATAGCGAATACAAAGGCACATAGATAAATCTTCCTTATAAAACTGCAGCTTCTACGCATACCGGTAAGCATTCATAAACCTATGATTTGCATTTGTTATGTATATTTTATTTTATTAAGATGTCTGTACAATTTGAAGTGCAGTTGTGCTGATTATAGAACACGTTTTTCTTATGCATTATCTACTGTAATGTACGTAGTTTTTAATGTTTATGATGCTCATTTTGTTGTAATGCGTCAATTTCAAAGCGGTAGTGGCACCTTCTTCAAATTCTTCAGCATTCTCTTTGTTGCAATGTAGAGTAAGCACTTCTATTTCCAGTTATTCATGCGTTGCACCACAGCGGTAGTATTTCTAATTGACATTGATACATTGAAGGTCGTTACACGGTCAATGTCAAATATGCCGATGTCGAGATATCTGGAAGTCCTTTCCACCCGGAAGTCTACGATCCGAGCTGCGTCAGGACAAAGGACTTGACGGACGGAATGGTTGGCAAACCAAACACATTTAGCGGTAGGTGGATGTAACCTTACTGAATACCTTCTTCATATTTAGCTTATCAGTGTCAGGAGTGGCAGTAATGCTGTATCTGGCCCTGTGGTCTGAAAAGGGGTACCTCCATACCTGTGCCTGCTGCCAACAGCCCCCTCTGACAGGTTCTATTGCAATCTTAAAACTGTCCTCTTTGGCTGAGTTTGGGTCGGGAGCGCTCCTGAGTAGTAACCTTGAAGGGGCGCTATATAAATTCTCGTAGTGAATGAATGAATATATTTGAACGTTTATGTAGCACCTTTTACATATGCCTGCTCCCGGGACACATTTTGCGCTCGCCTATATGATGCTAAATGCATTATAGTATCTGCCGTGGCATTAGTGTTTCTTTGTAGTCTTGTTTTCCCATTTTATTGTCTGTCTGGACTAGGAAACTTTATGCCAAAGTCTAGAACTTTATGCAAAAAAGGATTGATAGCAAGTAAGCAAAATGCTGTAAACCTTGAATTGGAATCCATTGATTAGGTTTCATTTGTGTTTATTAGCCGTCTTTAAAGATTATGTGCCACTAAGCCTCTTAATTTATGTATAAATATAATTTTAACATAGTTTTGTATGGTAATTATTTTAATTTCAGTCGATACAAGTGCAGCTGGTGATGGTCATGTGACTGTTAAGGTCAAGGGTCAGACTAGTCAACCGTACGTGGACGTTACGACAAGAGCGCCTGGTCATTGCGTTGTTGCGTTTGAACCACGTGAAAGCGGCTTGCATCAAGTCTTCGTTTACTTCAACGACATCCAAATACCTGGTGAGCAATCTAATTAATTTTAGTTATTGCTTATCCACATTTGGTTTTTCATTACTCAATACCAGTTTTTTAGCACCTATTAAGAAGAGGCTGCCAGAGCTGCTCAAAACAGAGAAGGATGGAAGACCTGTATCGCCCAATGTGCACTCAGCACGTGGACGGTCTAAGGTAAGGCTATCCAGGAAATGAAGACTTGATCTGCTTTAAAAAAAACAATTTTAACAGTACAGCCCTGGAAGTTGCAATTGACAAGACCTAAATGGACCCTCTGAATTTCACTCAAGGACCCCTGGATATTATAGTTATAGGAACCCTTGGATCATTTAGCGGGTCACTTGTTGGCAGGTTTAGTCAATCATTAAAAGAGATTTGGTTCCAATTTCTTTATCAATTTTTTTAACATCGATGTGTGTGTGCACGTGTGTGTTTGGAGGTTCTCCGTTTGATTGTCTTATTCTCGATGCTGACGTCATCCATGCCAAATGGGATTCAGCGCGTCGCTGTCCTGCGAGTCGTCCGATCCAGATTGAACTGGAAGCCAAGGGATCGTTGCATGGAAAGTTCAAGTCGAAAGTCACAGGTATTGATTTGTTCGTGAAATATGCCATATCAATTTAAATCAAATCAAATTAGTTTATAGTTAAGGAAAAAATGGAGTAGTTCCTATGGCGAGTGAAGGACTAAAGGTCCCTACGTGGCGGTTTTAGGTGGATTCGAACCTGCAACCCTCCAGCTGCAACAGCTGAAAGACAATGAACATACTCACTACACCACCACGCCCCTCAAGTAGATACGATGCTATAGAATTGAACTTGAATATTGCAGGCTGCTTGTCTGTTCTGGTTATAAGCCTGAATTCAATGTCACTTGGGAATCGTCCAAGGAGTGTTGTTTAGTCAGAGACTAGAAGACCTTGGTGAACATTCTTTGCTTCATCATCATCTTCTGTATTGACCACCACCGCAAAGTAATACAAGCGCACAGTTTACAAATTCGTATGCAAGTTGTCAATAGGTGAACCCAAAGGAACATAATTTTATGGTTCTGCAAAACAGGGTTACCTATTTTCATCAGTAATTTATCAATCATTATACATTGATGGTCACCATTGTATCTTCATAGTCATATTCTAAAACGTCAACAGTTGATTAATTTTAGACGTTATTTTGTCTTCTTTTAGATCCTTATGGTAAGACCGTAAATTCTCGAGTGTACCTGCGAGGAAGCTCTAACGTTGTTGAGTACGTGCCAAACGAAGTTGGTCCTCACACGGTTGAAGTGTGGTACGGATCAGAACTCATTCGTGGATGTCCATTCACATCAAATGTCTATGATGCATCGCGGGTAAAACTGCAGGATGTACCGTCCACGGCTACCACTGGTCAACAGGTCAACTTCACTGGTTGGTTAACATTCGTTCGTTTGTTCATTGCAAGAATTTATTTATTACGCTTCAAGAAGCTAACTCAGAGGCGCTCCAAGTCCCACCATGGTGATAAATAAAATTAAGGATCCTGTAAAACACTGATGACGAATCAATTCTAGGTGATAAGCTAGTCTCCAAATGGAGACTATACCAGACATATAGACCTACAACTGAGAAAGCATGCTGCCGACAGGTTGAGGTTCCTGCGCGAGGAACCAACAGCTCCCCACTACCGGCAGGGAATGGCCCTGTGAGCTAGGACAACAGAGCTTGTATAGTTAGGCCGGAGCATTACCAAGGAGACAATGCAACAATTCTATACTCAATGCACTGGTACAGTTCTAATAGTTGATGCCAACATTGTTTTATTGGTGAACTGACAATGCTCTGCTAACCAGTTTTACAAAACCCATTATTCAGATATGTATTGCTTAATTATTTACAACTATCGTGACAAAGCACCTTTTATGCCCTGGCAGAGCTGGCTGTAAAATTTCAGCAGGTCGCGTCAGGGTCATGGGAGTTATTCGGCAGGTCGAAGAAATTAAATATAAGGAGAATAGTAAAAGTTTCAAAGATTTTTGGCAGGTCATATGGCATTTATTCATTTATTCATGAGGCATGCCCTCCTGGGGCATTGCATGTGTGCCAACAATTCTTCTCCACCGGTTATGGACATCTGCCAAGCTGATGGCCTCAGGGATGTCATGTGGCAGATCAAGAGTAAAATAGATAATATGCAAGTCAAATGACCTGCTGTGTTCTATGGTGGCATTGCTCCTGCTTTTGTTACAATCTTTATGCTAACTTATCTTATTATATCTAGTGAAATTAGCAACCTGGAATCTTTGGTTTTAAAATTTTTAAGGTTTTTTGCTTGTATTAAGTCTTTCTGCATTTGAATTTCTAATGTTTCGTGGATGTCCATTCACATCAAATGTCTATGATAGATAACTTTCTTATGTGTTTTTACTGTCACTTTTTCATGTGTTTTTTGTCTGTAGTTGATACAAGTGAAGCAGGGACTGGCGACGTAGAAGTTCATGTCTTAAGTGGTAACACAAAAGTGACAACGAGACGAGACAAACTATCTGAGTTTTGTCATCACTTCATGTTTATGCCAATGCTGCCTTCAAATCACGTGATATCTGTCGCCTTCAATGGAGAAAATGTTATTGGTTTGTATCGTGTAAACATGTTTGTCTACTTAAATGTTTTTTTGAAACATGCAAGTTTTGTCTGTATGTATGAGCACTTGCTATATCGCCCTTTCAAGATTACTTTCGTAGAAGCTACCGTAATTAGAGAAGTTGAGTTTTTTTTGTAGTTTATGGCAGAATGCTTTTGCTTGTAAAATGCAAACTGTTGGATGTTAAAACTTCTATGCAATGCAGTACGTGTTATGTTGTAGGAAGTTCTTAAAACTCTTTACATAAATGAAGTTACATTATGTATTATTACATTATGTAATTAACATTACATTAACATAACATTACATAGCATTACATTGTAGTCATCTGTGTCAAGACTTAAAACCAGAACCTTCTACGTGCATTTTCCTTCCAAGTGTATACAAAATTTCTCCGGTTAAACATTAAATGCTGTAAGTTTGGTTGGTTTCCTTGTACATGTAGGTTCTCCAGTAGTTCTGAAGGTGAAGAACCCGATCCATCAGCTGGATGTTGTCAATCCACATCTGCAAGATGGACTCGTTGTTCGAAGTCTTGCATCCGCATTGGTCGAAACTCATGGAAACACCATCGATGCATCGGATATAAGTGTTCGGATCACTGGTAGGCGCTTCTCGTACATCCTTTCGATAATTTTCTAAACTTTGTCTCATGAGTATGTTTTTCTCTTGGGCGAATATGTTTCTATTGTCCGATGAATTTGTTCTGTTTCGAATTTTAATTAACGTGTTTCCGTTGCCCAATGAATTTGTTTCTGGCAAATATGTTTCTGTTAGTGACTTTTCTTCTGTTTCCAACGAATTCTTCGACAATTGGTCATTCTGCTTTAGTTTCCGACAAACGTTTTGGTCACCTTAGGAATATAATGTCGTATAGAAGGTCATTGTGTCCGTTACATGCTGCGTATCATATCAAAATTTGGTATGCATAGTTATGTAATGTATTTACATGCATTATTGCACTTCAGTAGTGTAGTCCTAAAAATGAAGTGGGGGAACGCTCTTTATAATAATATTATTAGTAGTAGTAGTATTAATAATATTCCATTGTCCCTGGAAAAAGTGGGGGAACGGCGTTCCCCCACGTCCCCCCCCCCACTACACCACTGTTGCACTTAACATATGTTAAATGAGATTGGAAGAACAGAGGAGCACAGGTTCAATACCCGCCTGACCCATAAGGTTGACCCGGCCTTCCACTGTCTAGGAGGTGATGGTAAAATGATGAGCAGTTGGATAAATCTAACAGCTGCCATACAGTAATAAAATCTTGTTTTACTTGCTATAATGTGTTCCTGCTATTTTCATTATAATCATTCTGCGGTTTGCCAGTTTAAATTGAATGAACAAATGCTATTGTTCTATGCAAAAAATTTAACTTGCGTGAAGGAATGGTGTTATGAAAATATGAAATTGCCAGGTTAGCTGTGGAACAAAATGATGGTTACTGAGAAGAACTAACAGCTTTAAACCTTCAGACAGTTATGTAATTTTTATGTTGCATGTTTTTTTCAGCTCCAGATGGGGAATCCGTGCCTTCAAAACTCAAAGAGAGACGAGATGGGAAATTCGAAGTCGAGTACACTTGCAAGAAAACAGGTTTCTGAAATAAGAATAAGTTGTTAATATGTTGCATGTTAGACATCACACTTAGCAGTGATGCTAACAGTAAAATGTTTTACTTAAGATTCTTCACTATGATCATTGATCATCCATAAAATTATATGCCATTTTGTACAACTAAATAAATAAAACGGTGTCAGTGGTTACCAATGCCGAATTTACCAATGTTAAGCTATAAAAATGCTGCAGCTTGGGAGCTACAACAACCCGTAAGGGCCTCAAAACATTATTCCCTTCAATATATTCAATATATTGTATATTTCTATGCTATATGAGCTGTTTATAAATAGTCTAATATGTACTGCTGAAGTTCTTTGGCTTAGCAGCCACTATACAGCATAGCTTAGTATGATGAACCAGAACATGAAAAAATCGAGGCTTCTCATTTTTCGCATATCTTCTTTTTCCGTTTTTTCGCAGGACGCCATTCAGTGGAGATTCTGTATGACAATGAAGCAATTAGAGGAACGCCTTTCCATGTGGAGGTGTTTGACCCCAACGAAGTACAGATTGATGGAAAATCATCGTGGGTTTTAGGAGAGCAAGCGCAGGTTGATGGTAGGTACAATAAACTACATAATTCTGGATTTATTAAGTATATTGCAGTTGATTTTGATTTTGGTTGGACTAGCCTTACGTTTGGCCTGCGTTTCCGTCTGCGGGACTTGTCTAACTCTTTTTTATTAACTACTCAAGACTCTGATTTATTTGTTTATTGCACCCACACACAAGTGAAACAGAATAGACATGACTCAAGAAACAGAGTGCAAAAGGAATCAGAAAAAGCTAACAGCTTATACAACCCTGACCCCTAGCACTTTCTTTCATTTTTGACTGCGCATGGCTCGGGAGCACCTCTGAACAGTTATCTTAATATAATTATGCCTGTGACCTCGAGTTTGGCTTATACATGCTTGAAAATCGTAACAAGCACAATGTTTAAGTACTTCTGTTTTGTTTCACACATTAATTATTGATGGATGTTCTGATGATGTACATGTTGGCATTCTTGACTTACTTGACTTATGGCTTTGGCAATGTTCTCGCACGCGACAGCCACTCATTCATGGAAATTCTCCACTCATTCATGGAAATTCTCCACTCATTTATGGAAATTCTCCACTCATTTATGGAAATTCTCCGCTCATTTATGGAAATTCTCAGCTCATTTATGGAAATTCTCCGCTCATTTATGGAAATTCTCCACTCATTTATGGAAATTCTCCACTCATTTATGGAAATTCTCAGCTCATTTATGGAAATTCTCAGCTCATTTATGGAAATTCTCCACTCATTTATGGAAATTCTCCACTCATTTATGGAAATTCTCCGCTCATTTATGGAAATTCTCAGCTCATTTATGGAAATTCTCCGCTCATTTATGGAAATTCTCAGCTCATTTATGGAAATTCTCCGCTCATTTATGGAAATTCTCCACTCATTTATGGAAATTCTCCGCTCATTTATGGAAATTCTCCGCTTATTTATGGAAATTCTCCGCTCATTTATGGAAATTCTCCGCTCATTTATGGAAATTCTCCACTCATTTATGGAAATTCTCTACTCATTTATGGAAATTCTCCACTCATTTATGGAAATTCTCCACTTCTCTACATGTTGCCAATGTTGGTGTTGACAGTTAATCAAACGAACGCTGGCAAAGCTGATATTGGTGTCGTCATAAGCGGACCACGAGGTTCCTCTGTACCGTTTGATGTGTATTCTTCATCGCAAGGCCACCGCATCGCGTACACCCCTAAAGAACGGGGCGCTTACCAGATACACGTCACCTACGGAGGACACAGTGTGCCAGGTTGACATCCTGCTTACTGTACCTGTTTATCTGACTAGCTGTTATGTAATGTATTGATGTAATTTTAAAATTTGTATAGCATCTCTCAGTAGTGCTTCAATGCGAGTACACCGAGAGATAGATTTTGAGGAGAAACACAGATGTGGGAACAGATCTAGGAAGAATTGAAACACGTATAGAGGAGGGGAGGGCATACCAGTGGACTGCAGCTAATGACTAGAGAAGCAAACACTTGTAGAAGTTCCTGTCCTGGGTTTAGTTTAATATTAGCGTAGAATTACTGTGCTGTAGGCATGACGTTAAACTGCATCCATCCTCCGCCACAGGGAACCAACAATGTCTTTGTGCCGGTCCTAAGCCCGGACAAAGGAGGAAGGTTTGCCAGATGGGTGGCGATACACTGGCAGGAAAAGACCAAGACGTTTGAAATCCGCAAAAACCACGACACAAGTGACAGAGCGGCCCAGATGCTTCAAGGTGTCATGATGTGGAGCAGACATGCACAGGTCGGTCAGGACAGACCGATGGAGAGAGTCGGGGGAGAGCATGGGACACATGCGGGCATTGTCCCAGGTTGTCCTTCATGCCTCTCTCCCAATATTCTCTTCAATCAGACAAGGTGGTCTAGCTGCTCCAAGATGTTTATGGTATGGAGCAGACCTGCTGGCCGGACCGGTTGAAGCTGGGCAATTTGACGCGAGACAGACTCAGACAGAGAGTGGCGTCTTACGGGCATTGAGCCCAATGATATTGATGATGATGATGATGATGATGATGAGGCGATGATCGTATTTACAAGTCTTGAATTATTGCTTTTATGCATTATTGTGGTCTGCTAAACTTTGGAAAAAGTGTAATACTGTAGAAGAAATGAACATCAGGGCATTGAACTGTTCTGCATCAAATGTGATAAAGACAAACAAGTCACAGTAGCAAAGCTAATAGATAGAAGTCCAAGTTTGGTAATTAATAAAACTTCAGTTTTCTTTATACTGGCAGGTTGTCCAGTTGTGCACAACATCATGGATGCTACTCCAGCAGTGGTCAGTGGACCGGGTCTGGTTAAAGGAATCAAGGACAAAGTTACGACATTTTTGGTGGATCCGAAAGGAAACAGAGGAGATCTTGTCGTGCAAGTTGATGGTGAGTTTTAGAGTTGTAATCGTAATTTCAGGATTCTTGTAGCACCCCAAAATGATTATTTGCCCTCAGATTCACATTTCGGTGTGACTTTGAGTGTGTGAAAAATTCATGTACTAATAAGGGAGAAGGTGCGTGAATAAGTTTAATCACAAATGACTTTGGGGTGCATCCATTTTTCTCATAATATTCTATTGACAATTTTTTACAACTGGTGTGGTTTTTACCACTTGGTTTGTTTTGCAAAGGTTCTATGTTTCTTTGTAAATTTTCTTTAATTATCTCAAAATGTGATGGCGTACTGAACTTCACGAAATCATAATTTTTCCATTAAGTTTGATTGATTTACTGTGATTGTTTTGGTCATTAATTGAATATAATTTTTCAATAGGGCCAAACAGTATTGCGAAGTGCAACATTGAACCCGGTTCAAATGGAACGTATAAAGTCAATTACGTTCCTGTAGAAGTTGGAGTCTATAATGTCATCATTCTGTGGAATGGAAAACCTGTAGAAGGTATGTAGGCCTACCTATGTATATGGACATTTATGTAGCACCTTGCACTAACCGCATGAGGCACTTAACATAGTTGCCCAACGTTTATTTCATTACAAAGCTTATGTACCGTAGTCTATATTGCAAAAGCGGTCTGTTTAATTTTATTTTCTCTGGTGTATCGTTGCTTTCTTCAAACTGGTAGCAGACTTGACTTACGTAGCAATGTCCATGATACTGTCCCCAAATGTTACCATAACTCACTGTATTTTTTTCACCATGTTATTCTGTTGATAGCCTATTATATTTTCCCATTTCACTTGGTTTTACATGCTACCATACAAGAATTTATTGCCGAAATGTCAAACTGGTTGGCAGTTATATTTTAACAATGTCAGCATGAAATTGCAACTTAAATACCAAATGTCCTTTTTCTTATATAGTATTACTAAGGTTTTTAATCGTATGAATTTAGATTTGATGGACCAGATTTATTAATGAGGATGCTCTCGGAACTGTTCTATTTATGCTACCATTTTTTAAAACAAATTCATTGTTCGACTGATCAGCGTTTTTTTCCTGTAATAAATACTGAAGTGTTTTGTTTTGCATGATCGTAGGAAGTCCATTCCATCCGGTGGTTGTTGATCCATCAAAAGTCGATGTTGTCGGTGGTTGGCAGTCGATTCTCAATGGCAACGGTTGTCTACCGTTGACTGTTCACGAGCACAACAGTGTTGCCTTCAGCACTAAACTTGCGGGACCAGGTAAGCACTTCATCCTTATTGCTACCAGTAGGTGCAAATTCGTGCAGTGCTGTAGTAGCCCTGTCTAGATGTTCCTAAGCTAATTATGAATTTCTTAAAATGTGCTCTTTAATTTTTCATATACAATTATACATATATGCATGCATAAATAAAGACATGAATATTGTGTATATGTGTGTGTGCGTGCGTGTGTACATGCACGTACATGGGGCGAGGTGGTGTAGTGGTGATGTCGTTGCCTTGGAGCCGGAAGGTTCGAGGTTCGAATCCACCTCGCCGCGTAAAGACCTTGGGCAAGTCCTTCACTCACAATTGCTCAGCGCTTCGGCATGAAATTCCGATGCAGTGTCCTCTCTGCATTCGGGAACGCCTGCATACATGAATATTGGATAGATTTAAATAGATGCATATCGGTGCATGGCAGAGCTTGCATCTAGTCGGCTCAGTCCAGAACCTTTTGCCTACGTACCAGTATGTAGGACCCATCAACTGGAATCACCTTTTTCTTGAGAGCTGCCACTTGAACTCCTATATTTTTCCCCATCCACACTTAGCCCGCAGGTGCATGAAGTCTCTGTTATTCAACGATAATGTCGTTGGTTCTGGTCTGGCCCACCACTGATAATTTCACTGGATCACCATTCACCACTGATGAGTTGTGGTCTTGATGTGGCGCTATATAAATGTCAGACTACAATTACAATCTGTATAAATCAGTTTGTTCGTCTTCATTTAGGACAACTCACAGCCGACATTTCTTGCAATGATGCCATTGTACCAGTGGATGTGGTACAGACGAATCCGGACCAGTACACGATCGCTTTTATGCCTCGTGCAGTCGGTAGGGGGCTACAGTTTTTACTTGTTGAAGAGTATTATGTTAATTGTAATAATAATAATCATTTCATTCAATGCTTAAAGTGTAGGAAAAGAATTTCCTGGACGCTCGTCCCTTTTCCAGGCTCTGCTGTCAAAATAAGTGGCAGGACGGCGCTGAGATTTTAAAATAAGTGCCTGGACGCCATCCATGACTGTCCGGCCGCACTTTAAGCCTTGATATTATTAATTCTTTACAAGGATTTATATGATATCCCTTCAACGTTACTACTCAGGAGCGCTCCCGATGCAATCGTATTCCAAATAATTTGGTCCTGAATCCATATTGAGGTCAGGCAAAGAAAGATGCAGTTCACTATAATAAATTGGTCGTAAATATTTTTGCATTGTTAGCTCGAAGCCTGTTATTTGGCATTGTAAATCACCCTACAAGTATCTTTCTACTTAATATGATGCTGTGTTATTACAAAATATTACAATTAAAATTAATCGTTTGCATTTTATTTTCAAATTTCACAGTTTGATTATATTTCTTTTCCAGGTGAATACCTCATAAGAGTATTTTGGGGTGGAGTACCACTGCCACGATCTCCTCTGGTAGGTCTTGCGACAGCGCCTACGATGAATCGTCATAGGTCTGCCACACCAGTCAACTCAGACAAGGTCATTTTGACAGGTCAAGGTCTTCACCAGGCCAAGGTCAACCAAAGGGCAGATTTCGTCATTGATGGAACGGAAGCAGGTTATGGTTAGTGCTCTTCAAAAGAGTTATTGTTTTTATTGCAGATACAATATGTGTACCTATGAGGAATTTCTCTAGAAGTGGCGCTATATAAATTTACAATTGCAATTACCCTTATAGCACCATTTTTGTTTCGGTTTTAATTTTGTTTTAACTTTCCATTTTGGTTGTAGTCTTCGAATCTTTTCTGAGTGCACAGTTTTAGTTTTTGGGGGATCCGTGGCTCAGTTGAGAGAGCGCTGGTCGTTAAACGGAGAGTCATCCATGCAACCCGGGTTCGAGCCTCACGAAGGGCATTAATTTATAAAAGTTTCTGTTAGCTGCCATTGGCGCTTTGCTGTTGTGTTGCTTGACTCGGGTTCTGCTGAAAATAAGATAGCCTCTTCCACTTCTGGCTTGGCTGAACCAGGAGCGAATATTATTATTATATTAGTTATTTTAGTTCTAGTTTGTGCTTTTAAATTTAGCTTTAGTTATAGATTTTACTTTACAGTCCCTGTCATTGTTCATAGGATCCCCAGATGTGCAGTTGATTGGCTTGAACAGCGATGTTAATGTACAGTGCGTTCCGTTGGGTGGCCAGAAATACCAATGCTTCTATATTGCCAAACAGCCTGGTAAGTAACACAGCTGTATAGATTGTAGGCTATCAAGTAACAGGATGTTGACACACCACATTTCTGTCTTGTACTGGACCATCATATTGGCATGTGTTTCTAGGTGTACTGGTAAATTTTTAACTGTATTTTCTGTCATGTTTTAATTTCTGTGATAACCCTTGTGATGCATGCATCGTATCGTATCTAAAAATTGATTGGACACCTGTTGCAGCATAGACTATTCAGCGGAGCTTTCAGCACAGAAGGCAGAAGCCCGTGGGAAAGAAAAGGCCTTCTGAGAGAGCGAGAGGATGGTGGGAAGAAACCAGCCTGTAAAAGAGGAGGAGAAAGGCCATTCCATGTGGAGGAACCTATCACAGCTTTGAAACCAAGGCACACTGAACATAAACAGTTGTTAGATGCAGATAAATGCTACTTAAATCAATTATTTGCCTACTTGCTTACTGAATTGGTTCTTTAAATTGCAAAATAATTCTTTGATTTCTTGTAGGAGCCTATTTGCTGAACATAACGTGGGCCAACCGACCAGTCAGAGGTTCACCATTTAAGGTTACCATAGCGACCGGCAGCAACGCTTCGAGAGTTACGTGTGTTGGTGATGGACTGAGTTCTGGAGTCGTAGGTCAAGAGCTGAAGACTGCTATCGACACACGACGCGCTGGATCAGGTAAATGAACTGATTTTGCATCTAATAAAACTCAACTACTGCTCATACTTTGGCAGTGCCAGTCTCAAGCCTGGAGAACAGAGGAGGGTGACAATTGCTGGGCGGGTTTTGGTTTGAACCCAGTCTTTCTTAGAACCCCATAGTAAAGTCTGTTTTTCACACCCCAATTCCAACTGGATCATAGTCCAAACCCCAGTTATTTTTCACACAATTCTCACACTGGGTGACACTAATCATCAGATACGGCTGTACCGTTAAACAGCAACAAGCATGCATCCAATTCAGGCTTTAAAATGTCCGAGTCTGATCGCTTAATTTGATAATGATAATATTCGTTTATTCAATTCAAACCGACAAGGCATAGTATGATTACATGAAATTGTTGGAACACATGATTACAAGTTAAACAAGATTTAATTTTTGTAACTGTATGACAGCCTGTTAGTCACCATTTAATAAATCCCGTAGGGTGTGAAAGGATGAGAGTCAAATGTCAAACTAAGATCACATTAACATAGCTTTTAGATGAGCGTCAATAAGCTGATTCCTGTAACTATGCTTTTTTGGGTGCTGTAGAAATTTCCAATTTACAATTGCAATCACTGTGATGATAAGCAAGCAGGTATAAAGAATATGTTACAACTTACAAGGCATACTTGTGATTAAACTGAATGATTTCAACTGTTAATTGAAAAAAAAGAATTAAAAGGCTAATTAATGCTGATGACAGCATTAATTGTCACCTTGTGAGGTGACAAGGTGACATATCCAACTGTAGTCCAACTATTTTTTCTCTTTGTTTATCAGAATTTTTTTTAAAGGTTTCAGACTACAGTCTTGAAGATGCCGAGATTTCATATATCACTTACTTTATCCCCAAAAAAGCAAAATGGAAATAAATAAATAAATGCATGTGCTGTTTAAACGTTGTGTTTCTTTTTAAAGGGGAACTGAGCGCACAGTGTGTTGGTCCAACAAAAATGGCCGTCTGTGAACTCGTTGATCATCGCGATGGTACATTCACACTCTACGTGAAACCACAGGAAGCAGGAAAACACATTCTTGAAATCAAATACGGAAATGACCACATACCAGGTAAAGGGTCAGCAGGTCACTTGATTGACTACAGTATCAGTATGACATTTATTACAGCAATTTGATATAGTGCCTCTTCAAGGTTGCATACTAAGAAGCGCTCCTAGTCCAACTCCAGTCGAATAGGTGTCTTAAGTGAGAAATTAGGCAGAGTAACCTATAGGTATTTGATGAAAAGTTGTAGAAGCCCATTCCAGGTAGCAGGGCCATTACACATGGCTCTTCTTGTAAACTGCTGAAGACTTTTCTCTTTGGTTGTGCCTGGGTTGGGAGCGCATCTGAATTGTTATCATGAAGAGTTGGTGCATTCTATGTTTTCATCAGCTGAAGCACAACACTGTCATAGTCAGAAACTGTCGCTACACTTTGCGGGTGATAAACTCATGGGCGGAGTTTGGTTTCCGTTCTTGGAGGGGCTAACCCCGAGTCTGGGCCTTCTTAGGGGGGGCTAACCCCGAAAAAGGATACCATTTTCATGGTAACAAAGTTGAATCTGGGCCTTCTTAGGGGGGCTAACCCCGAAAAAGGATACCATTTTCATGGTAAAAAAGTTGAATCTGGGCCTTCTTGGGGGGGCTTAGCCTCCTAGCCCCTGATAAACTGCGCCCATGGATAAACTCTTGCCTGATGATCGTGCAATTTTTCAAACTACTTTTGCTAAAGATCTTAGATTTAATTGCGTAGCTGATGATGTGGTGTTGAATCTGGTTGTCTGCTTAGGAAGTCCATTCGTGACGAAGGTTTCGGGATCGCCAGACGCAAGCAAGGTGACGGCACGTGGTCCTGGCCTACAGCACGGCATCCTCGCCAGATACAGAAGTCATTTCGTGGTTGATACGGCAGGAGCAGGAGCTGGTCAGCTGACCGTCCGAGTGAGGGGACCAAAAGGTTTGTCACCTAAATGCTCATCACATGCTTGACCATCTCTTTTTACTATTCCTACCATTAGCAGCTTTTTGCTATCGATAACTGATGAGAGCATGGCTTAAATTGTAGCTGGGTGGTCATGGAGAGCGTAGAAGATTTGCCTATTTGGGCCCACCAGCTGAAAGTGCCTTTCTTGAGAGCTGCAGCTTGAGCTCCTCATGTTATCTCTTCCTCAGTTTTGTTACAGCCTGAAGTCTGTATAAATTTTTACAGTAATTTCACTGGTTTTTGGTCAGATTATACTTAGTGGCATTGGTTTGATCGATCATGAATGGTGTTGCAACACTGTAGCAGAGTGTTACAGGGCTTTTAACGTGCAATTCTACACAAATTGTGTAGTTTTAAATGGAATTGTGCACTTTGTAGTCTAAGCACTTCTGTGCAGAACTTTAAAAGTAGTTTTTAAAAAAGGTCACTATCCTCCGATTGGGAGTAATTTACCATGGAAAATGGTTAGGGAAAGAAGAGGGTTGTGCAGGTCTTAAAAAGTCCTTAAAAGATGCACTGAAATGTCAGTTGCCCAATTTAGAGGAAAATCCATACATTCATCTAGAAAACTCTAAGGAATCATAACACTGTAATTCAGGGCTTTTTTAGCGTGCAGTTGTACACAAAATGTGCAGTTCTAAATGGATTTGTGCAGTTGTAGAAACACTTTTGTACAGTTAAAACTAGCAAAAAAATTGTCCTCCGATTGGAAGTAATTTACCATGGAGGATGGGAAGGAAAAGGAGTTTGTGCAGTTCTAGAAATTCCTTAAAAACAGCCCTGAAGTAATTACAGTGTCCTCAAGAGCCTTGATGATGATGATCACTTGCTTACAGCGTTATTGCTGCAGTAAAACTATTTCCTCCTTCGTTTGTCTTCTTGCACACACAGACGCGTTTCACGTGGAGATGCAGAGAGACAAACAGAAGGATCGAACGATCATTTGCCGCTACGATCCAACCGAAGTCGGAGACTACGTCGTGCACATCAAGTGGTCCGGAGTCCATGTTCCGGGAAGCCCTTTCCATGTCCACATATTCGACACCGAAGATGAACTGGACAAATTCAAAACGGACGATGACTACCACGTCTTCAATCAACACGTCATGGCAACTCCCTCGCCACGACAGTTCGACACTCTGGCGTATACGGAATAACCTCGGAGGGGCTTTGCGGAAGCCTGGAATGGGAATGGTGCTAACTTTAATTTCTACAGTTGTATTACAGCCGTCTTAGGCAATAGTAGGCGCATAGCTTCGAAAAGCGGGTCCATGTATTTCTTTATCACTTGCACAAGCGATGGAAAATTTCAAATAGGCCTAACTCAGTGGTTCCCAACCTGTGGCCTGCGGGCCAAAAGTGGCACGCCAGGCATAAAAAATGGCCCTCATCTCTTAAAAAAATTACCAACAATATGTGAAAAAATTGACAATTTGGATAGGATAGAACACAATTATTTTCTATTCTAATTTATTTTATTTTTCAGACAATAAATAACGTCAAACATTCGATTTTTATTCAGTTATAGCAATTTTATATGCTTTTAGTAAATTAAATTTCAGCCTTGTGGCCCCCTAATGTCTTTCAACTAAGAAAAAGTGGCCCTCAAGTCAAAAAGGGTTGGGAACCACTGGCCTAACTGATAACTTGTATATGTCTTGTTTCATGGTGAAGTCAACTTCTCAAAGCAGCTAATAACCACTTACGATATTTATTACGTTGTAATTCCACGGACCAGTCTAAAATTATTAGTTAATTAATTATTACCATGTTGCTGATATTGCTTGATCATGTAAGTGCAACGAAATTAGTGCTACAAGCTTTTTACAGAATTTAGTCAACAACTAGAGGAACTATTTGCTCAGGTTGAACTAATAACATGTATTAAACAGAGGATTTTGAGCAGTCATTCAAAATGTTGCTGCCGCTCATATGTTGCCTTAGCTAGAAGTTATGCATTGGTGTTAATTTAAAATAAAACATATCCATGCTGCTTGAAGCTCGCATAGATGAACATTTCAGTATTTTTACAAGTTGTCTTCCACCGGATTCATTTTCCTTGGCTATTATGTTCATGAGAATGGTCTAAATAGGCATTTGCATAATTAATATGAAATTTTTACAAGTGTCTGTAGTTAGTTTTCACGTAATTTTCAAGATAAACTGAATAAAATCAATGTGTAAAACAATAACACTGCAGCGTTCTTTAAATGTTCAAGTTTATTTAGCAGAGACTAAAACGAAAACATGATGCCTTGAGAGTTTGCTTAGCATTCATTGCCAGTTGACTGACCTGTGTTTCTCTACAGATGAATTTGTCATCCTTAATGCATGTAACTCTATTTAGGCTACTGAACGAAAGCATGTCTGAGAGCCACCATGCTTAAAAGTTATATAAAGTGTCTAGGTATATAAAATGCATGTATAGATACGCAACCATGTTTAGCGATGTGAAAAACACAAATGCATGTAATGCTCAGATTCAGCTAAATGATTATACATTATAAGACCACAGGATCACAAATCTTACAGTGCTATGCCCTCGACTGGATCTTATTACATCCGCTCAATTTATCCATCTTTCCAAAACACTTTGAATTGCTCCTGTTTTTTCATTCTCACTCAAACACTAACTCGTTAACAGCTGTGGCTAATACTAATCAGAACTTTAGCTAAATCAGTAAGAGCTCTCGCAGGCCTGCCTTTCACGCAACTTGGTGAAAGAGAGCATTAGGTGAACTGGGATTCGCTTCTAGATGGTGGCTTATTTAAGAGATTTAGATTTCAGGCACTCATTCAAACAGGCAATGGTGTTTATGGACCTCACCTGATCAGTACATTGAAAAATGAACAGCGTTGAATCCATATACCAAAATATGAAACCGAGTACATTTAATGCGTATCTACACTTTAGGTCACTACATTATCGTAAGTAAATTCAATACAAAACAGTGAACTGAAAACATCCATTACAAATGTTTTGAGTACTTTCTGTGCAAATGTTTCAGTTCCGTAAACAAAGCGACAGTCAAATGAAAACGAAACAGTACTACAGAGGAGGTATATTCAGTTCAATTAACTGATTGGCCGTTGTACACAGTGCTCAATTCTCCGCAATTCAACGCCATTCTAAGAGTGCAGCCCGCTGGTATCACAGGATAACACAAAACGTTAATGCTGAACATATTACACAGCGTTCAGCATTAATGCTGCACTGCCACTCTGCTCCTACGCCTTACGGTTGCTGCCGAAGAATGCCGGTCCAAATCGAAGATGCTTAATGTAGATCTGCCGCCCGATTCTCATTCTTTAAACTTCCATTCCTGGCGACACATCGGGCACAGCTGATGAACCTGCTGCGAGTTGAGCCACTTGACGATGCAGTGGATGTGAAAGCAATGCGAACACTGGCCCCAAACTGTTCAGCAACATGAAGAACACACACAAACATGCATCATACATTGTACTCCCAACTTTGCTCAACGGAAGGATAACTAGTGAACGAATACCTTTGAGGAGTTCCAGTGCTTACCACACATACAAATGTATCAAACATTGTACTCAACATGCTGTACATATTAATTAACTCTCCTGTAAAAAAAGTGCAGGAAACACCTAGGGGACAGTCCAACAAGTGAACTTTTTCATTCACTTGACAAATGATTAAGACAAAAAACAAGTCTACTGGGATGGATTGCACAAATTGTGTCAAGCCTATGAAAAAAGTGCACTTGTTAGATTGTCCAACTCAGTGTTTATAGTTGAACAATTCCATTTATCCACATGGTCAAAGTGTCTTTTTCGCTTTTTCAAGACCACTCTTTCCCCTCTTGGTCTCTCGCACACTGGAGCTCATCTCATTAGTGTGCACTACAAAGAAAGGCACTATATAAATCTACAGATACAATACAGTACAATGTCTTACCCAGTGGGCAGTCATCTCCCGGGAGTTTACAGTCGGGACAGCAACCATCGAACGGCATACGACAAATGCCGCAGTTCTCATCGTTAGCAACCCAACGCCACGTGGCAACGGCTGTCCATCTATAACGCACAAATCCGATTTAAGCCCAAGACTTAAGCCCAAGCCATCGGTATATGTTTCCGATCAATTATCTTTAACATAAAACTATCACATCGTAGTGCGCTGGCATTACAGTTTAATATGCAGAAAAACTAGCATACTGAGCACAGTACAGTTTTTAGTTGAATAAATAATACTTCAGTAAGAACCTCAGGAAGCAAAACGTATTTCCTACTGGAGCCCATTCCAGACCAAGGAAACCAGCCTGGAAAAGGCTCGAATCTGCATAGTTGCAGTACGTGTTGCATATTGATTTAAAATAACCTAATCAACCATGTAATCAATTTCCTGAGCTAAGCTGAGAAGACAGTAATGAATACCAAGTAATAAGAGATAACAAGTAATGTAACAAGTAGTATGGCATGCTGCACTTACTCTGTGGAAGGCAGTAGAGTTGAAGTCCATTACGATAGAGAAATCCACCGAAAATGCATAATGAAGAAAGACAGAGTATTGAATTAGACAGATGATATTAACACAATCTTCACTATTTTATCTAGACTTGGTGATTTGTTCATTATGTTTAAAGCTCTTAGCCAAATCAAGTACAAAAAATAGTGGTTTGCAGTTTGATATCGAAATACATATACATATAATTATGTGTGTTAATAATTAATTCAAACTTGCTCACAGCAGTATGATTGCAAGATCATAGTACAAACAAACAGACGGTAACAAATTATTACAGGAGTAAAATTTAACATCAATCTTGACTACTAACAGAACAGACAACCTGTAATACAACGGCGTTAATAGCACGTCAAAGCAAGTCTATCCCACGGGGACTTCGGGAATCGAACTCAGCTCGTAAGCACTAACTCGCAATGACTTATTAGTCGAAATCTATTTAAAATAAAACGCATTTAAAAATTTGTCCTCTAAATTTAAAACATGTACTTACCTTTTATTCGTACTTTCATTTTTAATAAGCAAAGAAGTAACAGTTGTTCAACTGTGTTTCTTTTTACTCGTGTGTTTTGTCTCACTGATATCCGTTGAATGTTCGTTGTTTAGTAAGTAAGGCAGTAACGTTGAGTAACCCACACTTTGCAAAAACTCTCACGCTTATTATCCAAAACTACTATGTTTTATATCTTTAGAATAACATTGAAATTGACAGTTTGGCCACAACAATGACAATAAAATTGACAGTTTTGTCTTTTAAAAATTGTCTGCTTTATATCGAAGCAGTGGATTGATCATCGATCCCTAATTTGGCGATGGCGCACAGTTCTGGGTATCAAAAACTGGAGCAAGTTTTCGCGCAATATTTACGTTGAATTTAAGTTTAGCTATATTTATATAAATAATGGCAAATAATTCTGTTGATTTGGGAGATGATAGTTTTGAAGAAGAACCTCTTACAGCAGCCCAAGTTCTGTCAAAGCTAGAAAGAGTACGATAACATTTTACATTCTTTGTTTGTCAACAGTGTAATATTTGCGTATCAAAGTGAGGTCAGTCCGATTCACCGAAATCGTAAACCCCGAACAATCTTAAAATACGCAAAAGCCCGATTTCCAAGAATATGTGTACATCTGGGCTTTAAGTAATGTTTACCACAAGTACACCAATTACTAACTGTTATAAGGCACATTTCGTTGGGATCTGTGGCTAACTTAAAATGCTCTGTATTACGTGTTTTCACACATACAAGTCAAATCAAGCATACTTTGAGATGTTCATGAATAGTGACTGTACGAACAAATTCACTTATCCAGATTGATTGTGCACCAATCATTTTATGGTTTTAAAAATTTGAAGTCTGATTGGTAACTTTTTATGCAAATTTTGTAGATGACAAGAATTATTATTTTTCATTGCAGGCATGGCTGAATGAGAAATTTTCTCCTGAGCTTCTGCCGAACAAATCGGAAATTGTGGACTGTGTTATGGAACAGCTTCATGAAATGCAGCAGAATATCGACAGAGCAAAAAAGGGCGACTTCAAAGTTGGAATTCATAAAATGGAGGTGAGATCGTTAATACATCATGCTATGTTTATTTATTTATTTATTTATTATATAACACCACTTCAAGACTAACTACTCAGAAGCGCTCCCGACTCGGCTAATTATAATCAAGCGGTTTTAAGCTGAAATTGTGCAATTTCTTTACAAAGAAGCTTAGCTTATAAATGTTACTTTTAAACTGAGTTTGGATCTTCTCTGGTGTGGACTTCTCATGCTTTGTGATATTACTGCTCAGTTTTCATCTGTTGCATCTGTGTAACTAATTAGGCCCCCCAGAAATTTGCGCCAAGAAACTGAAAAAATTGCGCACCAAAAACGAAAAATTTGCGCCAATTTTGCGCAAGTTAAAAAAGGATAATTTTTGTTAGTTTTTCATTGAATCAGTGTACCAAAGTATCTAACAGTATTTTTGTCATTTAGTGTAAAGCTTTGGCGTTCTAGAAATTAGAAAATCAAGCAAAAAATGCAGTTATAAAGTTTCTATAACCATGAGATTAATGTACTCAGACGATTGCAAAGAATTTTAATGTTGCAAAATTTACGCCCACCGAAATCTACGCTCATTACAAATAGACCTACAACTTCAAGATGGTATTAATTATATATCATATGCCTATATTATAATGAATCACCAATTTACAAAATGTGTTGAATAGTAGCCTTCCGTCTTCGTGTGCACGCCTGACGCCTATTGATTAAATGTGTTCGTTCTGTCATAAGCTGAGACAGCACGCGATGCTGCCGTGTGATCGCTTTGAGAAACTTCGTCTAACATATTTTATTGTGTGGCCGTGAAGTTCAGGAATTTTTTATACTTTAAGTTTTGTGCATTACTACTAAAAATAACGATCTTTAACTAAAAATTCCGATATAATTTCGTCCCATTCGGCGGCCGCCATTTTTATTATCGCCCATCGGTTTCGTTGCTATGTTGAACTGCCGCGCGCTGAAGTGATTTTTAAGTCAATCAAAGCCCAATTTAGATAAATTAGCAAGATTTTGTCAAAAATTGCGCCAAAATCGCGCGGATTGGCAATATTTGCGCTGTTGCGCGAAACCTGAAAATTTGCGGAAAAGTTGCGTTGCGCAAGATCGCGAATTTCTGGGGGCCCTAACTAATTAGCATTGAAAGACAACCATGTAGAGATACAATTATTAGCAAGAGTCAAAGGTTAGTTTTCTGCAGTCATTGCACTTATTTTTGCTCAAATTGGGTGCTATATCAAACTGAAGCCTTCTCTCATTCTGTAAGTCGGGTAAGTGGCTTCTGTGTTACCATTGACATTTGCTTACAAACAATGGTCTTTCATTCTGTTGGTGGTGTTACTATTATACTCATAAAGGGGTATTACCTTTCTAAATACATTTGTTTACAGTATTAATGGCTGCAACATTTGGGCTAAATCAGTTCATGACAAACCCTGTAGTTAGAAACATTGTTTATTAACGTTATAGGAGCTGACAAATTTGATCTGATTTTGGTTTTGTTTGTATTGTTCAGCTTGACAGAATACGTTACATCTTGAGCAACTATTTGAGGACAAGATTACGTAAGGTAAAACTGTAAATATAATTTGGTGCAGGTCTGTTCATGGTTGCTGTAATATTGTTACGTGAAATCTAATTAGAATGCCAGTTTATCACTTGAACCTGTTATAAAGTGAAAGGTAAAGTTTGTGCAACATCTTTAATGTAAGCTTCCTGAATGTAATATGAAGCCTGTCTTTTAGTGAAATTTGTTGGAATTTGTGATTGTTTTTACTTGCCAATCTGAGGACAAATTGCTGAAACTTGAGCAGCTAAGTTTAATTTGCTTTTATTTTCTTGTTTTGTATTTTTCAGAAATTATGAGTTCATCTTTTTTTATTCTAAGATACTTTATTTAATAAAAGAACATTCTGTTTGTTGTTTTTTTGTTGGTGATCATAGATTGAAAACTTTACTCTGCATGTCCTTGAGAAAGAAAAACAAGACTCTGGTCTGCTGACATCTGAGGAACTGAAATTTGCTGAAGAGTATGCGTCCGTCTGTTTGTTTTTGCTTTATTTACGATCAACACATCGTGTTGCTGGAATTGTGTATGACAAAATTAGTTTTCCTTATCTTTGTAATGCATCCAAAGAGTCAGTGCATATTACTCATTCATTCTATGGACTTGTATAAGGCTGCTCTAAGTAAACTACTCAGGAGCATTCCCAACCCACAGATTTATGAAGCAAAGTTTGATTGGTCAGATGTAATAAACACAGATTTGAAAGGAGCTTGTTCCAGATGGACAGCCCTACATTATTATTAAATGCAATTTACAGCACATCTCTGCGGAATGTCAGGCATTACAAGGATACATTTACTGTGGTTGTGTTTGAGTGTCTGTTTATTATACTTTTTTAGCATTTCAAATAATTGAATGACTAAATGAATTTCTGACATGTTTTTTCTCTGTGTTATGTTTGTATGTGCACTTGTTATATGTAGCGCCCCTTCAAGCTCGCTACTCAGAGGCGCTCCCGAATGCAGAGCGGACACTGCATCGGAGTTTCACGCCGAAGCGCTGAGCTATTGTGAGTGAAGGACTTGCCCAAGGTCCTTACGCAGCTAGGTGGATTCGAACCTCGAACCTTCCGGCTCCAAGGCAACGATGCCACCACTACACCACCGCGCCCCACTAGGTGCAGTATGTTTATTCTGGAAACTTGATTTAGCTTAGCGTGTTTAGTAAGGGTTGCATTTCCTGTATACATTTTAGTTATCAGTCATCAATCGAGGCGCATTTCAAGACGTTAGCTCTCAAGCACATGCCGCACAATCTACAGACACTTGACAAAAAACAAACAGGTCAGTTAATTTGTTGTCACGAAAAAGACAAAGAAAAATGATGAGCAGTCACTTTAGACCAAGCAAGGATATGATTGGTCCTGATGGCCTTATATGCTGATATTGACAATTGGGAATGGGCATCCAGTCTCACTGTTCACTTAACTTTTGACCGACTGTGTACTAAAGTCAGTGTAGTCATTTCATGACATAGTTTTGCTAGTAGAACAGAAATTTTGAAAAGTCCACGTCTTAGAGACTCTTGGTCCAGCATACTAAACCACTGGATTATCTCAGACTATGACTGCTAGCTTTTATGCCCAGTCAGCAGAAGGTATTTATGACTATGGCAAGCAAACCTAGAAACCTGGCTGTGTGTTGTCCTTAGTTTGCAGTAATGACAAACTGTATTAATATATTGCGCTATGCGTGCATTGACAGGATTGTGTTTAGAATGTTTTTGTGTTACTGTGTTACATTTTTCAAAGTCTCATCTCTTCAAGAGTTTCTCCTCCAATCCTACTTCCTGTCTGTGGTCTTCTGGTAAGCGGACTGGGACGTCCACTGACTCCACTCAGTATCTCTAAGCAACTCCTCTGATGTAATGCACTGCTCATGAATAAGGTGGTGCCCTGTGCTTGGCTTTTAATTACGGCCTTTGTAGTATTGAGTTTACAAGGTGTAATCTTTTAACTGAGCAGTTATTGACTTGCGTGCATTCGATGACTCTACCCGCAAGGATTAGCTGCCACTCTCTCTTCATAACTCAAATTCACTTCCTTTAAAAAATGACTTTTTCATCTTCTTCTTTTTGTTCTCTGCCCTTAGGCAAGTTCGAATGTCTGGCGTCTCCATTCTTCCCTGTTCTGTGCATTCCTTTTCAGCTTCTGATAACCGTCTTTCATCATCCAGTCCAACAGTCTTTGTCTTGGTCTGCCTCTCGTTCTTTTCCCCTCCCCTTTTTCATCCGCTTGGATATCTAGCTGCATCTTCTCCTAGCTATAATTGACTAACTGCACCTCAAATTCTCAATAATAATAATAATAATAATTTGTTTTTATGTACGTATCTAGCAATACATCCCAACCTCGACAGCTACGTTTTTCTGAGGGTGGACGAGGATGTGGAAGGCGTCAACACAGAGGAAGAAACAGACGATGCTCGGTTGATATACTGCTTTTCTTGCTCAGTTTATTTTATACCATATACAGAACCTTTAACCCACATCTTTCTCAGTGGCTTGCCCTAGAACCTCTTATTGGACTGGGAGCGCTTCTGAGTAGATTACCTTGAAGGTGCGCTATATAAAAGGTCAATAATAATAACAATAATAATAATCTATATTCTTTCGGCCACTTTTAGATTAAGGCCACTGCTTTTTTACTATAAGTATTACTTGTATGTATGTATGTATGTACATGTATGTATGTTCACTTGTTATGGAGCCCCTTCAAGATTTCTCCTCAGAAGCGCTCCTGAATAAAGTGCGGACACTGAATTGGAGTAATCTGTTCTATGTAGTTTTCTATCTGTAATATTGCTTATTACCGGTACTTTGTTGAAACAGGAGTCTGGTTACTTCTGAGTCTGCCATTTGTCCCCAAATACGCTCCTAACACTTCACGCTGTATTTTCTTTTATAGATTTTTTAAATCAATGAACAAAGATGAATGTAAGAAATGACAAATGTTTCTGATTGTTCTGTTATTACATTGTTATAATGTACATGTTCTTTGCATGTGGCACACGTTTCTCAAATCGCTGTTTAAACTGTTTTTTCTGCAGAGACGTTGTTGACTTCGTTACGGGAGACCAGCACCTCATGTGTTACAGACCTGTGGCCGATTTGATCATCAAAGATAAAGTGACGCTGATATAGGCTTTCATCTTGGACTACTATCATCACCCAACATCATGTTGTATCCAGTTCTTCTACCGCTGATAACATTCTGCTGTGTACAGGTTTCCTGAAGAAATTATTGACATTTCAACAGAATGTGGTCAGCAGATGCCAAAGTCCAGACAGACATGACTCATCGAAGTTTAACATGTCGGGACACTTGTGGAGTTTAGCCAGCGGCTAATCTTAAGACTGTAATGATGAGCTGAATTGGTTTCCCAGTCTCTGTTAGCGCACATTCGTCGTTAAAGGGTTAAAGTGACCATTTCAAAATTAGCACCTTAGAGCTGTTATGGTGTCAATCTGTCAGTTTGCTCATCCTACTGATAAAACTTGAAGAACGTCACTTAAATACAGACAGTTTTAAAGTTAAAGTAAGATGACCAATGTAAAGTTACATGCTTTTAACTGATGTCTAGTGCCGTTAAATTCCAATGTTCCAATGTTTATGTACAGAAGTTCCCTACGTTACCAACACAGTGCACTGTGAACTTTGTCTATTAATTACGAATTAATGTTGAACCTACAGTTGGGTGCAGCTTTTCACTTACCTGTAATCACTGTTGTGCATTTAAATTTATCAGTCAGCATCATAAAAATTTTAAACAGTGAATCTTTTTTTAGAAGATACTGTCGTGCACTCTATACAAATACACATTGAGCGTTTGGTAAAGTTTAAGCTTTGCACAACGACCACGTGCGGAAATATAATTTCATAAACATTATTGTCATGTTCAGCATTCGGTTAGACTGGGTGCTTTTGTATGAAGGTCCATTGTAATGAGCTGTTTTAAAACTGGTAAACGAGAGTATTTGCAGTTTGTTGCATTTCAGGTTTGTTTGTAACGCACCCGTTTTTACTTTACTTGGCAGCACCAGGTACATGCATGTACTTGTTTGGATATAGTCCAGGCACTACAACAGAGAAGAACAGTTACACTGAGCTTGGCTGGAAATCTTACTGACATGCATTTATTTTATTCTGACAAGTGAATTTTGCTTCTGAAAGGCTTTTTTATGTGAGAAGCCCTTTATAAGTGGTCATAAAAAATACAATATATGAATAATGGTCCAAAGGCTTTTTGGTGTTAGAAGCCCTTTATAAATGGTTGTAAAAATACAATATATGAATAATGGTGCAAATGCTTTTTGATGTTAGAAGCTCCTTATAAATGATCATAAAAATACAATAATGAATAATGGTCCAAAGGCTTTTTGATGTGAGAAGCCCTTTATATTAAAAGTGGTCATAAAAATGCAATATATGAATAATGGTCCAAAGGCTTTTTGATGTGAGAAGCCCTTTATAAATGGTTATATTTAATACAATAAAAATTATATGAATAACGCCCCTATGTATATAGCTTACGTATGCCAATTGCAGCAATCTCGTATGGATTGTATGCAGAGCGTGCATGCTTGATGTCGTCTGGCATGTCTGGATGGTACTGCGGTCGCTGGAAGGCAATGCGATAGTTGGTGTCAAGAGTGTACTCAGGGTGCGGTATGACCAAATCTGAAAAACAAATGAAAAAAGGAAGTTGGTCTGTTTGCAAGTCGGCTTCATTCTTGTGACGTGTTGCACGCATTTTGTGGTTTCTCAAGTTGTAAATTTTTTTTGTTAATGATGTCGGTATAAAATAATTTTTTATCATGCAGTCCTGTGAACTTTGAATAATTCTGCGTTTGCCTGCATTGGTCCATCCCTCTCTAGGGAATGAACTTCCACCATCAACTCTGCGTTTCTCTGTGGTGGTCTTTTCACACCTTTTCTTGCCTCAAATCACCTTTTTTCTCAGGGTCAATCCCACAGGGAGCACTTCTGAAAGGCTTTTTGCGGAGAGAAGCATGTTATAAATAGTCATATACAATATTCAGGGTTTAAAGTGGGTGGAAACGGCGTTCCCACTGCTCTGGAAATTCCTGGCTTGTGCTCCCACTGCTCACCATGCATGGAACGCTGGAAAGACGGGCATTCCAATAAAACTCTTCAGCGTTCCCACTGCTCATCCAAACCATGTTAACCAACGACAATACTTTGGTTATGGTTCGCGACAGCGTACACTTATTTAAGCATAGGTGGTCAGACACGACACAGATTGATGAGAAATCCAACACAACATGCATAAATATTAATGTCTAAAGATGAGGTTGATGTGAAATGTTTCCTACCTTTCTCAACGTAAGGCTCCTCCGTTTTCTCTGTACCCTTTGAAACATAAATTTTATTGTAAATAAGTAAGAAACTTTATACATGAACCATTCTTAAATTACCGTACCCTCAACAGATTGTTATTTTTAGATGTTCAGTTTAAAAATATTATGTTTACTTTGTATGAACCTGAGGCTTAACGCTTTAACAACGAACTGTGTTTGTTTTTATCAGTCACTTTGTGTGCACTGTTGTCATTAAAGAATTAAAGTGTTAAAAATTCAAGTGTTAGACTTCCTTTATCTGCACTTCGGTGAGAGTCCAGACAGGGATATCCCAATTATGATTGTTAGTACATGAAGATTTAAAATAAGTATATTTTTAATATAACCAGCTCTGGTTAACAAGTATCATAATGCAATAATTCACATTTATAGCATCAAAAAACTAATGTTAAACATACTAACAAGACAAATTATAGTATCTTAACACCATTGGAAGGGTAGCGGAAGTGATCCCGCATCCGCGCGCTCCTCATACCACAGTGCTCACCATTACCCTAACACATCCTCATGAGAGCTGATAAAAAGAAGTATGATTTGGTTTCTTCAGCCGGGCGTAACTATAGTATCGGGGACCGAATGACCACTAACCCTAACCGACCCTCACGACGCATATAATCTGACCTAACCGACCCTCACGACGTCTAACCTGAGCCCTAACCGACACGTCGGACCCCGATAGGGCCGATATATATATATATATATATATATATATATATATATCCTAGTTATGCTCTTCAGTCGCTGTCTGTTGTTACTTTATCTTAACAATGGCGCCTACCTCTGTCTTCACGTCGCCTCCCATATCTGCTTTTCTTTTACTCAACGGATGTGTGGAATCGAACGCTCGGTAAGCATTCATCATTTCCGTCATCGGATAATGATTCCTCTTCGTAAATACATTCGCCATCGTAGCGTAGCTACAATTAGCAGAACAGCAGCCTAACTAAGCCTGTCTTCTAGTAAAGTCTCCACGTTGTAAATAAATTTTTCATACAATCAAATTTAAAAGGACGCGTAATTTTTACGTCATAGACCTATAAATAGGTTTATAAAGAAAATGACCAAAGATTATTAATATATTCGTTTATTTGCAAAAAACCTGATCGACTCACGTAGGCTACCGCGCTATCAGGTACAAAAGCAACAATGATCAAATGAAACGGGCCTAGCCTAGCTATGCCTAAATTAAGATTGTGCCCACTGTCCGTAGGCCTAGGCCTATGTCTGTTGAATTTATCTTAGAAAAAGTGTAGAAATGACATAAAGACTGATTTCAGATTGCCCATAAATCTAGGCCTATACTTAGCTGGGCTAATAGGATTAGGCCTAGGTAATTTGCCATCATTAGGCTACTGAGTATAGGTGTACAGGACGAGATGTAGCCTAGGCATATAGCCTGACAATAGGCCTACAAGTTGTGATTCCGTCTAGGCCTATTTGCATTTATGGACTGCAATGCTGAGAGTTAATAAGGCTATCCTTAAATAATTGATTAATGGGACTAAATGCTGCGCCCAAACCAAAGCATAAATACATATTTCGAAACAAACGAAAATGCTGCTTGAAAAGTGAAAACAAAATATTTAATTCAATACCTGCGTGTAGGCCTAGTAACAGTATTCCTTTCTATGTTTGTCGCGAAAGTTACAAAATAAAGGCGCTACAAAATATTTGTAGCTACCCAGTTGGGTAAATATGGTGGCCATCTTCCCAACGATCATCGCAGGCGGTGTATTGAGTGCGTCTTTGATAATAAGTTCAGATTTTCAACAGTGGCTAACCTTTTATATGCGGCGATAGAAAGTATTTTTCATAAATTGTAAGTATGCCTGAAACTCGCTTACTTCTAGTTGTAGTGGTTTATCTAGTTAATGCAAAGATTTTAGGTAATTCTTTGGGGCAATCACTGCCCATCACTGATGACAGTGGCCTACAACTGCCCTACATGTCTACTAGCCTACATATAGGCCAGTCAAAAATACGGGAAATTCATCATGAACCCGAGAATTTACTATGGCAGACCTTTTTTGGCAGAATGGTGTACGTAAATACCCTACTAAACTACAGTAAAAATGCTAAGAAATTCCAACATGGGGAAATATGTTTAAATCGTGAATTATTGTGATGAAAATTATGACTGTGCGTATAGCGTTTCGCTTAGTCATCGCCTTTGCTTATAAGCGTGACCTTAAGTGCGGGGTAGTTATTGACCACACGCTGCAAAGTTATTGCATAAAATTTTATTTTTTGGTCTCCATAGTTCAGATAATAAATATATTATTCGATATCTAATTTTTTTAAATCGGCAATTTCACTGTGTTTCCAGCAGATAAATCGAATTACCGCCAGTCATTGATATGTAAACAAACTCGTTCGGCCTATCTGTTAGTGCTTTTGGTCGTCTGCTACAAACTAAATTAATTTTTAAAATTATTTCCCCATATCGCATTTTCGTAGCATTTCTACCACATGTTTTTTAGTCCATTTCGAAACTTTTTGTGCAAAAATTTGCCGGCCATAGTAAATCTTCGGGTTCAAGACTTAATTGACCGGACTAATAGTACATATCAGGGGCGCCGTTAGGCGTACGCACTTACGCAAGTGCGTACAGCGGGAAAAGGCAAAAAAAATTACAAATTGTAAATTAAAGAATTAAAGCGTGAAATATTATAAGCGATGAAATTCTGTTTAATCTATTATCTGGTGATACCTCATAATCGCCAGTAGGCATATACGGCAGGGCTTAAAGTGTGTCAGGACGGTCATTGACGGCGTCCAGGCACTTATTTTCGAGGCTGGACGCCGTCCTGCCACTTATTTGGCCAGGACTGCCTGGACGGTCGTCCATGACTGCATGGACGGCGTCCATTGCTTTACGGACGACCGGCCATGACTGCCTAAAAATGGCTCCATTTGAGGTCGACACAGCCAAAAATGCGCTGGTCGCTGGGGCTCCGCCCCAGACCCCGCTGCGGGAGCTTACGATCAAGACAAAAACCTTTCTATTTTACACTAACATTTTGATTTCTATTGTTTCTAATCTCCCCTCAAAATTCAACCTCTCCTCCGCTTGCACTCACCTCTGCTGCTTTCCATTCACGACTGAAACCCGAACTCTTCAAGCTATCCTATCCACTGTATCCAGATTCCAATCAGTTTTTATCACCCAACTACCACCGTCACCGACAACCACCGTAGCACCATGCTGTCTCCTCGGCTTGACCTCCCCGGATTTTGACCTGGCACCGGACTTGATTTGATATAGCGCCGGTGAATAAGCTGGTCTCCCTGACGTGGCTTTTGTGGGCGCTGAGAAATTCTCGAAGATTTACATTACATTACATTATCCTGGTAGTATAGCTTGCGACACTAAAAAACACTTTTTTGAAGTTTTCGCGACTTTGTCGTTCACAAATAGCTGACAAAAAAGCCTTAAAATGGCTCAATTTGAGGTCGACACAGCCAAAAATGCGCTGGTCGCTGGGGCTCCGCCCCAGACCCCGCTGGGGGAGCTTACGACGCTCCCCAGACCCCCTATAGTCGGGACGGGCTTCGTGCCTTCGGCACTCGCGACTTCGCGCCTTCGGCGCCGCCACTGACGACCAATTACAATACAGCGTCCTGGCACTTCTTTTTTACACTTTAAGCACTAATATATGGTATATATATATATATATATATATACAATATATTTAAGCTCGTATCGACCGCTGTTCGCTTCATATTATTTTGTGCAAGTTGTGCGTACAGAAAAAAAATCCTGGCGGCGCCGCTGGTACATATGCTGTCCTGTGAATAGAGTAAAATATAACTTATATAAATTTGTAGAGGAAATTTTTTAGAAGGAATGTCCTGTCGACTGATGGAGAGAAAGCCATTTTATTTTGATTACCTTCAAGCGATTAGTTTTTCTGACGTTGTGCCTGCTATTTTAGTAGAATTTTAATATTTAAAGCTGTTTGTTGTTGGAGGTCTTCAAGTCTTGACCTGCCGTCTACATTATAATCTAGTGCAGACAAAATCATCACCGAAACCATGTCTGGTGAGAAGAACGATAAGAATAAGAAACTGTTGTCACCGTAAGTGAAGGTTTTTGTCATTGGATTTCTACAGTTTCAAGTCATTTTTGCATGGTCTGCAATAATATTGATGATCTATTCAGAATCACCAGCTGTGTGTTTCATCCATGGATAGTTTTGGAACATGTTCTTGGTTATTAATATAGCTTCCAAGAGGGTCCTATCTATAACAATTAATTAACTGTCAAAGAGATTAAACAGTGATTTATGGTAATTGTTAATAGGGCCTAAGTCAAGGTATGTTTATTTCAGAGCATTTGAAACAATAATTGACAATTATATGAGATTAAACGTAAACACCTTATATGGAATATGACAAGCTTGCTTTCTGAAACATAACTTTTTCATTATATTTTTTAACGTGACAGCGGTCTTGAAGTAAGGCGCCAATCTACTGTAACAGAGACCACACCCAAGAGGTTGAGTCATGGGGCAAAGAAACAGTCGGTTCGAAAATCAGAGCTCAATTTCTTCAAAGCCTGCACTAAGGTAATTGTACCAAAATTATGTCTTCTCTTTCTTGTATTACTTTACAGTACACCTTCTTGTTTTTATTTGAAGCAGAAATTATTTTGTGTGGTTAGATATTTTGTTTAGGGAAAAGTTACATAATTTGGGCATGTGCTGCGAAAGAGTGGAGGTTGCCTATATAGAAAGGAAGACTATTATAAGAGATATATAGGGTTATTGGATGAGAAACTCAAAGAAGAGATATGAACGCATGACATTAAGTCATGAACTGAATTATTGTCGAGGGAAACTAGAGACAAAAGCACATCTGAAGTAGACCTAGAATTGTCCATAAAATGACCAATGTCCATGGTGGGGCTAATCCTCGACTTTGGGGCAGTTATGGATAACCCAAGACAATTAAGGCTTAAAGAGAAACTCTTGAAAGGTAAACCTGCTCATGTTCATAGGTATGTTAATTCGTCTCTGGTACACCAGGTACAGAACAATCAAAATGACTTTTAATGTGACTAAAGTTACTAAACTGATTTGAACATTAACCTCTCATAAACTATGTATGCCTACATGTCAGTGATCACTTTGGCTGCATGTGAAAGGTGGCATTGTTGTGGATCTTTTTTATAGGTGGTGAATAAGCTAGGGGAAGATGTGACCCCAAAGCCGCTGACTGAACACCTTCTGCGAAGGTATGGTCAGATGGGCGATTTTGGTTCCTTCCATCAGATAGTAAGTTCATCTTTCCGTATTGGTATTATACTTTGTATTTCAACTTGTTACGGCTGTTGTTGTCTAATATTTAGTATCAGGTAATGATTTATGAACATTCCCATATTGTTGTTACTGTTTTATAACAAATGGTGTCAATTGAATCGGTTGTAAGTCATTGTCTCATATCTTAAATAGCATAGTAATCTAATGATAGACAACATTAAATTGTATTAAAATCTTTAGATGTTAATATATTATTATTATGCATCAATAAATCCAGTGTAATAAAAAAGCATTATTATTATTATTTTTATTATTATATTCCTTTTTATTCTGCTTATTGCCTTTGTTTTGATTGAAAGCTCATTGTTATTGGAATATCCTACTTATGGAAGGTGGTTCACTTCAAAGTGGCTTTTGATTGATGTTTTGTGCTAAACTGATGCAAATCAATTTAGATTAGATTAGATTAAACTAGTTAGAATGTTGGAATTGATTTTTGTTTTTGTGTTCCTTGGCAGGCCTCTGAGTATTTGATGTCACAAGGATCGTTTGTGCAGAGCAGCAGTATGTTCGGTCATACAAGGTAACTGAATTTAGGGTGAGAATTGCCATGGGAGGGTTCAAGCGCCCTATAGTCTTTGTTAGGGCTCCCCAACTCCACGTAACACCAACATCTTACCCATCAGTTATTTTTCTACAATTCCAATACTGTCTGAATTTGCCTTTACCATTTCAAAATGACCAATGACCATGGACAAATCAGTAAGTAAGTTTGTAGGTGCCCTATGTATTATGATAAGGGATCTAGAAAAGTCTAGATTAGGGTTCGTTAGGTTATTATACACAGCACTTTATTTATTTTATTTTTTAAAATATTTATTTCTTCATTTATATAGCGCCCCTTCAAGCTTTCTACTCAAAGGCGCTCCCGACTACAATGCGGACACTGCATAGGAGTTTCACACCGAAGTGAACAAGCAATTGCAAGTAAAGGACTTGCTCAAGGTCCCTATACGTGGCGACTTGAGGTGGATTCGAACCTGGAACTCTCCTGCTCCAAGCAACCGAATCGCGCCACACTACAGTTTAGCATGTGAGGCGCCCTTGTAACGGCATGGCTGTGTTACGGCGCCATAAATAATCGTCATTGTTATTTATTAATTATTAATTAATTATTATTACACCACTGCACCCACAAACACAAGTACGGTACTGCTTTGTTCTGTTTCAGGTCCAGTGCTTCTCACATCATGGCCCAGTCTGGTTCTTTTTTTGATGACATTTATGATCAGACCGTGGACCAATCTGTAGTTGTACATGGTGAGTCCTAAGAGTGCATTTTGATAAAGTGAAATGTTTAATTAATTGTCGCAGATTTGTATAGTGGAACGGTGTGAAGAATCTGGTATGTAGGTCTGCAGTTCAATCAGGGGTTATTTTAACGTGCAGCTGGACACAAAGTGTGTAGTTGGAAAAGAAATTTGTGCAGTTGAAAATAAGAGTTTGTGCAGTAACTCATAGTGTTACAGTGAACGAAGGACTACAAAAGGGTAATCAGTTTTTGGGGGCCGGGAAAATTTCAAAAATGGTCATATTTTCACGGAATTTCGACGATCAAACATTTGGTCCGGACGGAGTTCCAAAAATTTCTTAGAATCACCTCTGAGTTCAATGCCAGGCCATCATCAAAAAGATGATTGTTGAGTCTTGGACACAATGAGAGCAGGATTGAGCTACGAAGTTCTTGTGTTCAATAGCAACTTATTGCACAGGATCTTCCCTCTACTGAGCAGGGTGTGCTCATTGTTCCTTTTGCCCCCCACTGCTACCAAGGTCCACGGAGAATTGTGCCTTCTCCTGTGGTTGGCCTCTTGCTTTGGAACAGGATCCCTCTGGTCTGTACCGCTCTCCCACAGTCCACTCTGACTCTTTCTATGTGCATCTCAAAACTGTCCTCTTTAGCCATGCTGGGCTGGAGTTGGGAGCGCGTCTGAGTAGTCGTCTTCAACAGGCGCTATATAATAATAAATCTTCATAATGAATGGATGAATTAATGTGTTATTCATTTGACAGAAAAGACCCAGCAAATTTGGAAACATCCTTCATGTACCTAGTATATAAATGTTCTAAGTGAATGAAATTAATGAATGATTCGAGTTCCTATTTTGCTATGGTCGGTCCGTCTTTCTGGAATAAGTTGCCTATTAGTCTCCGTAATGAACTTCTTTGTCTTTCTTTGCCCCTTTTCCGCAAGCGTTTGAAAACCATTCTCTTTGATTATGGTTTGGTGTCAGGTCGGGAGCGCCTCTGAGGAGTTCTCTTGAAGTGGTGCTATATAAATGTTCAATTACAATTACGATGAAGTGGTTGTGTTCAGGTTTGGACTCACCATCGGAGGAGTCGGATGCGTACGACGCAGCGAAGTTGGCTGCGACGGAAGCGGATCTCAAGGCTCCAGTGGAGATCATCCTCACGGACACGGATATCATCTGGCTGGTCGATATCGCTGGTGATATCGAGTCGTCTGAGAGCGAATATGCGGACGCTATCCGAAGCAGCAACGAGATTTATAAGGAGGCAGGTTTTGACTGTACATGAGGATTGTGGAAAAATAATTAACTGGTGGATCAGACTATATGATCCACTTTGGGGGGGGGGGGTTGAGGGGGATGTGATCCTCTCTTGTTACATTTTTAATGACACTGCCATATCAAAAAGATGATTAGTGACACGGCGTGACGCCCTCCTCCTGTATCCAGGCTTGGGACTGGCAGAGGCAGAGAACAACCAGTGGTGGAGTTGGGGTTGGGATGTGAAAAGTAGACTTTACTATGGGCCTTAGGCCTGTTGCCATACTTTTAGTGCACATCTTTTTCGCTCCCTTTGTTCGACTGAACAAAGTCTGCCCTCAGGTCCTTTTGCTCACTTTCTTGGTGGGTGGGACCCTCGACCTGGAATGGTCTTCCTCTGACACTCTGCTTCCTTTCTAAAAGTCCTCAGGCTTTCCTCTCTCATCTTAAGGCAGTTTTATTTGGCCGTTCTGAGGTTGGGAGCGCCTCTGAATAGCTCCCTTGAAGAGGCGCTATGCAAATGCATTTAAGGAATGAATTGACGAATGAATTAAGAAAGAGTAGTGGTAATTCTCACCCTGAGTTACTTTTGAGGAGCACTGAGCACTTGGATTAGGAAACTAGTCCACACTTAATTATGTTTGGCCGTGCTGGAGTCGGGAGCACCTCTGAGTAGTTACCTTGAAGAGATGCTATAATTATGCTTAATTATGGTTGAAGTGCGCTTGACAAATTTGTAGTTGAGTCTTTGTTTATATTTTCGTTTGTTGAAGACTTTAGGTTGACATACAGCAACTGCATTTTATTCCATGGGACGGATGTCTTGTCGGTAGACTAAGCTCAAGAATAGGCTAAAGGCGTTAAATTTTGCCTAAAGTTTGTCCAATTGGTATGACGTGTTCTAGTTTTGACTCGATAAAAAGAAGGAAACTCATTTACTTCGGTCATTTGATGAGAAAACAGGGGGGCTGTATGGAGAAGGAAATAATACAGGGTACGATGTCGGGATCAAGGGCAAGGGGAAGACCGAGGATGGGTTGGATCGCTAATGTCATCACATGGATGGAACTACCATTCGAGCAGATATTGAAGGAGACGGAGGACAGGAATAAGTGGCGAAGACATGTCCATGAAGCGACCAACCCTCGAATCGAGGAAGGTTAAAGACAAGACAAGACAAGTTCTAGTTTTGTGTCAGACTGTATGTGCTGTGTATTTCATGGTGGTTGCATAATTATTTTATGTATCCAGTAAAGCTGAGCAATGAGCATGTCAGACTACTGAATTGATATCTTATTGAATGTAAAACTTCTAAATTCCTCAGTGCTGTACAATTGCCGTGTCAGAGAGACCAGCTTATGCACTGGCAGTGGCACCATATATTATCATATCAAGTCCACAAAAGCCAAATTGCATAATGAGTTATAAGAAACTCCAAAATAATATTCAATGTCTTTGTAAAGAGAAACTCTGCATGGGGGAAAAACAGTTAACAAGTAAACACTGGTCCAGAGAATTGTTTCTTATTGCTGTTGCTTAACAGTTGCTGAAGAGCATACAGGGAAATGAGAGGTACATAGGAAAGGGAATGGGTACAATCAGCACACCACGCAAGACGAAAGGTGTTCAAACTTCATCTGACACCTATGCTGTGAGTTGCATGTTGTAGAACTTGACTTTTTAAAATTATTGTTTCTGTGTGTTTTATTTATTTAATAAACTGTGTTATATTTTGAAAAAATAATTCACTATTGTTTAATTTTAACCTAAAACATGAGAAGAAAAACTTGTCCAACATTTGCCACCTATGCTGTGAGTTGCATGTTGTAGAATTTGACTTTTTAAAATGATTGTTTCTGTGTGTTTTTTATTTAATAAACCGTGTTATATTTTGATTAAGGAATTCATTATTATATTGTTTAATTTCAACCTAAAACATGAGAAGAAAATACTTGTCCAACATTTGCTGCTCTTTGTTAAAAGTGCTATCATGCTGCATTTGAAGTATCTGACTATACTACTATAGATATACTTGTACTACTGCTACTGCTACTATTTACTACTAATATTACTGCTGGATAACTACTGTTGTAACTAATAATAATATTATTTGACTACTGCTATTAAGTAAAAGTATCTAGCTGTACTACTATAGATATACTTTTGCCACTATTTACTACTAATATTACTGCTGGATAACTACTGCTGTCACTAATAATATTTGACTACTGCTATTAAGTAAAAGTATCTAACTGTACTACTATAGATATACTTTCGCCACTATTTACTACTAATATTACTGCTGGATAACTACTGCTGTCACTAATAATATTTGACTACTGCTATTACTGCTAGATAACAAGCAGAACAGCCATCATGTAAATGTAGGCAAATACCAGACAAGAATTCTTCTTGAGAGCGTGCCTCGGCATTGCACTGCTTATGATGTGATGAGAAATGCAGCCAGTTGCTTATTCAAAATCTGAGTGCTAAAAAAGTCTTATTCAAAGTCTGAGTGCTAAAAAGTCTTATTCAAAGTCTGAGTGCTAAAAAGTCTTATTCAAAGTCTGAGTGCTAAAAAGTCTTATTCAAAGTCTGAGTGCTAAAAAGTCTTATTCAAAGTCTGAGTGCTAAAAAGTCTTATTCAAAGTCTGAGTGCTAAAAAGTCTTATTCAAAGTCTGAGTGCTAAAAAGTCTTATTCAAAGTCTGAGTGCTAAAAAGTCTTATTCAAAGTCTGACTTGCCAGCTACATATACGATTTTGGATTTAGCATAGTTTTTAAAAAAAATGTTGACTGCCTTTATGTGTTCTATGAATTACATACGTATATTACTATGTATGTAACCAAAATGCGGATAGCAATATTGGTTTTAAAAAAATATTCATATATATCTTTATCTTATAAATTACGCTTTAGAACAGCTGGTAATACTACTATTGCTTGCTATAGGTGGTACATGATTTTATTCATGTATTATTCAGTGAATGCCTATCAGACACTGCATTTATTGATGCTTTTAGAGCAAATTGGTGGAAGCTTCGTGGAGCAACATCTATGATACAAATGGTCCTTTTCTGGGAAAAGAAGAAGCAGGTATATAGCACAGTGCAATGTGACCTGTGATTCGCTTTATTGTTTGCCCACTATAAAATTGGAGAATAATATCAATCCACCAGTCTGTTTGCATGTATTTGTTTGTATGTGCACTTGTTATAGCACCCCTTAAAGCTCACTACTCAGAGGCGCTCCCGACTACAGGGCGGACACTTCATCGGAGTTTCATGCCGAAACATTGAGCAATTGGCTAGAACCGCAGAAATGTCATTAAACAAAGATATTGCGGGGTGTAGTGGTGAGTTCGGTGTCCTTGGAGCCGGAGGGTTCGAGGTTCGAATCCACCTCAAGCCGCCGCGTATGGACCTTGAGCAAGTTCTTCACTTGCAATTGCTCATGCGCTTCGGCGTAAAACTCCGATGCAGTGTCCACGCTGTAATCGGAAGCACTTCTGAGTAGAGAGCTTGAAGGGGCGTTATAACAAATGCGAGAAATAAATAAACATTGACTGGTTTAGCATTCTCGCAAAGTGTAGTTAAATGACTAGTTGATTTTCTTCAAATTTGCAGCTGAGAAGCTGAATGAAGAAGTGGCTGAACTCATAGAACAACAGGTGGTCGCCAAAACCGAAGAGGATGCTTCTGCTGCTTTGGTTGTGGAAGTTGCGGAGAAACCGGAAAGCGACCGCCCTTCCGTTGAAGTCTCTGATCCACAACGGAAAACTGGTTGGTATAGTGGATCCATCAGAAACTAATGATAATTTAGTGGTGGTGGTGGTGGTGGTGGTGGTGGTGGTGGTGGTGGTGGTGGTGGTGGTGGTGGTGGTGGTGGTGGTGGTGGTGGTGGTGGTGGTGAATTATATGAAAATGCAAACAATAAAATTCTACTCTTGATCCTCGTTTTTCACTAAGATCGACCATTAGCTCACTGATATTATTCATGTAACATCAGCCTGGTTTTGTCCGATCGCCTCACATATAATTCGTGTAGACTCAAGAACCAATGCATTGGAGCAGTCTTCCAGTCCATGTGAAGAATGCACTATTTCTGGAGACATTTAAATCACAGCTCAGGACTTATCTTGTGAAACAATGTACCAGTGACTCTTAGTAACTTTTTAAATTCGTGTACAGCACACTTTCCTTCAGCCTTGGCTTATATACGGCGTTATACAAATTGTTGGATTATTATATTATTATTATATTATTATTATTATTGTAGCTATGAAATTCATTTATTCATAATAGAGACTTATATAGCGCCTCTTCAAGGTTACTACTCAGGAGCGCTCCCAACCCAACCTCTGCAGATAAGTACTGTTCTAAGGCATGCTTTTCCACATTTCTTGTGACGTTTTCTTGACTGATTCGTGAAATATTCGTAAACATGAAATTACGAATTGCCATATATTATTCAAGAGATTTGGTTTGCCAGTTACAGCTGTGTGTCTTTATTTTCTGTGTAACAGTTGTTGAAGATGGGGGTTCTGCGGTGTCGCTAACCGATGTTCAGGTGACCTCCACTAGCCCCGTCATGGGTGGAACGGATGAGGCAACAATACTTAAGGTACAATTCTGATCAAAGACAATACAGGGTCTACAGAGTCCCATAATAATTGTGGTCAAGACCAAGGCTTTAAAGTGTGGCAGGACGGCCATGGACAGTGTCCAGGCACTTATTTTCAAATCTCTATGCCATCCTGCCACTTATTTGGCCAGCGCACCTGAAAAGGCGAGGGGCATCCAGACATTTTTTTACACTTTAAGCACTGGTCAAGACTCGGTATAAACTTTTCCAACCGAGCACTCTGAGTGGCGGCTTGATGCTGTAAATAGAATGCACTTGATTCCCTCCATTCGGTTTTTAGGTTGTTACGTGTTAGTTTGGTTTGAGTTCTATGATCCCCTGTAGCTGCTTGAAAACTTTCTTATTTCCGAGGGAAGGCTGCCACGCTGAAAGTGCATGTGAATAGTACTGTAAGAGACGCTCTATAAATAGTTAGTACTGTAAAACGTGCAGTATAAATTACCAGATAAGATACCGTAAAGTGAACTGTGTTAAAGTCCGGTTGGCAAGAACCATTAAATTACATTTGCGCGGTGTATGATATCAATGACCCTGGATTTTTCACATGTGAAATGAATGTTGAAAGTTGGTACAATTTGACATCAAGCAGACTGCTGATTTATGAAATGGCAATCTAATTATTCAATTGCTTATTGAAATAGCTTAAAAATCAATTAATTTGTGTGCATGTGTTGTATTTATGTGCATAATAGATGTAAGTATGTGTGTATGCATGTGTCTCAGCATTTTTTTAAGGGCACATCTGTAATATAAGCGTTGATGAAAATTTGTAAGAATAGATAAGGATCAAGTGACATACATGATGACAATATGATTTCATTGTATAAAAACAAGCTTACTTGTTCAACCAATTCACAATTTGCTTCTCCAGTTCACTCACTCTCAACATGCTCATCTCATACAAAGTATGGACGACCTTTTGTTTCCAATCATTTTGTGTAGGATTAGTGTCGTTGGTTTATGTCTGAGGCGTTTTGGTCCATTTAGTCGTGGCTGGGCTGGGAGCGCCTCTGAGTAGTTTCTTGAAGAGGCGCTATATAAATTCTAATAAATAATGAATGAATGAATTGTAGAGTGACTCCTTCGGGAAGAGTCTTTTTGTGATGGAGAGGGTGATCAACGTTAACACTTACCATAAGATACTCACTTCTTATCGAGGATTGCCGTCGATCTTTGGTAAGCTATGGGCTAATCTGTAAACATGTCTAGCCAGTTGTAGAAAGTGAATTATCAAATGAGTAGTATTGTGTGTGAATGGGCCAGGCTGAGAATTGTTGGGGAGGTAGGGGGTTTCAACCCCCCCAGTCGTTCTTAGAGCCCCATAGTAGAGTCTGTTTTTCACACCCAAATTCCAAGTGGATAATGGTCCAACCCCTCAGTTATTTTTCCACAGTTCTCACACTGGAATGGACATTGACATACTTAACAATATATGAATCATCTGCTGTAGATATGTGATTCATCTGCTAAAAACACAACTTATATCTGCTTTGAATGCATGATTCATGTCTTCTGTGAATATATGGTTCGTCTGCTATGAATATATATATGATTCATCTATCGGCATTGAAAATATATAATTCGTCCACTATAAACATAATATGAGTTGTCTGAATGCTGGTGATTATAATATATTATATATAGTTGAACCACATTAGAAGCTTTTGTGCTGTAAGCATCAATTGAATAGTTGAATGAGATTAAGTTTGGAATCAAAATGTTACTAACAAACACTGTTGTCACCAAACTCTAACAATTTATTTACTTTCTCTTTTCAAATAGATTATAACGAAGGTAAATAACTTCAACTGTGGAAGTAACCTAACAGGCAAGCAGCGAAGAATATTCCGACCGGAATAATAGATTTTTAAATAATAGTTTTCATTTATGTTATAGAAAACTTTTTCTTTTCAGATGAAGAGGAACCACCAGTTGTGGAAGTTGAGCAGTCTGAGCAGGCTGAGCAGGAGCCTGAGGAACAGCCTGAAAACTTAGACTTAGGTCCGAGTCTCAATCGCCTATGGTCTTACCGATGCTCCGTTACAAAGGGTCACAATGTCAGCTGCATAGGTTTTAACAAAGCCAATGCGGTGAGTGACTCTCAGTATTTGATTATCATTATTCTTGATGTATTTTTAGTACCTTGCTCATCAGTGCTGTAATATGCCAGCAAATTTCTGTCCAGGGTAACGGCCTCTGTTGTCATAGACCTTGGTCAAATCGGATTCATCATGTATTTTTAAAATGTTGGCATGCATTTATTAATTTTTTTTGCTTGCACTAGATTTCCTTATTTAGTTGGAGCCCCTTGGGGGATTTTTTCGTCATATGCTGCGAAAATCTGTACAAGGTGGATTACCATTTGTATTTATTTGCTCAGTGCACAGTTTGTGCAGTGTATTTTCTTTATGTTTTTGTTATTAATGTTAGTCAAAAACGTCAAGTAAGCTTGGGAGTTTCAGTTTAATGACACTGTGTGATAACAGGGGTAATTTGCATTGTACATATTTACTAGTAAATTTGTGCATCTTTGTACAGGATCTTTTGGCTGTCGGGTATTGCCAGTTTGAATATGCTAAGCAGAAACAAGGACTTATTTGCTGTTGGTCAGTCAAAAATTGTGAGGTAGGATGTCTGCCATTACAAAATAGTTTCATTACATTATCTGGTATATATGGCTGGCAGGTTTGGTTGAATCTGCAAGTGCTTCTGTATTCATAATTGCAAATTTATTTAAAATTAAATAATTTTAATTTTAAATTAATTTTTTTTTAAATTTTAAATTAAATTTTTAAAACCTAAATATTACCATTTTGCGATTATGTAGTTGCGAGATTCTGAAATTAAATGCATATATGTTCTTGTATATTTAAATTTGATTTATATATAATGGGTAATAAATTATATGCATTATTTATTGCCCTGAAATGTTTTAGTTTCCTGAACGCATTTATCATACAGCAGTGGGAGTGTCAGCAGTTTCCTTCTGCATCAAACAACCATGCCTTTTGGCCGTGAGAGATTTTCTTATTCTTAATGCTTCGTAGTTACTCAATTAATTCTATATACATGTAGTTAAAAATTAATTAATCAGTTAGATAGACACTTCATAAATTATAACACCATTTAAGTACCTCTCAAATGCACTGTGTGCTATAGACTGATGTAGCTTGTTAATTATATTTTTGGCATGCTACTTCAAGTCGAAATAAGAACTGGATAGTTTTAAACTTGAGGGAAGACTAAAAAAGCCAATTATAGAGGAAAAAAACAAAGGCCAGAAGGTCAAGATATCTTTTAGAGGTGGGTGAGTTTGGAACTATGTCCCATTCGGGGTTGGGGCTGGGTTCTCTTCAAGTGCTAGCAGGGCCTAGACCCAAGGTGTATAGTAATCATACTTCATCACTTTCTACTTGTGGAATGTGTTGCTAGGCTAGTAGGCCTCCACATCTTATAATTATAGCTAAACTAATTATGCGTTTTGCCTCATCTCTCTCTTTCTCTCACTCTTTAATGGCATTTCATTTCGCTCATAGTTTTTTCGCGCTGAGAACACCTTTGAATAGTAATTCTGTGAGAGGCGCTATATAAATATATATAGATACAATACAATCTTGTGCATATAGCACTGAACATACAGTCTTACGCCTGCAACTTTCAGAATTCATGTGAATTGTGCCATTATCTACACATACTGGAGTTATAACATTGCGAGGTAATATTTTTGTGTATAGTACTGACTGAAAAGCACATTTTACTAACTGCAAAGAATAATTTAATGTGCTATATAAACAAATTTGCTCACGTGTTACACAGCATTTCCGGAGTCGGGAGCGCCTCTGAGTAGGTTTTTTTTACTTGAAGGAGCGCTATATAAATGTCCGAATGAATGAATGAATGAATTATGTTGGTGATGCTTTTCTTGAAGGTTGGTCTACTTGACGGAATTATTGCCATTTACAATGTGTCAACAACGTCCAAGGAATCCATCCTTGACACACATTAGTAAGTCATAAGAGAGACAGATACATAATTTGTTGGTCTATTTTATGGCAGGTATCTGTTGTTTCAATAAGTGCTACGGTGCGGACATTCTCTAGGAGTATTTGCTACATCAAGAGCAAATTGCTTTCTAATAGACAGAATGGAAATTTGAAGAGAATGCAGTCATTTGGGAGAAATTTGGTGCTGAACTGAACTTATCTCAACTGTACTTTAAAAACGTGCACACATTATAAATTGCTATGAACTTATGGCACTTAAATCTCTGCATATTATTATTTTTATTATTATTGTCACTACTATTATTATAATTATTATAAACAATTATACATAGATATACAAATATATTGCTGCTACTATATGGGCCTAGGCCTACTGTCCAGGAACTTATTTTCAAATCTGAATGCCCTCCTGCCACTTATTAGGACAGGCCAGCACAGCCTGGAAAGGTAAGGGACGTCCAGGCACTTATTTTATCACTATTGAAGTCTACATGTTAAAATAGGATTTTATTTTACCAATAACTGGGATTCCATGACTATGCCCTGTTTAGCCATTTTCTGTCAATTTGATATGCAGCATAAACTGAGGTATACACTGTGTCCGGAAAAATTCCAAGGCTCTACGGTAAATATAAAAATAATTAGTGAACATTAATAGAGTTTTAAAACTCCAGAAACAGTTTAATCCTGAAATATTATGAAACTTTAAATTATGTTCGAAATGTCCGCCATTGGCTTCCACGCATGCTTCGAGACCCACACGCCGCTGACTAACAGCAGCATCGACGACCAGTTGATCAAGTTCATCCTAAGCATTAACAATAATCGCTCGCGGAGTTCTTCGATGTTTCTGACCTTTGTCTTGTATACTTTCTCCTGCATTACTAATAAATTACAAAGAATTTTGTTGGTAATTATGTACGGATCAAAAAGGGTTTAAAATTTTCTAATTGATTACTATCTACTATAGTTTTTCATTCATATATTAGAGCCTTGGAATTTTTCCGGACACAGTGTACAGTTTCATTATTCAGTGTTACGTTGGTATGTATGGTATTGTATGGTATTGTATTGTATGTGTTGTAGCGGTGTCCCAACGAGACACATTGGTCCTGTCTGGGATCTCCAGTGGATACTACGAAATCAGAAAATCAAAGATACAGAAAGCGCAGAGAATTTCAGCAATGAGATTCTTATGTCTGTTTCGCTGGATGGACTCGTCAAGCAGTGGGAGATCAGACAAGGCTTTGAATGCAAAGGTTTGTCCTTTTTTGTTTAGAACATTATCATATGAAACATTGTAAATCTGCTCTGTAAGTGAGTAGGAAGGTAGGTAGGTAGGTAGGTAGGTAGGTAGGTAGGTAGATAGATAGGTAAGTAGGTAGGTAGGTAGGTAGGTAGGTGGGTGGGTAGGTAGGTAGGTGTAGGTAGGTAGGTAGGTAGGTAGGTAGGTAGGCAGGTACAGGACTGTTTTAAAGGAATTTTTAGAACTGCACAACCCCTTCTTTCATTTCCCATCCTCCATGGTAAATTACTTCCAATCGAAGGACAATGACTTTTTGATAGTTTTAACTGTACAGAAGTGCTTCTACAACTGCATAAGTCCCTTTAGAACTGCACATTTTGTGTACAACTGCACGTTAAAAAATGCCCTGGGTAGTTAGGTAAGTAGAAAGCAAGTTAACTTTTAAAAAATTGTCTTCTCTACATCCTGTCATCTTGTCGTTTCAACTCTAAGCACCTTAGCCATCTGACTGACTACCTGACCACGGCTCGAAATGTGACTGGAGTTCATGGTTCAGGCATTTTCTTTAAAATCTGAACGCTGTCCTGCCACTTATAAATTATTAGGCGATTCCAGCCTGGAAAGGTAAAGGGCGTCCAGGCACTTCTTATGTTACACTTAAAGCATTGCGCATGACCCTTTTGTACATGTACATGATCATTTTGATCTCGACCCTTCTGCATATTTATTTTCCTTTGAGCTTGTTCCCGCAACTTCACAATTGGGTACTGTAGAACTGTAAAGATTACAATTATCATTTGACTGTTTTGATGGCTTACAATATTTCAAGCTTCTTTTCTTGCTTCACAGAGCATTTTGCTTGTAACACATGTTTGTTGTATGCATTAATAGCTAGTTAGATTTTAGCGTATCTGCGAATACTGCATTGAAAGAACGTTGTAGCTTTTGAATTTTATACTGTTCCAGATATGCTAAAGCTGAAGCGTTTGCCTGCCAAGCCTACCTCGGAGAAGAAGGTGAAAAAAGGAGGAACTGAAATCGTGACGTCGAAATACGACGGTGGTCTTTGTTTTGACTTCAGTCCATTTGACGGCGACATGTAAATAAACATTGCATTTTTACGGCTTGTGTTTTGAATGTATAATTTGACTCAGACATAATCATAGCCTTCACACTTCTGTGACTGCTAAGAATGCAAAGTGAATGGAAAGGCTTGGATATGGTTGAATGGTAACACGCTGGAGTCGGGAGCGCCTCTGAGTAGTTTTTGTACTTAAAGGAGTGCTATAAAAATGTCCGAATGAATGAATGAATGAATGAAGATCATAAGGACATGGGCGGGTTCAATACCCGTTAACCCCATAAAGGTTGACTCGGCCTTTCACTACTCTAGGTAATAATTATGAGTAGTAGGACAGATTGACACCTTGCCGGCTGCCATGCAGTGAAATCCTACTCCTGTTAAGCTTGTTATCATCCTTTACCGGTTAAGTCATTTATTCGTAAGTTTGATTTGTTAAGCGAATATTAAAAAATTTGTGTAAACATTTTCTCATTATTTTCTTAAATGATTTAGAAGGTTGCAATATTATAAATTCATATCCCTACGTTAGTGCCTTAGTATATTTTTTCATTTTACACTGTCCACCCAAAAGCTCTGGCCAATTATTTTCCAGGTTGTTTTTGAGTTTCTGTTCTGTTCATATTGTGCATGTTTAGCTATCTGGTTGGTACTGAAGATGGTTATATACACCGATGTTCCTGTTTATACACTGAGCAATCGCTGGATACGTATGCAGGACACACTGTACGTACGAAGTTTTTCAAGGCAAATATAGGTACCGTTGTAGACAGATAAAATAAAATTGTAACTCGTAAGACATCATTTTTCATGAAACCGACTAATAAGTTAAACCACTTAGGCACGATTTCTGGCCATGGTCAGAGTCACCATGTGCAGTGTTTTCATCAGTTTATATTAAATGCTAAATCAGTGGTTCCCAACCTTTTTTTTACTCTAGGGCCACTTTTTCTAAGTTGGAGGAAACGAGGGCCACTTTTTCTTAGTTGAAGGACATTAGGGGGCCACAAGGCTAAAATTTAATTAACTGCAAGCATATAAAATTGTTACAATTGAATCAAAATAGATTGTTTGATGCTATTTGTAGACGTCAAAATAAAATAATCTATAATGGAAAATAATTATGTGTTCTATCCTGTCCAAATTGTCAATTTTTTCATCTTTTTTTGTTGGTTCTTCGAGGGACGAGGGCCATATTTTGAGGCATGGCGGGCCACGGGTTGGGAACCACTGTGCTAAATGAAATGATTGACTTCTTAACTATAATTATAATATATGTTACGTAAGTTAGTATATTCTTTATTAGCCTATTGCTGGAATCTGATCAACACAGGTTACAAGTACAGACATATAATGTAATTATAATATAATGTTATGTTGAAAAGTAAGAGCTGTTTTATGCCTCCAAAAAATTTCAACAGCCCCTTTTGTCGTAGGAACTCATAAAATCTGGATCCATCCATCCAAAAGTTAAGTAGTCGCATATTACGATTTTGTTATATATTATAACAGCCTAGCAATGAATGTTTTGTGCATCAGTTCCTTTTAGGAGTTTTTCCTTAAATGGTTTTACACAAATTCATAATTCCAATTACGCATCTGCAGCCTTCTGTTTACAAGACACAGAACATAAGATGCACCAGTTGCACCACCCTCTCGGTCCTCCCCTGCATAAATTCGGTTAATATAATTATATGCTGAAAACGATGAGAAAAGTGAATATGCATGAGTGCAAATATACATGAGTACATGAATATGCATGAGTTCATGAATATGCAATATTATGCATGAGTGCTGCTGTTGATAGGGTCCTGTGTACAAAGTGCGTTGGTCTCCGTTTGATGAGAACATTTTCATCAGCTGCAGTGGAGATTGGAGCGTTCGACTTTGGCATCAGTCGCGAGCACAAGCTGTCCTTACCATCACAACATCAATGGTTTGAAACCTGTCTTCGCTTAAACTTGCTACTACCTTTTTTTACTTGTTTGTATGTGCACTTGTTATAGTGTCCCTTCAAGCTCTCTACTCAGAGGCGCTTCCGAATGCAACGCGGACACTGCATCGGAGTTTCACGCCGAAGCGCTGAGCAATTGTGAGTGAAGGACTTGCCTAAGGTCCCTACATGGCGACTTGAGGTGGATTCGAACCTGCAATCTTTCGGCTGCAAGGCGACGAACGTACCAACTACACCGCTGCGCCCCACTGTCTTGTGCTCAGAGATCTCTTGTGGCTGTTGTCTTGATCATGGGTGCATTCTTGAGCTCGGGTGTGTACTGGGTTCTAGATTATAGTGAAACAGTGCTGCAGCAAGAAGTATTTGATTGCCTGATGATTCTCTCAATGTGATACATAAAAATAAGATCTGAACATCTTAGAAGGCTTTTAAACTAGCATGTTATTTGAAAATACCTACAATGGCAGGCACCAATACTTGTAGTTGCGACCAGTATCTTGAGGATCATAACAAAACTACACAGGTAGTACATAATCGTGACAGGCTAAACTGGAGATTGTTTGTAACACTGTTCAGAAAAACTTGCTGCACAATGATTATTTGCGCCATAATATAGGGTGACATGAAAGTTCGTTCACTGCTTTCAAAACGCGTTGTCTTAGTAACGGGTTCATATTTTTTCTGCAAAAAATCGTCGTCTTTACATTTTTTTATAAATAGTGGCAACAACGGACCGGATCATAATAAAATTTGAACCAGTATGTTTCATTTGACTTTTGTATGCACTGACAAAATATCATAAAGAAATATGAAGGCGATACTGGGACAGCGCATTTTGAAAACGGTGAACGAACTTTCATGTCACTCTATAATTTTAATTTACTGGAGCAGTTTTGGTGGGTTTTTACCCTGGGTTTTGTTGATGACTGTAAATGGTGTTGTTACATCAGAAATCGGTTCCTGATGTTTGGTGGTCACCTCGTAATTCAACAGTTGTCGCTTTCGTCAACGAAGGAGCCATTGAAATTTGGGACCTCACAGAAAACACGTATGTTCTTGTTTCTCACAGTAGAATGGTGTGTAATGATAATGATACACTTTGCTTGAATTGTTCTATGTAACGGACGACCCTTTTTGACTCGACACAGCACTTGTGAATCAGCTGATGACCCATGCTTGGCTTTCAAGTGGCGCTTTAGAAGTTTGGAGATTATGAATATGATGTGTGCAAGCTCAAAATGCACTTGTCAATGAGTCGGTTTTGAAAGCTTTGTGCTCAAGATTTCTCCCCATGGAGCTGAACAAGCCTAGCACCTTTAATAGGTTAGATTGTTTAAGCAGGGTCTTATGTATAGGGAAATAGAAGATAAATTTCTGCTAATTTGACCTGGCATCGTAATGAACTGAGCCTGGCTATTGAGGGACTTTATTTGGTATAGTGCCGGTGATAGACAATTTTCCTTGGTGTATCTTTTGTGAGTGTTTTCTTGAAAAATTTACATTTTGGCACTTTGTCATTGAACCCCCCGCTTGGAAAGTTTTGGACTTGTGATGGTATTTTCTATTTTTTATGGTGCACCATTTAAAATATTCGCTATGTGTTAAAAGATGTCCTCAGTGGTTACTTGTAAGTCTAATCATATAGAAAAAGCATAGGATTACCTAATTAAGGCATGCAAAGTTGAATGAAAAGATATTTCAAAACTAGAATTCATGATGAATGGTTTGCATCGCCTTTTTAGAATGCTTATCTAAATTTTTACGTCTAAAATTACGGTAATATTTCTCTTGCAGTCTGGATCCAGTTATTGTAAATAACTCTGCGACAACTCAAGACGTGAAGCTCAGCTGTATTGCTTTTGCTGTGAATTCTGACTGCCTACTTGTTGGCGACAGTGAAGGCCAGGTGGCTATCTACCAGCTGCCAGATGTGTTTTTGACCCGTGTTGATCCGGTAAAAATGTTTTCTGCATGTTCAAATCGTCCACACTTTGCAAACACTGTGATTATTGCTGTCGAAAGCGTGCTTTGTTCATAATATCAGTTTTCATGTCATTTAATTCTTATTTAAAAGATTCTGAGTTTTACATTTCGTGATTGTGTTATGTTTAATTATATGAATCATTAGTGATTAACTTTAATTCCAAAGAAATTGTTGCTTTGGAAGTTAGTAGAATAATAATTGTACTTTGGAAGCTGTTAACTTCTGCTTTTGAAGTACTGTACTCCAAGTTAGTCAGTTAGTTTCAGTTTAACGTCACTGTGTGATAGCGTCGCCCTCCTCCTTTATCTAGGCTTGGGACTGGCACTGGCAGAGTGCAACCAGTGACGGAGTTTCATACTCCAGCATTTCTGACCCAGGCTTTCATCTTACATGAACTGATTGCTCCAAAGTGATTCATAAAAGCACCAAATGTGGTTGCGCTTTGAGCTTGTAAGTTTACACAGACCTGGTCTTCTTGATGCTATTGTTTTTCTCTAAATGAAAGTATTGTTTTGAACTTCATGGGTCAGTGACAGTCGTAGTGACAGTTGAATAAAGGCATTGTCAGAACACTTCTGACAATGCATAGTTTGGTCTACTTGCTATTAAACATGTCATTGCTTTGCACCGGTAAGTAAGCTGGTCTCCCTGAGGTAGGCCTATCTGTTGTGCGTGCTAAAGCATCTAAAAGATTTACATTACATTGCTATATTAATTTATATTATTGATTGATGCATATTAATTATATATTAAATTAATGTGTATTAATTTATTTCTTCCAGGCAGTGGCTCTACAGAACGTCATTAGATTGGCATTGCAAAGTCAGTACAAGCAATGAAGTGTTGCTCCTTCTAATTTAGGCTTTTCGATGATACTTTCAGTTGTGTTTTCTTTTGAATTCGTTTGTTACCTGAAAATGAAGAAATGTGCATTTAGCAGAACTTTCTATCTGTGCTGGTAGTGTTGGTTGAAAAGTATTTGAACTGAATATGACTTTTTATTTAAGATTTTGACGGTTTGTTTTAATATATTGATTGGCCGGCTGCATGAGTAAGCCTATGTCTTGGTAATTGTTTAAATGTCTTCATTGTGCGTGTGTGTGTGTGTGTGCGCGCGCGCGTGTGTGTGTTTGTGTTGTGTGTTTAATGGTTACGGTAATGGTTCCTTTCACTCGCTCTGCAACAATTCAGAGGCCTTCGTTCTCTGTGGGTGGTCCAACAACCTGGAATGGATTTCCCTTGACTATGCGACACCTCCACAAGCTGTTCTCAATTTCACAAACTGTTGAACACTGGTTTTTTTTTCGCTTGATCTCGGCCGGGAGCGCCTCTGAGTAGTACCTTGAAGGGGCGCTATATATATTTTGATTGATTGATTAGCTGCTTGGGTAAAGTAACCTCCCATCTGGGCGGCCCTGAGTTGCAGTGGTATTGGCATGTTGTCAGCTTCTGGAAGTTTAAATGGTTTCACACCGTCGTTCATAGTAAACTAAAACAAAAGCAAAGAATATTAATTCTAGCAGACCCATAGGAAGTAGTAGTAGTAATAGTAGTTGCAGTTTAACGTCACTAGACCTACATGTGTGGTAACAGGGACCATTAGTGGCACCCTCCTTCTTTATCCATGCTTGGTACTGGCACTGGCAGAGAACAACCAGTGGCGAAGTTCTGTAGGAAGTAGGACACAGAGGATCGAAGCTCGAAGAATCATCCAAGAATCATGGACTTAGGGCCTAGGCCAATAACTGAGGCTAAGAGCTCATAGGGTGTGCCCTCTGGCCTCCCGGTATAGAGTCGCCGCAACCTGGTAATATGCACATATAATATATATATTATATAGGGCCTGTGTGTGTGTATATATATATATAATACTTATCCGTGTGTACAATTGATCTACCCAGGAAATCTATTCTTGGCGGGCGAGAATGACGCACGTGTTCGGATGGCGTCGGCCACCAATGGCAGCGTCCAATCGGCAGCTGCTCGTGGCTCGAAGGGCCCGCGATTAACCACAGGCCCATAGACATCTTACATTATATATATATATATATATATATATATATATATAAGTTATATATGATGTCTATGATCGGGCCCCTAGAAGCAGACGCATGCGCAGTCGTCGTCGTCAAAAATTGGATTGATATTGGATATTTTAATCCGAAACGCGGCTCGTGTTACTCTATAGCGCTATCGACAGTTCTGTCCGTTTCCATTTAAACAAGCACAAAGTACTGTGTCGATATAACGATTGCGTATCATATATATAATAGGTTATAGTAGACGCTTATTCATGCATATATTGAGCTCTCACAGAACAAATCGAAACGCGCCAAAAGATCGGTAAGATATCGCGGTTACAAAATGGTGAATAGGCTTACTCGCGATTTTCACAAATCGTAACCTGATAATTCCTCCTCTTTCCTATCAACATTTCATTTTCATGGTCACCATGATCTTGCTGCTTTCCTATAGCTAGACTACACTAGATTGTTTCAAAACTGAAACCGTTAACGTTTCAAGAATATCGCTGTGTTGATTTTGAAAGCACATTATGGATTGAAGTGCAGTAAAAGAATTGGACACAAAGCAAACAGTTTTATAAAGAATACAGCGATCTTGTACGGAAGCCCATAGGCCTACCTGCTAACGATGTTGGAGATGGGATTATCCGGACACTTCATGAGAATCACTTGCTCGAGAAGTTTCAGCATTAGCCTAGACCTGTTCTCACGTCATGCTTTAATTGAGTCCCTGGCAGCCAGTAGACTATAGAGTATAGACCTACACTAGCTAGAACACTAGAACCTAATTCGCACTTCGATCAACGATCCTGGTTGCAATAAGACTGTTGCCTACCAATTCAACAATGAATAGTTTACATCATAGTTCTGAAACTATAGATATAAAGTTCTGGAACTATAGATAGGCCTATATCAAAGTAATCAGAAGGAGGTATACCAGGGCCGTAAATCCCGGGGAGGGAAAGGAGGGAATTCCCTTCCCACTTTTCGCCTCGGGGAGGGAACGTGAAGGAATTCCCTCCCCACAATTTTTCTCAGCTGCGTCACAAATGTTGAAGTCAGTAGCCTAAGCTGTGAACGACTGCACATTGCTTGAAACGTGGATATAAGATTTGGTCTGTGGAATCAAAAGTCGCACAGTTAAAAGAGCTAGGTGTAGACTAAAATGTATCCATTGACAGATTAGAATCTCTTCTTTATTAATACAAAGAGAGGAATTTATGACTTGACGCGCCCAATATAGGCTATCATCGTGAAAGACTGCAGGGAGGAAGACAGCTAATCATACACACACGTGTGTCTTCTCTTCTGTTTCTCTGCCCCTAGGCAGGTTCGGCTGTCCAATGTCGCCACTCTTCCCTCCGCTATTAGCCACTTTAGTGTGTGTATATATATATATATATAAATATATATAACATACATACATACATACATGTGCACCCAAAATGGACAAGCTTCTGAACACCTTTGTGACTAGATGCACAAACCCTCTCCACCCCCCCTCCCCGCTACGGTCTGCTGATCGGTCTGCTTATCAACTTGATCTCCTAGTCCCTCGGGGCAAGGACTTCCATGGCGGCATGGCCCAACACCAAGCTTTTGCCATTGTAGACCCTTCTATGTGGAATAACCTAACCCCTTTTCTCTATCCCTGTTATGATCTGATTAGAGGGTGACATCTTCAGCCATTCGTTGCTTCAAGTATTTCTTCCTTTCTCGCGGCTTTCACACTGAGAGTGAATCTAAATAGATAGTACTGTTAGAACCGCTTGGTAAATTGTCATATAGCCTAAGTTTACAATAGGCCTACATACGTGCACTCATGGTTCATGCATACATAACATGTGTAGCCTACATAAGTACATAGGCTAATCATAATTATTGGAAGCGAGGGCTTTGAGTTTTGAAAGGAAGAATAGTGATAGGTCTATCAGTTCATCTCGAGACCACGTTATTCCGAATATTCGACTGCAGACCTACAGGGGATTACAAATATATTTGAGAAAATAAAATTCGTGAATAGATTTAAGAAGTCTCATCTCTTTCGTTTTACCAAATGACTTCTAACAGGATGGTGTGCTGGTAACTGGTAAGTGCTACGAAAATAGTGCATATGCGCACTGACTTCTCTATCAAGAACCGCTTTTCACATGCATAAACAATTAGCCTTTGCTTAAAAATATGTGCACCAGAAAAGTGACTAACAGCATTGTATAAAAGAGTTATATCATCATGATCAGATTTCTGTCATTTTATATCTTCTAAGTTAGAAATCTGTTTTGGTTGCACTTTGAATTTGTAATCGCAATGACAGTCTCCAGAGTACTTCAGCACCCACAGAAGCTATAAAGATGAATGTAGGTCTACACGCCTACTAAACCATACAGATGGAGAAGTTAAACTGAAGAGAAATATAAGCCACTAAATAGGCCTAATACTTTCAACTCTTTCGGTTTGGCAAGAGAACCTCTAGTGACTAGTCGTCTTGTTCTCTGTACTTCAAACATATTATAGGCTATGTGCAGTAGGCTTATATAGTGCGAGGTTAGAACCAACAATTTTTAACACTAAGCTACCACTAACTTTGGGGGTGGATTTTTTAGGAAGGTAGGCCTTATAGGCTTAGGCCTACTATGCACACAATTCAGAAGGGAAAATTTTCCCTCCCCACATTTAGTAACAGATTTACGGCCCTGAGGTATACCAGTATATACGAACCAATTGTCCTATAGGCATGGGCGGAGTTTGGTTTCCGTTCTTGGAGGGGCTAATGCCTTCTTAGGGGGGCTAAGCATAGGCGGAGACCTGGGCTGTGGATTGGGGGGGACGGAAAGATGTTTGGACGGACAAAAATTTTACGCGACCCTTTTCTAAAGAAAATTTTCTATTTTCGCCGCCCAAAAAGTTGATGACCTTTTTTTTTTTAGTCATTTGCCCAAAAAAGTCCAAAAGTCAAGAAAATTTTCTATTTTCGCCGCCAAAAAAGTTGATGACTTTTTTTTAGTCGTTTTCCCCAAAAAGTCCAAAATTCAAGAAAATTTTCTATTTTCGTCGCCAAAAAAAGTTGATGACCCGCTCAACTTTGGGGGGGACCAATACATGGGCCGTCCCTCCCAACATCTTTTTGGGGGGGACCGTCCCCCCTGTCCCCCTAGGTCTCCGCCCATGGGGCTAAGCCCGGAAAAAGATATCATTTTCATGGTAAAAAAGCTAAATCTGGGCCTTCTTGGGGGGGCTTAGCTCCCCCTAGCGGCCTAGCCCCTGATCGATAAACTCCGCCCATGCCTATAGGCTATTATAGGCCTAAGAGAGGGTTGTCATAAAAGATAGCTAGCATATAGTTCCTACTATGCGAAACTGCAATGAATAGCCTATCAGATAATTATATAGGCCATCGTTTAGATCTAGGCCTACTGCAAATCCAATGGAAATCCTTGCTTAGCGTTTAGGCGTCCATGGGCGCCGACTCTGCGAGGCCCGTGAGTGCTCAGCACCACCAGAAATTGGCCATGCGAGGCCCTCCCATGCATGGGCACCACCTGAAATCAGCCGGCAAGATGTGCTTTTAAGATATTTTTTCTCTGCTGGGATTGCTTATCTAAAAAATCATTCCATCTTTAGTATACTTTTTAAAATCTCAGTTAGTTTACCTTACAATTTCTTCAGTTTTATCCCATCTGGTAGTCTGAGCTCCATTGGTCCTAAGTCGATCAGCGAATGCGAGGAAACCCCGATATCCTGCTTATTCGATCCGCCTCCGTCATTTTTTTTATTACGGACGAAGGCGACGATTTGAATGACATTGTTTCTTTAGGCCTATTGTATACATGCTCAATAGTATTCTTCAGTGCTCGAGAGTCACCTCCCAGCATCATAAAAGCGGGATAATGTTTTGTCTTTAAAAACTACTCTAAATAGCCTACTATTTGAAAAACTATTCCACAGTGTTAATATTGGCTCACTAAACAGTGGCCAATTGTCTGATTTCTTGTGCAAAATTTGAGTATGTTGAGTTGACCTAATTGAGGGAGAGTGCTCCAAGACGCCCATGAAAACGAAGATTGTGCTTTTTTCTGTGTGGATTCCAAGAGAAGTAGGCTAGGCCTACATGAAATACAAAGAATGATAAAAAAATTTAATTGGGAAGAACATTATTTTATTGAAGTTTTAAATCAAGTCTTTAAGCAATGAGATAATAGGAAATTTTGACAAGGATGTCATGACGTCAAAATGATAGCCTAAGGTTCTACTATCGCAGTGTGACAATAAAAAAATCGAGAATGGGGAGGAGCACATCCCGTTCCCAAACCCCTTCCCTGCTCGGCGCTGTGCTTCTCGGCGATCATACTTTGGCCGCGAGTTCGTCCCTTAAAACCAGGACCAAGTCTCCGCCTATGTGAGCAGTGGTGATTTCAATAAGTCTCCTATAAAAAAGGGTCCAAAAAATTTTCGCGCGCTCACGCGCGCATATTTTCACATTCTTTTGGGCACCCCCACTCTTCGAGTCAACTCGGCGCCTATGTAGGCGTCCATAGGTATACCCCTAAATCCACAGAAACCACAGTAACTAAATTCCAACGTGTTGCTACATGCAGCCGGACCTGTGTATAAGTGTATATATATAGGCCTACAGAACTATATGATTTACAGTCTAGGCCTACAGAGCGTGCAAAATTTGTTTGCACGCTCTGATTTAATCTCGAGACGCTTGTTAACTACAGTGATGAAACAAGCAATAGTATTGCCTCTTCGTCTGTTCTAGTCTTCCGTACCAGGTACATGTACATATACATGTAGGCTATTCTTTATGAGTTTTCTCAATGAATCGATTGATCATTAGCCTATAAGCTGTGCATCCATGCATGGATGGGTTTAGTCGTACATGTATTTAACCATCATTCTGGCTGTGGTCTCACTTGAATTCCTGTTGGAGGTCTACGTAGCCTACTTTGGTTGCCTCCTTTAGATACACTCTGCCGTGCTGAAATCAAACTGTAAACTTGGAAGATTTTAAGAAATGTAAGTCACCCATTTGCCGTAGACGATACCCCTAACTGTCTTGGTCACATCGACTTTGGGGTAGGCTTAACAGATACTGGAAGGATGAGCAGAGACCTCAACGATGCTGAGAGCAGGTTCGGTGGCATAGCTCCTCAGCTCACTCGCAGGAATAGCGTTGCAACAGTCATAGCGGAAAGAAACGAGGTTGACCACAGCGAGACAAGACTGGCGAGCTGCTCTTCAGGCACATGTGCACTCCAGAGTCCCAATCCGTTTGCCCCGGAGCAACCGCCCAGGACAAAGAATCCATCTGAAAATGACGATGAATACAAACTAACAGAAATCGCAGGGTTGATACTAAGTCGCCGACTCTTCTCTTTTGCCTACGACTCTTCAATCGTCGGGTTGGTTCATCTTGTGAGGCCTTCGTCGTACGCAGTCGGTTCTATGCTGCGTAAGGTCGTCTGGGTGATTCTCTTGTTGGCTGGGGTTGTTGTGATGGGTGTTCAGATACAGGGGAAGATCGATTACTTCATGGCAAGACCAACTATTGCCAAGTACCAACTGTTGCATAGCAACTCGCTGCGTTTTCCCACCGTGACGATCTGTATGGAGAATCGTCTGAGAAGACAAGTGGTCGAGAAATTTGGTTAGTCAAAATGGTTGGGCATGCATTGTGTAAAATTCAATATTCAATTGGAGAGGTTCTAATTAAGTAGCCTAGTTTATGGCATCATATTTAGTCTGGAATTTCACGAGTTTTCTCAAGTCAGGTGTCATAAAACTGAGTTTCAACCTCAACTATATAGGCCTAGGCCTATGTGCCGTTTTCGTTGAACAATTGCATTAGCCTAATTTTGTTGAGGGCGATTGCTATTTCAATTGCTCCGATGGCCAAAATCATATATATATATATATAATATATTATATAAATTATTAGGCCTATAATATGATTTTGATGGCCCTCGGAACAATTACATATAGGCCTATATATATTATAATGGCCGGGCCATGGCTACGCCACTTGGTTTCTTTCTGTTTATAGGGGCAAAAGCAGCTGATGCCGTGGCGAAATTGATGCCTCCGTTCCCAGATGTTAGCTTTCAACCGGAATACAAGAGCTTCAACACGAGTTTCTGGGACATGAACTGGGCAGAATTCTACAGACAATTGGCTCCACAAATGGAGGAAGTGCTTCTCCAGGTACCGTATATTATATAATATTTTTTATTATTTATAAGTAATATAACCTATAATCTCATAAAATATGAGTATTAGTAATATATAATATTATTATATATAGCTATATATATATGAAAGAAGTGTTCCTTTCCGGGTTGCCTATATGTTTATGTACAATTGTACATGATGATGATGATGATGATGATGATGGTTCTCTGCCCGAAGGCAGGTTCATTGGCTTTACGCCCCTGGGAATGAGATGAGTGAGGTGGTTTCCCGTTGCCTTCCCCACAGACAATGATGGGCAAGCAACTTGCCCAAGGTCGCTCCGCAGCAGCTTGCGCCACCGCGTCCCATGCGTACTAGCCCGAGATATCTAAATCTCTGAATGTCAACTCCCAGCCCGCAGTCCGTTGTATCCAATTAACAGACGAATGCCGCTCTCGCTTACCGGTGTAGCTAACTAGGCCAGTTATGTACATGTGCAGCCTATATATAATATTATATAGTGCAGATAATTACAGTCTCCGATAGTCTAGAGTCTCTTTTTTCAGAATCTCGAGATCCTATTTATCTTTTTTGTCGTCCAATTTAACATAGGCCTTTAATAATTATATGGTTTTGCTGTTAAACTCATTTTACTCTATTGCAATCCAATTTCAGTGTGAATTTAAAGGAATGCCCTGCAATTTAACCGAGGCCATGGCACCAGTTTCGACCGACTTGGGATTCTGCTTCTCTTTCAATCCGGGTAAGAATTAAATCAACACGAACCTATTATTTATATTATAGGCTAATTTAGGCTTACTGAAGTCTGAAATGTAGGTCTACTGATTCTCACAACTTCGTTTATGTGGGTGCTGCAGAAGTAGGATACTTTCAAGTTTACGCTTAGGTTAGGCTATAATATACATAAGCCTACGATATACCGGTATTATAATACTTAATTTAATAATCCACTAAAAACAAATTGCTCGCCCTTTTAGAAGATCCGTTGCTTTGTATACGTAACTATTAGGCCTAATTTTAAAGATTTTTTATTTATCTTGGAATTTGAAATCGTTTGCGAAAACATTAATGATATTGAAACATGTAGGAACCTACAACGCAGCTTTGCGTTTGGTTCGAAAAAATTAGACCTAGCAGGGTTGAAAAAACAAGTTAGCAACAAATATCTTAATTAGCCTATAGGTCGAATTTCAGTGAGCGCTGAAATTGAAAATTGAAATTAAACCTGCAGGTTGTTAGAAAATGCAATGACTGGTAGTGCAGTGGCGGGGGCCCCTGGGCTGGAGCCTCTGTAGCCCTTGCTTAAATCCGGCCCTGGTAGTGCTGCATGGTACACTTGCAGTACCAACAGACTGAGATGATCAGTGTTCTGATATTTTCCGCATATCCTAAGTGGCTGAAATAAGCCTAAAACATAAACTATCAATTAAGTTTTTTAAAGATAAAAATTATATAAAATGCTGAAAATTAAATTGCAGAGGCGACTCATTACATGGTCACAGAACCTGGCGCCAACTACGGTCTTCGTCTTGTGTTGTGGAGCAATCAGTCTGACTACCTGGTGACATGGTCCCCATCCGCCGGCTTCAGGGTAAGGGCCCGTAAGGCGTAGGGCCAGAGACAATAAACTTTGAACTGCATTGCCTACATTGACGACCAGCTGATTCGCATTGCCGTTTTAAGAAAATATGAATCATGCATATTATAGGCTGTGGGGCGTTTCTTATATCAAATCAATCCCACTTTTTATTTTCACTCTTAGACTTAACCAACTGCCTAACATTGATTACAACAATGGATATTTTGCTTTTGCACATAACGTGTGGGGGACCTGCAGTTCGGCCGAACAAGTGGAACATGCCGTAAAATTAATCCGCCTCTACCGATAGCCTACGACAGACCATTATAAAGTTAAATATGCAACCTTGATATTTTTTGTCAGGTGAATTTACACGATCCTTATGAGACACCTCTGATGAGATCCGGGGGTTTCAAGGTCTCTGTTGGAGTGTCCACCGTCGTCTCATTCTCATTTAACAATGTAAGTGTAACACCGTACACCAGTGCAGGGGCGGATCCAGGGGGGGCCAATCCGGCCATGGCCCCCCCATTGAAAACTGCCATGGGACGTGGCCCCCCCATTTGGTCCGAAATTAGCAATACGAATATGGTATTGGCCCCCCTATTCGGAAAATTGTATGGGACGTGGCCCCCCGCTCGGTTTTTAAGTTGAGGACCAAAAAAAAAGGTCATCAACTTTTTGGCGGATGAAATGGTATGATTTTCCCGAAAATTTTGGCGGATGACTAAAAAAAATTCTTTTAAATTTTCTTGGTGTTTCCCAAGATTTTGGCCCCCCTTAAAACAGTTCTGGATCCGCCACTGCACCAGTGTTCAATCTAGTCCCTCTGTTCTGTGGGATTCAGATTTCTGGGGAAAGTGGGACAAACGGCCATTCAGGCAGACCGCAGACGACTGCGCTGTCGGTCAGCGACGACACCCTTTGTCCGTAGTCTGTTGTCCGGTGACCTTTCATTTTTTCTCGCCTTTCATTTAGTAATCGTTTAGTTAAATTAATTAATTAATGTCAGATATATTTAATTATTTATGTAGCGCCCCTTAAGGATTATCTGCTTACTATGGCGAGCCCAGGTTTCGAACCCAGGTGGCAGAGTTGATGGCTGAAGAGTGTAGAGCGCGTTAGTCTGTCGATCGGTCTCTGTGCCACTCAATTGTTTATCATTGTTGACATTGAATTTGAAGAAGTTCAAACTAGTAAGCCTAATATCGTACGTAGGCCTATATGCTGTATGACGAGTTGACGACCTCCAGAGTTGCGTGCAGTTCCACAAGATACAATCTAGGCCTCGGTCTATACAATCGGCCTGCAAGTTTGTTTAAGTCTGGTTTGCTAACTTCATTAATTACAGTAAAGATTACGAGTAGCCAATACATGCTAATTAATTATTATGCCTGCCTGTAATTCATTGCTGCAGGTGTCCCAGTTGCCGTCGCCGTACGGTGATTGTCGGGACAGTGCGAACTACACATTCAATGGTTGTATGACGATTTGCGAGGGACAATACGTTCTCAGCCATTGCAACTGTCGATTGGCAGAATCACCAGGTATAATGCAACCACGCTGACAATTGGGTACCCCCCCCCCCCGCGACCCTCATGGTGAGGAAGATCATCGCCAACCCTCCACTGGAATCTGGATGGTCATAGTGGCCCTCTGTCTAGGTGCACCCCAGGCTGGCTATCTGCAAAACTGTGGGCATGCATACACACAAAATGTCATACATACGTAGGTGCGTGTGTGCATGCATACATACATATAAGCCTACACATACATACATACATACATACATACATACATACATACATACATACATACATACATACATACATACATACATACATACATACATACATACATACATACATACATACATACATACATACATACATACATACATACATACATACATACATACATACATACATACATACATACATACATACATACATACATACATACATACATACATACATACATACATACATACATACATACATACATACATACATACATACATACATACATACATACATACATACATACATACGTACATACATACATACATACATACATACATACATACATAGGCCTACATACATACATACACACATACATACCCACATCGTTCTTTATAGATTATATAACATGAATTCATATTTTCTATTAGTTTTATTAGGTCTACTAATGATAAACGAACCATTCTTTACTAAATTGCTATACGTTTTAATTTTTTCAATTTAAATTTAGTGACAGGTCCCGTGTGCAATCCAGAGCAGGCTGTCGAATGTGCGTTGAAGACACAAGTTGCTTTCATATCATCTGGAGCATCCAGAGATTGCGATTGTCCTCTGCAGTGTAACCAGCGCACGTATCCTTACTCAATAACGACGAGCCCTCTCTCACAGCTATTCCTCGACTACACGATGAAGAATCCCAGCTTCAGAGGAAGAAAGCTGCCTGCGAAGAAGCTGGGCAGAGAACTCGCCTACGTGGAAATCTACTTCTCACAACTGACCTACACCAACATACAGACCATTCCGGCCTACAGCTTCCTGGATCTGTTCTGCGACGTTGGCTGTGCGTTGGGGTTGATTCTGGGATGCACGTTTCTAACCATCTGTGAAATTCTTCAGCTTTTAATCGGTCTATTGCTGGATCTTGTTGCAACAGGATATTTTGCACGATTGCAACGATCAGCTTTAAAGAAATCCACCGAAAAGACTAGTAGTGGTAACATTTAGTAAAGCGCTGGAATGATAATGGATTGAAGGCAATAAAAAGTCTGACGGTAGGCCTATATATAGGCCAGTATGAGAAAATTGTAGAAAATTAACTGGGCTTTGATTCATGTGGACTTGGGGTGTGCACTGTGCAATGAAGACTTTACTACGGGGTTATTTGAACCCTCCCCCCTACAACTTCCGGCAATTCTCACTCACCCTGGGTAGGCCTGGTTCTACATGTGTAGGCCTAATGGCTATTGGTTGCAATATTAGCCAAGACCAATATAGCCGTGGTATGCAATAATTATATTATAAGCAGCAGAACTACTTTTTACTAGGTTAATTTAAGTAGAATGGAAAAAATTAAGCCTACGGTCAACTGTATAGATAGAATATTAAACTACAAGTTGATTATAATTATAGGCTATTGTACATATATAGCCTAATATAATTATAGCCTTCATTATAGTCTAATAAGCCTATATTCTATTATATATTATAGGCTATCACAACCTATTTCAAGTTATGCCGAAGCTAGCTGTAGGCCTATATAGCTATTGACCTATTGTAGGCCTACATAGCCAAGTTGTCAAAACAATTAGGCCTAGGCCTATTGTTAAATTGTTACAGTGACTATAACTACCGTACTTTTTAACAATAGTCAATTGCATTTAGAAAATAGTTTTCATTAGACACAAGCTTGAATTTATTTAGGCATATAGCCTGCTTACCCTGTCAATTGCTTTGAAATTATGTTTTCTACTGTTGGACAGCATTAATTGTATTGTGTTGTAGGCCTATTGTATAAATTTATAAGACGCCATTCATAGTGAAAGAAAGTAGCCTAGTTTTTGACACAGCGGAAAGTTGCACTTAATTGGGGATAGCCTACTGTTGCCTACATGTTAACAGTGAAGAACTTAGGCCTAATTGTCGCTGAAGAAACGCACTCGATCCCTAAGCTCGATCGGCGCTTGCTTCGCGCATCGGCAATCGTCCTTCACCCGCTTGCTCCTTATTCCCCCCAGTATGAGAATTGTGGAAAAATAACTGGGGGGGTTGGCCTATGATAAACTTGAAATTGGGGTATGAAAAACATAGGCCTACTTTAACATGGGGCTGTAAGAAAGACTGGGGGTTGAACCCCCAACCCTCCCGGCAATTCTCACCCTGTTCCCCCCAGACCCCCACCAAACCCAGGACCAAGAAGGTCAGAAGGACCTTCTGAACACACTGTATTTTAACTATAGGCTAATTATTAGGCTATATTTAAACATGCAGTTGTGGACCAAGTCCCCACCTATGGTTAGCATAAAGCGTAAGCCTATATGTACCCATGCTGGGTATTCAAGAGATTTAGCCTATATATGCATAGGCTTAAATTGGGCTTTCGGGGTCCATGCTCTGGGACTTTAAAATTCATGCCATGTTGCCAAGGGCGTATACAGTCGAGTAGGCCTATATCTGGAGCCTGGTGGGTGCGGCCGGTTCACACTTCCACCCCGCAACAAATAATTGCTGATATTTTAAAGACAAGTTTCCCTATTGGGCCCATTGGCAATTATAGGCCTAATATGCGGGTCATGCCAATAATCATAATGGAACCCCAAAATAGGAAACCCGAAATCGCTCCTGTAGGCCTACGCCCAATAAGCCTATGCTTTAGTGTGGTGCCCGTTTAAAAGTGAAAGTGGTGGTAGCCATGGACGTCCGCAGGAATTTTTCTAGGGGGGCGCAAACTTTTAAATAATTGTCACTTAATTGGTCTAAATTTAATGGGTAACAGTACGAATTTCCATATTACAACGAGAGAATCCTTTAGCCTACCTATCAGAGCCTTCTGTTACTGACTACCTATACGTTATACACCCAAAGAAAGATATGTAGGTTCAACTAAGTCTTGAAGAACGAATCGATAGTCACGTTGAAAATCGCGTTGTAACAACCACAACCAAATAGGCATAATCTAAATTCATGTGCAACTATGCGAAAATTCCAGGGGGCGCACTTGCGCCCCCTTGCGCCCCGCTGCGGACGCCCATGGTGGTAGCCAGATCAATAATATTGCAAGTAGCCTGAGCCTAATTGAAAAGTGAACAGGGTTCGTGGATATAACTAATTAATTATACGGTCGCTGTAAAAAAGCGTTGTAGGTTACAATTATAACATTTTCACAGACATCTGTCCATAGGCCTAAGCGTTATTTATAGCCTATAGGCCTACTGTAGGCTACGTGGCTATAGGCCTAGTCACACAAAACAGCATTAGGTTATCTGCACACTGTTTAAATTTGTTTTATAAAAACTATAAATTAGACAACCTCTGGTAAATTATGAACTAGGCCTAAGTGGTGCACTTAGTCCGATATTAGGTTTACTACATACGCGGCAAGTTTTTTTCTGTAGCCTAGCTGCCCTAGCACAATGCCAACACCCTTCCTCTGCGGTCTGTGATGACGCAGAAACAAAAACAGTCCTATGACCAGAAATCACGTGCATAACGAACTTCGGCTAGAAAACATAGAGCAAATATATTATCCAGAGGGGTTGTTCAATTCGTATAAATTTAAAAGCTGTTCTAGTAAAGTAAACCCAAATAACTGGCCCTGCTTTCGATTCTCTTATAAATAAATTTTGTCTTGTAAGTGAGCTTTACTTAATCATCGAAGAGAACATTATTGAATCATTCACCCGTGTCCTCGATAATTGCATTTCAAAAGTGCTTCATTCCTCTTAGAGAAGTGTTTTATTACGTCATGGATGTAGAATCTGGATGCAAATATATAATCAATGTTGATGTTGGTTTGTAAACGCAAGTGTTGGTGCTCTGCAAATAATGTTATTCGGTTTTGTATTATGTAACAATTTTAAAAACTGAAATGTCGGAATCTTCGCAGTTGGCGCTGAAGGTATTTATGATATTCTTCTTAATTTGTGTCTTTAAAGCATTCTGTAAACGTTTATTCTGTTCGGATTATAGCGGTGTCTAACATCCGTGTGTTGATAGTATTTGATATTCTACAAGTTAACGTCATTCATGATTTCGTAGTTTTATTTATTATAAATTGCAAGTACTTGTTTTTCAATTTTGCAGGTTGTGGTGATCGTCCACTTCGTATTAACAGTATGGTGAGTAATACCACATCCGTTTGACGGTATAGATGAAAGAGTATTTTTTATTTATGTTGAAACTGGGACTAATATTAGTCCCAGGTTGAAATAAATTGAATTGACTATAGTAACTCACCACTAATTGGGCTTCCTAAGGTTCGCTTGTCATCTTTGCAATCTGTGCTAAATTCTGCTGCTAGACTTATCGCACGACTTCCTCGATACTCATTACTCACACATCTCCACCTACATGACTCATGACCTTCACTGGCTTCCGATCTTTGCCCGAATCAGATACAATGTCTTGCTCAGGATAGTTACTAAGTCTCTGCAGGGCTTGGCACCTAAATACCTCTGCATACTAAGTTTCTGTATGGCTTAGCGCTTAAATACCTCTGCGACTTAATGTGCAAGCCTCTTTCTGCAAGATCTTCTCACCCTCTTTGTTCTGCTGACCGCCTTGATCTATTTGTACCTAGATCACAAAATAAACCTCATTAACCCAGCATCAGGCTTTTGCTATTGTTGGTCCTGTAATTTGGAATCACCTTCCTTCTGAGGTTCGTGGCAGGATTCTGGTAGGAAATTCACCTGCATCTTTTCGCTGCTTGAAGACATTTATCTTTTTATTGGCCTGTCACGCTGAGAGCGCTTCTGAATAGCTCTGCTGTGAGAAGTCCTTTACAAATGTTTTATATAGGTCTACCTGTTTAAGCAGCTTTAGTAACGCTTCTAAAGAGCTTTGGCTCATGCCGCTAGCGGGTGCGGCCCGAATCCTCAAAACGAACTGTCCTCTGACTTGCTGCTTGACTCGTGGATTGGATTTTAACCCTACCTGCCTTTTGATTTTGTTTTCTCTTGATTGCCTGTGAATAGGGTAGTTCTTGTGACTTAATTAATTGCAATCACAAGGCTGCCACAGCAACCAAAAAAGCTAACATCTGATCAGCCTTTCAGCAATGTAGAATGCTACAAATAGGATAATAATGAAATGCCTATAGAGAGCATTAATAGTCATTTTAAAATTATGTTACTTGACTTCATGCATTTTGTCACAGTTCAAAGTCGAAATAAATATTCAAAGGTTTCTTAAATTCTGTGTGATTTCAGGGCAAGCATGAACTTCTTACCCGGTTCCTACATTTACATGAACGCGTTCATTTTGGCATTTGGAGTCTGGGCTATTATTGCACCAGAGTCTGTAGATGCAGTCTTCATGGTATGCTTATTGTTTGTTGCATCCCTCTCTTGTGTTTGGGTTCTTGAAATATTTCTATTGTTATTTTCAGTGATGCATCAGGTATATTCCTGCTTGCCACTTTTTGAGTTTAACTGAATTTTACTATAATAACATACATTAATATGTCAACATTATTTATACTGTGCTTCAAAAACAGCTGAAGTTGAAAAAGAATGCAGTGCAGGAATAAAATGAGCAGTTGTAAGTACAGTCAGAATAAAATGATAACCCCAGGCCTAATTAGTGAGGTGGGAAACCATTTAAAAGCCGGTATTGAGTACAACATGTATATTTTGCAATACTGCATCTTGCAAGGAAGCCCAAGATGTTGACTCATGTATGTGAGTAGTCTTACTTTCCCCTTTGTTTGGAAGATGAACTGATATTTATTGTTAAGTGACTAAAGTAGCCTGTCTGCGTTACTTTCAAGGTATATCCATGTTTTTGTTTGGTCTAAGAAATGCTCATAGATCTATGAGAGCTGACTGTCTTTTTAGAAATTTGTCCCAAGTAAGGATGTAACATACTGAAAAGCAGCATAATGTATCCATGTAGATGCAAAAACTAAGCACTACATATCTGCACCAGGATCTTTGATATATTCTTAAATGCATTTTCCAAGCATTCTGACGCCGTATGCCCTTAAATGCATCCTACAAAATGTTCCGACGCCATACATACAAATTACATAACTTTGGCCTTTTTTAAATTCCTGTTATGAAAGTCTTTGAATCATACCGTACCATCCATTTCTTTAGTTTTAGCTTAAGTTTTACTTTAAGTTTTACTATCAACCTTTTTGATGTTGCAGCTCTTCGTTCTCAATGTAATTAGTATTGTGATGGATACGGTATTCATTGGAGTGTTTGCATCATACAGACTCATCATCATCTCAGGTAATTTCTTATCTACACGATTTATTGTGAGAAATATATTCACAACTGGATAAAAATTGCTTATGTTGCAAGCTTATATGTATTAAATTTGCGTATTTCCATACTTTTCGTGCACTCAAGACCTAAATGTTTGTAGTGCTTATCACTTAGATTTCATTGCAAAAAGTAAGAACGCGCATACACATAATGCCTGATGTAACAGCATGTATTTTGGCAGTTGCCATCACATTTGGCATATATAGAGCTCTTACAGTTTGTTTCAGATTTTAAAAAGTTGTTACAAAACTCACTAATGGGATCAAGTTATATATAGTTTCTTATAGCATTACTTTGAAGTCAGTTTACTTTGCAGACACAGTCCTATATCAAGAAATTTATATAGAACCGCTTTCAGAATACATCTATTTGCCAATAGTTGTGGCTAGCACTTGATTTTAATATACACTGGTAGCCATATAGTTGAGAAAAGTACCATATATAATATGCGAAGTGTTCACACAATTTATTTAAACTACCGACTGTTTAATGAATACCTATTTTCGAAGGTTCTTCGAGTGTCGGTGCGAAGTGTTACAGCAGGGGCAAAGTGCCGTTCGGTCGTCTTATAAGATTAGTCATTTTAGACAAATCCGCTGTTCAATAGGCTAGCCTAGGTGGTTTGTTGGCTGTAGCGGGTCATTAAGCAAGCATGCAACGTCGGTGAACTTGGTGAAATGAATGTTTTCTTATACTTTCTGATTTTACAAAAGGTTTAAGTAACACTGAAACTCGCAATTTTAAGACATTTGGCCAATGGCAACACAATTCTCGGCTCAGGGGCATTCGGTGCACCGCACCGAATGGACCTATGTTAAACACGGCCCTGTTTCGAAGTTAATGTGCTGTATCGTATAAAGCAAACTGTATTTTGATATTTACAATTAAATAATGCCATGTTGTTATTCAGTTGCAGATATAAACACCTACAGATTCAGTCTTGGGTATCCTTTTTGGCTGAACGGAAAAAACAGTAACTCCAAGCTTAAAGGCTTGAGTATATTAATTTTACATGTAAGTGATAAATAAATAAATTAAGACAGTAGTACAGGCATTGGGAATGATTGATTCACAACTGAAGATTCACATCTCAGCTCACATAGCAAGAATTGAATTTTCATTGTTTAACAACGTGCACTCTTTGATGTAACATCAGATTTGGTCAGCTGGTTGGTGACTTTTGGAAAGTTTGTATGTGCCCCTTCAAGCTCACTACTCAGAGGCGCTCCCGACTACAGCGCGGACACTGCATCGGAGTTTCATGCCGAAGTGCTTAGCAATTGCGAGTGGACTTGCCCAAGGTCCTTACGCGGCGACTTGAGGTGGATTCGAACCTGCAACCCTCTGACTGCAAGGCAACGAACATGCCCACTACACCAACGCACCCCGCTTCATGTATTTTAATTTGTTGTTCCATGGTTCATATCTATAGTTTGACCTTGTTTATTCACCAAGATAAAACCTTAACATTGTTTTCAGTATGTCTATTTTAAACTTGATACTGAAGCCCCTTACAAGCTACATCTTGTATCGTCTCTACCAAGACAGGAAAGGCGAACTTGGCTTTCCGACATTCAGGATCATTGGTGAGAATGGATTATTGTTCTTGTCCTTTGGAAATATGCATATAAGACAATGTCCACATAAATTTGATGAGGTGAAGTTAACATTGCAAATATCCCTCTCTAAACAACCTGATTGCAATGTATTCACAACTTCTGGCTATTAAGGCATCACTGGCAATAGATGTTGGTCATTGGTTAAAATTGTAATATATCACTGGCACCAGGGCTGAAAGTGAGCCGGGTCGGTCCGGGTCTGAGACCCGGCATCGATTTTCGAGACCTGCTGTTGCCGGGTCTCAGCCGGGTCGCAAAACAGGCCGTCAGATGCCAAAAGTAGGTAAAAATGGTATGATTTTCGGTAATTTTGGGCAAACGACTATAGGAAAAACGTCGTCAGAAAATTTAGAGGCCAATGGCGTGCTCGTCCGCCAAAGTGAGACCCGGCAACTTTTCCAAACCACTTTCAGCTCTGACTGGCACTGATCTAAATTAGTTTAGACAGAAGACTTTGTCTTTACTAAAGTACACTTCTGTAGCATCTTTTGAGAGGAATCAATTCATTATCATTTATGTGATCTAATTCTGGTCTATCTGTAACACAGATTAATATACATAATTATTGTACATGTTTAGGGAAATTGATTACCCACAATAAGTTGACAGACTGACTAGATTTCTAGATTTTTGTGATTGGAAAAATTGACCTACCAGTTGAACGAGCATTGTTATGATATTTTAATTTTTGTTTTATTTAGTACACGTTAGTATGATGAAGCACGCTTGTAACTGCTGGCTCGTTCTTGTTCTACTGCTGGTTCTTTCGGGGTTGCACGCACTGGGAGCGCTTCTGAAAGGCTCCTGCTGCAAAAAGCGCTTTATAAGTTGTCAGATACAATACAATACAAACTGAAGATTCCATGAATGAACTCTAGTCTTTAGATTTATGAAGGTTGTTTTGCTTGCTGATACGATACAATACAAACTGAAGATTCCATGAATGAACTCTAGTCTTTAGATTTATGAAGGTTGTTTTGCTTGCTGATACGATACAATACAAACTGAAGATTCCATGAATGAACTCTAGTCTTTAGATTTATGGAGGTTGTTTTGCTTGCTGATACGATACAATACAAACTGAAGATTCCATGAATGAACTCTAGTCTTTAGATTTATGAAGGTTGTTTTGCTTGCTGATACGATACAATACAAACTGAAGATTCCATGAATGAACTCTAGTCTTTAGATTTATGAAGGTTGTTTTGCTTGCTGATACGATACAATACAAACTGAAGATTCCATGAATGAACTCTAGTCTTTAGATTTATGAAGGTTGTTTTGCTTGCTGATACGATACAATACAAACTGAAGATTCCATGAATGAACTCTAGTCTTTAGATTTATGAAGGTTGTTTTGCTTGCTGATACGATACAATACAAACTGAAGATTCCATGAATGAACTCTAGTCTTTAGATTTATGAAGGTTGTTTTGCTTGCTGATACAATACAATACAAACTGAAGATTCCATGAATGAACTCTAGTCTTTAGATTTATGAAGGTTGTTTTGCTTGCTGATACGATACAATACAAACTGAAGATTCCATGAATGAACTCTAGTCTTTTTGTCAGATTTATGAAGGTTGTTTTGCTTGCTGATACAATACAATACAAACTGAAGATTCCATGAATGAACTCTAGTCTTTAGATTTATGAAGGTTGTTTTGCTTGCTGATACAATACAATACAAACTGAAGATTCCATGAATGAACTCTAGTCTTTAGATTTATGAAGGTTGTTTTGCTTGCTGATACGATACAATACAAACTGAAGATTCCATGAATGAACTCTAGTCTTTAGATTTATGAAGGTTGTTTTGCTTGCTGATACGATACAATACAAACTGAAGATTCCATGAATGAACTCTAGTCTTTAGATTTATGAAGGTTGTTTTGCTTGCTGATACGATACAATACAAACTGAAGATTCCATGAATGAACTCTAGTCTTTAGATTTATGAAGGTTGTTTTGCTTGCTGATACGATACAATACAAACTGAAGATTCCATGAATGAACTCTAGTCTTTAGATTTATGAAGGTTGTTTTGCTTGCTGATACGATACAATACAAACTGAAGATTCCATGAATGAACTCTAGTCTTTAGATTTATGAAGGTTGTTTTGCTTGCTGATACGATACAATACAAACTGAAGATTCCATGAATGAACTCTAGTCTTTTTGTCAGATTTATGAAGGTTGTTTTGCTTGCTGATACGATGCAATACAAACTGAAGATTCCATGAATGAACTCTAGTCTTTAGATTTATGAAGGTTGTTTTGCTTGCTGATACGATACAATACAAACTGAAGATTCCATGAATGAACTCTAGTCTTTAGATTTATGAAGGTTGTTTTGCTTGCTGATACAATACAATACAAACTGAAGATTCCATGAATGAACTCTAGTCTTTTTGTCAGATTTATGAAGGTTGTTTTGCTTGCTGATACGATACAATACAAACTGAAGATTCCATGAATGAACTCTAGTCTTTAGATTTATGAAGGTTGTTTTGCTTGCTGATACAATACAATACAAACTGAAGATTCCATGAATGAACTCTAGTCTTTAGATTTATGAAGGTTGTTTTGCTTGCTGATACGATACAATACAAACTGAAGATTCCATGAATGAACTCTAGTCTTTAGATTTATGAAGGTTGTTTTGCTTGCTGATACGATACAATACAAACTGAAGATTCCATGAATGAACTCTAGTCTTTAGATTTATGAAGGTTGTTTTGCTTGCTGATACGATACAATACAAACTGAAGATTCCATGAATGAACTCTAGTCTTTTTGTCAGATTTATGAAGGTTGTTTTGCTTGCTGATACAATACAATACAAACTGAAGATTCCATGAATGAACTCTAGTCTTTTTGTCAGATTTATGAAGGTTGTTTTGCTTGCTGATACAATACAATACAAACTGAAGATTCCATGAATGAACTCTAGTCTTTAGATTTATGAAGGTTGTTTTGCTTGCTGATACAATACAATACAAACTGAAGATTCCATGAATGAACTCTAGTCTTTAGATTTATGAAGGTTGTTTTGCTTGCTGATACAATACAATACAAACTGAAGATTCCATGAATGAACTCTAGTCTTTAGATTTATGAAGGTTGTTTTGCTTGCTGATACAATACAATACAAACTGAAGATTCCATGAATGAACTCTAGTCTTTTTGTCAGATTTATGGAGGTTGTTTTGCTTGCTGATACAATACAATACAAACTGAAGATTCCATGAATGAACTCTAGTCTTTAGATTTATGAAGGTTGTTTTGCTTGCTGATACGATACAATACAAACTGAAGATTCCATGAATGAACTCTAGTCTTTAGATTTATGAAGGTTGTTTTGCTTGCTGATACAATACAATACAAACTGAAGATTCCATGAATGAACTCTAGTCTTTAGATTTATGAAGGTTGTTTTGCTTGCTGATACAATACAATACAAACTGAAGATTCCATGAATGAACTCTAGTCTTTAGATTTATGAAGGTTGTTTTGCTTGCTGATACAATACAATACAAACTGAAGATTCCATGAATGAACTCTAGTCTTTTTGTCAGATTTATGGAGGTTGTTTTGCTTGCTGATACAATACAATACAAACTGAAGATTCCATGAATGAACTCTAGTCTTTTTGTCAGATTTATGGAGGTTGTTTTGCTTGCTGATACGATACAATACAAACTGAAGATTCCATGAATGAACTCTAGTCTTTAGATTTATGAAGGTTGTTTTGCTTGCTGATACAATACAATACAAACTGAAGATTCCATGAATGAACTCTAGTCTTTTTGTCAGATTTATGAAGGTTGTTTTGCTTGCTGATACAATACAATACAAACTGAAGATTCCATGAATGAACTCTAGTCTTTAGATTTATGAAGGTTGTTTTGCTTGCTGATACGATACAATACAAACTGAAGATTCCATGAATGAACTCTAGTCTTTAGATTTATGAAGGTTGTTTTGCTTGCTGATACAATACAATACAAACTGAAGATTCCATGAATGAACTCTAGTCTTTTTGTCAGATTTATGAAGGTTGTTTTGCTTGCTGATACGATACAATACAAACTGAAGATTCCATGAATGAACTCTAGTCTTTAGATTTATGAAGGTTGTTTTGCTTGCTGATACAATACAATACAAACTGAAGATTCCATGAATGAACTCTAGTCTTTTTGTCAGATTTATGAAGGTTGTTTTGCTTGCTGATACGATACAATACAAACTGAAGATTCCATGAATGAACTCTAGTCTTTAGATTTATGAAGGTTGTTTTGCTTGCTGATACGATACAATACAAACTGAAGATTCCATGAATGAACTCTAGTCTTTAGATTTATGAAGGTTGTTTTGCTTGCTGATACGATACAATACAAACTGAAGATTCCATGAATGAACTCTAGTCTTTAGATTTATGAAGGTTGTTTTGCTTGCTGATACGATACAATACAAACTGAAGATTCCATGAATGAACTCTAGTCTTTAGATTTATGAAGGTTGTTTTGCTTGCTGATACGATACAATACAAACTGAAGATTCCATGAATGAACTCTAGTCTTTAGATTTATGAAGGTTGTTTTGCTTGCTGATACGATACAATACAAACTGAAGATTCCATGAATGAACTCTAGTCTTTTTGTCAGATTTATGAAGGTTGTTTTGCTTGCTGATACGATACAATACAAACTGAAGATTCCATGAATGAACTCTAGTCTTTTTGTCAGATTTATGAAGGTTGTTTTGCTTGCTGATACGATACAATACAAACTGAAGATTCCATGAATGAACTCTAGTCTTTAGATTTATGAAGGTTGTTTTGCTTGCTGATACGATACAATATAAACTGAAGATTCCATGAATGAACTCTAGTCTTTTTGTCAGATTTATGAAGGTTGTTTTGCTTGCTGATACAATACAATACAAACTGAAGATTCCATGAATGAACTCTAGTCTTTTTGTCAGATTTATGAAGGTTGTTTTGCTTGCTGATACAATACAATACAAACTGAAGATTCCATGAATGAACTCTAGTCTTTAGATTTATGAAGGTTGTTTTGCTTGCTGATACAATACAATACAAACTGAAGATTCCATGAATGAACTCTAGTCTTTAGATTTATGAAGGTTGTTTTGCTTGCTGATACAATACAATACAAACTGAAGATTCCATGAATGAACTCTAGTCTTTAGATTTATGAAGGTTGTTTTGCTTGCTGATACAATACAATACAAACTGAAGATTCCATGAATGAACTCTAGTCTTTTTGTCAGATTTATGAAGGTTGTTTTGCTTGCTGATACGATACAATACAAACTGAAGATTCCATGAATGAACTCTAGTCTTTAGATTTATGAAGGTTGTTTTGCTTGCTGATACGATACAATACAAACTGAAGATTCCATGAATGAACTCTAGTCTTTTTGTCAGATTTATGAAGGTTGTTTTGCTTGCTGATACAATACAATACAAACTGAAGATTCCATGAATGAACTCTAGTCTTTAGATTTATGAAGGTTGTTTTGCTTGCTGATACAATACAATACAAACTGAAGATTCCATGAATGAACTCTAGTCTTTAGATTTATGAAGGTTGTTTTGCTTGCTGATACAATACAATACAAACTGAAGATTCCATGAATGAACTCTAGTCTTTAGATTTATGAAGGTTGTTTTGCTTGCTGATACGATACAATACAAACTGAAGATTCCATGAATGAACTCTAGTCTTTAGATTTATGAAGGTTGTTTTGCTTGCTGATACAATACAATACAAACTGAAGATTCCATGAATGAACTCTAGTCTTTTTGTCAGATTTATGAAGGTTGTTTTGCTTGCTGATACAATACAATACAAACTGAAGATTCCATGAATGAACTCTAGTCTTTTTGTCAGATTTATGAAGGTTGTTTTGCTTGCTGATACGATACAATACAAACTGAAGATTCCATGAATGAACTCTAGTCTTTAGATTTATGAAGGTTGTTTTGCTTGCTGATACAATACAATACAAACTGAAGATTCCATGAATGAACTCTAGTCTTTAGATTTATGAAGGTTGTTTTGCTTGCTGATACAATACAATACAAACTGAAGATTCCATGAATGAACTCTAGTCTTTTTGTCAGATTTATGAAGGTTGTTTTGCTTGCTGATACAATACAATACAAACTGAAGATTCCATGAATGAACTCTAGTCTTTTTGTCAGATTTATGAAGGTTGTTTTGCTTGCTGATACGATACAATACAAACTGAAGATTCCATGAATGAACTCTAGTCTTTAGATTTATGAAGGTTGTTTTGCTTGCTGATACAATACAATACAAACTGAAGATTCCATGAATGAACTCTAGTCTTTAGATTTATGAAGGTTGTTTTGCTTGCTGATACAATACAATACAAACTGAAGATTCCATGAATGAACTCTAGTCTTTAGATTTATGAAGGTTGTTTTGCTTGCTGATACAATACAATACAAACTGAAGATTCCATGAATGAACTCTAGTCTTTAGATTTATGAAGGTTGTTTTGCTTGCTGATACGATACAATACAAACTGAAGATTCCATGAATGAACTCTAGTCTTTAGATTTATGAAGGTTGTTTTGCTTGCTGATACGATACAATACAAACTGAAGATTCCATGAATGAACTCTAGTCTTTAGATTTATGAAGGTTGTTTTGCTTGCTGATACGATACAATACAAACTGAAGATTCCATGAATGAACTCTAGTCTTTAGATTTATGAAGGTTGTTTTGCTTGCTGATACGATACAATACAAACTGAAGATTCCATGAATGAACTCTAGTCTTTAGATTTATGAAGGTTGTTTTGCTTGCTGATACGATACAATACAAACTGAAGATTCCATGAATGAACTCTAGTCTTTTTGTCAGATTTATGAAGGTTGTTTTGCTTGCTGATACGATACAATACAAACTGAAGATTCCATGAATGAACTCTAGTCTTTTTGTCAGATTTATGAAGGTTGTTTTGCTTGCTGATACAATACAATACAAACTGAAGATTCCATGAATGAACTCTAGTCTTTAGATTTATGGAGGTTGTTTTGCTTGCTGATACAATACAATACAAACTGAAGATTCCATGAATGAACTCTAGTCTTTAGATTTATGAAGGTTGTTTTGCTTGCTGATACGATACAATACAAACTGAAGATTCCATGAATGAACTCTAGTCTTTAGATTTATGGAGGTTGTTTTGCTTGCTGATACAATACAATACAAACTGAAGATTCCATGAATGAACTCTAGTCTTTAGATTTATGAAGGTTGTTTTGCTTGCTGATACGATACAATACAAACTGAAGATTCCATGAATGAACTCTAGTCTTTAGATTTATGGAGGTTGTTTTGCTTGCTGATACGATACAATACAAACTGAAGATTCCATGAATGAACTCTAGTCTTTAGATTTATGGAGGTTGTTTTGCTTGCTGATACAATACAATACAAACTGAAGATTCCATGAATGAACTCTAGTCTTTAGATTTATGAAGGTTGTTTTGCTTGCTGATACGATACAATACAAACTGAAGATTCCATGAATGAACTCTAGTCTTTAGATTTATGAAGGTTGTTTTGCTTGCTGATACAATACAATACAAACTGAAGATTCCATGAATGAACTCTAGTCTTTTTGTCAGATTTATGAAGGTTGTTTTGCTTGCTGATACAATACAATACAAACTGAAGATTCCATGAATGAACTCTAGTCTTTAGATTTATGGAGGTTGTTTTGCTTGCTGATACAATACAATACAAACTGAAGATTCCATGAATGAACTCTAGTCTTTAGATTTATGAAGGTTGTTTTGCTTGCTGATACGATACAATACAAACTGAAGATTCCATGAATGAACTCTAGTCTTTAGATTTATGGAGGTTGTTTTGCTTGCTGATACGATACAATACAAACTGAAGATTCCATGAATGAACTCTAGTCTTTAGATTTATGGAGGTTGTTTTGCTTGCTGATACGATACAATACAAACTGAAGATTCCATGAATGAACTCTAGTCTTTAGATTTATGAAGGTTGTTTTGCTTGCTGATACGATACAATACAAACTGAAGATTCCATGAATGAACTCTAGTCTTTAGATTTATGGAGGTTGTTTTGCTTGCTGATACGATACAATACAAACTGAAGATTCCATGAATGAACTCTAGTCTTTAGATTTATGAAGGTTGTTTTGCTTGCTGATACGATACAATACAAACTGAAGATTCCATGAATGAACTCTAGTCTTTTTGTCAGATTTATGGAGGTTGTTTTGCTTGCTGATACGATACAATACAAACTGAAGATTCCATGAATGAACTCTAGTCTTTAGATTTATGGAGGTTGTTTTGCTTGCTGATACGATACAATACAAACTGAAGATTCCATGAATGAACTCTAGTCTTTAGATTTATGGAGGTTGTTTTGCTTGCTGATACGATACAATACAAACTGAAGATTCCATGAATGAACTCTAGTCTTTAGATTTATGGAGGTTGTTTTGCTTGCTGATACAATACAATACAAACTGAAGATTCCATGAATGAACTCTAGTCTTTAGATTTATGAAGGTTGTTTTGCTTGCTGATACGATACAATACAAACTGAAGATTCCATGAATGAACTCTAGTCTTTTTGTCAGATTTATGAAGGTTGTTTTGCTTGCTGATACGATACAATACAAACTGAAGATTCCATGAATGAACTCTAGTCTTTTTGTCAGATTTATGGACGTTGTTTTGCTTGCTGATACGATACAATACAAACTGAAGATTCCATGAATGAACTCTAGTCTTTAGATTTATGAAGGTTGTTTTGCTTGCTGATACAATACAATACAAACTGAAGATTCCATGAATGAACTCTAGTCTTTTTGTCAGATTTATGGACGTTGTTTTGCTTGCTGATACGATACAATACAAACTGAAGATTCCATGAATGAACTCTAGTCTTTAGATTTATGAAGGTTGTTTTGCTTGCTGATACAATACAATACAAACTGAAGATTCCATGAATGAACTCTAGTCTTTAGATTTATGGAGGTTGTTTTGCTTGCTGATACAATACAATACAAACTGAAGATTCCATGAATGAACTCTAGTCTTTAGATTTATGAAGGTTGTTTTGCTTGCTGATACGATACAATACAAACTGAAGATTCCATGAATGAACTCTAGTCTTTAGATTTATGAAGGTTGTTTTGCTTGCTGATACAATACAATACAAACTGAAGATTCCATGAATGAACTCTAGTCTTTAGATTTATGAAGGTTGTTTTGCTTGCTGATACAATACAATACAAACTGAAGATTCCATGAATGAACTCTAGTCTTTAGATTTATGAAGGTTGTTTTGCTTGCTGATACAATACAATACAAACTGAAGATTCCATGAATGAACTCTAGTCTTTAGATTTATGAAGGTTGTTTTGCTTGCTGATACGATACAATACAAACTGAAGATTCCATGAATGAACTCTAGTCTTTAGATTTATGAAGGTTGTTTTGCTTGCTGATACAATACAATACAAACTGAAGATTCCATGAATGAACTCTAGTCTTTAGATTTATGAAGGTTGTTTTGCTTGCTGATACAATACAATACAAACTGAAGATTCCATGAATGAACTCTAGTCTTTAGATTTATGAAGGTTGTTTTGCTTGCTGATACAATACAATACAAACTGAAGATTCCATGAATGAACTCTAGTCTTTAGATTTATGAAGGTTGTTTTGCTTGCTGATACAATACAATACAAACTGAAGATTCCATGAATGAACTCTAGTCTTTTTGTCAGATTTATGGACGTTGTTTTGCTTGCTGATACGATACAATACAAACTGAAGATTCCATGAATGAACTCTAGTCTTTAGATTTATGAAGGTTGTTTTGCTTGCTGATACAATACAATACAAACTGAAGATTCCATGAATGAACTCTAGTCTTTAGATTTATGAAGGTTGTTTTGCTTGCTGATACAATACAATACAAACTGAAGATTCCATGAATGAACTCTAGTCTTTAGATTTATGAAGGTTGTTTTGCTTGCTGATACAATACAATACAAACTGAAGATTCCATGAATGAACTCTAGTCTTTTTGTCAGATTTATGGACGTTGTTTTGCTTGCTGATACGATACAATACAAACTGAAGATTCCATGAATGAACTCTAGTCTTTAGATTTATGAAGGTTGTTTTGCTTGCTGATACAATACAATACAAACTGAAGATTCAGTGAATGAACTCTAGTCTTTTTGTTAGATCTATGGACGTTGTTTTACTTGCGTTAGGTCATGCGCATAACAGTGAATACGAGCCAATCGGATCGCAGCCGTCTGCTCCGTACAACTACGTGGAGACTGCAGTGCCTCATTCCACGATCGAGAAGAATCCAACATCCTAAAGAAGATGACCAGCTGACCTATCAGCTGAGCTGACCAGCTGCAGTGACCGATTGACCACTTCAAACTGAATGGAAAAATGTTTTCGTCTGTAGCACGGTTTTTAACCCTTTAACGACCAGCTACATATGTTTGCAATGCATTTTAGTACATGCTAGTCGTTAAAGGGTTAAAATGGGTTAAGGCTTGCAAAGACATGTATCGCTTTTTTGTCTCTCTCTCTCTCTCTTGCTCTGGATCTGACCAAAAATCCTGGCTCAACGAGGACAATATTGCTGGTGGCTGCTGCTGCTGATTACAATGCTGGAGAATTATTTGGATTAGATATTAATTAAGGATATTAGCCATATTACACGGAGAATTACAGTATGGTGATCGTGTGTCAAATAGATGTTAAAATTCTCTAGTCTTGTATTATATGTGCGCACAACAATGTAACTGCATGCATGCCAGATCTATATAAGGACAGTGAGCCGTTCTAGGGAACTCTGATTTTCTTTAGTATTGGGTACTCTGGAAGGTAGAAATTGTGTTGTGAATGATATTCTGGAATAGGGTAATATGACATTTACACATTGCCAGATGCACAAGACATTTGCTGTCAGCTATAGATATGTGATTCTGTACATTTTATTATATACATAATAGCCAGAGACGGCAAGAGAGCCACCAACATTGTTGAGAACAGGATGATTTTCTTTTTCATTTTTCTGTGCAATCTTAACAGTATAATTGTAGGCCATGAGCAAAGCAATGCAATGGGTCCTGGCTACCCAAACGGATAAAAAATTTCCACGGTCAAATCAAACCTATGCAACATATTGGTACTTTCAACGTTCAGCTTTTAATGTAGGGTCCCTAGAATCGTGAGCCCGGACGATTTCGTAGTAAGCCCGTGCCTTAATTAAGACAGCACTGGCTTAATAACAAGGTTGCCAAAAGGTGAATAAACAAAATTCCATGACCTTTATCCAATGTCGAAGTTTTTTTGTATGTATTTCAAAATGTGCTCTGATATTTCTAACCACTGCTTTTGAAACTTACACTTCCCAGGCATAGTTGTTCATTGTCGAGCTCTATTTATTATTATTATTTCGACAATGTCTAGAGCAGTTACTGATTTTTTCCTCGAATTTCCATGCCCTAGGTAATGATCAAATTCTATGGCTAAATAGACATTGGACCTTCCGTGGAAAAAACCTGTTTTTCCAGGCCAAGATTATTTCAAAGTCAAACCCTACTTGTAGCTGTGCACAACACATTGGCAACCATAATGACTCGACACATTTCCGAAATTCATAGTGTGAATTTTAACATATGCTGCTTCTTGTTTCAAATGAACAAGATATTTAACTACATATTAATTTTGTCTACTGTTATGCTTGTTGTTCTGTATCAATGTTGAGCTTACTTGTGATTGATACTAAGAAATGAACCATGTTAAATTAGAGAAAAATTGTGATTCTGATTAAGAACTTAATATTAAATAATTATAGTCATGCAATCAGAACATATATTTATGCATTTTACTGATTTTTAAAAACAATATTTCTGTTTAAAGCATTCAGATGAATACAGATTAAAAATCAAACAGTTCTTTGTGACAGCATTTTTTGTGGTTCAGAGAAATTTAATTGCATTGCCGATTAATTTTTATTTGGAGACCGTACTTATGAAGTTTCTGCTGCAGAGTCAATTTAAAAGAAGTCTCTACCAAAACATCACTCGCAGATTAGTTTGTAAAATGACCGTGCTTATGAAATCACTTGCAAATCATTTGTAAAATGACTAATTCCAATGTTTCGAGAAGCGATGCCCTGCAAAGTCCACTTGCGTTACGTCGCAACGCAGCAACTGTTCAAAATTGTCTTCACAGTTTGCAGAGCTTAAATAGTTTTCACTTTCACATCGTACTTTGGGATTGAAACCACAGAAGCATTGGTGACGTAGCAATGCTTGAACTGTTGCAGAAGAAGGAGAATGTTCAATTCAGTGGCTTTATAGGTGCTTCAAAGGCATGGCCCGTCTCTGGTCGAAAACATGGGACAGGCCAGCCACTAGCAACCCGACCAGGAGTAATATTCCGCAGATAGATATCAGAGCTGTACGCGGAATGTACGTGTAATCGTAGACAATGTACTCGCTGTCTGGCTCCGGGCCTCTTGGCAGAAACCAGAGAATCAGCGTTATAGTAATAGCCATCACGATGGCTCCAAGTCCCGCATATGCAGCCGGGCCCTGAGCACGGGCAAGCACAAGACAAAGCAAAATGCAGAAAATCCAGATTACTGCAAGTATGATCAGTCCTGGCCCAAGAGTGGCCATTGCCGCTGCTTCTCAGACTGAATAATCGTAATGCTGAATGAAGCTGGACCGCTTGTTTCCGTAGTCGAGCTTGAGATTCACAGGATTATATACACCAAATGGTACGTTGGATTCATCTGCGTTTCAGCTATCTGAAGGACTGTACTTGATTTGAAAATTCTGGAAACAATTCAGAAATGATATTCCTATATGGCTGTACTCTGCTTTCTCGAGTGGTTTGTCCAATCTACAATTGTAGAAATAATAATCATTTAAGAGAAAAAGCTGCAAAACGCCAACATTGTAATCAAATTCTCAAAAATTACGCTTTACTGTAATGAATAAACATGATGGAAAAAAATTTGACATCATTGTGCATGAGATATCTTCAAAGGCACATACGAGAGGTCTTCCAAGGCACGTACATGTACAGTTTTGCATGTACATGTTTATAATTACAACAATCTGTCGTTTGGGCGTTCGAAATTATTCACCATTGCATGGCTTTTTGGAGTTGGTCGAATACAAGTTGGACTAACAAAAAAGAATTCTTGCTAAATGGAAATAATTTTACTTAAATTGAAGTACACAGTATAAATGTATTTGGATTGACAACAAATTTCTTGCTAAATGGTAGTCGGATTGCTGAAAATAATTTTTACTTGAATAGAAGTGGGATTTTTATGAAAACATTGTTGATGAAAATTGATCTGGATTGCGGAAAAATAATTTTTTATTAAAATAGAAGCTATATCAGTTAGAAACCTAGTTATTGTTGATATAGAGCTGGGTGGAAGCCTGATTGGCGAGAATTCTTGCCAAAGTAGAAGCACAGTAGGCCTATACTGCGGTAGAAGTCGGATTGATGAAAATAGTCATGCTGCGCCAGTCGAAAAATGTATAATTTATTTAGCTAAAGCTATAATTTACCATAAAGTGATACTAACACAGCGATAGCAAGTATACAGCCAGAGATACTACGTTCGGCACATAATAACAACATTATAACTTGTAAAGAGAACGAACACTTACACCAAAACTTACACGGACGCCATATTGGTAACCATAGCACCTAAATCAATTCTTTAGCGCTTTATTGTGTAGTCTAAAAATAGACTCAAAAACAATTATTATCTGCTTAAAGCAAGAAAGCATTGTAAAAATTAATTTACTGTTAACAACTAAACTACAAGTATAATAATATAATTAACCTATTTATTAAAATCTGAAGAGTAACTTTGTGGAGATCTCATTTTAAAAGGCTACCATGTACCTTTACAGGACAATAATAGAACGCTAATAGGCCTCAGCTGGGAGTGCCTCAGAGTAGTTCTCCACAAAAGGCGCTATAAGGAATTCTCGAAATTAATAACAGCACAAACTTGAGCAGAATGGCATGTTGACCACGAGCAAGTTAACCACTGCACGTACATACAGCCATCAGACAGAATGGGACTTTCACAATTGTGAATACCACTCTTTGGAATAGCCTCTCCTTTGGTCTGTGTTCCCTTTGCAGACTTGTCCAACTATTTTTGAAAGCCACTCAGAAATTTTGGAAGGGGGACCAACATTTTTGGTCTTGGGTCGAAAATTTTTCGTTGGTCTTTCGCCTGAAAATCTGAAAACCGTTTAAAAAAGCCTTTGCCTTTTCTCGCACAAAGATTTATAAAAACCCGTGACAACTCAGGCTATTTGAAATCTGATGACCTTATTTAAATCTCAAAGGGGGCACCATAAAAAAAATTATATAGACAGCCAGATGGATAGAAGTAAACGAGAATATACTGCATAATTTTTATTTAACTTTCGAGTCTATCCTACAACACGACACATTCAATCACTAATGGTGATCGATAAAATCATAAGCAAAATTTATTTAGAACATAAGCAAAAATTATTTAGAACATTATCAAGTGAAAGAACCTTCCTGCAACAACCAGCAGCATTTAATGATGCTATAATTATGCTACATTTGACACAAGTGGAGGCTCCACATATGGCAGAACTGCAGCGCAAGTGTACTGCAGAATTCAGCTCAGCATTAGTAGGCCTAAGTTGCCATTAATTTTCATAAAAAGGAAATGGTTTAGGGTGGGCACTAACCAGGGCTGTACTGGCAAAATTAGAGTTGTCAGAGTACACTCTACAGTTGCCTAGGCCTGTCTGCAGGTCATTTTCTAATTTATTACACAGAAATATTTGTCAGGCTAGTGCATGCAGTGTCCACACGATTACAGCCCTGGCAATAACTAAGAGTCAGAAGAACGTTACATAATGCTTGAGCTATTCATTCACTTCTATGGTTACTTAGGGCTGAAAGTGTGCCGGGTCGGTCCGGGTCTGAGACCCGGCATCGATTTTCCAGACCTGCTGTTGCCAGGTCTCAGCCGGGTCGCAAAACAGGCCGTCAGGTGCCAAAAGTAGGTAAAAATGGTAGGATTTTCGGTAATTTGGGGCAAATGACTATAGGAAAAACGTCGTCAGAAAAATTTATGGGCCAAAGGCATGCTCGTCCGCCAAAGTGAGACCCGGCAACTTTTCCAAACCACTTTCAGCTCTGTGGTTACTTCAGTCAAAGTGGTAGAGAAAAATTAAAAATTAAAAGTATATGGCTTCTGTTATTTCGCAGGGTCCAACGCAAATTCTGATGTGTAGACATGGTTGACGATATCTTTGTTGATGTCTTCCAACTCCGAGCAGACATCGAGTAAACAGTTTTCCACAATATCATCAGCAATGCTAAAAATAATTACAGAAATAGTATCAGTGTCAAAAAGCAATGAATCAGCAACCAAAATGAAGCAATCAAACTGCAGAAACAGCTTCAGACATTTCCGCAATCTTGGGTTGAATACCATCTATTCTATTTCCGAAACCCAACAACTATAGCGTCATAATTGCAATGCTCAAGGCAACCATATTTGATATGTGCCCTCTTTCCAAAGTTCAAAACTGCACATGACCATATGAAAGAACATTGACGGCACTCGATAACCAAGAGTGAAGGACTTGCTGGAGTTCTTGCCTCAGGTGAGGGTCAACCCCCGCACTCTCCGCGTTATAGGCCAACCGCTCTAACTAATAGGCCACCATGCCCCTTGCAGGCTTCTCAGCAAAATCGTATTCCAAAATTGCAATCCATTGGGCATATATGCAAATTATGCACCTTGTCTGTGACTAGCCCTGTTACCTGCAATGCAATGGGCTCCCTGCGGCTCTTCGTCAACTGCCTATCGGTCTCTCTGTCTCAGTTCTCACTGTTCTTAAGACCAAGATTGGACTGGGTGCACTCCTGAGTAGGCAGCCTTTCAGGGGCGCTATATCAAATTGCTGTAATAAATCAATATGCAAGGTTCCTGAGAATGGAAGACAAGCTGAATGAAACAACTTAGCTTAAAAAATATTATAAAAGAAAATTGAACAATATCAATACAATATACAAAGGAAACAAAATATTTTAAAAACATGTTTCAAATCATACTCACTCTTCTACAACTTTCCACGGGTCAAACAGGTCGACTCTTTCGTTGACGTGGCGCTTCAGGTAACCCTCGAAATTCTGGACCTGTTGCCTAATGTTGTACAAAGCTTCCGGTTGCAAAGAAACAACGATGCCCGAATCACGGGTGGACTTGTCTATCTGGAAATCCCCTTGTCTCAGAGTTGTCTTGTGCCGAGGTTTTGTGAAAATAATGGGAGCATTGGAATCGTCGATTGGCATCACCTGCCAACTTGAAGTTACCTGGCCATTTTTAACACCTGCAATTATCTCGAAAGGTATTGGTGAATCTGGTACGTCGTTCAGTGTTACACCTGCAAAAATCAACAGAAATTCGGTAAAATCAGAAGTTACGTAAACTCCGCAACAAAGCCGTAAATGTAAATTACAGAGCACACAAATTAAGGCAACATTTATGTATTACAGTTTCATTAACTGAGTACAGTACCTAAGGCCTACGTTTTAACCACACATTAAGAAATTGCTGGAGTCCAAATGGACCCAAGTAGTCTTTTGCGGATATCATATACGTATCACCATTCCACGTTTTATTATTATTATTATTATTATTATTATTATTATTATTATTATTATTATTATTATTATTATTATTATTATTATCATCATCATTGCTATTCTAATTATTATCAATTTTTATTAGATAGAGACAGAGACAGCCAGAGACAGGGAGTGGATCAGTCAATCACAGTAATTGATCCTAAGGTTTTAAATTTTAGGGCTACATGATATAACTTAGTGCAACAAAAAGCACAAAAATTAATCGAAATTAATTGAACAATCATTAAAAAATTAACCGATGCTAAATGTATCGAGACCTGTTGTCGACTTCAGATCGCCGTACGCAAGACTCGTCCATCGCACACGGATCTCATCTTGTTCCATCTGAAATACAAAGATGCATTGTCTACTGAAAGGACTCGTGCCACTAGTATTAAGCATTGCTATTTAGAGACCAAAGATTGAATCCCTGACAGTACTGAGTAATTGTGAATGAAGGTCTGAAGGACTTGCTCGACGTCCCGACAAGAACTAACTTAATTAATTACTTTTTCCTTTAGGTCAGGGGTGTCAAACCTTTTTTTACTGGCGGGCCAGTGTGAACATATTTTAGCAAGTTGAGGGCCAGAGTGAACATCTTCTAACAAGTGGCGGGCCAGGGTGTCGAAGCTACTGTAGCAATGTGTCTTTTGTTTCTATCAATCCATTTATTAAACGGGAGTCATACTCTAACAAGAAAGGCCTGCTATATAGGTTTACATACAATAAACCATAAAGAATTGCAAGATATTTGGCGCTGACTGTAAAATATAAAAATTTGAACTTTTATCCTCTAATTTTGTAATCTTTTTGGAAGGTTTCGCGAGTCAAAAAAAAATCGTCGGCGGGCCAGCTCTTTGACACCTCTGCTTTAGCTAAAGGTGATGACTGATTCTATATATGTTAACCTCCATCTGGTGAAGTCGCTGTAATATTGTCTCGACATCCGGTGCATCTCGGAGCACCGCTGCCTGGTACGTCGCTCTGTTCTCCTCTCGTCTCCCGTGAAGTTCGTTGGCCATGTCCGCCATCAGATCACCAATTATCTCATCCGTCACTTTATTCACATCGGCAGATATCTGCAGAAAAATTAAATCATTTACTGAGTCAAAAAGAAAGAAATCTTGTTGAAAACACTTGCTTAATATCTAGAGCACATCAGCTAAGAGCTCTTACACAGTTTTGTTTCATGCCTAAAAGGCACAAATAATAGCTTACGTATATGGGAAAAATTGGGTATTTATATAGTGCCTTACACTAACCTCATGAAGGCACTTAACATAGCTACCCGACAGTTCTAAATATGTGCGGCACAATTTGCACGCAGGTAGCCATGCTCGGTGTTTAGACGAAGAACGCCACACCTACTAGCTTAGTTACATATATACAAATATAAATGCATGTGCATACACTCCTTGTTTTACAGTAGAAATGCCGACATCGGCAACTAAACTTTGTTTTATTTTATCTTTTAAAAATTGTACAGTGGAGTGCAAACCTTCTGCAACCAGTTCAATAAAGAATATTCCTACTTACTAATTTACTACCATGCCCCACACACACTGAGCATACTGCACATCAACCAGAGATATGCTCAAAAGTAAGAACATTGATGAAAGAAATAACCTAATCCGGAAGCAACACAGAGAAAAGAACAGAACCACGTCAGCATCTACAGGGTGCGCCAAAAAAGACCCCCCCATACGTCAAAAAAGTGTGGGTGGCTTCACTAAAAGTGGTATATCTTTCGTTCTGTTTGAGATATTTTAATAAAATCAGGCCATCTGGTGTAAATATGAATTGTCTTTAAGACTGTAAAATTTCATTTCGAAATTCTTACTTTTGGTCAAGATATTGGCAAAAATCTTAGGGGGGTCTTTTTTTGGCGCACCCTGTAAAATGTGGTAAACATACAGAAGTTCAAATCTGTCTACATTTCAAATCTCGCTTGTTTTCTACCTGGCCGCTCTTCATCAAAGGTTCGATCTTTGCCCTCACATCCCTCTCCACGCTTCTCCTCCAAGCAGAATCGTGTGTAGCAGGCGACTGAGAACTCCTTACCCTCCTGTAATTTCAAGACATGCAATGGTCCAAATGTTTGGAATACATTACATAGTAGTATCCAGTTTGCAGGTTTGGAAACTCGAAAAAGAAGTTTTGGAGCACTGATCTAAATCAAAGCTGAAAGAGATTGGGCACACACCACTTGATTATATTAGTTTTCTGGACTTATATATAAATCCCCTGTTAATCATTGACCTTAGCCAGTTATGAACAGACTAAAAATTATGAACTGACTAATGACTATTGTCAATGATACCTCGGAGTAAGTTGTGGCAGCTCTTATATAAATCAAACTGAAAGAGATTGGACACACTTCATTTGATTGTGTGTTTTCTGGGCTTACATATTTAATCCTCTGTTAATAGTTGACCTTAGCCAATTATGAACTGACTACGCAGTCATCATTGTATTCAGTCATAGGGTTCATTCAGTCATCATTGTATTCAGTCATAGGGTTCATTCAGTCATCATTGTATTCAGTCATAGGGTTCATTCAGTCATCATTGTATTCAGTCATAGGGTTCATTCAGTCATCATTGTATTCAGTCATCATTGTATTCAGTTAAAGGGTTCATTCAGTCATCATTGTATTCAGTCATAGGGTTCATTCAGTCATCATTGTATTCAGTTAAAGGGTTCATTCAGTCATCATTGTATTCAGTCATAGGGTTCATTCAGTCATCATTGTATTCAGTCATAGGGTTCATTCAGTCATCATTGTATTCAGTCATAGGGTTCATTCAGTCATCATTGTATTCAGTCATAGGGTTCATTCAGTCATCATTGTATTCAGTCATAGGGTTCATTCAGTCATCATTGTATTCAGTTAAAGGGTTCATTCAGTCATCAATGTATTCAGTTAAAGGGTTCATGCAAATTAAGTTGGGCTAGAGCCCCTTATGCAAAATGCTTTTCCATTGTCATTGTCATGGATACCTCGGAGTAAGTTGTGGCGTCGTGGACCGGGAACTGGACCGTGATCCATCCCGACTCACGGACACTTCCTTCTGGCTTTTCGAAAATGTTGGCTCCGCAAAGTGCCAGCTGGTTTCTAGGGCGGATGGACTAGGTGGTGTGGCTCTTGCTGGTGATTTGCTTCGCCTCCTATGAACCACCGGTCTTTTCTGGATCGTAGAAATGGTTGGCACGGCGTAATGCTCGTAGTCATCGGCTCGACTCCAATGTCCACATCCACAAGAAGAACCCTGAAAATGACCAAAGAATTTGATTTGCTCAGTGACTTGATAAAATCTATCAATTAATATTATACGAAATATTTGTTATGTATTGCTGTTCTATAACAATTCTGGTGATGGTTCGAACTTCCATTTATGGAGCATAGAGTTTTATGCAAAATACAATACGAAAATTCCCATGCCCATTGCCCTGCTATCTACTGTAGGTAAAATGGGTAAACGTGTAAAACTGCAAATTTTCATTATCTAGCAGTCCCGACACATTTTATTTCAAATATAAACAATTAAAACAGTTAATTAAATGCAAATTAAAAACAGGTTCTCGTTTGCAATACTTGGAGAATATTCTCGACTGCAAAGTTTTTCCAAATGGCAGGCCGCATACCACTGGCGGTACTACATCTTGTGTCACTAAATGGAACTTTAGAAAATAAAAAAAAATAAAATCTTTATAAGTTCATGCCCCTCTTTCTTTGACTATCTAGCCTATTCTGCGTTCAACTATGCACTTCTTTTTCATTTAAATTTTCTGTGTTCAGCTTTCTGCCTACAGCCCACATTAAATTTTTTCACTTGGTGGTACAATAAAATAAAGTTTAAAACTGCCGACCTAACCGCTACATAAACAAAATTCAGCTGAAGAATCAGTCAATACGGTTCAAATGAAAAATCAAAATCTGACACCAAAGACCTTATTCTGACGAGCGAGAAAAACTCCCTTCCTGCCGTGGTTCTTTGCGTGAGAGCAAACTCTGAATTTCTTTTTCTGACGCTGCACATTCAGTTTGGGCGATCGTACGGGAAGTGGTTCGCAGATAGAGACGCTGTTGTTCTTCAGCAGCTTCTGAAGGCCGTTCGAAATGGCGGCTTTTCTCTGTTCCACGTTGTAACCTTCCGCCCTCAACTGCTTGGCACTTGGAAGAAAACCTAAAAATTGCATTTCAAGACACTCTTACATGTTTACACATGTTTATTTAGTCGTTGCTTCTGTCAGGCATTCAGCAAGACTTTCAGCAATCAAAAAAACTCTTTAAATTACGCAGCATGCACAGACTGTTTAATCTTTTCATGACTTGCTACAGTGGCTTCCTTCCCATTGACTCTTAAAAGGCTGCGTAAAAGTCAATACATGCATACAAAGTTACAAACCTGTATACATGCATGCAAACATAGATATCAAATTATAAATATACACAAAAACACATACAATGCTGCAAACTTAATACACACATATAACCATAAATACTAACAAAATGCTACATAACAGATATACCCAGTATCAATGCTTCAGGCTTGTTCACTACCAACATCAGCCTATTCAGGGTGTCACTAAGAACAATGCTTATCAACCAACATGGTCCGCTATTCGAAATCTGTCATTATCGATATAATTCATACACATTAAAACTTTAACATTAATTAGCACCAACCTTTGTGTATATTTTCTCCAAATTCGTCCAGCGTGACTCGGACTTTCTCGATCGGGTTGCGATAAACTGTCGTCGAGGAAGAGTCCGACGTCGCAGGTCGGCGATTCAACAACTCCGACTTCCTTCTCTCGACTTCCCCGAAAGTCGTACGACACGGTCTTGGAGGTGACGGAGGAGGAGGGTCGACTTTTTCAACAATCTCGTTCAATTCCTTACAAAAGAATTTAATAATAATAACAATAATTATATTCGTCTGTTAATTCAAACTGGCAAGTGCAGTAAGATTACTTAGAATTATGGATTGTAATCTGACTAACCATTCAGCTATCTGTAATCTGACTAACTATTCCGCTATCGAGTCCTGCCACTTTGGTCCAAATTGAACGAACAGTATTCGAATGGCTAGAGTGCCTGTCTTGTAATGCAATAATGGAGCGAGAGAAATTCAAGCCTTCCAGAAATTAGCTACTGCGTAGGGACCTTGAGCAAGTCCTTCACTCAAAATTGCTGAGCATCATTGATTAGAGATTAGGTGTGGCCACTTTACGGCACCATACAAATTGTGATTATTATTATTACTATAATTTTTTTTGCCCTGAGGTACTTCGTTCCCTCAAGGACTTATAACTTATAAAAGCAATGTCTTTATTCTGGAACGATTACAACTCATCCATATAAAAAGATGTCACTGATTATGAAGATACATATAATTATTATTATAAATTTTTGTATCTGAGGTATACAGGATCCCTCGGGGACTTCACTAATGCCTAATATAAAATCAAAGTCTGGAAAGGCCCTACTATTATTATTATTATTACTATTATTATTATTATCATTATTACTATTATTATTAATTAGTCATTATTATTATCATTTATATTTTTATTATTACTACTACTATTAAAAAAAGTGGTAGGACTTGACAACCGCATAATTATTATTATTACTATTACTACTATTATTATTATAATAATTATTATTAACTCACAGCAACGTCCCTGAGTAGATTGAGCAAATCTTCCTGCGCAAGAGACGACTCGCTAGTGACTTCCAGCTGAGCACAGCAGATCGACAGCTGACGTATGATGATCGCCAGATCACGATAGTCACGTGCAACGCTGTGGTGGTCGTCATCCCCATCAGACATCTGTTGCACCAACATCTGCAGCGCTCGAACAACGCTCCGATGAAGCGCCGCCAGTCGGCTCGTCAATTGGCCCTGTAAACAAGTCATCGTAATCGTAATCTCCAAACTTCTAAAGAGCTACTCGAAAGTCAAACGCGGGGCACCAGCTTATTCACGAGCGCTGTGTTGCATCAAAAGGGTTGTCCCGGCTTCGGGAATCGAACTCAGCACCGCTGATCTCCATGCCAGACTGCCAGCGTGTTATCCAATGTGACACCGGGCTCCCCAAGTTCAATACTACAACTCGAAACCTCCTAGACAATTTTAAAGTCTTGATATCGCTCAACATTTCCAACATTTTGAAGGATTTTTGCATTACAAATTCTTGAAAAGAACAACACAATGTGGCCCCTCTCTTTGAAATACTCTGTCTCCATCTACTCGGTCTCAACTTCTAACTGGTAATCCCTCCTCCTCCTTTTCTTTCGTCAAAACTTATTTCTTCTCTCGTGGCCTTGCGCACTGGGAGCACCTCTGAATGGTTCACCCTAGTAGAGGCGCTTTATAAATGTTTTTATACAATACAATACACACAAAAAACATAAAAACAAATCACCGACCTTTTTCGTGTCGATCTTCATTGTCGTGTCCAGTTTCCTGATCTCGTCGTGAAGTTTATTCGTCTCTTGCGTCAACATGTAGATCGTGCGTGCCGATCTCGTCGCTCGTTCTTCCGATCGGATCTTGCGCTTACGCTGTTCTTCCACGTCCTCCGCGTAAACTGGAGTTCTTACGTTCATACCTGAATTGGAAGTATAGGAATTTTTAATGTTACAGAATGCAACTATGCTACCGTAATTTCAATAATGCAATATCATCATAATGTAAAAAATAAGAGATCTATGAAATAAGCCAACCAGTCAAAATCCAGTCAAACTGTTGGAGAACACACAGGTCTATGCAGTGAATTCCAATGCTCCAGATTAGATTATCGTATGAATGCCCGATAACTCTGACATAAGGCACAAAAAGAGCATAATTCATACACAACTACCGGTAACAACGGCTTTTTAACAGCTCAAGCAAAATGCCCAAAGACAACAACATCTTGGTTTTCATTTTTGTACACATAGTTCGTTACTTTTTCCGAAAAAAAAACACAGAGCACTCCAACATATATATGCAAGCAGATAAATGTAGAAAATAAACATGAGTATCATTGAGTAATCAATGAGTATGTAAACAAAACTATGTGTAAATACTACCATACATTCATTCATTCATTCATTCAGAGCATTTATATAGCACCCCTTTAAGAAACTACTCAGAGATGCTCCCAGTCCAACCACAAACCAATGAATCTCTAACACGCATGTAAAAGATTTGCAATGCACGTGACGTCGTAATTCATGCACCTTTAGGCTGCAGACTTCTCTTTTCCCTGATGAATCTCATCTGTTGAAGGCACTTCGTCATTTCTCTTTGCAGACGACAAATCTCACCAAGAACCTTATCTTCATGCGTCGTAGGCACATCGCGCGTCGGAGGTGACATGCTCCTTGCTAAAACATCATATCGTTACAAGTCAGAAACACACAGCAAAACACTTAAATGCTTACCCCTATCTGTGCACATCATCTTACAGTGCTATTGGAAATATCTTCTGACTTATTGGGAGCATTTATAGAGCACACTTTCAAAACTATCTACACTGGGACGCTACTAATCCAACCCCGGTTAAATAGGACAGTCCTAAGGCTAGAGTAAACATACCAGAGTTCCACCTATAGCAAAATATAAATCCCAATACAGTCAACTACGGGAACTGACTTGCTCACAACAGCATTCATACACTTACCAATGACTTCCACCTAGTGATGTTTTTATTATGACAATCACAGGATAGATTTCATCAATAACCTTGCTAGAGCTCTGCAGTAAGTGTAGCAATTTCTAAACTTTTTTATGCACAGTGATCCTCGATCAATCAATCAATCAACCAAGTAATCAATCAATCCATCAACCAATCAATCATTCTTTTGAAACCTCTGTTACCAGATATACACAAAGATAGATACAGCAAAATGTAATTTAAACAAACAAATTGCAAATAAGGCAACAAATGAATTCTGAAGACAAACCTGGAAGATCAGCAAGATTGTATTTTCTTCCAACCCCCACCATATCTGACGCATATCGGTCTGTCTGAATCACAGCTGTTCTTGAAGGCTTCCGGCATTGTCTTTCTTTCACTGTCAGCACCTGCGAATCATCATTACGTAAATCATCATAAAATACTCTAATACAAATAATAATTAAATTGTGAATTTTAAACAGAGGTTTAAAGAATCTCTGAAGTTCAACAAAGATGCCAACACACAGGGCACCTTTTGGTAGATATCCTGAAGAGGTGCTATATAAATTCTCAGAATGAATTAAATATGCTACTGTATTCTTACAACAATTGTTTGTTCAGAACTTTTGAGATGACAGAGCTCTGCAATTTAAATCAGAAAAAGCTAGGCAATGGAGCCAGTTAGAACCCAGTTCACCTTCAATCAGATGGCACATGTCTAACCATATTACTAAATTTTTATTGGCATCAAGCGAAAGCCATCCTACAGTGGCAGAGTTAACCCACATGCCCAAGACTATAGATCAGACTTGTTACAAAAAAATGGCTCTGATAATGACGCCACCAGTTCATGGCTGTAAGACAAGGATAATTTCAAGTCGGGGTTTGAGTCCAATGTTGTGTGAGTAGGGGACACATATAAGAGATAAAATTATAGCAAACTCAGAATCTCCTACACCGCATGAGGCGCGGTGGTGTAGTGGTGGCGTCGTTGCCTTGGAGCCGGAAGGTTCGAGGTTCGAATCCACCTCGCCACGTAAGGACCTTGGGCAAGTCCTTCACTCACAATTGCTCAGCGCTTCGGCGTGAAACTCCGATGCAGTGTCCGCTCTGCATTCGAAAGCGCCTCTGAGTAGGAGAGCTTGAAGGGAGGCTATAACAAGTGCACATACAAACAAATTTTATGCACAGGACAGAATCAGCCAACAAAACATGTACATACAGGTGATTGTCTGCCCTGTCTCTTCTTCAGTTTGTCGTGGTACGTTCTGCTACGAATAATCCTCGTCGCCGTTGATCGCGACCGACTTCGAGTCGGACTGAGACTCACAAAGTCGAGTTCCTTCTTCTTCAGGTCGTTTCTGACTAGATCCATGGCTCGAGACATTGAATCTTCCGAGATCGCAGAGAACTGATGCATCTACAATATAATAATAATTTTTCTTTATTGAATTGAGCATCTGCAGAGAAGAGAGTAAGAAACACAGATCAACAAAAACTGCTGATTACAGAGTTCATCCCATTCATTCATTCATTCATTCATTTCAAGAATTTATATAGCGCCTCTTCAAGAAATCCACTCAGAAGCGCTCCCAGTCCAACCACGGTGAAACAAAAAAGTCTTAAGGAGCTTGTAGAACACTGACGAGTCGACCCTGGGCAGCAGGCGCATCTGCAACGGGAGACATTATACAAACATATGCAAAACTTGTTTTTTAAGATCTGCGATCGATTCCTTTTCATCTGAATGGACATCTTCCAAATTTTTCCAGATATTACAACAAACACTAGTAGCCACATACCGCTGGGACAAAACCACGCTGTGGAGTAGCAGCAACTGGAATTTTCTCGATGACGATTGCCTTTGGAGCGTTGAACTTCGTAGACATGGTCGTGGGCACCGATCCATTGGAAAGGTTGAACAGAAGCTGGTTGCCTGGGAATGAACTGGCTTCCACCATTGTAAAGCACAAAGCTGATACAGCAATTTCTGTGAAACAAATTGACAATACACTAATCATAAGAATAAGAGGGCAAACAAATATATGGAAACATCACCCTCAGTGGTCTTACTGTATTTATAACACAAAATTTGGCAAAAATATTCATGATCAAATTGAATAGTTTACAACTGCTGTAATTTAGTCAACAACGTTAACTCTTTACCGACCAAAGTGTAGTAAATTTTATGGAATATCATATAGATACTCTCGGTTGGTAAAGGGTTAAATGACATTGTATGGCAACAGGCCAATTATCTGGGCCACATAGCTAACCTAATTTCCTCTAAGCACACTAAGAATATGAGTGACAACAATGAAAACTATCCCTTTCTTTCTTTGGGGAGGGCACTTCACAACAAAAGGAGGATAAAGATCGCCACAAGCTTCATTTTACGTACAGACAACCTAAATCTCAAAACAAGAACCTTCCCTGCATGTTCTGTTGGACATAATTGCACCACGTGTACCACCCGATCAACATTTACAATCTTTCTTCTTTGCGGAGGATGGAAAATGCCACTGAAATGATCATTGATGGAACTGTGTAACCATAAATATTCTGCATGAATGAACAACATAAAAAATTAAAACATTGCGGTTTCAGCACGGAAATAAGTATTTGTCACAAATTAAAAGGTGCTAAATAGACAAGGCATCAATTCACACATGCTAACAAAAAACAACTCATCACAGTAACTCTGCCCCTTTGACCCCCTGGCTACCGGACCCGGACTACCATTTGGATAACCTCACTGACCCGACGCAGTGCTCGATAAAAGGCTGGTGCTCTACATCTGTTTTTCGATTGGCACTTAAAAAGTCTGGAGCTAACGATTACGATTATATATGACAATCAACAAATATTCGAGGGCATTTGTACGTCGCTCGACAGAGAAAGAATACATCCCCAGACTACTCTTCAAACTAGACTTATCAGCTCAGTAATTTTCATATAAACAACATGCTTTTAAAAAGATAACACATACACGCCCGATTCAATAGGAACTCCACGGTTCCCAGTCAATCCAACGAAGTCATGTCAAGACATGCATAAGAATTTATTTTAACTAACGTGCTATTCACGATTATCTCATACTGACGCAACTCTGCAAAAGGAAACAAATCTGTACATTATATCTGTAGTACTGACTCCTTTTATGAGCTTATAAGTTGCGCCGTCTTCACTACCAAACAAATCAAAAATATTATTAATAACTTCAAATTTCTTATTTATTTACAAATGGCGGGCATCTTAGTTTCCACGAAAATTATATTTGATTCCACTCTTTTTGACGTAACAAAACTGTTGAAAGATTCTTGTAAAGCGACATCTTACCAATGATGTTGCATTTGCCTTCCGTTATTCCTAACTTCTTAAGAAATCTATTTTAAATTGCTGAAAGGTTCTGCAGTAGGCCTACTGTTGTTTTCTGTTGTTGCAGCTAATCAAACTTTTATAGTTGGCATCGCTTTAGTTGACATTACAAATTTACAACCGATAGCAACGCTCGTGAATAAGGTGGTGCCCTATGCTTAGGCTAGTGTGTTGTAGCGCTTAAGACATGGGAGTTTGCCATTACGATTACGATTACGAGTCTCGTTATTTTTTTAGGTTATAAATGCTATGATTTTAAGTTGATATCTTTTTTTATTTTTTAACGATACCATTAGTGATTTCGCAGATGTTATAATCCTGTGTGACGCAAATGTGGCGGCGATTTTTTAATTTTTAAATGTCAACTTTATTTAGGCCTACATAACAAGTGTTATTGGATGCTGTTTTAATAAAAATCGGCATGTAAAAGACTCGGTTAAATAGCCAACCACTGAACCATAGATTTATTGTTAGATTGGAAGTTGACCTAATTATCAACCAGTTTAACCGGGTTAATTCGGCGCCAACAATAAACTTTCAGTTTTGAGGTCAAGTATTGTAGTCGCGTTTAGATACCTGTCAATTTTGAAATGAAGTACCTGACGATTGCCTATTATTTTATGATCTATTCATTGCTCTGCTTTTGCAATGCCACGAATTCCACAAGCTCTAATTAAGCATGGATCTTGACCTCCAGATCTCATTAATTTCTATTACGTAGGCCTGCAGTTAGTAATGCTCTTACTGGGTCTCCGCACAGTATTTATCTAAGAATAGTGGTATTTATTATGGAATTTATGTATGATGATAATTACATGGTTTTATATAGTAGTAGACTAGTTGTAGCCTTTTATTAACAGACCGTCAGCACCATAAAGTCATTGAGGCTGGATTGACCCTTTTTCTGGATAACATTTGACAGCTGTAGTAATGAATCTATGGTCAGTGCAAAAACGACATGTACTGCATGAACAAACACAACTGAAAAAACTAAACATGACAGAGTAGTTAGTAGTTAATCACTGAACTAGGATACTCAGTTATAGTCCCAGGTTACATTGAGGCTGTTTTATTTATCTGGTACCACCCCACAAATTACTTTGGTGCATGACACTGCATGTATTGATATGTTGCAGTACTTAAGAAGGCTCTTAAGTTTGCATCAAGGAAACCTAGCTATGGTAGTATAGCTTGTGTTTTTCGTGGATAAAATTTGCTTAGAACTACTTTAACGTTTAATCCATGTAGTAGCCTATAAATTAAAGTTAAGCATTTCAATAACTTAAACGTAGTTTGTGATTTTGTGAATGAGAAACTGATATAAAGAATACTTTTTATTATAGGAGGTACCAATTACTTACCTTGTCAGATCAACAAACTTCCTGAAACAGTGTTTATCTTGATGCTTTACTATTGTCTTAAAGTCATTTGTTTAAAGTGGTTTGGGTGATCAGTAGGAACACAGAAGAAGAATTATATATTGAAAAGCATGTGTTTCTAGAGTCCACGCATGGCGAGCAGTGGAATGCTAGCAAAGAATTTCGAGAGCAGTGAGAATGCCATTCTCATGCATTCTCATCCACTTTAGGCCCTGCTTAAAGATTACCAGATCTTTAATTTAAGTCTAAGCATTATCAGTCAGTCATGTACCACCCTTTCATGATTCCTATGCAGAGACCAGTACAAGCTCAGATAAAGAAGCAGCAGATGGAATTGAGAATGGGCCAATTATGATGGGAAGTGGCATAATTGCCTAAGGGGAGCTCATTCCATGTTGTCAGATCATCTACCTAAAGAGATTGGTTCTTTATTGTAGCATGGTTGGCAAACGGGACTACCAAGTTGCCAGGAACAGAGGAGCCCATTGATCAATAACCAAATGTTGCTAGAAGACTCAGGACAACAGAGTCACCATTGGTAAGAGTGTTTCCACTGAAGAGTTGAAAAATTGTCTAGAGTTCCAGCTACATAATTAATATTTAGAATTGGCTTTTAAACATAATTAAAATTAATAATATTGGTGTTTACTCTGCACAGGCCACTCTGTGTGGTGTCGCCTCAGTCCTGTCTTTGTCTCTGTCTGTCTGTCTGTCTGTCTCTCTCTCTGTCTACCCCAATTGCTCCACCTCTGTTTGTTTGCATTGTGTACCTATATATTATGAGTCTTTGATGAGCAGACGATCAGAATACTTCAACAGAATTCGTCTGACTTTGAGTGTTGGATGGCTCAACTTATCGGCCTATTTAACGATTTAATTCATTTAACATACTCAAGTGTGGGGTGATCGATGGTTTGTTGGTTGGCATGCTGTAAGGTTAATTGATTGTAATCGTAAACTTGAAACTTCTACAGCACCCACAAAAGAAAAGTTGCGGGAACCAGATTATTTTACAGGCGTTCAGTCAAAACAAAGTCGATAGACAGAGGTCAAGATCCGGGAGTAAGGCGAGGAGTTAGACAACCGGCTAGGGTGGATGATGTTTAGAGTTGAAATGGCGCTGGAGGTAGCGGTATGGAGAAGAATCAGGATAGTATATGTGATAGATTTTGTTTCCTATCCCTGCAAGGTTAGAAAGTATTTCAAAATTTCTACTGGGCTACAAAATGAGCATACTGACCACGCCCGGTGGGGGGGGGGGCAATCAATCAAACTCGGGTCACCCGCCCTCGTTATTATGACCAGGCTAAGAAATATGAGCCCACTGGTACTTCACACCCACGCGTACCATTCAGGGACTTCTTTTCTTCTCAGGTGTAGTTGGTTGGTCAGGATTCAGGAAACTTAGCAATTGCCAAGCACAACATTAGTGACCTTTGATTTGGGATCACACATGGATATTATGCATGAAATAGATGTTTTACATTTGGTTTTGCCCCTAGCTATGCCATGTATGATCAGAAATTCAGAACATTATGCTTTGCCATTGCATCAAAAGAAAGCTGTTCATAATAATGTTCATGGCTTCAAAGTTTATGTTCAGCAGCATGTACTTGACATTCCTCTCTTGTCTTAGCCTACAAGTGCTTATATATATATATATATATATATATATATGTGTATGTATAAATTGTATATATATGTGTATATATATATATTATATAGGTATAAAATTATAAATACAGGTGTACGTGTGTACATATACATTTTAATCATGCAACAGGTATCCCACTTCTTGGGTCAGTATGAAGTACCTCTGGTGATTGAGGATATAGTGATTCTAAACTGATATAAGTGATTGTGAGTAGACTTAAGATGATTATATATATATATATACACATAATATATTTACATATATATATATAATTATTATGTACATGTATATTCACACATACACTCACGCGTTACATGTATAGCCAATCTATAATATGTAGCTGAAGAACATTGGTGCACGGATCAGCATAATCAATATCAGTTTGCTAGTGATATGTCAGTTGACTTAATAATGCATATTCATGTGTAGTACATGTATATACAGGTACTTGGATAGCTTAAGAATATTTGGTGCAAGGATCACAATTTAAATTACTGTTTGCTAGCGACGTGCAGAGGAGTTCTATAGAGATATGCGACCACTACTGTGACCTGAATACTAGCCTACTGTTGCCAAGTTCCTTCTAAATTGACATTTGGTAAGCTAACTGTTCCTAAACTTTTATATTTCTTACAGATTATAATTAAGTTAGCATTAGGACGGTCTTCAGCTTAATGTACCGGCATAATTTAAATGTTTCTGACTACTTTATGCAGGAATTTTTGCTACTTAATTTTTTTTATAATTTCTGCTTGAACCATGATCATTCATAATATGCAAGTCCTTCACTTGCAGCTGCTCTTGAGCTTTGGCGTGACACTTCGATTCAGTGTCTGCACTGTAGTCGGGAGCGCCTATGAGGAGAGAGTTTGAAGATGCGCTATAGAAATGGAGAAATAAATAAATAAGTGCAACTTAAGTGACTTTGAGAATTTTCATGAGATGTATATAATATGCAGTGCAGAATCATGAATTGTTAGTGGAAGACTTCCAGTTAAATACATGAGAAGTCATGGTGGGCCCAAATTGATGTGGGTGACCACAAACTATTAAGTCCCCCCCCATGTGTTCCAGAGCACAAGGATCGACAACCTGGCTGGAGATGGGAAAACAGAGCTCCCCAATATACTCTGGGTATGATATATTATACTTGTATACTTAAATGTATAGCCTATACTTACTTTTCTGCGGCTGCCCATATCTCATGTACCTGATGGTGAATTAGCTTGTCTCCATGATGCAACTTATGCACGGTGCTGAGAAATTTCAAAGTTTTACATTACACTACCTTGTAGGTTTAAAAAACTTTAAATGCATACTTTGCATACCCTGTAGGTTTAAATGCATACTTGGTGAATGTATGCCTTCAGTTACCATGAATCTTTGCAGCATAGAAATTTATAAATTACTGAGTCCCATGGATATAATGACAGTATTAAAAAATCAGTCTTTTTTCCTCAGTCTTATCACGTTCTACAAGCTTCGTGTATTTGACCATAACATTCTGGATTACCTTACATGCATACAGTCTGTTCTACAAGCTTCGTTTGTTTGACCATAATTTTCTGGATTATCTTCATGTACGAAATCATATTAATTGTCAACCACAGCATTATAAATCGGTTTTTCCTCAGCCTTATGTTCTACAAGCTTTGTGGACCACCATTTTCTGGATTACTTTTATATGTCTTATGTTTATTCTGCTTGTAAACGGTATTTACTTCATATCGTGAACAAGTTCATTCTTATCTTTTCATCTCGTTTGTCCACCTCAGACTGCCTCAACAGACCATCCTTCTTATTGCAACATATTTTGATATCATTATCACGTATAGATTTATAAGGTGCCTATCGCAATGCTCTCCAACAAGACCCAGAGAAAAAGAAAGTAGTTTCGAGACAGCAGAAAGATGACTTGTGGTGTATTCATTAATTCATTTTGAAATGTATAGGCATAGCACCCCTCTGCCCAATGTTCTGAAACTGATTAAAACTCTCCAGATGTATCAATTTAAAATATGTTATGCTCTCTAATCACAGACCTAATAATTTAATAAATGACATCTACAATCTGCATACATGACGTATGATTGTATAGATCTATAGGCTTCTAATGAACTTCGCTGGTGCAGGGCTCATAGGTTACTCCGATAGGCCTATGAAAATTTAAAAAGCTCTCTTGAAGTAGATTCTAATCTTAAATTTAGGCTACTTGTCTTTTGACGATTATTCTGCGATTATTAACGACTGTTTTGGTAGATTGTAGATCATATATTGACTTGACACGATTTTGTTACATCAATTGTGCAGTTTTGCGAACAGTGTATCTAAAGGCGTAAATTGGCAATGGCTATCGAGTGACTGTGGGTGTCCCGGAATAGCAAAAAGCAAAAGTTGGCAGCTCTATGGATCATTGCAACGTTTTGTGATGTAATGTAACTTGTGTGATGCTTGTCATTGGAATTTCTTGACCAAACAGCATATTGTCTGTCTCTGTCTGTCTGTCTGTCTCTGTCTGTATCTCTGTCTGTCTGTCTCTCTTTCACTCTTCCATCCTTCATGGTAAATTATTCCAAATCGGATAACAAAGAGCATTTTAAACTAGTTTTAACTCCAAAAAATGCTTGTACAGCTGCACAAGTTCATATAGAACTACAATTCTTGTGTAGACCACTAAAAAAGCTCTGACTTTAAATCGAAAAGGCAGCCATGGGTATGAAGCAGGCTCATTGCTCTTGCAGATCACAATGGTATTACGGATGTAGGACATTTCCCCCCTGGACATATTCCCCCCCGGACATATTCCCCCCCGGACATTTACCCCCCCGGACGTTTTCCCCCCCGACCTAGGACATTTCCCCCCCCCCCCATAAGAGTCCTTTTAGATGTTAATGAATGACTGCACTAACCCTATCACTAACCCTAACCGACCCTCACGATGCCTAACCTGACCCTAACCGACCCTCACGATGCCTAACCTGACCCTAACCGACCCTCACGATGCCTAACCTGAACCTAACCGACCCTCACGATGCCTAACTTATGTTAATGAATGACTGCACTAACCCTATCACTAACCCTAACCGACCCTCACGATGCCTAACCTGACCATAACCGACCCTCACGATGCCTAACCTGATCCTAACCGATCATCACGATGCCTAACCTATATGTACAGAGAGGGGGGAAATTGTCCGGGGGGGTAAATGTCCTAGTCAAAAACGGGGGGGAAAACGTCCGGGGGGGTAAATGTCCGGGGGGGAATATGTCCGGGGGGGAATATGTCCAGGGGGGTAAATGTCCGGCTCCCGGTATTACAGTCTATCAGATTTTCCAGCATCAGGGTTTTAGTGTAATTACTTTCTGATGCAGACCAGGTTCTGCTAATCAGGCCAACTGTTGCAACTGGACCACTACAGGTGGACGTGATTGTGTTACCAGCACAGAAGCAACAGGAGTTTTACTTGAATTTGCTTTGTTTGCATAAATTAAGGCTTGCTGCTTGGCTCTGGTAATGACTCCTCGATTATAATATACCAGTCAGACATACAGCAGCGAATAATAATCGTATTAAATCTGATGGATTAGTCATAAGAATAGTTTACTGCCTTTTAGTCATCGTTGATATGCTTTGTTCATTTGTGAGTATTTCCGTACCAGGAGTCCCTTGGGTAGATTAATTATTTTGTATAGTTTTTCAAACCATCTTTGGTTGTTGTTTTGCCCATTTGTATTATGATATTCGTTTACTGATAAACTTGCCGACACACCACATATCGTCGTACATGAAAAGACTTAGTTAAGGTTGATAACGAATCAGTGTATTAAGGACAACGTAGGTCAACAGCGAGGTAGGTGGAACTAATCATGTCTGGTTCAAGCATGGCATTGAGACTCTTTGTCAGGTTAAATGTACATGTGTATCATTGCTTGATACAATTGCATTGTATCAAGCAATGATACAATGCTTGTCTCTTTTGGACCTGCAACCATGGCCAATGCTTCTAATTGCAGGTCTTGTGTCTACCATATTCTGGCATTTCGTCATGACTTGCATAAGCCATTCTTTGACTGGCGACGTAGCCAAAACAGTTTCCTGCACTGTTCTTGGTTCTCAAACAGACTCTGCGGAAATGCTGTGTTTCTGTGGTATTTTCTCTTGTAATTAAAAACAATAAAAACCAAGGCTTGTGAATGATTTAGTGTTAACTATGAACGTACAAAAGGCCTGACTTGTGAACTTGCCACCGTTATTAAAATCTCTAGTCATAGCTTGGTTGTAATCTGGTCTGTGCATGACCCTGTCGTGACCTATTTTGGACGTGCAACCATGACCCAGAGTCATAGTTACTGACGTTACATACGTCATGCATATAAATACTTCAGATAAATGAAATATTTGGGTTTAGACAAGTGAGGAAACCCACGAGCAAAAAATTCTAGTGACTTCTGGTAATAATTACCTATCAGCATTCCTTCTCCGGCTTCTCAGCCATGTTTAATAACTTAGCGCTGATGATTATCACGGAGGTGCGATGAAGGCATTCATGAACACTTCACGTTGTCGGTGTGATAAGAAACATTGTGGAATTGTTATTTCTAGGTGAACTGTGAATGATGTGCATGAACGACACTTCAAGAGAATTTCTCCTCATTTGAACAACCTACATCTGGTGTCCGAAGGACAATCGACGAATGACCAGGACATTGTTCGCTAGCGCACCACTGACACATGTGCAAATGATCTACCTAGGGGGTAGTGGAATGAAGTGGTGAAAAATATCGATTTGTACCTGGAGTTGATCATGGAGGTAACAATTCAACAAAATGGTAAGGTGGAGCAGCCTTTACCACTTTTAACGCACGAGTCTGTGGAAGACAAAGATCAACGAAAGAATGGCCTTGAAATTACAGGCGAATCGAACTTGTTGCAGCAGTCTTCCGTTCTTACCTCAAACGGTTCTCCATCTTCCACACGGAGAACCGCGAGTTCTTTACATGCAACGACAAACACGTTGAAAGACTTGATAAGCACGGACGAGGTTGTGCGTCTGAGTCTTATCAATGACAACTGGAAAATCGTGGAGTCCAAGAAGTCTCGCATGGTCTCAACGCTTCCCAGGTACTCTACGAGGAGCTTGGTTCCACCGCTGCTGGCACGCCACGATAGAATCTCCGATAGCCAACTGTCTAGTACCATTATCAGTACTTCTCTTAGTCAGGTAAATGCGTATCATGGGCAAAACATGGGGCAACATAATGGCAACCATGCGTATCGCTCATCAGATACAAGCTTTAACTATAATGGAAAATCGGGTGAAGGTGGCTATAATGGAAAATGGGGTGAAGGTGGATTTAATGGAAAATGGGGTGAAGGTGGCATTCATGGAAAATCGGGGGAAGGTGGCTATAATGGAAAATCGGGTGAAGGTGGCTATAATGGAAAATGGGGTAAAGGTGGCATTCATGGAAAATCGAGTGAAGCTGGCTATAATGGAAAATGGGGTGAAGGTGGATTTAATGGAAAATCGGGTGAAGGTGACTTTCATCGAGAATCAAATGCTAGAGTGAAATCTAATTCGGTAGAAAGAGAATTTTTACGGAACAATCGTTTTGGTGGAAGAGGAGGAAAGCAAAACAACAGACATGCGATGTCTTTCAACAACAGTTTTGACGACGATGATGAAGTTGATGAGGATGATGATGCTGATGATCTGTTTAACGTTACGATGAGGAAGAAGCGAAATGTTCCGCTGCCTTCGTTTCGCGATTACGATGATGATGGTGCGGAGCGTAGTGTGTCGGAGGAGGAGGAAGATGGTGTGCCGTACACGAGTCAGTGGAGCTTGAAGGACAAAGGGTCGTTGAGTTTCTATGACAACATGATGGACCTTGACATCAAGAAACCGCTGTACATGCTCGTTCCTGATTCACTGGAAGGGAACAGCACTCCAAGAGTTGGAGAACTGTAAGTTTTAAGTATCATTGTTATTGTTAATTTGTATTTGTTTAGTAACTGTGCACCGAAGCCTTTTATAACAAGCAAGTGACGAAGATAATAGAAAAAGAAGATAATGTTTATCGTTCGGTTATTAACCAAACTTTATCAAGTTCTACTCGTACCTTGCTGGTACTTCCTTCCATCTCTACATCTTTCTCCCTTCCTATACCAGAGAACTCTCGGTGGAGGATAACCAGCCACTTTGCATGCAAACGTTGCTTTCTCTTCCTTGAATGCTTCAATATTCACCAGACCAACTAGTAAACTTGGTGGAATTTCTTGATTTTGTTTCCTGAATAATTAAACAGCAAGTGTTAGCATTATAAATTGTCATAATTATTATTACTTTTATCATTAAAGATTATAAACACTGCACCTGATGTCGCATTGTGCTCAGAGAACTGGACCAACTTTCCGAGTTGTCAGAAAACGACTCAAAATCAAACGAAATGCCATTCAGCGACGCGGACGATGATTTCTCGCGTTACACGAATCCTCGTAAACTTCTGCGGGTAGACTCCGCTGTGCAGACGGACGAACCAGACTCCGCTTCACGTATGAAAGAAGCGGGGACTATGACGGCTGCGGATATCATTGCGGAAATCGAAGCTGAAAGATCGGGAAAAAACCGTCCGCTACGGTCCTTCATCCCGCTGCCGACCAGGTCAACGGAGGGTGGGGAAGTTGACCCAAAGTTTACTAAGAGACCGGCCACTTATGTTGAAGTCCTTGAAGGGGAGGCGATTTCTATTACGTGTCAACTCAATGGAAGCGCACCAATTGGTATGAAACGCTCTAAACTTCTTAATGCTTTCGTACTGTTTTTGGTAGTTTTAGTTTAATGACACTGTGTGATAATGAAGATCATTAGCGTTGCGCCCTCCTCCTTTGTCGAGGCTTTGGACTGGCACTGTCAGAGTGCGAACAGTGAATTTTACTTTATTTTATTAATTTAAAAAAAATTATTGTTGATGTTAATAAATTATATACTGTTTTTCTTTGTTTATTTTAATTTTATTTTATTAATTTTTTAAGATTTATTTTTGATGTTGATGAATTAAATACTGTTTTTCTTTGCTTATTTTTATTTTATTAATTAAAATTTTGGGGGGATGTTGATGAATTAAATACTGTTTTTCTTTGTTTATTTTAAAAAAAAAATTATTAATTTTTTATTTGATGTTTCATTTAGTCACTTCTTTTATCCTAATTACTTATTTTGACCAATGATGACGTCATCGGCCTTCATTATCTCGACAAGTAGTGACAGCTGAGTTGATTTTTTTGCCTGATTATCTGTCTTAATTTCGCTTTTGCAATCACTATGTACCTGATATTGTCCTCGAGATTTCCAAAGTCCAGTAATGCACATACAAAAGAGTATAGATGTGTTTTGATAGACTTTGTGTAGGACGGACTTGTGCAGGGTCCTACAGAGTAGCTTCTTTAAGCAAGGGTCAACAGTGTGCACTTTGTGTAATAGGCTGGGAGCTCTGTCCAATTAGCTATGCTGTGCAGCACTTGGTTGTTTAACCCTTTTGCGACCAGCTAATATGTTTTCAATGCATTTTAGCACATGCTGGTCATTAAAGGGTTAATGACGAGCTGCATTTTTACCCCAGTGACTTTTAGTACAGTCTTTCATATAAGGGTTAAAATTACTATAATAATTATGAGGCTTTTATAGGTTCAGTTTCGTATTATTTATAATATTATTGGAAATCATGATAAAATGCTGAACTGTCAGTGAGTGAAAGGAAATATAGAACTGTGCTTATGAAGACCCTTATATCTCATATTTTTTAAATTGAAGTAGCATTAACAAAATATTAGAATAAAGGACTATAGAGTAATTAGCTAAGTATTTTTTTTAAATCATCTGATTAAGAACAACTGGGGGCGGGGAGAATATTGTTACGTTCCTTTTTGGTCAGTAATTGAAATTTCTATTTGCAGACGTCTTTTGGTTTCGTGACGTGGAGGATGTGACACAATTGGAAGAGGATAAGAGATGTGACATAGATCATGTTGGTGACACCTTTACACTAACGCTCTTTGACACAACAAAAAAGGACAGCGGTCAATATCTGTGCATTGGGGTTAATACCCACGGCCACTGTGTCCAGGGGTTCCAGGTCAACATAAAAGGTAATTAGAATTGTGTTGCTTCAGCCTTAGAATGTTCTGCGTTGGATGTGACAGTGACACATTTAATGCCATTATATATCTGAGATATCAATACTATCTCTTGAGTTGAAACATTGCCAGGGATTAAAGTGTGTCAGGACGGTCATGGACGGCGTCCTGGCACTTATTTTCAAATTTCTATGCCGTCCTGCCACTTATTTGACCAGCACACTTGAAAATGTAAGGGGCGTCCTGGTACTTCTTTTTTTAACACTTTTTGCACTGGACATTGTATGCATTTTCATCATCACTTGAAACTATGAAATCCGGAGCTACTTGATGCAGTAGTTAACTGTTGAAATTGTTAATATAGGCCTACATAACAAGTTTTAAGCTTAAGTCCTTAACGTTAGACAGCCAAGAAACATCTTGAACTGCATTGCTGTTTCTTTTTCTCTCCAGAAAACAAGAATCAAGGAATTCCACCAAGTTTTCTGGTTGGTATGGTGAATATCGAAGCATTCAAGGAGGAGAAAGCAACGTTTGCGTGCAAAGTAGTCGGATATCCTCCACCAAGAGTTCTCTGGTATAGGAAAGGAGACAGGTGTAAAGATGGAAGGAAGTACCAGATAGGTAAGAGTAGAACTTGATGCTTAAATGCCTACATGTAAACAATCAACAATTGCCATTGTCTCTTTTAATTATCCGATAGATTCTTTGAGGGGCTATAATATGCAGTGGCATCACTGGCATAGCCACACCAGGGCAATTTCGGGCAATGCCCGGGTTGGCAAATGATTCTGCCCGAGTTGTGCAAGTAGGCCCTAATGCCTGCAGACCCGCAATCGAGAAATTCAGATGTTAACTTTCTTTAATTGGTAGCAAAATGTTTATAATTATGACAACATTACAGGCCTAATAGTTATTAAATTCCAATTTTCGAAATAATGAAAAATGTCGTCTCTCAATTCCTATTTAAAATTAAATTTAAATTAAATTAAAATTAGGCCAAATGCTGAGTTGGTCTGCTGCCCAAGTTAAAATTTGACTCTGCTTACGCCACTGATAATATGAATCGTGACATTTTAGTAAAATTTTGCATTATGCCTACCTTACACCATTGTTATTTCTCTGCATTGTCTGGATAGGTCGTGCTTGACTTTTGATTGTGTTTGCGATGTTAATTCTTATTGGTAGGGAATTAGCATAATTTATTTTGCATAGTTTTAAAGTGCAGTTTCTGATTTTTTGTCTGCATTTTATTTTGGCATGATTTCATAACAGCAAACGATGGCAATGGAGGTCACAAGCTGATCGTAAGAGATGTGGATGAGACAGATGCGTTGTATTCTGCGATTGCACGCAACGTAAATGGAGAAGTCTCGTCCAAATCTGAAGTCAGAATCAAAGAAAGAGACGTGGAAAACAGTGAGATGGTTTTTGTGATTTAATTTTAATTGCGTTATTGTAATTGAACATTTATAAAGCGCCGCTCACAGATTCAGTAGTGCTCCCGACCCAAGTCAGTGCTCCTTCTAACAAAATATAGTCTTCAGGTGTTTACGGAACAGGGGAAGAGAGAGACCAAGGAGCTCAAGACGTAGCTTGTGGGGGAGGCGGTTCCATTGCTCAAGAAGGGCCAACATGTTTTTCTTCTGCAATTCGTACCAGGGGCGCAACCCCTGCTCAAGCACCCCCCTAGTTGCGCCACTGATTCGTACAGCATCATTGTGACAGTTTTCTTAATTGCTAATGTGATTAACTTGCTACTTGATAAGTGGAGTGACAGCATAATTTAAGGAATTTGTAATACTAATTAGTTTTGGAAAGCACTAGAATGACAGTGTTTCAGTAAAAAGTTACATTGTTGAAAGTCAGTGTTGGCACAATTTGCATAGGCCTTATGGCTGCATTTTTGCATCTAAGATCAGACTATTCATTTATTCAGTAAATTAAAACGTTTTAATTATTCTAATAATGTTTAACAATGTAATAACTAATAATATAGTAATGTGTTTGAATATACTCTATTAATTCTTTTCAATCTTCAATCTTATTAGATGTATTCATGAAAGAGTAGAGCCTGCTATGTGTTATCTTTAAACAGAATTTACGTGATTTGCTGAATATTGTAATTGTCATATTGTACTTTGCAGCAAAGACAACAGCATCTGTGAGCTCTGTGACGAGTCCATATCCTGATGTGGACGAATTGGTGCAGATTGCACAGAAGGTTTCATCAACACACAGTGAAATTACACCATCGAGGACAACGTCACGTACTTTTTCATTTACTGTGAGCATTTCAGTTAAAAGTTTATAGCTACGAATTTACCATACGTAATTTTTTTAATGTTTACTATGAATGGCCCAGTATGTACCGGAAATAGCAAAGTGTCAGCTGATGGTGCTAACAAGCAGGGCTTTTTTTAACGTGCAGTTGTACACAAAATGTGCAGTTCTAAATGGATTTGTGCAGTTGTAGAAGCACTTCTGTACAGTCAAAACTAGCAAAAATGGTCATTGTCCTCCGATTGGAAGTGATTTACCATGGAGGATATGAAGGAAAAGACGGGGTTGTGCAGTTCTAAAAATTCCCTAAAAACAGCCCTGCTAACAAGAGGTTGTGAAAAAGGTATACGCCCCAGAAAGACAATACTGAGGTTGACCAGCATTCAAGGTTTTGTAAACTACGAGCCCCAATTAAAACGAGTCCTCTACTGAACATGCAGGGCGCAAATGCAAAGAGTTAAGTCGCAAATGAAGGCGGGCTCTGTTTCTTTTCCTCAGGTAACTTTCTGTGGCTAGGATTCGTCTCAGAGCTAAGATTTTATTTCACTTAAAAGAATTTTTGCATTTTTTTCTCTGCACAGCATGACAGAGCGTTCGACGAAAGCACTTTGAAGCGTGAAAAAGATCAAATTCGCAAGGAACAAACGCCACGATTCAAGGTAGTTTGCTCAGAGCCGTTTTTTAAAGCATCCATTAACACTACAAGCTACATAAGCTTGTAGTATTTGTGATGTTTTAAAAAGAGGCTTTAGTTCCCAGTCACTTTTAGTAGAAGCTCGTTGATAAATTGATAACAAAGATTTGCACAGTTCTCGAGAAGTAGAAGTTGTTACTCAGTGCAAGGGCTTCATGTTAATGTCTCGTTTGCCGCATGCAACTTCAAGGAAACAGTGAAGGCTCACATTGGCAACTACACAAGAAGTATGCACCGACATCCATGAGAAACTCATCATATTCTGTGTTAACGAGCCATATCAAGAACCAGTTATAGCAAGATCTAGTTTTAATGAGTTTTTATTATTATTATTATTATTATTATTATTAAATGAATTTGTAACGTGCGCAAGGTCACACCGAAATGTGAATTTGAAGCGCAGATAGTCAGCCGCCAGAGGAAGATGCAATCAGAGATCCAAGTGCTTGAAAGCCAAGTTTGTTTTCTATAGCTGACAGAAGTTTGGAATATATGTCTCCAACCCCACTTTCGTAATAGAATTTCATTCATTCATACATTCATAAATGAATTTGTATAAAAAGGAGACTACTCGGAGGTGCTCCAGAGCATCAAGTGGAGGTCACTCCAGGTCGAGGGTCCTACCACTGATGAAAATTTGAACGATAACAAAGTGTGTTATAGAATGTTTTGTGAAGAACTATTTGTACTAATTTATTCAGTTGATTTTTAGGCTTACAGCGAAACCGACGAAGTCTTCTCGCCGCTGCCTAAGACGAAAAAAGATCAAAATGACGATGAACAAGAACTCAACGTTAGCTATCAAGAGTTCGAACGACTCTTCGAGGCTCAACTCATCTCGCGTTCCCAGCTCCATTCCGGACGAGTGTGGAAAAAAGATTTAGAAAAGATTCAGGCGTTTCTTAAGCAGAGTCCAGCGGATAACAAAAAACCTCAGAAAATTGAAGCGGACGATGGCGATACTCCGCTTCTTGTCAACTGCGGATTGAAGTCGGTTGATCCCAACTTTTACCGACGGGATTATGTCGTCAACATGGATTCGGCGAAACGTAATCTCAACTCGGAATCAAATCATCGAGAAACTCAGGTAGATTGATAGTTTCTTGTAAGGTGAATTGTAAACAACATATTATGTAAAGATATTTAGTGCCAGTGTACTTTCCTTCGGCCTTGGCTGAGCTAAAGCGCTATATAAATCGTCTAATTATTATTATTATTATTATTATTATTATTATTATTATTATTATACCAGTGGTCCAATTCTCCTTACTTTTATGATTTGATTTAAGAAGTTATGTTTAACTCGGGAACATATACAATTATACATGCTTATAATATATGCCTGTGCAATGTGTGCATATTATTATAGACATGTATACTACACATTGTTATAATAGTATATTCTGCCTCTGAGTAGAGATCTTGAAGGAATGCTATATATAAACAAACAAAACAAATCAAAAAAATTATGATTGATATGTACTATAATTATGTGAATGATGTATGATACGTGTCTTATGAACATGACTATGAATATAACTACTATTTCATGCGTATAGTATACAAGTGACGAAAAATTTATTTGTGGACGACACAAATACAAAGTGACTGAAAGTCAATTAAACATGGGCGATTATTTCATCAGCTGAGAAGTTTGCTTCTTGATAAATCTGCTGATTTTATGTGACTAATTTTTTAATTAATTAATTAATTGTCAATGTTAAATTTGCAATGAGCCATTGGTTTTCTGCAGTTAAATGTCTCCATTTTACTTTCAGCAAACAACAAACAAAATTCTGCGAAGTAATTCTGTGATACCGAGCTCAACTGCTACGTCCGTGAAAGTCGTGACAACAAGTTTAGACAATATATCGTCTCAAGAAAAACACGGGAACCTCAGCAGAAGCGAAATTGTGAATGCAATGAAACTGCCCAGTGGGGGCGTGGTTCTCAACCGGTCATACTCGGTGGATGTCAATTCTCTACCTAGAGAATTAGTGTCCATGTCCACCAATATTGACCATGACAGCAGCAGTGCGTATGAGAAATATGTGATGCCGTGTGTCAAGGAACTCCTTTCCAAGTTTGCTGCCCCGATGTCACCCGAAACGCCTGCGGACGATGTTTCACCGCTGAAGAGGGTGAGAAAACTCTGTTGAAATTCAATCATTCTACACATTTCTTAATATAATATGGTGCATTCTGTGAAATTGTGCTCTTGACTTTGCTTATTTTGCTCTGCTTCCAGAATTTCTTAACTGCAATCATTTTTAAAAAATATTTGATTAGTAACAGGACATGCTATGTATTCAAAAGTCTTGAGAATAATTGCAATTTCTTCAGGCTGATGACGGTTTTGGCTGAATTGATGTCGTAATAATCATTGTTTATTTATTTAAACAGACTAGTGTGCAGTGAGATTGAATGATTACCTGGTATAGTAGATAACAACCTTGATAGGAGTTGATTTAAATCTTGATATGTCAGCCTGTACGTACTGCTCATTCTACAGTCACCCCTAGGGAGTGGAAGGCTGTTAACCTTATGCATGGGCATGGGCTAGCAAGTATCAAACCCACATCCTTATAACTTTATTCATGCCAGCTTGTTACCATTCAACCATCTCTGCACTGAGGATGTGATGTCAGTGGAACTGTGGAAGCAGTCACACCACTTTTGAGCTAAAGAAAATTGACTGAAATTTTCTTGCATGTTATTAATAGGGACCCTGGTTAGCAGGGTCAACAACTTCCTTAGGTTTCCTTGTGTTACCGGCTTGTATTATTTTCACCGACTTCAGTGGCTTGCTTGTATTATTGTTCTGATATGTGGCTACCGAATAAATAAATAAATAAATAAATAATGACATTATATAATAAATTAGTAAATAATATCTCACCAATACACTGAACGATTTGTGCTTGTGTGTTCTGTTTGAAGATCTACAGTTTGACCGGTCGATCAATCCCAGAATTTGTGAGGAATAGATTACAGAGCCAGCTGAGCAGTGGGTCAACAACTGCAGCTGACAAAAGGATCAAAGAAAATACTACTTCAGAAAGTTACAACAGTTTCAGTCTTCCCTCGCAGCATTCTACGTACGTTGATGGTGCGCCATTGGTAATCACCAACACCGATCGACATGGTGTAAAAACAGAAACTGTGACAAAAGGACAAATTTCTTATTCTGCCTCATCGAACATAACTCACGAAAATGTCGACGTAAGAGGATTTTCTCCGGGACAGTTACAGAAAAGTCGCATACCATCTGGTAGGATATCGAGGTCGGTGGATATACCAGCTTTGGGTTTAGAACATAGAGAGCTCGATGGTGCTCCACGAGGAGAAGACACTGTCGTACGACGACGAGCGGTGTATTGGATGAAGTACATTTCTGAACAGCACAAGCCCGAAAAGTTTCCGAAGATGCCTTACGAGTCGCATAGCAGGTGTGGAAATACATTATTTTCATATGTAGTACGCAGGATAGCAGGCTTGGAAATACATAATTTTCATATATAGTAGGCCTACGCAGGATAACAGATTTGGAAATACATTATTTTCATATGTAGTACGCAGGATAGCAGGTTTGGAAAACATCATTTTCATATGTAGTACGCAGGAAAGCAGATTTGGAAATACATAATTTTCATATGTAGTACGCAGGATAGCAGGTTTGGAAATACATAAGTTTCATATGTAGTACGCAGGATAGCAGGTTTGGAAATACATAATTTTCATATGTAGTACGCAGGATAGCAGATTTGGAAATACATAATTTTCATATGTAGTACGCAGGAAAGCAGATTTGGAAATACATAATTTTCATATGCAGTACGCAGGATAGCAGATTTGGAAATACATAATTTTCATATGTAGTACGCAGGATAGCAGGTTTGGAAATACATAATTTTCATATGTAGTACGCAGGATTGCAGATTTGGAAATACATAATTTTCATATGTAGTACGCAGGATAGCAGATTTGGAAATACATAATTTTCATATGTAGTACGCAGGATAGCAGATTTGGAAATACATAATTTTCATATGTAGTATGCAGGATATCAGGTTTGGAAAACATCATTTTCATATGTAGTACGCAGGATAGCAGGTTTGGAAAACATCATTTTCATATGTAGCATGCAGGATTTTTGTTTAATCAAAATATCTGCTTAAAATTACATAACCATTAGCATCATTTGACATTACCTCGTTTTGTATCGCATTTATTTGTAGAAGTTCAGAAACAAACTAAACGAGAAATGCACCAGTATCATTATGAATTACAGTTGTTCAGTTTTAACTACAAACCAAACTATTCAGCAACGATAGACTTGTATTCCAGTTTGCTTCAGCCAGCCTTTTCACTACTGTGCTTCTTTTTTAGCGGTGATGATTAAAGGCTACTACATGGAACTGCATACATTCCTGGATGACTGTCATTGCCTGCAGAAGAAAAACTTGAGCTCTTTGTGGCATTAATGTCACAACAGTTGGCATCGAGAGTTACGACTTTTTTGTAATATAATTATGTGTACAATGACTTCAAACTTAAACAAAGATGCTTCAAAGCATTGTTCAACTACTTCTTAACACGTGAACAACGAGAGTGTACTTTCTAAAACCGACTTGGAAGCCAGTGTATAGTTAGTGTCAATGATCATAGTACAGTGCATCCTTGAAAAACAATCAAACTGCAAAAAACTGTGCAAATATGTTTATATTGTTTATGTAATTAGCTAAAATCCTAAACATCTTCCTTTGATACTTTTTGTTGTGCTTAGTTACAAAGTCTACTAGAAATGAAAGTTCTTATCTAAGTTAATAGAATTATTATGCTGTAAATATGGCAAATTTTTGAGTGCAACCTTTTGTTTCACCTTTAGAACCACTAGTGGTCATGCTTATTTCTCAGCAGTAAAGCCTTTCAATCCAGGACAAAAAATGTGACTTATAGGGATAATTATTATCCTATGCTTGTCTTACGCGCTTCTTCCAATCACACGTGCCACCGTTTCTAGGTTCATGCCCCTGCAGATATTATTATAATAAATGATTATCTTACATAATATAAAGTTGTGTGCCATTAAAGCATATAGAGAGTTTAATATTCACTTTATTTTCGACTCGAAACTATTGTTGCAACATTGTTTTATATTCTGTACTGAGTGGAAGCAGTTTGCTCACATGTCAAATAAATTGTCAATGCTCGCATATATTATCATACTTCTTGAATGAGAAATTGGGTACATGCGTAGTTGTTTAACTATTTACCATGGAAAATATTATTTTATTTATTAATCCATTTCTATAGCACCCCTTCAAGCTATCTACTCAGAGGCGCTTCCGATTACAGCACGAACACTGCATCGGAGTTTCACACCGAAGCAACCGAGCAATTGCAAGTGAAAGACTTACTCAAAGGTCCGTATACGAGGTGGCTTGAGGCAGATTCGAACCTGCAACCCTCCGGCTGCAAGGCAGTGAACATACCCACTACACCACCGTGCCCCACGAATGTTCTCTACGTTCTAGAAGCTTCTTGGCTTTTTCATGTACAGAGTTTTATTCTGTGAGAAGCAACTTTGGAAATGCAGGTTCAACCTTAGAGAGAAAAATTGTCTACAGCAGTCCTTAACAGCTCAGATCTATGGAAATGTCTCCCAATAAAACTTAATTGGATAATTTTTTATCTTAAATGGCTTTTACAATAGTACTTTCTCTACGTGTTTTTCTTTTTGTTTTTGAATTTTAACAGATTTTGAAGGAAAAGCTCTATGGATTACATTTAAACTTTTAATTGACATCATCTAATAACAGACAAAAAACGTTATGTAATATTTAACAGATGAATCGAGTGTTTGGGAGAGTCATAACCCAACTTCCTGCACCATAGTCTGTCTGGGCTCATAGGACAACTCGCAGCCCACCTGATAAAATTACGATGGAATCACTGACTTAAAATGTACTGCTTATTAGTTTGACTGGCTAATTAGATACTTCAACTATGTTATTGTTCACAACTTCATACATAATCTTAAACTGTCGGAGTATATATCAGGAATATTTTCGTGCTTACGAACAAATTAAATGACACAATTTAAATTTATATAGCACCACTCTATGAGAGACTCATCTGAAGTGCTTCTCTCCTATAAACTGGTGAAAACCACAATAACAACCAGTACTCATGCTGAAGCGCAAACATACACATAATAATTATTAAAGAACTATGTAGTAACAAAATGCCTAACAATTTATTATTGTAAGAAAACTTGACAAAGCCAGACCCTGCATTTAATTGGAGTGAATATTAGCATCTTGCTGAGAGACCAGGGCTTAAATCGTGACTAGACGGTCATGGACGGCGTCCAGGCACTTATTTTCAAATCTTAACACTGTCCTGTCACTCATTCAACCTGGAGAGGTAAGGGATGTCCAGTAACTTCCTTTTCTATACTTTGAGTTCTTGCGAGACTACTTGGAACACTCTCAAGTAAAAACCTGGTAATATTCAAATGGAACCATACACGATTTAATATGTATGTGATAATTTTTTTTAAAGCATTACATACAATATGGGTGGAATGTTGAATTAGAAATCAACAGCCTAATACTGTTTCTAGTTTTTTGTAGCTCAGCTTGTATCTAACTCTTAATGAAAAGCCAGAATTTCCAGCTTTTCACCACCCCACCACATGCAAACAAAACCTCAGGTCATGCCCACATTAAACTACTGCTGGCTACCTAAACTTTATCTGCATAATCTGGGGTAACAGACATTATGATTTCCAATCAGTTACAATTGCATCATTTGATCAGTAAGGAAACCAATAAAAATAACTTGCACATTGAGCTGAAGGTCTCATCAAGCAGAAACTGTTGCTGGTGAACTCCTACATACGGTATTATTATAATGTACAATGCAAAGCTTTTTAACACGTTGGCCGCGATGTACGTGTTAACACGTCCCCCATTGAGTCATTTAACACGGCAAATCAGCAGCCAACGTGTTAAGGAACTTTTAGAACTTCCAGCCCTCTATGGTAAACTACTTCAAATCGGAGGACAACTTGGCCCTTTTTTAGTTTTAACTAAACACTGCACAGAAGTGCTTATATAACTGCACAAATCCGTTTAGAACTGCACATTCTGTGTACAACTGCATGCTAAAAAAGCCCTGGTTGTAATGGGTGACCACATACATCTCTAAGACATGAAAACGAGGATTGAAAAATACACGTTGTTTTGGAAATAAATGCAGGTAAGCAAACGATTAAACGGTCAATGCTTTAACCATACACTTTTTTCACTGTATTACATAAATCTGAAATTAACGTCCATGAATAGTGTGTAATTATATACAATAAATAAAATGATCAAAACAGGAAAATCTTAACATAATACTATGCTTTGTAGAATTAGGTGCTCTTATAAATCCTTAATTTGCAATTTTTATCATCGTAGAGTACAGAGGGCAGTCGCTAGGCTATGTACTTCCAAACCAGAAACATAATGATGCACGTTAGAATCATGCCGCCAAACAGTATTATCTTGTCCTGGCTGGATCGCCTCTCAATAAGACGCAGGACCGTGTTGGAAAGTCCGAGCGTGTTCATCATGTCCAAGACCTTTCTCTGCACTCCCTTCAGCATGCCTCCCTGGTCGCGAAGGTTCGAAAGAATGGTCGTGCCGGAGCTTATCATATCGTCTATGTTGCGGCCGGCGTTGTTTAGACGCTGGTTCTGTTGCAACGCTGCGTCTATCATGATCGAAGTGTCTGGCTCGTTAGCAGTGAAGTTCTTTGACATGAGGAGGTCTCGTTCTCGTACTTCCTCCTCCTTCTGAAACCTAAAATCCACCAAACATTCTTCGATTATTTTAGGAAGCAACTAGCATAAAAGAATAAGAACCACACAATGATGATCTTGCAAAGATCTATCATAGATGCAATCAGAAACGTAACGTGTACCTAGAAATGTGATTTGCAGGTATCTTTGCTCGTTTAAGCATGTGTCATAATGCCCCTTCAATATTTTATACTCAGCGTGGTTAAACCGCAAGATTTTGTGGTTAAATCGCGAGATATCTCGTAACTGGCGGCCAATGTGCTAAGGTCAATCGCTTTTGTTGCGTTCTTTAGCTTAATTAAGCGTATTAATATTTTCGAAAATACACCTTTTCATGGTATTTTTACTTACTTACTTTCGCGAAAACATTGGCCTATAGATCGCCCTAGGCCGCGGAAGTATTGGGCTATCGATCGCCGTATGTCAGGCCGCTCTATTCTGCACCTATCTGCGGCGGCCATACTGTTTACGTTCTACCGAGCCGTCAGTAACAATAACCCATAAAACTCTATTACCGTCGGTGTTGTACGTTTCTCATAGCTGCCTGGAGATGTTGACAGTCGTACTTTAGTTGGTCAACCCGAATTTTTGCCGTCGTTCTTCTAGATGGCGGTTCCTTGTTGACCATAAGGTCGAGTCGCTCACAATTACTTGCGATTTGATCCAGCATCGTTTGAATCTGGGCTTCGATTTCATTCTCGTCGGCTATCGCCGCCCGTTCTAATCGCTGGAGATGGTTCTGAAGTTCCAGAACCAACTTGCTCGTTTGGTGATAAAGTGTCTCCATAATAATGGCAACAAGAACGCCGAAAATCGGTCAACAAGGATAGAAACGGCTTCACTGACTACGTGTCATCTACAAGTTTCGAACAGCGCTACTTAACGCTGCGAAGACGGAAGTGTACAAAATTCATTTCCGGTTTTCGGAGTACTCCATAAATAAAATAAACACATATATCTATGTTTGCGTGATCTTAATAATTATATAGCGTCTATATATATTAAATATGCGCAATGCGTGTAATGCTATGTAACCAAGCCAAAGAGATGCGCCTTTAAATTGTATTGTATTGCATAAATTTATACAGCGCCTCTCGCAATGTAGGCTATACCAAGTACGAGACACCCAGAGAAAGCAGTGGTCTTGAGATGACAAGAGAGACACGTGTAGGCTACTTGACCTACCAGTCGGACCGTAATAAGTTTGATCGATCGAAATGAAGCAGAGAGCTGCACGTACTCCTCTGAACTAGTCCATGGCCAGGGCTTAATTCGGCTAACGAGGGCAAAGCTCATGTTTTAGCAATAGCACAGGCAAAAATTAATAATTGGGTAAGCTCATTTCTCTTAGATGCTTCTGAACCCTGAAGCACTTGGGTTCTTAGTTTATTGTTGCCTGTAAAGTGTAGGCCTAAACGACTGAAACAGAGTTTGGACCTTATAACAGCCAGTTTCGTTTGGCCCACAATGTTTCATTAGCTGATCACCTATGCACGTATAGTAGCAAACCTGCCGTCTGTCCAGGTTCCAACCAACATGGCCGTTTGGCTAGCTTCTAGGCAGTATGAGAATTGTGGAAAAATAACTGGGGGGGTTGGCCTAGCTATGATAAACTTGAAATTGAGGTATGAAAAACATACTTTAACATGGGGCTCTAAGAAAGACTGGGGGGTTGAACCCCCCCAACCTCCCGGCAATTCTCACCCTGCTTCTAGGCTAAAGTTAAATTGGGTTAGTCGAAAAATATTATTATAAACTTCGAACATGTGAGCTAGGCTAAAACTGAAGCTTAATTATATCATTAACAACCTAGTTCTCCCAAATTGACTACGGAGTAGGCTAAATAAATATTTGCTTAAGACGTTCAATGTAGCCTACATTATAGCCTAAGCTAATAATTAATTCAACACTTCAGCAGCTTGCCTCACCAGGGTTTCACTCCGTCACATAATATGTCTGGTGACTTAAAGTCATCTGATTATGAGTCATAGGCTACACACTACCAAAATGACTCAGAGGTGTCAAACTTTTTTCAATGCCTGGTCACCGGCATAATTTTCAAAAATGTTCCTGAGAAAAAGTGGAGTAGATATAGCCTAATTATGGGAGGGAGGGGATAGATGAGCTCGTCTCCCAGAAAAGTTTTGTAAACTCAATCTTAAAAAGTTCTTTATTAGGAAGCAAATATTCAAATTAGGTTTAATCATTTATTTTCATAAAACAGACAAAAAGCAACAACAGCTAAAAGTTATAATTATGTAGGCTACCGTACTAATTAATACTTATGGTTGAGTAAATTATAATATTTTATTATGTTCCTACAAGTATATAACAAGCATGGGATAAAGTTCATCATACGTCATGATTAATATAATAAAAAAATAACCAGATATAAATGCATAAAAACATACTTTTTAAAGAAAATGCATAAATTTTGAGATTACATAAGAATAAAAAAACAGACTGTCATATAATTTGAATAAATATTTTATGCAAACACTGTGAAGTAGATGAGTATTCTAACAGGACTAGTACTAACTATACAACTGCGTAGAATGTCTAAAAGTTCTAACACATGCAAGCTGCATCATAAAAGTATTTTATAAGCGACAAAACTAGCAAACATCGACAGTCCGATCTGCTTTCCATAATTAACGGTATCCCAAATGCAGTGATGATGACCTTTTAACTCTAAGTAATTCACGAGCCAGATTCAGACGCTGATTCATCATCATGGTTAGAGTTTCTTTGGCTTCTGGAACTCTGCTCAAGATAAAAATAATGCAATCAATCAATCAATCAATAAAAATAATGCAATCAATCAATCAATCAATAAAAATAATGCAATCAATCAATCAATCAATAAAAATAATGCAATCAATCAATCAATCAATAAAAATAATGCAATCAATCAATCAATACATTCATTGTTCAATCAATCAATCAGTCAATCACTCAGTCAGTCAGTCAGCCAGCAAGCAAACCAGTCAATCAATTAATCAATCAAACAATCACTCATTCATTCATTCATTCATTCAGAGCATTTATATAGCGCCCCTTCAAGAAACTACTCAGAGGCGCTCCCAGCCCAACCACGAACAAAGAAAAAAGACTTGAGAGACTTGTAGAACCCAGTCGGATGGACCACAAGTAGAGAGCTCAATCATTCAATCAATCAATCAATAAATCAATCAACCAATCAATCAACCAATCAATGCTTGTCTATTTAATCATAATAAGCTGACATACATTAAAAAATTACATGGGTTCAGATTTTTTGAGTCAACATGTATGTATAGTTCAACAGTGTTAAATAATTAATAATAGTAATAACCAGCAACTTCTGTACTAGCAAGAACAGTGTTCAGTGACTAGACAGCAAAGCAAAGCAAAGCCGAAAGTATCTTAATAAACATATTAATAATCAAAGTGTCAATCCGTTGAGACATTTATTACCAACATTCTCTATTCTGACTCATTCTGATTGCCAGTTACAAAGGCAAATTATTAAGGATAAGGGTCACCATAGCTTATGATAAACAATGAATATATATCGAAGACTAACCTTGGGCTTGACCTTCTCAATTTCCTCAGTGCATGCAGAACCTGAAAAATTTGATAAAAATGGCTAAAAATCTTCAAAGCATAATACAAGAACTTGACATACTCCTCTATTCATGATTATCGACACACTACTAAATGAATTATTAAATCTAATGTTACACTACTTATGCATGAATGCTCACATTTCTGCTCAAGTGATGTTTCTTTCACATTTATATACCATTTTGTCACTAAGCAGTAAAACTTGAACTGAGAAACACCTCCTGCTCCTGCTCCTGTTCTCTTTTTTCTTCTTCTTCTTCCTCTTCTTTTTTTCTTGTTCTTCTTCTTCCTCCTCCTCCACTTCCTCCTATTCCTCCTCTTCTTCTTCTTCCTCTTCTTCTTCTTCTTCATCTTCTTCTTTTTCTCATACTCCTACTCTTCTTCTTTTCCCCATTCTCCTCCTCCTCCTCCTCGGTCTCATTCAACCAAGCATTAAGTTCTTTTACTAATAATAGAATTTCAATAATAATACAATAAACACAAAAATATAGCTTAGACATTATACTAAAAATATGATGACAGCATTTAGAAACCTTTCGAATACGTATCCTTTCCCTTTCTTCCCTTTCCTGCTTCGCTATCAGATGAACTGTCTGATCCTGATCCTGATTCTGAATCTGATCCTGATGAGCTTTCACTCTGTGAACGTGATTTCCTTTCTGCAAGAAATTCAGAAAAGCACAAAATCAACACAAAAGAATAAAAAAATTAACAATTACACAACTCAGAAGATTGTCTCTGAAGAACTTCCACAACGTATCATCACAGTTTTTTTTATACAAGTTACCCAAAAATGCGCTATATAAAGTGTTTTCATACATCCCATGTCTTATTTATTTATCCTGGATAAGTGGTGAGCACTGCACAAGCATTAGGTAATCCATTCTCCGTCAATTAGTCATGCCTCAGCAACTACCGTTATGCGAGATTTTTAAAGCATGCAATGGAAATGTGATGTAAAGTAATGTAATGTAAATCTTTGAGAATTTCTCAGCGCCCACATAAGCCACGTCAGGGAGACCAGCTTATTCACCGGCAATGATGATTTATCTCCCAAAGGCAGGTCCATTGGCTTAAAAGTTACTCGTGAATGTGATGAGTGAAGTGGTGTCCCATTGCCTTTCTCACAGACAATTATTGTGGGTGAGCAACTTATCCAGGGTTGCTACGCAGTGGCCTGAGGTAGATTCGAGCCTGCGACCCTTCGGTCACAAGGCGCCGAACTTACCGCTACACCACCGCGTCTCACAATGAAAATGCCCAGATATATCAATATAAAAAAAGAATAGATTGATAAAACAAGGCTACTATGACAGGCACATGGTTATTATAATAATACACTGATGTTTTTTCAGTGTAGGCAAAGCGAAATTTTATGGTAGGCTAACGTTGTTCACGACTTCTTGGCGATTCACGTTTTGGTGATTCACGTCTTGGCGATTCACGTTTTGGTGATTCACGTCTTGGTGATTCATGTTTTGGTGATTCACGTCTTAGTGATTCACGTCTTGCACCTCTGACTCCTCCACCGTCATTGTTGTTATTCCCATTGTCCTCATCATCCACTGGAACTTGTATGTCATCTGCAATAAACAACGACAAAAAAGGAATGTTAATAGATGCTGCAAATGCGACACAACAAATATAACAACGGAAATAAACAATGGGAAAAACCGACAATTGAAAAGATGAACAGTAGATTAAAGAAACTTAGAAAAATAAAACAACTTCAATAACTATGAAATACTCTTGTCTTTTAAAGAAGGAATAATTTTTTTTATTAATTAATACCCATGTGCTCAAATGAGAAATGTACAACAACTATAGATTGCTAATAATTATCTAATGCTTTATATGACGGTTTTTTCTTAATTTACATATAACCAAAATATTAAAAAATGCCAATTTTTGGCTGACGTTATATAACTTTCAAACTGCATCTACTGGATGTCTTTGGAGCAAAGTACAATTAGCTCATGGTTATTAAAGAAAATTGGAGTACACGGCAATTTGGTCAGAGAGCAGGACTTTCAAGGGAGAGGTCGAAGGTTCAAAATCCTATATGACTTTAAAAATGTAGAAGAACAGCTTGGAGAAACAATATCTATAACAGAGTTGTTCATTAGCTGACGTAAATGTCTTAAGCCTTTAACAACAAGCTGTATAGGTTTAGCATGCGTTTAGTACAAGCTCGTTGCTAAAGAGTTAATTTGAAACATCAATGCATCCGAGTCCTCTTGGTTCCTTTTGCTCGTACTGCTACCATGAAGAATCGAGCCTTTTCTGTTGTTGGTCCGGTGGTCTGGAATGGCCTTCCTTTTGAGCTAGACCTACACCCTGGGACTCTACCAGGATCGTTCCTTACTAAACTTAAAACTGTTCTTTTTAGGCGTGCTGGAGTCGGGAGCGCCTCTGAGTAGTTTTTTTACTTGAAGGAGCGTTATAAAATTGTCCAAATGAATGAATTAATGTTATAGGGCTTACACAAGAAGTGATCGTATGGATCCCTTGATTTCTTGGCACTCGATTTTCTTGGCTTTCGCTCTAATTCCGGTGACTTCGCCTCATTCGTTCTTCGGTTAATCTCTTTGCCATATTCCTCGTCTCTGTCGTTCTCTTCGTCGTCAACTGGTATGCGGATCCGATTTCGATGGGCTGGAGAAAACTTGGACATGGTTGTATCCTCATCATTGTCTCCTCTGCTATCACTGCTGCTGTCATCCGAGTACTGGTTCGAATCCCGAGTACTTTTGGTCTTGTTTCTGTTGTTCTTGCCATACTTCATCATACAACTGCAACAGCAAAATATCGTACTGAACAACTACGCCAGTATAACTTGTTCAGAAGTGGATACTTGTTCAAGATACTTTGGTTAAACAATTCATAATATTGATTATAACATTAATGGTAATCTGACGTTTTTCTTTCTCAGTTGCTAGCCATGCAATTTGGAATAGACTTCCTGTGGTCCATTGCTTTATGCTCAGTGCAGAACCAACTCAAAACTGTTCTTTTTGTCCAATTTCAATTCGGGAGTGGTCTTGATCAGCAGATAACCTTAAATGGGCGCTATATAAATATTCTAAATAAATTTATACAATTACAATTATAGCTTAGTATAGACTTACTAAATACTCACAAAATATAAATTACAAAAGCAGATAATTATATTTCTCAGCAATTCAACCATCCTTGTCACTCTTAGTGAAATCTAAAAACGTTTAGGCAAATGATTAATGAGATACGTCCTTAAGCCACAAATTAATCAATCATATCTTTTGCTATTCATCGTACAGAAATATGATCAGAATTTATATTAGCATCCGTTGATAAAAAATACTCAGTGATTCTGCTATTGGTGGAGTTATGTTACAACTGAAGCTAATAATCATTATGTGGTCATATTTCTGTACGATAAATATCAGAAAATATTATTGATTTCAATGTGATTTTAATGTGATTTTAATGTGATTTTAGGCCTAATGTTTATCATCAGTCATCGCAGCCATAGAGGGGTGGCTTTGTTACCTGTGACAAGGCCTGCCCCTTTTCACTCCAACGACAGCAAAGTTTCCGCTCTTTCCTCCAAGTCGTGCATTCATCTTGTGCTTGTATTCACAGCACACACTCAATCGACTGTCATGGTGTCCATTCACATAAATTGTCAGACTGTAAGGGAAACCAGGGTGACGATAGGACGGAAAAGAGAACTCAGCTACAACGTGAATAAAGTGTCAGCACATGAAGAGCATGCAGTTAATGTCATGAGCATACTATAGCATGCATGCATGCATACTGATAATGGTATGCTATAGTATAGAGCATGCAGTGTGTTTAGTGAAACGCTACACAGTAGGCCTATGTTAAGTTTATTAAAATTGACAATGGTGTCATGCAAATCAACATGTTAATCAGAGTGTCGTCATAATTAGATAAAAACTGGTGACAAACGTTCCATATGCTTCAAAGCTCATTTATTCAATATTTAACTAAGTTCAATTAACTTTGTTATATGATAAAAAAAGGTAAAATATATATTATTCCTTCCATACTAGAACTACAGAAATTTAGCAGTGAGTAAAAAAGAAATCCAGAAAATCAAGGAGAAATGGTTAAAGTAGTTCTAAGAAAAGATGTACTATGAGTACCAGTTAATAACGAAAAGCGTGTCAATGGAGAGAGCCGATTCCAAAGTTCAGGACCACAGTAGATACTTGTAGACATTAATTTTTAGACAAGACATGCACTAACACTAGACATGTTACATTTCATGCACATGCTATGACCAAGCAACATGCCACATAACACTACTTTTTACGCACATGTTGTGACCAAAATGACATGCGTGATCAGTTGTAAGCCTAAATGTGATGCCATAGCATTCTAAGCCCATGCCATCCATGCACATAAGAAATAATTCGCACCGTTTAGCGCCGGTTCTTACTTCCTGGTAGAAGTTTGTCTTTGAAGACTATCAACGTGTTTCCTCCGCAGTGCTGCTGTTCCACTAGGACCTGGACTCGAGGGTCCGCCTGGTCGTTTTCCAGATGTAGTCTATCTCCATAGTACTTCATCGTCATCATTGCCAGCCGCTTGTCATCCTCTTCAGCACTGGTCTGTCTGAGCTTCTGAAATTTATATCATTACAATACATTTTTTTATAGGCACCACTAACTTCTCTGAAATTCAATTCCTGGCCTGCATACATTTTGCTTATTATGTCAGAATGTATTATAAATAAATTTCTTACACGCACAAGGTCACACCGAAATATGAATCTTAGGCTTGCCATTGAAAGTGCTTATCGTTTGCCAGTGACTTTAATTTTAAAATATGCTCAATTACTTACCTACATACTTATTTACTCAAGCACCGATAACCAGTGTTTGGTCATGGTCTATGCACAGCAACTGTTTAAGAGGAATCTCAAACCCCTATTCTCCTCATTACGAGCCAACCAGTCACCATGGTAACAGATTTATATGTATGTCCACTTAAAATTCCTCAAGCTATCGGCATCGGTTCAACAGTTTGAATCTGCTTAAAATGAAGAATTAATTCAATTCTCTTAAAATAAATGTCTGACTTAAAATCCTGCTTTTCACAGGGTCACATTAAGTGCTTCTTAACCCTTTCAAGGGAGCCGAACCCCAAGAGAAATCCATGACCACTGACCCAACCCCTCACGTTTGAACAATAACTTTGTAATTAATGGGAACAAAAGAAAATAATTTTTACCAAAATGTGATACAATAATTATTAATACATTCAATACAATTATACAATACTGAATATTCCTGGCGACCGTGCGGAGTGGCGAGGACTTGTCGACCAATGTTCCGATCGGAACTGGAGGAACTAAGTCTAAGTAAGTAAGAATATGTATTTATTTCAGAAGACCTCTGTCGAACCCCTGGCACTGGCTCATCGAACCCCAGGGGTTTGGTCGAACACTGGTTAAGAAACACTGCATTAAGATGCTAGCGTGGGTCAGTGCTGTGATTACCCCATCATCATGCTCTCCCCATCTGACAACCCGCTGGTTCACCATGCACATAATTATAACTCAGGGCCCCTCGAAATTGCGGGCCTGAGTGCTGCAGTACCAGTAGCACCCATCTAACTGTGGGCCTGCCAAACTCACTTACCAAGGACTGTGCTCTTTTCCTCTGCTGTCTGTCTGCCTGTCTCAACTTTCTCTTCTTTGACTTGCGCCGTCTTTGCAGCATGGGGAAGTATTCTGACGGATTCTGAAAAAGTACATAATCATTATTCAAATGTCCCTGGTTAAATGATCACAAAGCACAATTCTGCCTGGATGATTATTTTCTAAATCAGAATCAGAACATATCAATTTTTTAACTATGCAACATGACATAAAATTATGGGTTTCTTCCATCTGATCACTAAGTATGATTCTATTTGTTTTTTAAAGTTCTAAGTTTCTAAAGTCTATTCCAGAATTTCCTTCAGTTCATATGTTAGTTAAGAATTTATCTCCTAGTTTTCCACATTAAATTGGCTGTGATGCATTTTTCTCAACTAAATTGTCTCATATGGGCCTGGCTTGCAGGACCTCTAACACCTTTTGGTCTCCTGTGTAGGAAAACTTTGATGTGACAATTACCTGCATAAACATGTTATGTTATGTATGTTATGTTAAGTGCTCTGGTTTGGCAAAACAATCAGCCTACAGCAAATGCTTCAATCACACAAGAGGGGCTTGAAGCAATCTATTCGAGGGTTTAATATACGATGGTATGTTCTGAATGGCACACTGGGGATAAATTTTCTGTCGTCTTTCTCTGGTAACAACTCAGCAGACACTTAGAGACAAGAAGGTAATATGGCCAACAACAAGTTATAAACCAGAGTCAATGTTATCAATAAATAAATAAATAAAAGATAAATAAATAAATCAAATCGATAAATCAGACAATAAATAAATAAATCAATCAATCACTCAATCAGTAAATCAATCAATCAATCAGAATATGTTACTTGCATTGAATTGCAATCCGTCTTCATCCACCTCATCATGGCCATTTCCTCTACGCAATCCGACACCCGCGCTCCTTGATCTTCTGCTCCGCATTAAACTCTTATGCGAATTACACAGATCATCCAACGTCTGGAAAGAGAAGACAACACAAGCATCAGATCTGAAATTATTTATAACTTTTTAATGACTTCACAAAATTTAAATAAGTCATTCGCTACTAACCATATAAACCAAAGTGCAGCATAAATTGTCGGTCATTAAAATAATACAATTTTTATTTTTGTTAAAATTATATTATTAAAAATAGAAATTATATTAATATTAAAATATAAATTATAAATATATATTACATTAATATTATATTAATATATAAATTATAAAATTATACCTAGGATATAGTGCTATTTGAAAACATTTTGACAATGATTTGGATATAGAAATTATGTACGTTTGTTTATTATACCATTGTTTGTACACCAAAATGCAAATAGCATTGGTATTATTAGAGAATATTCTTATCTTATCTTATCTTAACAAATGACATCAGAGGACATACCTGTCCATTCGTGAGATTTGCGCTGATTGGTCGATGGCAGATGCTCGCTGGTACAATGGCACACTCGATCAAATCAGTGTAAGACACGGCAGAACCATTCTTATCGCCAGACTAAACAATTTACAAACAGAGCATCTATCAGTAATCTTCTATTCGCTTTTAATCCGAGCAAATGAATGACGAAATCTTAACTAAATGAACTATATACTAATTCAGCATTGTCATTAATACTTATATTAGTAATAATAATTATGTATGTGCACTTGTTATAGCGCCTCTTCACAGAAGCGCTCCCGACTATAGCGTGGACACTGAATCAGAGTTTCAAGCCGAAGCGCTGAACAATTGCGAGTCAAAGACTTGCCCAAGGTCTCTACGAAGTGGCTTGAGGTGGATTTGAACCTGCAACCTTCCGGCTGCAAGGCAACGAACATACGCACTTCACCACCACGCCCCCCACAATAATTATATGAGAATCACATGACTGCCAATAACGTTCTTCGTTGTGACAGCAAACAAAGGTCATTATTATTATTTACTATAATTATTATTATTATTATTATACAATCATTTATTACTTTTAACAAAAGTTCCGAAGAATAATTATCGTTAATATAGTTCTAGGTCTTCGCCACCGGTGTTATTATTACTAATTATTATTAATTATTATTAGAAATTATAATTACTATTATTATTAAATCAGAGTCTCACTCTTATTCTTCGGACGCGTTCAATCTTTTCGATCTCTTCGATCGTTCTCAGGCAAAGCGCCTGATGATTACGTGCTAAATCATCTTTCCTCCACTCCAGTGATCTTAGGATGGCTTCCTTTGCCTGCTGTTTCTGGTCTTTCTTCAGACTCTCAGCATAAAGAGACGCTTCTGATTTTATTTCACCATCACGTCGGATCTAGATGCAACGAGAAAAGCAAAATTTTACACATTTATAGTCAGCATAGTAAATAATAATTATGGCCTCACCATCGAACTGGTCTTAGATATGAATTTAAATTGTTTATATATGAACTTAAATTGCTTATATGAATTTAAATTGTTTATATATTAACTTAAATTGCTTATATGAACATAGATTCTCAAATGAACTTAAATTGTCAAAATGAACTTAAATTGTCAATATGAACTTAAATTGCAGATGCTTCTTCACCAGGATGCTGTTTGGCAGCTGGTCACAGAATATACTTACTTACTAACGTTACCAAAATGTAATGCAATCACATGCAATGCTGTCTAATTCAATGACATAATAATAGTGTAATCAGAAGCATTTACATCCCAGAATCCTCTGAGAGATTACATCGATAAGGCCTAAAAAAATGTTGTGTTTCCGGTAACAGAGCTAAAAAAAATTGGGTAGGTAGGTCGGAAAATATTTTTATTTTGGTAAAATATTTTTATGCAGTGACTATCCAAAAAAGTATACCCCACTAGTCTTTTTTGCATGCTGAAACAAAGTACGTGTTCTAAGCAAGTATAAACTGCCTATTTCCCCGACTGTCTGCACCTAAAACTGCTCTAGAAACAGTCCTATTAATTTAATTTTTTTGACGTCTCTTATGTTATGTCAATACAAATGTACAAAAATATTTGAGTCGCGGCCGTAAAAATGGGTCGGTCGGGTTACCGGAAACACAACAATTTTTTTTACGCCTAACGTACAATATTATTACGATAGTTAAATAACTATCAGGTTTGAGGGGCTACTCAATACCTGGTTTGAGGGGCTACTCAATACCAGGTTTGAGGGGCTACTCAATACCAGGTTTTAGGGGCTACTCAATACCAGGTTTGAGGGCTACTCAATACCAAGTTTGAGGGGCTACTCAGTACCAGGCTTGAGGGGCTACTCAATGGTCTGTCTCCCCCCCATCACTGTTGGGGCATGTCCAGAGGAAGCCCTCCTGATTTCAAAAATGTTCTAGATTTTTCTAGATGAAAAACAGTTTGGCCTAGTATTAAGCATTGTAAGATTCATACCTCATGGACATAATTATATAACTTAAAGAATTTAAGCCTGAACCTGCTGCATATTGACATCTGAACTTCATCACCCCAAATGGTAATGGAAATTCATATGTGTTTCCTGACACTCTATTGCACCTATTTCATGGATTAATTAAGTATGTAAGAGACATGTACTTACCAGTCCTGACTGCCTAAGATGTTGTCTATGGCGTGGCCTCGAAAAGTATTTCGTCAAGTGATGATCTGTCAGGCTGTTATATGCCAACCTGAGTACCACGTGAACAAACATACACACCAATTCAACATCTGGATTAAGAGAACTGTCTACATTAGCAAATCGATTTTATATGGGTTAATAATATGCCCAAGGACAATTATTTATACATAAATATAGAATCCTTGATAATAGGCCTAATGATAATTACAGAAGAAATTAACTTTGTTAGATATGAATAACGTGGAAAATATAACAAATGCCATTTGAAAGACACTAATTCTATTCATATATATGTTCTATCAAAGAACAAAGTGTGCTTTTAACTTTTGAGAGACATACAACACAATAATTATACATGCATACACATGCAAGCATACATACATACATACTTCCTTACCTAACTACATAGGCCTATAATAATTAAAATTCCACATGCAGAAGTATGTCTGAATTTTCTGGATCTTAACACATACCACTAGCACTAAAAATATGAATAAAATACTAGATCATTAACATAACATGACAGAAGTTAGGCCTAAAGTGGTTGAGAAGACGCTGGTGTTTTTATCACAACTCTTGACTTGAAGAATTTCTGCAACAACGTTGCTTTCGGTTTCTTAAATATCTTATAATTTATACGTAGGTGTCGTTGAGTCGCCCTGTTTGTTGCTACGCGTTATACTGAGTCAACTTACCCTGTTTCAACGCGACTCATTTCGTAACAGTAGGCTAGTCTACAGTAGGCTAGCTCTTGAACAGCCTCTTACGAGATTATATCCTTTCGTTTTGCGCTCTGATAATTATAGAATAATTATGACATTCAATAATATGTCTATAGTCAGATTTTCATGTTATAGGCTACAGTCGTTCGTGATGTTCGATAACGTCTCAGCACAACACTAGGACGGATGTTTCCCAGTGCCATGGAAACGACGACACCAGCCATGCGTGGTAAGCTGGTAATGTCACGCTCCAACACGTTTATTAATCTATGGTTTATCTAGCGCTTGCCTTTTAAAAGCCCGTGTTCAATATTTTAAGAAAAAGCAACGATGATCGAGTTAGGCCTACAGTTTTTTCTATGCGATATTTTTTCATGCACAGCAATGCATAGCCTAATTAGGTCTAGCTTCCCTTCAGACCGGTCAGAGGGGTAAGACCGTAAGAATATCAAACGCCAAGAGCCCTGCAGGCACTTTTAAGGGCCCACGGCGGCTGGTAGGGCCTAATTATAGCCTACTAAGATTGTGAATTCATGCCTCTCAAAATATGCTATTTCTGAAGTAGACAAGCATAGCTGTTTTATGCCTGGCACTCCACGAACCGCCTCTACGCTACGCCTAAGGGGACTCAAGATGCGTCGACCAAACAACCTCAGCTAAAGGGAAGGGAGAGGGAACTTAAGTCCCGGGGGACTTTAAAATATAATTGGCCTATCGCACGTATAGCCTACTGTCTAATTAACCGCGTACCTATAATAACAATTAAATACTGCAGATTGACGGACATAGGCCTACCGTAATTCTCTTTAGACTGGATAAAATGTAGCCTATAGGCTATAGCCTAATGATTAGAATTTGATTTAGGCCTAAACTGCCAATCATTGTCAAAACTGAAGCAAAGATCGTGTAGGGACGTACTAGTCCTACGTCTGCATGCTGTCTGTCTGCATGTCTGTCTGAATGCATCTGTGCGTGCCTATAGATCTAGCCTTAATGGTATGCACCCTATGTAGGCCTACTCCCCTTCTCTCTATAGTTCTCTGTCTCCGGATCTCTCACGCCCACATGATCTCTCTTACCGTATTGCACGTTGACATGCTCTTGCTCTGTTTCTGCAAGCTCACATGCTTTCACCTTGTTTCTCCCGCACTCTCAAGTTTTCAGACTTTTTCAGTTTTGAGAGCACATAACTTTCTCTCAACCTGACTGCGTTATTTGTCAGTTCGCACTATTAGTCAATCCATATACACACATGATTGATGGGAGCGGCGCCTTGGCGTGTTAACTCCGGCCAGTCACGACAGTTCTATTTAATCGTCGTTTTCTGCGGTTCTGTTTCCTTATTCTAACTAATAGTTAGTTTAGTAGCTATAGTTCTGACTTGGGAGTCTTCGTTGACTTCTTTTTTGGTCTACTATTGGATATTCTGGATTCTCTCCGAATGTTTAGGCGTTCGGTTGTGTTATAATTATGCGCCTAGGATGGCGTCCATGTTGATGTTCGTTCTGTGTACACATGTGTACACTCGTGCGTCGTCGATCTAATTCGGCAATACATCGTTAACGTTGGCTTAATAGCTGTTTGTTTACGAACTCAGTAGCTCACATCGCTCCGAGTTAATTCACTCTATACTTCTTGGATTATGTTCGTTGCGTTCTGTTGCGTGCTTTTGTGACATGCCTACGAATAGAGTCAACGTGCTTATTGTCTACACTGCCGAGGAAATTCGGTCTTTCAACACGTCGCTATCGCCACCTCCTCGATCAGTTCGAAAGACTTTGTTCCGATGCAGGATATGGCGCCCTGCTTATCTCAGATCTTCGCCGTCTCTTCATTCAACTCCTCCTCTTCAACTACCGGCTTCATCTTCTTCGGCCATTCGTCTTGCCACTCTCAACGTCCGTTCGTTGAGGTACAAGTACGTACAGGTCGCCGATCTCATCACAGCCAATGACTTGGACGTCTTGGTTGTTACCGAATCGTGGCACACTTCCTCCACTGACGTCGCCGTTCGCCGTGCTGCTCCTCCTGGCTTCCTGTCCCTCGATCGTCCGAGGGTGGACGACTCGAGTACGGCCACGCAATGGGGTGGACTGATCGTCTACCACCGGGATCAACTGAGGGCAAAGAGGGTGGAACTGGACTGGACTCCGACGACCTTCGAGGTTCTCGTGGTCTCATTATCATCTAAGCGTGGTCCAACCACGCTCCTGGCCATCTACCGTCCTGGATCATCTTCTCCTTCTTCAACGTTCTTCAATGAGTTTTCGGTTTTGCTGGAACAATTCGCTCTACACAACACGCAACTCGTCGTCACTGGTGACTTAAACCTACACTTGGAGGATCCATCGCTATCTGAATCGGTGAATTTTGCTGCTGTCTTGGACCAATTCGGCCTCGTGCAGCATGTTACGGAGCCCACCCACCGCCTGGGTGGATGGCTCGACGTCATCGTTACCAGGGATGATTGCCGGGTTCCTGACGTGACCGTCTTCCCTCCTACTCTCTCCGATCACGGTCTCGTCGTTGCTTCAATTCCGTTCATCTACGAACCACTTCTTCTCGCTGCTCGACAATTCCGCCACTGGAAAAGTCTCGACCGCTCGGCGTTTCGTTCAGCACTCCAGGCTCATCCACTCTTCGCGGATCTTGAATCGACTTCTCTACTTTCTACGTCCGAACTGTTAAGTTCCTATGAGACTGCAATGTCCGATCTCATCGACTCCTTTCTTCCTCTACGAACTGTACGGGCACGCCACTGTCCGTCAGCTCCATGGTTCAACTCCGAATGTCGGCAGCTTCGGCGTCAGGCGCGGCGCTTGGAGAGGGTCTTCAGAAGAACACGATCGCCGGCTGACCAAGCTTCATGGGTCCACTTCGTACGGAGGATGCATTCCTCCTACCGCGAAAGAGAACGTGTCTACTGGGAAGACATCATCGCTCGCCAGTCAAAGGATCCGAAAAAACTCTGGACTACTTTTGATGGCCTCCTTGGCCGCCAAAAAGCCAGTCGAAAGTCCGAGTCACCATCGCTGTTCACCGCAGATGCATTCCTTGAACGATTCTCGGAAAAGATCGCATCAGTTCGGAATGCTACTGCCGATTCCTCTCCGCCTGCGTTCTCTACAACGGACTGCCGGCTTCCGGTTCTACACGAAATATCAAGTGTTGAGCTACGATGCTTAATTCTTGCCTCAGCTCCAAAGACGTGTGAGCTAGATCCTGCACCGACATTTCTTGTGCAGGAACTTATTGACGACTTACTGCCTTTCCTCACGATCCTATGCAACCGATCTATCAGTGAGACATGTTTACCAGCTTCACAGAAACGATCGATTATTCTGCCTGTTCTTAAGCGTGATGGTTTAGATGTGAATGATCCAGCTAACTATCGTCCGATTGCAAATGTAACTTTTCTCTCTAAACTTCTAGAGCGCATTGTTGCTAATCAGTTGATTGCATATTTAGATGTTAATGAACTGATCCCTTCGCAGCAGTCGGGCTTCCGGAGGTACCACTCCACAGAGACCCTTCTGCTCAGGCTGCTTTCTGACCTGTACTCTGCTATGGACCACGGTCAGGTTACACTCTTGGCTCTCTTCGATGTCTCTTCTGCATTCGATTCTGTGGACCACTCCATCCTCTTACAGCGTCTTTCTACATCTTTTGGGCTAGTTGGCCAGCCTCTAGAATGGCTGCGTTCCTTCTTATCCGACCGTTCAAACTGTGTGGTTATTGGTTCCTCTAGGTCCCTCTGGGTTCCTGCTCCCCTTGGTGTACCTCAGGGCTCCGTACTTGGCCCTCTGTTATATCTTCTCTACACGGCTGATCTCTGTCCTCTACTTGAGTCCCAGGGGCTCCTTCACCAAATCTTTGCTGATGACACTCAAGCTTACATACACTCTAGCCCATTTGACTCAGTTAACACTGTGCGCCTGATGTGCCTGACTGTTGACGTCCTTTCCTCTTGGATGGCGTCAAACCGGCTTCTCTTAAATCCCAGTAAAACGCAATTCATTTGGCTGGGCGGCCGTCGGCAACTTGAGAATATTGACCTGCCTCTGCTAGCTCAACTGTTTCCGGATGTTACTTTCTCTTCCACGGTCCGTGACCTGGGTGTCACCCTTGACTGTGAACTCAGTCTCACCCAGCATGTTAATCTTGTCGCTCGAAGCTGTTATTATCAGCTTCGTCAACTTCGAGTAATTGCTCGCTCTCTCTCCCATGATGCGCTAGTTGTGCTTGTTCACGCTTTTGTAACTAGTCGTATTGACCATTGCTGCTCAATCCTTGTTGGCCTTCCCCTTGGGGTTCTGGGACGGTTAGACCGGGTTCTACGCTCTGCTGCCCGACTCATCGGGCGAATTCCTAAATTTTCGCCTGTCTCTGCTTACATGCGTGATGTGCTGCATTGGCTGCCAATAGCCCAACGCATCAATTACCGCATTGCTGCCCTTGTTTCTCGCTGTATTCTTGGTTGTGCTCCATCTTATCTGCGCGTCCTCTGTCGTCCTGTCTCTGACATTGAAGCGCGTCGGGCCCTTCGCTCCGCTGCGAAGGGACAACTGCTTGTTCCACGGGCTCGCTTAGCTACCAGACAGCGCCGAGCCTTCTCGGTTGTGGGACCGTCAATCTGGAATGACCTCCCCTCAAACCTCCATCTCCTCCATCTGACCAGTCAATCTCTATTTCTCAAGTCTCTTAAATCTTTTTTCTTTGGTCGTGGCTGGGCTGGGAGCGCCTCTGAGTAGTTTCTTGAAGAGGCGCTATATAAATTCTAATAATGAATGAATGAATGAATCCTGACAATTTCCTTGTGCATTGTGTGCCTCTCTCTCTCTCTCCGACATCTGACTATATAGGCTACATGTATCTATATGATGTATGTTATTGCCTGTCTGTATGCATGCATCTCTGTTTGGATATAGGCCTATCTCTCTCTGTAACTCTGTTCCTCCGTTCATCCATTGCTGTTACTGGATTCCCGGTCTTTTATTCTCAATCTGAAAATGCGCTGTCTCTATCTCGCCCTGCCCATATCGCTCCTGCCCACTCTCAGTTAATCTCTCTACTCCTGTGCCATTTTTCTCTAATACTCAGCAGCAGGCCTTGTCTTTTCGTGCACTTATTTGCTCTGCTTGTCCTGCATTCCCATCCAATTAAAAGTAGGCCTATAATTAACTTACTCAAATTGAGAATATTTCTAAAATTGGACTTTCCGTGGGTAGGCTATATAGGCCTACATACCAAATTGGGGACGAAATTCCACTGCCTCATGAGCGCTGAGATGAATGCACTACGGAGACCTATTGCCAACACCTCCTCGTGGTGGTCTCTGGGCGTGTGGTTTACCAGCTGGTTGACTACATGGTGAAGATTGGCAGCTTATTATATTGTTTGTATGTGCAATTGTTATATCTCCCCTTCACGTTCTTTTTACTCAGAGACGCTCTTGAAAACAGCGCGAACACTGCATCGGAGTTTCACGCCGATCGAAGCGCTGAGCAATTGCGAGTGAAGGACTTGCCCAAGGTCCCTACCAGGCGACTTGTAGTGGATTCGAACCTGCAGCCCTCGATCCATGCAGATACAATGCAACGACAATACCCACTACACCATGCACCGCGTCCCACAAAAGGCAGACGGCTACGTAGGACTGTAATCGATATTTTATAATTCAGAAGCTCAACTAGTTTTCAAATTAAATGGCTGAGATTATCGACAACCAAGGCCGTAGCTAGGGGAGGTGTTTTGGGTGTTTGAACACCCCCCCCCCCCCAATGGGAAATGTAAAAAATATTATAATGCATTTAACCTACTAGCACTTGATGTAAAAACCATTAAATAAAACCATGAAAACACCCCCCCGAAATTAAAAATGTGCAAAATAATAGAATGCATTCACTAGCACATAAAGGAAAAAACATGAAATTAGGCGAAAAATGGTAAGAAAGCCGTTTCCGATGACTAAACAAAAAGGTCGTCAGAAATTCTCTGCCGACGAAA
>OX243824.1:12216051-12658551 GCA_945859605.1 Lumbricus rubellus | reverse complement strand
TATTTTTTTTAACTTTTCCCCATCCAAGATCTAAGATTTTGGCCCCCCCTTGAAACAGTTCTGGATCCGCCACTGGGCTACAGGCCTGTAAGGGCATAGCCTAAGTCAATTTCACTTAACTTCTGCAGTTAAGGCAAGTAGAAGTTTTTATCGCCCCTGTTTGCAATTGTCTGTAAGCTGCTTCTGTACAAGTTGACCAGCAAAATATGTACGGCAATCTAGCTGAATCTATATATACCGTTGAAGACATAGGCGACGGAGACGGGGGTCCAGAGGGGCAAATGCCCCCCCAAATTTCGGGCAAGTCTGATTTTTCGGGCAAGCAGACCCGGAAAAATAAAAAAGTTTAAATTTTTTTAACTTTTTTATTTTTCCGGGTCTTCTTGTCCGAAAAATCAGACTTGCCCGAACAAAAAAGGCCGTCATCATGTATTGTAGGCAAAAAGTAACGGGAAATTTCTTAAGATTTCGGCCGGATGACAAAAAAATTTAGGGCAAAAGTCTCATTTTTGCCCCCCCCCCACCCCCAACGCTGAAATGTCCCCTACGCCTATGGTTGAAGACCATTTCTATCACTGAAATCTGCCACAATTGACATGTTTTTCAAACTTGTCAGCCTTGACTCTGCAGCTTCTCAGGTTTCTGACCTTGTGAAGTTGCTTAGCCTATCGTGACTAATGACTTCTAACTAGCCTACAGCTGAAAACTCTAGGCCTACTAATACACCGGTCAAAAACTGCTTAGGCCTAGCCTATATTATTCTGTTGCACCAAATTTCATAAAGCTACTGTTTAGATCTTCTAATACAATTTCATCCTCTATAAAGACCGAAGTGCCTCCCGTTTACCCATTATGCATTGCGCTTTTCCTATCGGCTGAGCAATGAACAATACTGAACGCATGCTCACTTACATAGACTCAAGTAGATTTTCATAACGTCCACATTCATCACAGTATACACAGAGAACTCGACAACAGCAATAATCCTCAAAACTTCTTTATCTAGATTACCGATGTCGGAAAGGCGTAAAACGTACAACCGTGGGTCCGTAGGCCTATACCTGTAAAGATCATACGCATAAGCCGAGAGCATACGGCAGAAGCTGCAAGCAAGAGGCGTAGTATTATCGTACATGTATACAGCCGTCTCTGGCTCTGCATTAGGCTAATACCATGGCCAGGAAGATTAGCCCCAGCGAGGTTATGCTAGCCAGACTGGCTGCGGAAACTGGGTAGGTAAGGCATTGCTGTGTGTACGTACCATAACATCTTCACCGTGGTGCACGCAAAAATGTCGAAATTCGTTAATATGGATATCTGGGTTGTCGTAACGTGCTGGCACCTTTGTCTTCTTTTCAGCTGCGTGTTGACCGCCACTGACCAAATAACATTCAAGCATTCAGGGTATGAACTTGAGCTTCTATATTCATCAATTTCTATGAATGCGAATGTAAAACCAACTGTGCTGGAGGTCATTTTAGTTAGTTCATTCACCACGGTCTCGTGCATGTAGACCAGCTTTTCGCTCAGACCTCATGGTGTACTAAAGGCGTCATCATCTGTGATGGCCAATATTCAATGAATAATATCTCGAATAGTAGATAGAAGTCCACTATTAACGGGACTAATAGGTTATCCCTTCTGGGTCTATATTATTATGTTACCAGTAACCAGTCAAGCTCCTGACATTTCATTGTAAACGTATCTGCCTTGATCTGTAACATTGAGGATCCACGGTTGAAATTAAAATATGTGATTAGCTGGTTGACTGAATGATTAATTGATTAATTAGTTGATTGATTGATTGGTTAATTGATTGATTTGTTGATTGATTGATTAATTGTTTGATTGATTAATTGATTGATTGATTAATTAATTGATTTGTTGATTGATTGATTGGTTAATTGATTGATTTGTTGATTGATTGATTGGTTACTTGATTGATTTGTTGATTGATTGATTAATTGATTGATTGCTTAATTGATTGGTTAATTGATTGATTTGTTGATTGATTGATTAATTGATTGATTGATTAATTGATTGATTTATTGATTGTTTGATTGATTGATTTATTGAATGGCTAATTGATTGATTTGTTGATTGATTGATTAATTGATTGATTGATTAATTGATTGGTTTGTTGATTGATTTGTTGATTGATTGGTTAATTGATTGATTTGTTGATTGATTGATTGATGATTTGCAATTTCCTCTAATCTGCTACTCAATCTGGAATAGTTCGTACAATGATGATTAACAACGACGACGACGACGATGATGATTTTAATAGCCTAATGATGACAACATTAAACCATGACAATAGTATTCGTATTAGACCTACCATTGTTTTTGTTTTGAGCAACTAATTATAATTCCAAAAATTCATTTTAAACGAGTAGGTCTGCATTTACTTTTAAGATGACATTTACTGCATCAACCCTCATCCTATAGTTAGTTGCCAAGGTCTTTTTCTTCAAAACCTTTGTGCCTAGGGAGATACCTATATGTAGGGGGTGGAAACAGTAATTTTCCAAGGGGCAAAAAATTGTTACCTTAGGTCCTGAAATTTTTTTCTGATTCTGGGCAAAAAGAATATGATGACTTTTTAGTCATCCGATCGAAAAGTCCGAAAAAGATACCAATTTCAACCCGAATGGGGGCCACGATACATTGGCATTTCTAAATGAGGAGGCATGGCCGGATTGCCCCTGGATCTGCCCCTGTTTATATGTATTATGTAATGTCCTATCTTTGAATTATGCACGTATGTATGTGCACTTGTTATAGCGCCCCTTCAAGCTCTCTCTACTCAGAGGCGCTCCCGATGCAGAGCGGACACTGCATCGGAGTTTCACGCCGAAGCGCTGAGCAATTGTAAGTGAAGGACTTGCCCAAGGTCCTTACGCGGCTTGAGGGTGGATTCGAACCTCGAACCTTCCGGCTCCAAGGCAACGACGCCACCACTAGACCACCGCGCCCCACACGTGTCCAACATGCAAAATCTATAGACCTACTTCTATTTTTACATCTTCACATTGCTTATCTGCTTATTCAATAGACTGCATTCAATTCAATTTTCGTGAAACCCTGTTTTTTTCACACTACACTCGGTGACAGAATAATTACTGATGTGCATGGCTTTCTTAGCGTGCACGTCGTGCAGTTCTACACACAAAAAGGTAGAACTCTAACTTATAGCTTAAATTTACAGCAAGTTTAAATGTGTAGAATTTTAACACTAGTCGTCTACGAAACACTGGAATGGGCTTCTACTGTCCATGCGCCTTATGCCTAGGGTTTGCTCAGATGCATTAATTTTTTTATCAAGGCTATTTTTAACGTGCAGTAAGCTTACACAAAATGTGCACTTCTAAATGAATTTGTGCAGTTGTGGAAGCAATTCTGTACAGTTAAAACTAGCAAAATGGTCATTGTCCTCCAATTGTAAGTAATTTACCATGGAGGATGGGAAAGGAAAGAAGGGGTTGTGCAGTTCTAAAAATTCCTTTGAAACAGCCATGCATTTTATCGGAGCTTTAAAACAGTACTTTTCAGCAGAATGAATGAATTGGCTGTCATGGGCGGAGTTTATTAGCGGCTAGGGGGGGCTATGCCCCCCCCCCCCCAAGAAGGCCCAGATTCAACTTTTTTACCATAAAAATGGTATTCTTTTCAGGGTTAGCCCCTCTAAGAAGGCCCAGACTCGGGGTTAGCCCCCCCCCCCCCCCAAGAACGGAAACCATACTCCGCCCATGTTTGCTGTTGTTTTTACAGGCAATATCTCGTTACGAAACGCCTTCTGATTGGCTACGCCAAGCAAGACCCACCGACGTTAGGTAGGCCTAACAGAACCTTAAGCGCTTTACAATGAACATTTACTATATTATTTTTATATTTTAATAGTGCAAATATTAATTTTATTGTTATTAAGTTTTTGTGACGCTTGTTACTGACTAGTTAGTGTTAATTTTTTCACTTTTCAATTCGTTTATTGCACCCAGTAAAAAATGATTCCAGTATTAAAAAAAAACAATTTAACAGATATAACAAGCAAAATAATTACTTACCTAAATATAACAGGCAATTTTTTATGGGAACAAAAGGCATGCCTTAAGGTCCCGCCAGATAGGGGAAAAGGACAGACCTGTGACTAAATGTCCTTTTTTTAGATCGACCAACGAAGGTTTCTATAGGAATAAACGTGAATAGCTTCTACTCCATCAGCGAACAAACAATGGTAAATCATCATCGTCGTCGTCATCGTCATCATCATCATCATCATCATCATCATCATCATCATCATCATCATCATCATCATCATCATCATCATCATCATCATCATCATCATCGTCATCGTCATCGTCATCGTCATCGTCATCGACATCGTCATCGTCATCGTCATCGTCATCATCATCGTCGTCGTCGTCATCATCATCATCATCATCATCATCATCATCATCAATCATCATCATCATCATCATCATCGTCGTCGTCGTCGTCGTCATCATCATCATCATCATCATCATCATCACCACCACCATCATCATCAGCAGCACCAATAATCATCACCACCACCATCATCATCATCATCATCATCATCATCATCATCATCATCATCATCATCATCATCATCACCACCACCACCACCACCATAATCATCATCATCATCATCATCACCAACATCATCGTCATCATCACCACCATCATCATCATCATCATTATCATCACCACCACCACGACCACCACCACCACGACCACCACCACCACCACCACCACGACCACCACGACCACCACCACCACCACCACCACCACCACCACCACCACCACCACCACCACCATCATCATCATCATCATCATTATCATCATCATCATCATCATCATCATCATCAAGTGTATGCCCAGTGCATTGTTTCTCGCTTTTTTCCAGGGTCTCCATTTATTGCTATTATTCTTAATCTTTGTAGAACTTGTTTGCACTAGGCTCAGTGGCGTAGCTATACCTTCTGTGCAATGTGTACAAAGCACACGGACCCGTGACCTCCAGGGGCCCACACAGATCGTTAAATAATTAATCTATCCTAATTTGTAATTCAACTTATTTTTGATAACATGTAGTTTTGTGAGCACACTTGCATTATTTTTTATTTTATTTATTTATTTCTCGCATTTGCTATAGCGCCCTTCAAGCTCAATATTCTGAGATACTTCATTGTTCTACTTGTAGCTTGCCAACCGCTTTGGTGATTTTGATTACAAGTAGTGCCAAGATTGGAAAGATACCAACCCTACCAGGCCAGACAGGGGCCATACGGGACGCATATAGGCATTCCGTACCCGATTTCGTAGCATTGCAAGCCATAACGCTTTTTCATTGGTTGGTTCCAGATTATGAATATTCATAACCAATGACGTGTTTAGTGTCTTCTCGTGCGCTGTTGTTGCTGCTGTTGTTGGCATACGGGGAAAAATGGCCGATTGCGGTGCGCTTACAGTTTCAAGGAGTTTCCAAATCCAATCGATAGTGAAGTAATCGAAAGTGTGAAGGTAGATTTCTAATCAGAGCAAAAATAAAATGCAAAGGTTACGCGTTGTTACATGCGCGCCAGCGAATATGTCATCGACCAACTCATCGCTTCAATAATTATATACGCTGTGCTCAACAGCAGCTAGGCTTGTGTGATGCATCAGGGGTCTGCTTCGTTGAATCAACCGCCTCCTGCGATACCAAAAATCAAAACTGCGCTACAGAAGTCATAATATTACATTAGATTTAACTAGATTTCATTAGCCTAAATTCGCACCAGTTGAAATTAGTGTTCCACACATTCCCAATTGTAACCTTAAAAGCTATAGGAGTCTAGGTTTATTCAGTTTCCGTGAACTGTCTCATTTTCCATGCCTACTGTTCGACAATCAGTAATATTTCGAGCTTAAGTACAGTAGTTCATATCAATCTCAGTTCTAGTGAAAATCATACTAAATTTTAAACCTATGTGTAGTCTATGCGCAATTGCATATAGGCTAGGCATAAATACATGTACGTTTTATTAAGATTTGTGACGGTTATCTCCATTCAAATTATTCAAATTTGATTATTTTGAAATTTGAATCATGAATCAGAACCCTTTGCATCCACGTTCACAGACCTTCTAATTCCACGTTCTGGCATCCTGTCAGGAATAGATTTGTAGAAGCACTTCTGTAAAGTTAAAAACTAGGGGAAAGGTCGTTGTCCTCCGATTGGAAGTAATTTACCATGGAGGGTGGGAAAGGAAAGAAGAGGTTGTGGCGTTATGCAGTTCTAAAAATTCCTTTAAACAGCCCTGTAGCCTAAGAGTGAACGTTACTGCTGAATTATGAATAGCCTAAGTAGGCCTACCAATAAAAGCATTAATATGAATGCAAGTAGCCTTATGGCTTTACAAAATAGAAAGGAATTTTGCTAAAAACATCAGTGTTACTCTGTTATCATTGCTCATCAGTTTATTGTCTTTATTCAACAATACGGTTGACAGTCCCAACATAATAGCCTAATGACAACTCGCCACGATTCAGACATAGCGAAGTCCCAACATTTACAGCTTGACCTACCTACCAATTGCTTACATTTTAAATACAAGTATTAAACTAAAATCGGGTGTTTAAACTTTTGGGTGAGGCAGTATAATAATAATTTTCGTCTATTCAACAATCCGGTTGAAAGACCGCAGTCGGTTACAGTGTACAATTATGCTGTTGAAACATCTTGCAGGAACTCAGATTACAGAATACATAAATCTCAACTATAATAGCTGAGCAGACAGCCTGCATAAGGCGACATGGAGCTAAAAGCAGCTTAATTACAAAGCATATCCGCCCAATATTAAATCACGCAACGCAGCTTTATCCCATTATATGCAAAACTGTTTGGTGTAGGCTATCTATTTATTAAAGCACTTTATGAATCTTGGCAGGTAACTGCCATATAGCCTACTAGGTCTAATGGACGCAAAGGCTGCGAGTTATTAAACGTAATAGCCTAGCTAAGATTAATGATATTGCCAACGCAAGCCGCAAAGTCTGTAAACAAAACGTGCTTAATGATGTCACTGGTTATGAATATTCATAATATTGGATCGGCCAATGAGAAGGCACTTAAGGCTGACAATGCTACGAAATCGGGTACGGAATGCCTATATGCATACGGGACATCTGCACACGGGCCCACAGAAAGCTAGCTATGCCACTGACTAAGCTATAGAGTCCTTGATGTCCTCGGGAATTCGATTCATCCTCTGTTAGGTTTTCCCCTCAGCCCACGGCTCAATTAGGTTTGCTACCACGGCCTACCATCTAAATTTAACTGAACGACTTTAATTCAAATAAGGGTTTTGTTCCTTTGAAATGCTTAAGCTTCTGAAATTCCATTTATTCAACTTTGTTCTTAAAATTACTATTTTAAATAATTTATTAATTGATTTTTAGGATTATTCAGTGATATTATACCTGCGCCAGAGATGGCTTGATCCACGTCTGGCTTTTCCCTCTCCCGATGGGCGAATGCATCAGATGAAGATGGCGGATGACTACTGGAAACAAATCTGGGTTCCGGATGTGTTCTTCCGAAACGAAAAGCATGCGTCTTATCATGATGTTACCGTTCCTAACAGACTTCTGCGTATCAACAGCACTGGCTCAGTCTGGTACACAATCAAGTAAGAAAAACTGATTGACCAAATGGTCAGCGAAATAAGTTTATCTAATGATGAAATTAATTATCAGTTACGGAATATATGTTTAAAGTGGCTTTCTTCAGGAATTGATGATGTTGACGATGATGATGATGATGATGATGATGACGATGATGATGATGTTGATGGTGGTGGTGGTGGTGGTGGTGGTGGTGGTGACGGTGGTGGTGACGGTGGTGGTGGTGTTGTTGTTGTTGATGATGACGATTATGACGACGACAACGACGACGACGATGATGATGACGACGATGATGATGATGGTGATGATGATGATGATGATGATGATGAAATACCTAAAGTTCCAGTAACGAAAGCCAGTTCATAATTACACGTGTGTTTGCTATTATGATTTATTTGTAGAATATCTGCCACATTATCGTGTCCCATGAAGTTGCACAGATATCCACTAGACACTCAACGTTGTCCAATTATGTTTGAAAGCTGTAAGTTACCAGATTTGTTTACGAAATAATTATTTTGGCTTTGTTCGAAAATTTTAAAGTTACACTAGAATAATGTAATATATTATTACACTAGTTTACAGGTCTGCTATTAATTTTAGTGATTACTTCAGTTTTGTAATTTTGATTAACTTTATTGTCATGACAAAAGTGATTAGCCTGTTGATGCAGTAAAACTGCATAATACTCAGGGTGAATGGTGATACTGAAAATTCTGAAACGCCAGTTATCGAAACTATGCGACTACTGATAGGGAATAGTGGGGCAAGATGCTCCATTGGTGTAAAACACTCCCGTCTAAATCTAGTGGGAATTAAATTTAAAATGGCCGCTTGGTTTTCAATTTGCTACGTGTCTGTAATCTATCCGTAGCTAATTGTTTCATGGTTAAAGTACAATTAACATGTCGACAATTATAGAAGAAATTATAATTGGTGAGTACCTAAATAGTCCTCCCTCAAATGCAAAAGAATTAGGCCTACAACCCTCAAATTACGTTTATAAACCAGTTTTTCATCATCCTGAATATTTGCGTGGCAGCCTCTTTACGGTGGCGCCCCTGGCGAGATGTGCCACCGCATTCTTCTATTTGGCTTGCAATGTATTCAATTCATTTATTTATTCAATTCATTTATTGTAACCATCAACCATAAACAATTGTCATAGTATAACATGCTTCACATAATCGGATGGCAACAAGGAAGGCCCTAAGGGATGAATATCCCGCTAACAGGGACACCTATTTACATGTACAATTTTAACTGATGGCTAGACGGTTGACATCATGAATTGAACAGTAGGCTAAAAACAGTATGAACGACAATTAATGTAGTAAACTTTACACCTGACCTAACGGACCATTATGGTGCAGCGGTTTTAAGTATGGTAAGAAAGTTATAATGCTGCTGCTGCTGCTGCTGCTCCTACTCTACTACTACTGCTACTGCTATTAATAGTAATAATGCAAAAATTTGTTATGTTATTGTTATTAACGTTGCCTTCAATTTGTTCGTCTAGTTGGCTACACAATGGACACGATGTACTTCGATTGGCTTGACAATCCTGTAGACGTAGATCCGAACTTGCAACTGCCTCAGTTTACGCTTGTTAAGAATCTGACGATTGACTGCTCACAAAACTACACTGCAGGTTGGACTAGAAGCTGAGTTTCATAATTGTTTAAAACCTGGGCATCACCATCATCATCATCATCATCATCATCATCATCATCATCATCATCATCATCATCATCATCATCATCATCATCATCATCATCATCATCATCATCATCATCATCATCATCATCATCATCATCATCATCATCATCATCATCATCATCATCATCATCATCATCATCATCATCATCATCATCATCATCATCATCATCATCATCATCATCATCATCATCATCATCATCATCATCATCATCATCATCATCATCATCATCATCATCATCATCATCATCATCATCATCATCATCATCATCATCATCATCATCATCATCATCATCATCATCATCATCATCATCATCATCATCATCATCATCATCATTGTTATTGTTATATTTGCATTCGTTTATCATTATCGCTCAAGACAGCCAACTTACATAAGCTTACCTGAAATGAGTTTACAACGAGTTTAACGGAACTATTACAGAGAGTTCAACAGATAAAGCTGACTTTAACTTGACGGATCAAGAGGGAACTGCATGTGGACTGTCGCCTAAACTTGTAATAATAGGCCTGCAATTCGTCAATGGTTCTCAAATTATTCGCTCAAATTTCCGTCAATACATTCGAGATGTAATTTTTCTTGTTCTGAAAATCCTTTAGGCCTAATTTTAAACTTAGCTTCTTGCTTTTAAGCTATATAAATATAATAGATCTAATACCTTCAAATTTTTACATTTCACGTTTCTCTAATTGCGAATCATTTTGCCAAATAATCCTATAACGTTCAAAGTGTTAAGATATGTAGGCCTACAACTAAAAACTGCACAACAATAATAATTGTAACATTATTTTTCCAGGCGCATTTCCCTGCCTGTCGATACAGTTTGTTCTGCATCGTGACATCGGCTTCTTCATCATTCAAGTCTACGTCCCATCGATGTTGATCGTTATCCTCTCGTGGGTTTCCTTCTGGATCAATATCGACGCATCACCTGCTCGTGTCTCTCTCGGTCTGCTCACCGTGCTCACAACCACAACGATGAGCGGTGGTGCAAGGGAATCCCTGCCACGTGTATCGTACATCAAAGCCATCGATGTGTGGATGATTATGTGTCTCGTCTTTGTCTTTGCGTCGCTTATTGAGTACGCCATCGTCAACGTTGTGGCAAGGCGACAGATCAGAGCGCAAGCCGCAGCGCCGCCTGCGGTCTGCTACAGGACGAATCAGAATAGAATGCAACAGAACTGGAGAGTGACCGCCGGAGAGAAAGAGGTAAATAAATAAAAGCAACTAGAAATTTCTAAGGCATGGGCGCCCGCCCATAGGGGCAAGAGGTGGGCAAGTAAATTGATTTTCCTATTTTTTAGCGACTACTTTTGGGTTTTAACAAAAAAATTAACACTGAAGCGCAAATGTTACTAACGATACACAAAGTAGGCTAAAACTGAGAAATGTACGTGCAGAAAACTCTGTGAAAAATACTCGTGTTCTTAATATTCTGCTTTGAATTTTTCACTTTTCGCTAAAACATTTAACCCTGACAGTTGTTTTGCTCCTTCCTGGAAAAATTTCTGCGAGCGCCTATGGTCTAAGGCTCTAAGCCCATTCCGTTGATTTAAAATAATATGCACCGCTGGGTCATAAATGGATTGGACGTGCGCTACAGTATATAAGAGGAGACAACCTGGCAAAAACGGCGATAGAAGGGAAAATGGAGGGGAAAGAACAAGAGGAAGACCATGGTAGCTGATGTTGGACTCGATGATGGAGAAAATGGAATATCAAATACTAAAGGAGAAGGCCCAGCGGAGGGAAGAGTGGCGACATTGGACATTCGGACCTGCCCACTACATGTATATATGCCTAAGGACAGAGAATCAGAAGAAGAAGGGTCATAAATGCAGAGCCGAAAGTATAACCTCTGAGGTTTTGAAAAATTCTGCTACGAATGCCCAATTAACTATCACAAATAACGTTGAAAGTAATTAGGTCTGCTTAAAACATTTAAGGTTTGACATTGCAGCTTTAGTTTCTAAGCGAACTGGTTGTGATTGTAAAGTAAGGCGTTGTTAATGAAAAGTCTATATTATATATTTTTAAATTTTAGCCTTCAACAATGATGGGAAGACTTCGCAAACTAATCACGGTAACAAACGCCATGTATTTTATTTATTTATTTATTTGCGTATTTATTTATTTATTTATTTATTTATTTATTTATTTATGTATTTATTTATTTATGTATATTATGAATTTATTTATTTACTTATTTATGAATTTATTTATTCATTTATGTATTTATTTAATATGTATTTCTTTATTTATATACTTAGTTATTTATTTTTCGCATTTGCTATTGCGACCCTTTAACCTCTCTATAGGCCTACTCAGAGGCGCTTCCAATTACAGCGCGGGTACTGCATCGGAGTTTCACGCCGAAGCGCACGAGCAATTGCGAGTGAAGGATTGCTCAATGACCCTATAGCCTACGCGGCTTCGGGTGGACTCGAACCTACTGCAGTGTAACAGTCTATACAATATCAAAATCCCTTTTAGTGCTCTTAAGATGGATCATAGTCACTTTCAAATATTGCAATTTTCCTTCTTAAAAGCAATTGTCTTTTATTGACACATAATTGCCGTTCAATCAAAAATCTCCATTCCGCTTTCTTCATTGAGTCTTGGACATGCTATATCAGTGGTAGGACCCTCGACGTGGAATAGCCTCCCCTTGCTACTTCGCTCCCTTTCTAAGACTCCTTTTTAGGAATTCTTCTCTCATCTTAATTAAGAGAGTTTTATCTGACCGCGCTGAAGTTGAGAGCGTCCCTGAGTTGTGGACCATTGTGACACTCTATATTCTATATTCTATACCGTCGTCATTAATTTTCAACTCTAAACATCACCCACCTTAGCCGTCCATCTCTCTGCCTGACTCTCCGGACTTGACCCGCTGCCTATCAATTTTGTTTTGAATAATCGCCTGTGAATAAGCTGGTTCCCACGACTTCGCTTTTGTGGGCGCTGTAGAAGTCTCGAGATTACGATATACAAATACATTTGATGAAATGAATGAATGAATTAATCAATTAATTTTATTTGAATGTTTGATAGAAGAAAGATGGTAACGACGATGCAGGGGACAGAGTTGACCCAGTGATTAAACCCAAGGACCAGGAAGCAAGCAAACGCAGCGCCCGAAGAATCGACAAGATATCACGAAAGTTATTTCCTCTATCGTTTCTCATTTTCAATATAATCTACTGGATGATTTACACGACGGGAGAAGATGTCGATGATTGACATATCACTTTTATAATATGTGCCGCCGCACACCGTAGTCAGCATTAAGTCAGAGATTAAGCTTACACATCAGAGATATCAGTGAAATAGTAGGCTATTTTGTGATATTTTATGTTTTTTTAAATTGAATCTAAAAGAAAATTTTGAGGAAAACTTTTGTCACTTTTTTTCAAAACACAAGTTGCTAAGCTATTTTAATGCTTTTGATATGCATATTATTATTATTATTATAATTAATTAAATTGAATTAATTAATTAATTTAATAGTATCACTTATTTCCTTATTATCTTCGGTTAAAATTAAGCTAGAGCAATAATTTTTGTGTCATTTTGATGCCTAAGACAAGGCCTTTGAAATGATGTATCGAACTCAATATCTTGGAAAATCACCTTAATGCTGATTATGGTGTGCGGCGCCACATAATTATGTTTTCTATAGTAAGTTTGATCAGATTTCTGTATGAAAATAAAGGTTTTAGTGTTACAATCTATAGCATAAACAAACTATTCATTCATTAATGATTATGAGGACGATATGCAATTTTTTACACTATAGCTATAAATAATTTACTGTAGACACAGATCAGACTCTCAGTTTTCTATAGTAAGTTTGGTCAGATTGCTTCATGAAATAAAGGTTTTAGTGTTAACATAACATAATGTAAACAAACTCCTTATCAATATGAGAGTGATTGCAATCTTTTACACTAAAGCCAAATAACGTAGGCTATACTGTAGATACATATCAGAGACTTTTCTTTGTTAAATTTTGGAGTCCTGTATATTTTACAAAGACTGCATGGCTCAACATGCGTTAGTAAGAGTCGTTAGTATACTATTAGTTACTCATAGGATGGGAGACAATGTTGGAAACTAGCGTTTCACTTTTCATCTGCTCTAGCAGACTATTATACAGCAGACTGTTATATAATAATGTTCCTATATAGTTTTGTGGAGTTTGTTTGGTTCGCCTAATTAGCTGAATTGATTGTCAGAGTAGGCCTACTTTCTCTTCATCATGCATTGTGTGCGCTTTGTTTAAATTTTTAAAAAGGAAAAAATTATAGGACTTCATCCTTCATCTACTTTTGAACCTTTATTGTTTGTTATTACTAATTTACAACTCTAGCCTATAAATTCCCGGAATGAATGAATAAGAGGCGAAGGTGACACAATTCTTTGCGTGTCCAGTGGGAGAAGATTCAAGATTGAATCTCTCGCTAACATGTTCCTATTACTGTTATCTACATGTGTACTATATCACCCTTTACAATAGTTTGCTGATAGCAAATAAAACGCCAATTGAACTTCTAAACCGCCACTCGAAAACCAAGCGTTGGGCACCAGCCTATTCACGAGCGCTGAAGAGGCGTGACTTTCATGTGTACGGATATAATATTATCGTCAAGAAAAAGGATCTTACCAGATAATATACTTCATTTGTAATATTTTATTAAAACTAAGGCCACACGATCGCCAGAAAAATACATTCACATTATGAATAATTATAATTTTTAATGTTTCGACGCCAATTCGCACATCTGCAGATACAGTACATGTACGTCACGTGACTATCCTCGTCTTTTTCTTAATTTCTTGTCGAAAGTAGAAAGTAGATATGCGTAGCCTACTGCTATCCATTGCAACTAAGACCATGCAACTCTATAGGAGGTCAACGCATTGAAGGCCTACTCTGCAGTTGATGCAAAGTCTGCCATTTTACCAACATAATGGACTTTCTCAGACTGAAGTTATAGTCAAAACAAAGAATATGATCATCATACATGAGAATTTGATCTAGCGTGCAATAGGCCCATGCATATTGTGGGGTGAGTTGGTATAGTGGTGGTGTTCGATGCCTTGGAGATGAAGGGTTCCAGGTTCAAATCCACCCATGCCGCCGCGTATGGACCCTGAGCAAGTCCTTCAATTGCAATTGTTCATGCGCTTCGGCATTTAACTCCCGTGCAGTGTCCGCGCTGTAGTCTGGAGCGCCTCTGAGTAGATAGATTGAAGGGGCGCTATAGAAATGGTGAAGCAAATGAAATAAATAAATAAATAGATCTATATGTACTTAAAATCAATACGAAGGCCTACAGCTACAAGGTGTCGTCGAGATAGTCTACTATGAGTGAAGGACTTGCTCCTGGGATTTTAAAGGAATTGTTAGAACTTCACTGCCCCTCTTTCCCTTCCAATTCTCCATGGTAAATTACTCTCAATCGGATCACAATTACCTGTTTTAGACTAGCTTTATCTTCATATAAATGCTTTAAGCATCCAGCCGTATGTACACATGTGCAATAAATTATAATGCACTAGTGCTACAGGCTTATATAGCTACTACCGTAACTTCAACAATCTTGAGCAGTTCGAAGTTTCTTGAATTAACTGTAAACTGTCCACACTGTACGTTCTCAACTAACATCTTATTTTCGAGTTTGTACTAATTTCTGTAAAACACTCTTCAGAAGATTCCTTTATTAGCCCCACCCCTCACTAGCTGATCGAGTAGATGGCAACAGCTATAGGCATTTTTACTAAAAGGGAGGCATGCAGCTCCACTACGTTTCTTAAGAGTCTCAAAACTGTCCCATTCAGCCGTGGATAGGCTGGGAAAGCGTCTGAGTAGCCTACCTTGAAGAGACACTAATTTTCCTAAATAAATAAATTTTAAAATAAATAAATATAAGTTACAAGTCAGCCACACGCGATATCATTCGTTTTCTTCTTCAGTGTTCTGCCCATACATAGGCATGCAGGTCCAATATTCCAACGACGCCATTCTTTTCTATTCTGTCATTTTCCTTTATATCTTTATATCATCTCCGTCCATCCACTCTATCATCATCTTTCGTGGTCATCCTGATGGTTTCTTTCCCTCCATTACAATACCTTCAAGACAATAGGCCTACCTACCAAATCAGTTATCGTTTGACAGTGTCAAGCAGAGTGTGCAAGCAAAATTCGTGATTTATTTAGCCTATAATTTAGGACATGGAATACACGAATGCGGCAGTAGTCAGCAATTTTCGCCAAGAGAATAATAATTATTATTATATAAAAGTCGTTGCAGTCGCTCGCTTATTTCCCAAGTCGACCGAGTCGATCGAGTCGACGAGAGGTCGATCGCTGGTCAAGCGAAATCGATCGAATAACCAACTCGATTGACATAATATCGATGACGGGGTAGGCCTATACATTTGTTGTTGTTGTATTCGGGCTTAACGACACTGTTTCATATCGAAGATGATTAGTGTCGGAGGCAGAGTACGACCTCACTCCACGTTTATATTGCGACCGAGCCACCCGCAGAGGGTATACATTTCCCCCCCCCCCCTACCTGCAATTATAGGCCAATTGGAACTTCGCCGCTGATTGCACTCTGATAGTGCCAGTCTCAAGCCTGAAAAAGGAGGAGGGCGACACTAATCGTCTTTGTTATGGCAGTGTCGTTAAACAACAAGTCGTTTGCGTCAATCGACAGAGAGGACCCATCACATGCCATGGAGTATGTATTGAATGACTCATGAAAAGGAATGATCCCTGCATATATATGCATATATATAAATATATGCGTAGGCCTAGTTGGTAAAGATATCTATAGACCTTCTGCTATAGCCAGCAATAGACTTCTTTCTGCCTAAATGATTACAGTGCTAATAACTGCGACGAGCTGAGCAAAGACAGCAATGATTTCAGCGCTCGGCGGAGAGCCGCTCGGTCGGTCGGCGGGGGCCTGTGTATTATAGGTAGGGTAGGGTAGGGCAATGGCCGCCGATGCTCGTAGCAACAACTCCCGTGTCATGAATCGCAGTCGACAGGTAGCGCGTCCGACAAAAGCTGGCAAGGATAAACCATTTCGAGTGGCGATATCATTGTGTCCGCGTGTACGGTATATAGCGAGAGCGAGCGAGCGGCGGAACTTGAAAGCCGACAAAGCCAATACATCTCCTTATCTCGACCGCCGCCGCCCCAACCCACAGACCGACAGACGAGGCGCACTTACACCTGAACAATTACGCACCACGTGAAGTGCTACACTTGGCCTTATCGGTCTCTTCTTGTTAGGCTCGGAGCGCTCACGACACCCACAGATCAAAGCCGGCCGACTGTTTACGTTCCCGCCCAGCGGTCGGCACTTCAAACGGCCCGGCCTATTTGCCTAATGCGGAGCCTTCAACTTGAAAAAAAATTAACGAACGACCGGTCTAACAACGGTGGGCCGGCTACGCAAGATTTACAGCACCGGCTTTGGCGGCGTTCGCGGCCCGGGCCTCCGCCTTCTACGCGGCGTTGACTCGATACGCCGACGGGGCGTAGATCTGAGCGGCGGCGGCGGAGGCCGAGCGGTGGCGGTGGCTTCGGCGGTGTCGGCAGCGTTGCCACTCCTTGGATTTTTTCTCAAGATCTTGGTTTTTTCATGCGAACTTGGGAAATGGGGTTTTTTGCGAAGAACTTGGGTTTTTTCTTGGGTTTTTTTCGGCCACAAAAAATCTTGGGGGTTTTTCTCAAAAACTTGGAAATGGGGTTTTTTCGGGAAAAACTTGGGTTTTTTCAGAAAAAACTTGGGTTTTTTTGCTTGGTAACGGGAAATTTTTTGACATTTCTGAAAATTTTGGTCGAATGACTAAAAATAAAAATTCGTGAAAATTTTTGAAGATTTGGGCAACTTGGGTTTTCTTGGGTTTTTCGACCGACCAACTTGGGTTTTTTTTTAGAGTGGTAACGCTGGGTGTCGGCTGCGTCTTTCACGGGGAACTGAGATACAGTTTTTGGCCGCCGTTGCCGACCGTGTACGCTTCTGCCGTTCGTTTATTATCGAACCACGCAGGTTTAGGTTTCCGTTTATCTACGGCAGGTAAACAAAAGCTTTGGGTCATGTATACATCCACCCACCGAGGCCGTGAGACTTACTGCGGGCAGGCAGGAGGGCAGGCAGGCAGACAGGCAGTCAGGCAGGCAGTGCCTGTATGTCTCTTGTATGTCCGTCTTGTAGGCCTATTACGCGTGATTTCTTCTGCAGACAGACAGACATATAGACAGACAGACAGACAGACAGACAGACAGACAGACGGACGGACAGACATACAGACAGACAGACAGACAGACAGAGAGACAGACAGACAGACAGACCCATGCACATACATGCACACAACCATGCAGAAGACTGACTTACCGGCAGGACTCACCGGTTGAATGACTTAATTAATTATTTATTTATTAGTTAATTTGATCGAGAAATCAATATAATTTATTACGAGTCTATAGAGTAGTAAATGATACACTCAGCCATCGTCAATCTATTTAAGTCGACCACTCGATTGTCCTCCTCCTCCTCCTCGGTCTCCTCCTCGGTCTCCTCCTCGGCCTCCTCCTCGGTCTCCTCCTTGGTCTCCTCCTCGGTCTCCTCCTCGGTCTCCTCCTCGGTCTCCTCCTCCTCCTCCCCATCCCCGTCCTCACTGACATAATTTACAGCCACTCGAAGAATTATCATAACCCCAACAAGTTCGCAAAGTCTTCAAGGGCAGTACAATTTATAAATCGATCGGAGAAAGGGCCAATTGGACATGGCTTGTCAAGTCCCCAACATAAAGTTGGCCAATGCTTTGGCTATAATTCACCTCTGCTACTTGGGTTCAAGTCCTGTTGATGTTTCACGAGGATGTATTGTAATGAAGATGATCGGGGTGCCCTCCTCCTTTCTTCCAATTTGGTTGAGCCTGGCAAAACTGCAGAGGCGTAAAACTATATTAAAATTTTGCAGATGCTCTTATGCTCATGAAGTCAAATCTTAATCGTAGCAGCACACGCATGAGAGCAAGACAGTGACAGTGAGAGTGCGATGGAAAGAGAGTAGGCGATAAAGAGGAAGATAGATGGACGGATGGATGGATGGATGGATGGATGGATGGATGGATGGACGGACGGACAGACGGACGGACGGACGGACGAACGGACACAACGACACAGAAAGAGAGGCAAAACTGTTCAAAAAGTCTTGTTAACAAAAAAATCTTCTCAGACATTTTGAAGAGCTAAGAGTCAATGGCAGTGTCCTAAGAGTCTTATAATGTCGCAATGATCTGATAGATCTTCAAGAAAAATTTGTTTCTCACACTGTTAGCCTATACTATATACCTTGGCACCTTTCGTTACGTACCGTACCATGTTTTTCGATCTCCGTTCCTGCATGACTATATAAAAAGATGTTTTATCTTCACCGATATCATATGCATAAAAACGCTCCAGGCTTAAAATTGGTCTATTATACTCACCAGGTGGCGAATGTACTCAATGTAACTTATATACTAGCTATGTCCGCCCTCGTTGGAGTATTGCTACGTTGAATAATGGTTAAAATAGTACTAATAATTATACGTAATAGCAGGGTGAGAATTTCCGGGGAGTGGGTTCCAACCCCCTTGCAGTCTTTCTTAGAGCACCTCATAGTAAAGTCTTTTTTCGCACCTCAATTCTAAGTGGAACGATTCCAACCAACCAGTTATTTTTCCACAATTCTTATACACACTGCGTAATCGTAATCAAGAGAAACTCCTCAGAGGCGCCCCGAACTGACAGCATAGAGCACAATCACAATAAAAGAGAATGGTTTTCAAACGCTTTCGGAAAACGGGCAAAGAAAGACAAAGTTAAGTTCATTATATACCGAGACCGCTACAGGTAACTTAGGCCTATTCCTCAAAGATGGACAGACCATTATAACAGCGAAACTTTTATGCTATTCTATTAATTCATTTCGGGGGGTGTTTTCATGGCTTGTTTCATGGTTTTTCCATCACAAACTAGAAAATGCAATAGATTTTTTCCTGCGTTTTCCATTTGGGGGGGGGTGTTCAAACACCCAAAACACCCCCTGTCTACGGCCTTGAGGGACAACCAGGCTACCTTTGCATATCTAACATTACGCATACATTTATAGGCCTAAAGAGGTATTGCCCCTCCTTTCCCTGCATAGGCCTACTCAATTATATGGACAGACCCTTAATTATTATATAAAGGGGACATCCATTTATTACGTGCGTGCGAGGGGGTCTCTACACAACGTAAGGACGCAAAAATAGATGTCTATTATTATGACGTCCACATTAGCCTATTTTATAATTCTGAATTACCCTATAATAATTATATGGTCGTCGAATATGGTATCTTATAATATATGGTCTCCGGTATTATTTTTATTACATTATAATAAATTCTGTTCAGATCCAAAAAACAGCAAACCATAAAAGATAACAAAATCTTAGCTATAGCAGCAGATAGGATGTTTATTAACAAAAATAAATAGTAACCTAAGGTAACAATAGATGTTTTATAGATGACTTTAGCTAATCAGCGTTTGTAAGGGTGGGGTCAGACCGTTAGAGAGAAGCTTATTTGTACGTACACAACTATACATGCATGGGGGGGGGGGGGAGCTCCACAAATGTGTGAGCAGGGCTGTTTTTAAGAAATTTTTATAACTGCACAACTTCTTTTCTTTTCCCATCCTCCATGGTAAATTGTTCAAATCGGAGAACATTGACCATTTTTGCTAGTTTTATTTGTACAGAAGTGCTTCTACAACAGCACAAATCCATTTAGAACTGCACATTTTGTGCACAACTGCATGCTCGTTAAACCCTGTGTGCGAGTTGGGGAGGGGGTCGAAAAACGATATGTCTGCTTAAGTAATAATAGATGATCCTAACTCCGAGGAGTAGGCATGCAGGCCCTTTACGTTGACAACCGTTGTTCGCCGTAAAGTAGAACATTCGTTGTCGACAAGTTGTTTGGTTTTTATGGCCACTTGTTTTGATAGCGTTATCGTCCACGCATACACTTCCTTAAATAGCAAATCATCATCGTGCGTACACTACAACGAAAGTGTCTGCTATTCAAAGGTCACGTGCATGCGCTGCCAATATAGATCTATTTCACTTGAAGAAGTTAAGTGTAGGTAGACTAATAATAGATAATTATGTAGCGCAGGAACTCCGAGCGATGCTCGCTATATACATGTATCTCCTATATCCGAGTGATTAAAAGAAGTCTATGCGACTGCGGTTGCAAGGGCGGGTGAACCTGGGTATGGGGACGAAAAATATAAATTTCCCGAGCAACGCCGGGTACCCCAGCTAGTAGGTTATATAATTACATTCCTCATTCATTATAGCAAGCAGTATATATATCTATATTATATATATATGTATATATTATATATTTTTATATATACGTAATACTTTTTCATGAAGTCACCGTTGTTGTTACGCATACCGGCATATCGTGATGAGTGCCAGACACTTGTCAATTGCCTGCGACAGAATGGAGAGAGACAGAGGGGTGGCCGAAAGAGGGGAGGAACTCTCGTTCACAAGATAGTTGGAGGGAGGGATGGAGGGAAGGAAGGAGGAAGGAGAACATGGGAGAGGGTGAGGACTTAAGTCACTGTATACCCACTTCGAATTCTTTTGAAGCCATCTTTTGTTGGCGTGCTATCAATCTGTGATCTTTTAAACTGCTACTGATACTACGTCTATACCATGGGCACCAGCACCAAGGTGCAAGAGAGAACAGCCCCCTGGAAAATTGGCGAATATTTTTTAACTACTACGTTTTTGGTTTTCAACAGGTTTCTTCACAGTCTGTTCCTGTCTATACAATGTGAGTTGGCCTGTGCAGTGTGCACTCTACATTCATATATGACTGCAGTGTTCAGGATGTGCTTCTTGGCCTGCTGTGAGCTAATCCTTCAAGTTTATAATACAGTGACAAATGTCCTTGATTGGATAACTGTATAAGTGTACCTTGCTTCTGCTTTCAATTATTACCATATGCCTATAAATTATTCTTCGGTGTTTCCTTGTATAGAACTTGCGATCGATTTTTAAGAAATAGCGATTTAACGAATGTATCAATTCAAAACTGCTGTCAATGGGTACAGAGAAAAAACCATTATGCTGATCAATGGAAGTTTTATGTAGGTTCGACATAATTTTACGATGAGGGCAAAAGCTATAATATAGTTTCTCTTCCTCACAAGGTCGCCGAGAGAGGGGAAGGGGAAAATGACCATGCAGGACCCGGCGACTTTAGGGGCCTATAGGCTAGGTATGCCATCTATACATGCAATGTTGATGATTCTTACTGCCTTTTTAAATACAATAATATTGTATTTAAAAAATATTATTAGCAACTGAAGAAAATGGTGTAAAAATATAATATCGTATTATTATTAAATCTATATGTCGAACCTGCACTTTTTGTTATTTCAATTTGCTTCTAAGACAAAATCTTCTCACGAAGCCTTGAGATAATTTAGGGGGCCCGTTGTTGGTCTTCCCAGAGGCCGGGAATTTCTCTTGCATGCCAGCCCTACTCCCTCGATCCTCGTCTGTTCTTCCCACAGTCGACAGTGTACTCTTCAGTCTTCACAGCTGAGCTATGCCATTATAATTGCCGTTCTAATCTGCAAAATGTCAACCGAGGTGATTCCAATCAAGACACAAAGAAGGAACTTCCCAAATCCCATGGAGTTGAAGAAGTCTTCTTCATATATCTACCCACTTGGGGTAATTAGGTCCACCCTCTTAAAGACACGACCCAAGTGTGCACGCCTATATACGTTTAACAGATCTGACGTTATACGCAGGTGAATAGGCCGGCTTAAAACTTCAAAGGCTCTTCAAAGGATTCTTGACAAGCACCGCTTTCAGGTCTAGACCTTCTTCTCTCTAATAAATGCAAGCCCCTCTGGCCGTTTCTTCATCCCAACACATGCGCCATATAACTGCATGGGAACCGTGGTCATTCCTCAGAATGTGTATATGCATAGCCCACACCTTGTCTAAGCAAAAGCACAATGCAGCTTGCGTCCGAGGCAAGTCTACATGCATATAAGTCTGTGCTGTACGTATGTACGTCTGTGAATTTTTGCCTCTCCGCCAGTTATATGTTCCTCCCTTTGTCTGTCCATCTATCTCTCCGAGTTACTCTCTGTCTGTCTGTCTGTCCGTTTGTCTGTTTGTTTGTCTGTCTGTCTGTATGTTGTCTGACATTTTTTATAAGTTATTATAATGGACATTAAATTATAAGAGCATTATTCTTCTCTCTGTGGGTCCAGCCAGTTTTTGCAAGTGTACTTCGCTATCTTTTTCCTCTTTCTGTCTGTCTGAATGTCTGTCTGTCCGTCTTGTCTGTCTGTTTGTCTGTCTGTCTGCCTGTCTGTCCGTTTGTTTGTTTGTCTGTCTGTCTGTATGTTGTCTGACATTTTTTATAAGTTATTATAATGGACATAAATTTATAAAAGCATTATATATGCTCCTCTGTGTGGGTCCAGTCAGTTTTTTGCAAGTGTACTTCGCTATATTTTTCCTATTTCTGTCTGTCTTGTTTGTTTGTCTGTCTGTCTGTCCCTCGCTCTGTCCCTTTGTTTAAACGATTGTAGGACATTATCCCCCCCGGACATTATCCCCCCGGACATTATCCCCCCCGGACAAAAGCCCCCCCGGACATTATCCCCCCCCGATTTTGACTAGGACATTATCCCCCCGGACATTATCCCCCCTCTTGCAGTTGGTCTGTTTCTTCATTTAATTGGTAAAGATTGATCGTTATGGTTTTGTCCGCTGTGTGAACTTGTTAATGTCGTCACCGATACATACATACATACATACATACATACATGCAAATGGCTTCAAAATTTCTGCAATATTAGGCCTAGAGTCACAACGCTCCTATCTTCGTAAACTCATCAGTGATGGGAAGTATGCATGCATGCATACACACACACACACACACACACACACATACATGCATACATACATACATCCAGACATCAGTGATATTTTCATTAACGATAAGTAAAATTAGAACTGAAAATATTGATTTCCGTTCAGTGTAACTTTAAATGTAACTGAAATTATTTTGAGAACGAAAACTGAATTAGAACTGAAATTAAGCACAGCAAACTGAAATTAGAATAAAAACGAAAATTAATTTCAGAACGGAAATTAATGAAATTTTTAATTTTTTTAGTTCATAACTTTTCCTACGTGCAGTTGAGTTTACATAAATTTAAAAGGCGCACATACTTTCTGACTTTTTTTTAGCTTAGTACGTGCTTCCGTGTGCAATTTATTATGGCCTATTGCATTTGGGCCTTTCCTATAAGTCAGAGCTTTTTAACGTGCAGTAAGGTGGAGTTTCTGGTAAATTTGTCAACAATTTAATTTTGTCTTCTTCAGTGAATAAGCGCACACAGAATGCTAAGAAATATATTCAGGTTTGGCGTGAAACTTTCATGTGGCTGATTCGAGTCAGCGGCTTCACCACAGAGAAAGCATTTAGGCTAGCGTTGCATAATGTGTAAAGAAAGAAATGTAACGTGTTCGACCAATTCAATGGAATATTATAATTTGCGCAGGGGTGGATGCAGAAATTTCGAAGGAGGGTTGGCGAAATTTTTGGTGATCTGCGAATGTCGCTGAAAATAAGAAGTTCTTTTAGAATTAAGAGGCGCATCGATATTGAAAATGCTTCAACTTGGTTTAATTTGAGGCACGTTCTAGGCCTGTAAAGAAGTAAAACTGAAATTATTTCCATGCAAGAACTTAATTGAGAACTGAAATTATTCTAAAAACTGAATTAGAAGTATAACTGAATTTTTTTTAAGAACTGTAATTGAACTAGAACTGAAATTGAGGACGTCCGAACTGAAATAGAAGTGAAACGAAAATTATTTGCTAAAGTAAAATATCACTGCCAGACATACATACATGCCTACATACATGCCTACATACATGCATACATGCATACATACATGCATACATACATGCATGCATACATGCATGCATACATGCATGCATGCATACATGCATACATACATACATATGCAACTGTAGGCCTAATGTCTAATGTATGGATGCTTAACATAGGCCTATTCTTATATTTTTTGCATCATTTTTAGGTAATGTTATCATAGACCGGGGGAGATAATGTCCTACCCCGGGGGAGATAATGTCCGGGGGGCTTTTGTCCGGGGGGATAATGTCCGGGGGGATAATGTCCGGGGGGGATAATGTCCGTTTCCCGTTTAGACAGATACTTAGCGGACACTTTAAGCTTCTTATCGCGCAGTGTCTGTTTACATGTTTGGCTCTTAGTCCACTGCAATCTAAATATATAAATAAATACATCATGGACAATTTAAATGCATCCAATGCCTCTTCCGCTGCATGTAGGCATATATGCATCCCCATATTTATATAGCGCCTGCCATCGAAATGAAACGGCACATAGTCATATCGAGCATTAGTCATCGATAGGATGACTGTATAATTATGCGCATGTGATGAAGAGATGCCACAGTTGCTGTTGTTGCTGACGCCGGTGGCTTAATTCTTCTGTGATGGAGAGTGTGTCAGCATCATCAGCATCAGCATCAGCATCATCGTCATGTGGCCAGCAGACGCAACTCAGACATATCACAATTAAAACGGTTCTGCTGCGCGTCTGATCTCTCGCCCTATAAGACTTGTCTGTAATATACGCGAAATGCAAATGGCTCCGGGATAAAATATACACATAATATGAACAATGGACGGATGGATGGATGGATGCATGTGTGTACGAATGGAAGAAAAGATGGCTGAACGGAAGGATGGACGGACGGACAGACGGAAGAGTGGAGAGAAAATGGTATAATTATTTAGACGATTGAAGGAGAGAGAGACAGACAGACAGACAGACAGACAGACAGACAGACAGACAGACAGACAGACAGACAGACAGACAAAGAGACAAAGAGACAAAGATACAGAGAGAAAGAGACAGAGAGAGGGGGCCGACAGACAGACAGACAGACACAGACAGACACACCCCCAGACAGACAGGAAGGCAGACAGACAGACACAGAAAATGGTAAATAAATATTAATTACTCTTTTACAATAGACACTCCGACCGAGTCATAATTATATAGAATAGATAGATTAATAATTAATATGCAGCAGACAAATATTCATTCATTCATTCATTCCGAGTATTTATACAGCGCCTCTTCAAGAAATCAACTCAGAGGCGCTCTATGCGCTAACTAGCCGAAATGATGTTAAGTGTCATAGCAACAAAAAAAATTTCATCAATATATTAGCATAATTCAACTTTATCTATTCACACCCCACAACAGCGACACTTACGAAGAGACACATAGTAGACCAAATAAACATAAAGGAAAAAGACAGACGCGGACAATGCGGGGTCATTTACACGGAAAGGAGAAACCGGGACAAAACAATAGTTTTACAACAGTGAGTGCTACACAGGCTTTTTGTAGCGCCACCACGTTAATTAGAATTCTGGCTCAAGACACACCAACGAGTATCACAGGCCTACACGGCTAAGACGGCAGATGATGATACGGTGGAATAATTGGCTGTCGAGTGAATGCCAAAGATGCTTGTCTGTCATCAGATGCTGAACGTATACCTCAGCATCAGCAGCAGCAGCAGCCGGATGGATGGATGGATGCAGCCATACGGAACGAGATCAAAGGCGTGTCCATCCATTGGCACCGCCGCCGCCGACGCGCCACTGAGGGTGGTCCACAAGCGGAGGAAGATGAACTGATATAAGTATGTTTCTATGTATGTACAGGGTGGACCAAAAAAGTAATTCCCTGCGGTGTTTTGACAATATCTTGGCTAGAGGTTTAGCCGTGGCTGAGCTGGGAGTGCCTCTGAGTAGGCTTCCTGAAGAGACGCTATAAAAGTAAATTTTCGAAATGAATGCATGAATGACAAGTAAGAATTTTTAATTCAAGCTTAACAGGGTAAAGGCAATTCATAATTTTTTATAACAGCCAATTTTAACCAAACAATTTGAGGCAGAACAAAAGTTATATTGCTTTTGGTGAGTCCACCCGCTCTTTTATGACGATCCAAAAACATAATGCTACAAAGAGCTCAATAAATTCAAATCATGGACATCTCAAATAATTTTTATCAAAAAAACTTGATATTGCTCCACAACTTGTGTGCAATGTGTCCACTAAAAGTGCCCAGACTTGTTACGAGTTTCTTTGCAAAGTTAATTCTTGATGGCCTTGTTGATGTGTTCCAGAGGTAAATCTGTCCATATCAACTCCATTGCGCCAATCAATTCTCTTGGCCGGAGATTGTTCCATTTCTCCAGCATATCTCTCTTCCCACTTGATAATCTATCGGGTTCAAATCAGGATTATTTGGGGCCATTGATTCTTCTCAATGAAGCTGGGACAATAATATTGACGTTGAGCCGATCTCATTTCATGCATCTACGGTGCAACATATCTCTTAACTCTCAACTTAACTCTTTGTTTCTCTGCTCTCTCTGTTTATCAGAGAAGCGGTGTTTAGGCCTATAGCTGCTGTAGCTCTAGGACCTTATCCGTGGAAAGTGTCTGAATACACATTTCGTCTGTCATTAATACATTGGCCATTTGAATGTTTTATTACTTACTTAGACTTAATTCCTCCTGTTTCGATCGGAGCATTGGTCAACAAGTTTTCGCCACTCCGCACGGTCGCCAGCCACCTCCTCCGCCTCGTCCCAACCCAGTCCCATCCTCTCCAAATCTCTCAGTCACTCAGTCAGAATGTTTTATGCATTTCAATTTTTTGTTTTATAGCAAAATTATGCTACATGGTATACGAAACGATAGGCTAGAGCTCTGACTTATCTGATCCAAGTTGGCCAACAGTGAAAGAACTGCGTGCTTAAGCTTATATTACGAAAATGTTATTGTAGAAAATGTGGGCGGATCCAATCGAACATTTAAATTGCTGCATGCAGGAAGGGCTTTGGCCCTGTACTTAATCGTTCAATTAGCGATTGCGTCAAGGAATTTATTCCATGTAAAAAACAATGTATTCTGTACGGACCACACCCATTTATACATACAAATGCATACATAAACCGTATAGTATATATTTATAAGCTCGTATTCGTTCATGCATATATGGAAGAATATGTCTGAATATATTATACATTTTATGTATTATGTATAGAGGCTTATGGATAGTGTTTATTTCGCACCAATGTAAAGGCCTACAAGAAAAAAAACAGGCTACATACGAGTACATGCATGTGCCCATTCTAATACAACGAATTTTGTGTAGGCCTAAGCATGGCTTATAAAACAGACCAGCAGTGCGTTGGCCTATTTCAAAACCTATAATTATAGGCATGCAACCGCTCGCAAAGTGCGTGCTCTATTTTCAGAGGTTCAGGCATTGCATATACATGTATAATTGTGTAGGCTTACGTACAGACCTATAAGTCTCGACCTGTATACGCTATTCATTAGACTTTGGACGAAAATTTCGTAATTGATAAAGATATAATTACTTTGTAAATTTCAGTGACCCTTAGAAATGGATCACTAAAGTGAAAACTCGTCTTCTGTTAAACTGAACAGGGCCCACACACACATACACACACGCCTACGCCTACACACACACGCCTGCACACACACACACACACACACACACACACACTCCCACACGCACACACACACTCACATGCAGTCGTATTCTCCGTTTCACCAAGTTAAGACTGTTCCTTTTTGCTCGGCCTGCGTGGTCAGGAGCGCCTCTGAGTACGAACGAAGAAAGGGAGCTATATAAATTCTGCTTGCTTGATTAATTGATTGCTTGATTGGTTACTTGATTGCTCGATTAATTGCTCGATTGATTGCTTGCTTAATTGATTGATTGATTGCTTGCTTAATTGATTGATTGATTGATTGATTGATTGATATACAGTACACATAGGCCTAACAGTGAATTAATGATGCAAGTATAGACACATGCATCAAAGAAAATTGAATGACTCGAAGATAAACTGACTCAAATAACTTTATACATAATTATAATATCTGCAATTAATCATGAATATTCATATCTGAATGAAGCTGCATGGCTACATAATTACATTACTTGACTTTAAACATGTATATGCGATCTGTATCATAACAATATATTATGTATAGGCCTGCAAGATTTATCGTGATATTATCGTATACCATTATTTTGACAGTATTATTCGGAATAAATACATATATTATACATAATTATACAATAATTTTTTTATATACCATAAATAGTATATATATATATACAGAGACATTATTTTATCATATTATGCTATATGTATATATTACAGCTGGCCTCGTTAGCTACACCGGTAAGCAAGAGCGGCATTCGTCTGTTGGTTGCAACGGACTGCGGTTCAAGCCCCGGGCTGGGAGTTGACATTCAGAGATTTAGATATCTCGGGCTAGCACGTGTGGGACGCAAGGGTGCAAGCTCCTGCGGAGCGACCTTGGGCAAGTTGCTTACCCATCATTGCATGTGGGGCAGGCAACGGGAAACCACCTCACTCATCTCATCCCCAGGGGCGTAAAGCCAATTAACCTGCCTACGGGCAGAGCACCACCATAATCATCATCATATATTATATATACACACATGTAGGCTTATTATTGCTGTCACTTTTAAAGTCATGAGCACTTAGGCCTGACCATGTCGAACGTATACTCATGCATGTATGCATATTAATTAGCTTCAATGTTTACGCCTATAATTTAGTAGGCCTAATTTGAAAGGCCTATAACAGTTTGGCCTATAATTATCATGGTCGATTAATTCTTAAAATAAATAACAGTGTGGGTGTTACGTGCGTGCGTGTTCTCCCTTTCTCGAAAAACTCATTCGACGTCGATGACTTCGTCGTCGTCGGCGTCATCGTCGGCGTCACGGCTGTCAAACCACGCGTCATCGTCAACGAACCCGTTGCTAACGACAACGGCGTTGCTAGGCAAAGGACGTCCTTTCGACTGAAGCGCTACTAGTCCTGCCGCCGTCTTCCTCTTGTCCTGCGGCGTCATGAGTCTATCGGACGTCATGAGTCTATCGGACGTCATGAGTCTATCGGACGTCATGAGTCTATCGGACGTCATGAGTCTATCGGACATGACGAGCTCCCCATCATCATCGTCATGACGTGAGCTGAACTCTTTACTCGTCGTCATGAGCTCCTCGTGATGAGTCGCCGGCGTCTTGACGTCATGAGTCTTGAGGTGCTTGCTAAGGTGATCACTGCGCATGAATCTCTTACCGCAGTCGTAGCAGGCGAATCGCTTCTCACCCGTGTGAGTCTTAAGATGCCTTTGCAGTTCATCTGATCTGGTGAAGGACTTCCCACAAAACAGCCACGTACAAGCGAAAGGTCTTTCACCTGCGTGCCAGCGTAGGTGAGCCTTCAAGTGCGACGTTTTCCCGTAGACCTTAGCGCACCCGGGAACGTGGCAGACGTGCTGCCGCTTACCGCCCGTCATTGCTCCACCCTCGGTGGGGTTGAGGCAGTTGGGACATCGACAGCGCCGACAGCGACGGGTCGAAGCCGCCGCCGGCAGTAGAGATCCCTTCGCCGCGTAAAGTAGTCCGCGCATGTCCGTTAGGAATCCTCCGCCGCGTGATGACGTCAGTGAGAAGGCGGACTTCATTGCGATGTATTTAGCCGTCGGTGGGGGAGGCGGTTGGTCGGTAATGCTCCACCATCCGGGTTCTGCTTCGGCGGCCGGGCGAGGGGAGAGCTGCTGCAGTCCGAGAGGGACAGGAGCAGCAGCCGGGTGGGGCCTGACCCCGGTGGGGTGTCGCGTCGCTGGTTTCACTTCCTGGGGGTGGCACTTGAAGGCCGGAGTGGGGGCGTCCTTGTGGAAGGGGTTCGATGGGGGAGACCGACGACTATGGGGTGAGGTTATGCATGGACGGTCACCGTCCACATCTCGCCGTCCAATTCTCGACTTCTCTCGACCATTGTTGTTGGTGGAGTGAAGACGAGGATGAGGATGAAGCTGCAGAGGAGAGTAGGGATTTGACTTGGGAATATTAAACGCGGCGTTTGCGCTGCAGGTAAGATCACTGCAGGTGTGACAGGATGACGATGACGATGACGTCGACCTGGCGAGGAAATCACCAAGCGTGACGCCGGGAAAGCAGTGACGGATGCCCGCCGCTTGATGCGGAGACGAATGACTGGCGAGGAATGCTCCAAGAGCGTAGGTCGGTGGAGGTAGATGCTGCTGCTGCTGATGTGGATGATGATGTTGATGATGTGGATGAGGATGTTGATGGTGTGGGAGGTTGGAGCAGCATTCCAGTTTTCCGGTCAGCATCGTGGCACCAGGGCAGACGTTTCGACACGGTTGGATGACCTTTGCAGGAGGAAGAGGTTGAGGATGATGGGGAGGAGGATGAGGAGGTGGTGGTGCTGGTAGACCGTAGCAGAGATCCCTCGGAATCAGGTGGTCGGAGGAGATTGCGATCGAATGATGCTGCGAGTGATGGTGATGATGATGATGAGTGGTTGCTTGCAGCATCAGCAGCTCAGCCGCCTTCATGCGTAGACGGATGGAATCCTAAAAGACAATGAGACAACCACTGCTCTTTTGAGTTCGTATAGCGGACAATGGATGCATGGAGAGTTGAAGACTGAGTGTTAAAGGCATCTTCATGAACTGAAGAAAATAATCTGGTTGTATAGTCGTCATCCTCGTTAATTGGCAGATCAGTAAACTTTCATTCGATCATTCATTCATTCATTCATTCATTCGTTCGTTCGTTCGTTCATTCATTAGTTCATTTGTTCGTTCATTCGTTTATTCTTTCCTTCCTTCCTTCCTTCCTTCCTTCATTCATTCATTAGTTCATTTGTTCGTTCGTTCATTCATTCATTGAATAATAATTATTCATTCATTCATTCATTGAATAATAATTATTCATTCATTCATTCATTCATTCATTCATTCATTCATTCATTCATTCATTCATTCAATGACAATTATTATTCATTCGTTCATTCATTAAATTAATCATTCATTCATTCAATAAATCATTCATTCATTTGTTCATTCAAAAAATCATTCATTCATACTACATGGATGGGACTTGGCTTTCGTGGGCGCTGTAGAAGTTCCGAGTTTGCGATTACGATTACTAACGATTAGGATGAGTGCCCGGAGAATTCGGAGCCGGACAATCCGGAGCGAATAATTCGGATCGACGAATTTCTTTGCGCGAATTGTAGTTGGATTGATGAAAATATTGTTGCATATTATAGTGCTGTATTGATGAAAATAATTCTTGCTTCGAGCCTTCGATAGAAGTTGGACTTATGGAGGTAATTGCTGCTTAAATAGAAAACTGGACTAATTTTAGGTAAATAATTCCTGCTTCAATAAACGTTGAATTGATTAAAAAAACTGTTGCTCAAATAGAAGCTGGATTCATGTAAAAATTCTTGCTAATTTAGATCTTGGTTTGAAGAAAAATTTTAAATAGAATCTGGCTAAATGAAAGTCGGATTTATGGGGCAATTGTTGCTCAAATATAGTAGCTGGATCAATGAAAATAATTCTTGATTCAAAAGAAGTTATATTTATGGAAGCAATTGTTGCTTATATATAGCTAGATAAATAGAAGTTGGATTGATGAGAATAATTCATTTCCCATCCGAATTGTCCGGGAACCCATAAATGACGTCCAACAGTATTACGTCATATTGACTCTAAAACTCAATTTATATAGGACCTATAATTGAATAATGGTCAGAACCACACCGCTTTCTTTATTCTGTGGTCAGAACTCAGAAGACTGAATTCTTTTACTATACGTATACCGGTTCCAATCAGGGCTTTTTAAACGTGCAGTTGTACATAAAATGTGCAGTTCTAAATGGATTTGTGCAGTTGTAGAAGCACTTTTGTACAGTTAAAACTAGCAAAAAGGTCATTGTCCTGCGATTGAAAGAAATTTACCACAGAGGATGGAAAAGGAAGAAGGGGTTGTGCAGTTCTAAAAATTCCCTAATAACAGCCCTGGTTCCCATGGCTGCAGAGTGCAGACAACTTTTTTCTTACATCAGTCAACATGTAATCTTGAGGTTGTTCGTCAAGAACTCACCTTAATATTTTTTCTCAACATCTAAAGCTCGTGTAGGCTACACGCTGCGCTTGTTTTTGCCAGTTGCGGCAAATTGCAGGTCAGCACCATTTCCCCACTCACACACTCACACTCACCTACATACACACTTACTCTATCTCAATCGTGCGTCTCTTTGTAGTAGGATTTTCTGCCGATTTCCCACACCATTGATTCCAAGGTTTCTGTTTGGAGCTGGCGCTGCCAGCCGGGGAATGTCCCCGGCTACTTGTGTTATACGCAATCCCGGCTGATCATTCACCTTTCAGGTCGGGCTGTATACATCGCTGCAGGCCGCGGAAGCAACTTGGTTCTGTGTGTGTGTTGTTCCTAATGCACCCACGCACACCTATAGATGATGTAACTTTAAGACTATGACTGATGGTTGACCAGCCATCGAGAATGGTCAGAGGGCTTCCATCCCTATTCTTCGTAGACGCAACTTAGCAATAACAGGGAAATAAAGGGAAAATCAGAAATCAGCCAAAAACTGACGCAGGCTTGAACCGGAGGGAAGGTCTGTTCGTGGGAGTGGGAAGGAGAGGAATTGAACCCGGTTGTTTATAGTGTGTGTGGGGGGGAGGGACAGACATCAATGGGAAAGATCTTCCTGAATTTCTTCTTGCTTAGTTTTTTTTAAACCAGGTTCCTTCCAAGAACCTTTCATGAGCATGCAGTTGCGTGGGCAACATTAATTCTTGGTGATAATTATTTTGCGCTCCTCCTGAGTCGCAGACTTGAAGGGGCGCTATACATGTATATCCCAGTAATGCATTAATTTGAAACTGTTTTATCTTGTTGTGGGTTGAATATATATGAGCGACTCTGATTAGGTACCGAAAGTGCATGGCGCTATATAAATTGATGTTGATGAATGATTTGATGAAGGAATCAAAATGCAGGCATCTGATATGTATGCCTAAATCGCCTATAATTATATAGATGATGTCTTGTGTCTAAAAATACATTGACACTTGCAGGTCGTGTGAAATGATGGAAACTGAGGATTGTACATCTCTGTATAGGCCTACAGTTATCTTAGAGCTATGTACATTGTACAACATTATTGTACATAGTGCATCTCAGGAACCCTTTAAGAACTGCATAATATTATTTATAGGTATAAATATCATTTTTAGTTATAATTTGGATTTGGAAGCATAATAATAATAATAATAATTACGACGATTTATATGGCGCAGTAACACAGCCATGCCGTTACAAGGGCGCCTTACAGAAAACCAGCTACACCGGATAAGCCCTAGCGAACAAGTGTGATTTTAGCCTGGCTTTAAAAGAGTCCACTGAGCCTGCTGATCGGATAGCGAGAGGAAGACTGTTCCAGCAACGAGGACCAGCGACCGAGAAGGCACGATCGCCGAAGCACGATCTCATTCTCCGCACACGCAAATCAGACCTGTCGGATGATCTGAGCCGAAGCCCAGCCGCGGAGGAATGAGTCTCTATGCAGCAATCGCGCAGGTACTCGGGCGCAGCTCCGTGAAGCGATTTGAACACGAGCAAACAGAGCTTGAATTCGATGCGAGATGGAACAGGCAGCCAGTGGAGGACATCACGGAGGAGCGGCGTGACGTGGTCGTATTTTCTCCTGTTGCAGACTAGCCTCGCCGCGGCATTAAGCACTGACTGGAGTCCGTCCAAGAGGCACGCAGGCGCGCCGGCAAGCAAGCTGTTGCAGCGATCCACCTTGGAAGTGACGAAAGCGGCGACGGCCGCCCTCGCGGCCTCAAAGGGCAAGGACTTGATGCAGCTCCTGATGAGACGGAGCTGCCGGAAGCAACAACCTACTGTCCAGGCGATATGGCGCCTCATGGACAGATCTGACTCCAGCAGGACGCCGAGATCGCGCACGGAAGTCGAAGGCCGTATCAGGGCCCCACAGACACTCAGCGCGCCGGTGTCGAGATGGAGACACCGTCTTCTGGTCGCACACCACAGGAAGTCGGTCTTCTCGGGGTTAAGCCGCAGTCGATTCGACCGCATCCAGTCGGCAATCCGCTCAATGCCAAGCTCCATTCTTCCCCTCTGCTGCTCGACAGTTGATGGATGTCCCCACGTGTAGAGCTGGGAGTCGTCGGCGTAGAAATGAGATGCTAGGCCGAGACTTGTAGCAAGCTCACCCACGTCGGCGGTGTAGAGCAGAAACAGCAGCGGGCCGAGAACAGAGCCCTGAGCATGTCCATAATAACAAATTACACCTCAAGCCGCCGAGTAGGGACCCTGCGCAAGTAATTCACTTGTAATTGCTCGTGAGGTTCGGCGTGAAACTCCGATCCAGTGTCCGAGCCGTTGTCGGGAGCGCCTCTGAATAGATTTCTTGAAGGGGCGCTATAATAAGTGCTCATACATACAAAGAGCGCCTCTGTCTCCCTCCCAGTCTGGAAGCCGGAATTAATTCATTCTTGGTATACAGACCTACTCTTAATTGGCAGAACCCGCATGGCACAACGTAGCGCTCGTGAATAAACTCTGCCCTAAAGTAGCGTATTACACATTCCAGGTTCACGATTGCATACGTCTAGAAATAATGAAGTCCTCAGTGAGTAGATTTTTTTTCCGATTTCGTGGTGCGCCTGGCAATAGATAAATTCCGAGGTCGCAGAACGTAGACTACAGCTATTGTGTTCAGTGCTGCAGGTTCAAATTGCAGTTTATATTTTGGAGCGACGTTCGAGTCTCTTTTTTACATCCTGCTGCGCCACATAAAATCTCGATTGCATCACAGAAGATTACCTTTCAATGCATGCGAATTTTACCCTTCTTCTTTTGTATGCAAGCCTCATCTCTGTCTGTCTCTGTCTGTCTGTCTGATGTCTATCTGTCTGTCTCTCTCCCCCGCCTGTCTTTGTCAGGGCGTATTGCGTGTGTGCGTTTATCATTAGCGTCGCCCTCCTCCTTTATCCAGGCTTGAGACGGGTACAGTCCAGGGGTTATTCTAAAAGAAATTTTTAGAACTGCACAAAACGACCTTTTTAGTCGTCCGGACCAAATGTTTGATCGTCAAAATCCCGTGAAAATATTACCATTTTGAAATTTTCCCGGCCCCAAAAAAACTGATGACCCTTTTTTAGTCCTTCATTTACTATAATACTATGAGTTACTGCACAAAATCTTATTTTCAACTGCACAAATTTCTTTTCCAACTACACACTTTGTGTCCAGCTGCACGTTAAAATAACCCATGGTACAGTCAGAGTGCATGGATACGGTGGTGGAGATTTGTGCGCGAGTCCTATGTCAGTCCAAATCAAACCTTTTCTCCCACCCACCCCAACCCAAATTTCCCTCGCCTCCAAAGTATAGGGGCACTAGACATATGCCACCCAGAAGGTACATGTAGTCCCGTCACCAAAACACAGTGCTATAACTAAGCTTAGTCATTATTTTTGCTCCGTATTTTTGTCTTTGACATTTCTTTCTAAAACTTTGTTGTTAGCTTGAAGTGTGCGATTGCTGACTATAAAATTATTGATCTGCATTCTTGCATGCTTCGAAGTGCATAACATAAAATTGTATAAATGCATACTGCTATATCCAGCTCTCATTCTGCACCTTGTCACCTTGTGCCGTCGATTCTTTGAATCCTATAGCGATCGCCATGGCATGATCAACCTTCTTTGCGTATTACGATCTTCCGTCGCGTCTCTCAGTTCCTCCAAGTTCATCCTTGTTACCTCAAGTATTTTCTCCATCCACCTCTTTCTTGGTCGTCCTCTCCTCCTTTTCCCTCTGCGCAGGCCAGCATCATTTCCTTTTCCAAGCCGTTTGCTCGCATCACATGTCCAAAGAACGCCATCTTCTGCCTTGCCGATCTGTTATAGGACTACATAAAAGAATTCTCTCATCTTTCGCTTCATTCATTCATACTCCGCTCTATTCAATCACTTTTAATCATAATTCATCGCCACCTACAAGATATATAGATATGCTATTCCACGCATGCGCATTGCATTGCTCAGTGTTAATCTCTTTCTTCAACCCTTCACGCACCTGCTGAGCGATCGGTGATGTATGGGTTCCTGGTTGCTGCTGCCAGCTGCTGTAACCGTGCGTGTATACACATATATTCGTGTATATATATATATATATGCATACATAAATACACACATATATGTATATATATGTAGCTTATCTAGATCGTAACTCCATGCACTTGCTGGCTAAAACATAGCCCCGGGCACTGCTTCCTCGATAGTCATAACTTGTAGTAAACTTACGTAATCGGCAACATAATATTACATCATTCATTTTTTCATTCATTCATTCATTCATTCATTCATTCATTCAAGAGTTTAGGCTACATAGCGCATTTTCAAGGGGACTTTTCAGAAACGCTCTCGAATCTATATCGCACGGCAGTGTACAGTTCGAGTTGAATAAAAGACTATACAGCGCGGACATTGAATCTGAGTTTAACATCGAGAAATTGCGATTGAAGGATTTACTAAAGGTCCCTACACTGCGGCTTGAGGTGGATTCGAACATGCAACCCTCCGGCTGCAAGGCAACGAACGTATGCCCACTACACCACCGCGCCCCACAATGATGGAACCGTGTCGCTTCGTGACCTCTAGCAAATCAGTAGTCTGAGCCGCTGTTAATTGGCTGTTGGTTGAATTCATTCATTCATTCCTAAAACTTATATAGTGCCCCTTTAAGAAGTCTACTCAGAGGCGCTCCCAGCCCAGCCACGGCTAAAAAGATAGGTCTTAAGCAACTGGTAGAAGGCAGGCAAATTATAATAATTATATCTATCTATATATCGATGTGCTGATTTGTCAAGATTTTTATTTATATGAAATGTAGGCAAACTCTTGCAACCAGTAGCGTAACATCCGATCCATATTTGCGTAAAACTGAATCCATTGCTGTGACTCTGCCATTGCTCAAATTTTTTTACCATTTTTCTGTATGGAATCCTGGGATTCAAGTCAGGGTCTCAGCTTTAACAATTACGTGGCGAAAAATAGTCATTAGTCACCTCACCATAATTAGGGCCTAATTAAACTAATATGAATTATTCATACTCGGTTTGTAGGCTATCATGATCGAAACACAACGTGAGCGTCATTTTAATAGAGGGAAATCATTGTTGTCCAAAACGTTTATTTAAATGGCCATTATAATTATTGAGGCAGGTCAAAACTTTTCTTTAGCAAAATGAATAAAAGAAATCGTTTTTCTCGATTTCGCTAAACGTGAATAAAAAACTTTTAAATTCTATATAGGGCAATGTACTGATTTTATTTATATGAAATGTATTCAAATTCTTGCAACCAGTAGCGTAACATCCGATCCATATTTGCGTAAAATAGCATCCACTAAGCTTAGGCCTACTGCAGTGTGACTCTGCATGCCATTACTCACATTCGTTTCCCATTTTTCTGTATGGAAATCTGGAAAGTCAGGGAAAATTACGGGGGGAAAATAGTAATTATTAGGGCCTTAGTATTTAAACTAATTCAAACTCAGTTATAGGCTATCACGATCGAAATACAATGTGGCCATCATTTTATTAGAAGAAAATCAGTGTTGTCCAAAACTTTTAATTGAATGGACATAATGATTAGGCCTATAGCCTACTGAAGCAGGTCTAAACTTTTCTTTTGCAAAATTAAATCTTTTTCTCGATTTCGCTAAAGTTGAATAAAAAAACTTTTTTATTCTATAAAATTATAGGGGCACGATAAGTCGATCCTGGCTGCAATTTCCTGCACCTGCGCTATATAAGCATGCTTATTTTGTCCATAATGATAGGATGACATTCTGTGCAACGTCATTAATAGGCCTACAGACAAAATTGTGAACTGATGGATGCGGTCATGGAGAGTTGGAGACTTGCATTGGAGATTTTGGAGTATTTTTGAAATGTAGTAACTCATAGTGATCTTCCCAGTGGTCCTATATGGATGCGAGACATGGACAAAGACACGGGATATGGAAAAGAAAATCAACGCGTGTGAGATGTGGATTTGGAGAAAGATGCTAAGGATTTCATGGACGGAGAAGAGAACTAACGAATCGGTGCGCGAGGAGCTTGGAATAGAGAGGGAGGAGACACTGCAGCAAACAGCAACTTGGAGAAAATTGAGCTACTTTGGCCATGTGATGAGATCTAACGGTCTGGAAAAGGAGCTGATGACGGCATGCGGTGAGGGAAGGAGAAGATGCGGAAGACCTAGGAAGAAATGGTTGGATGAGGTACAGGAAAAGTCTGGCATGAGACTGGAGGAGCTACGAGAGGCGACTAGAGAGAGGAGACGTTGGAGAGAATACATCAAGGCTTTCGCCAGAGCTCCAGAAGCTGACGGCACCAGGTGAGTAACTCATAAATAATGAGGACATCTTCAACACTATTATTCGTGCTCAGATTTTATCTGGAGGCTTTAGGCTACTTTTCTGCCAGGTGTCTTAAGACTTTTTCCAAGAGTTCTTCGCACTGGTTAGCACTCTGATTAGCATGTACTGTCAGAGGCGCTTTATAAATCCCAAAATAGAATATAATAAATTCAATAGAATATAGTAACTTATAAATAATTATATATTCCGGAAAGTGGTATACAGCAAATGGCAGTGGCTGTCTGCTTAACATCACGTCAAGTTTTTTATTATAGGCTACGTCGATGCTGATTTGGGGTTGTCACCAAGTCCTGCAATACGTTTTGTTAGAGATTTGTGAGCTTCTTTGAAGTTTTATTGGCTTAATAACCCTGTACTTCACGACGTACACGGCTCTCTTCCAATGCACTTCGACCATGAAACGTCGAAGTCAGCTAATTTGCGATGAATCAGTATGGGAATTGTAGAAAAATAACAGGTCAAGAGTATAAATAAGCTTAGCTTACTTTACGCGGAGTTTGGGGAGTGCAGAGAAAACGTAACTGTGCGGTTCTAAGAAAGTTTCGATAGAGTGTGAAATGTTTGAGCCTCCCAACTCGTAATTCGTATAACTTTTAATTGTACAGCCTATAGTCTGAATAATGTATTGTTATTTTGTTTAGCTGGCTGCATGAGTTTGTCTTCATTTAGAACTTATTTCTTTTGGCCAACCAAGATATAAGATATCATTTCGCTCATTTTCTTCTTCTTTACACTCGATGGTACAGATCATACTCGTCAGAGGCGGATTCAGAGAGGCCAATCCGGCCATGGTTTCCACTTAAAAATTGCACGGAACGTGGGCCCCCCCATTTGGTTTCAAGAAGCTATAAATAAATGGAGTGGGACAAGGCGAGAGAGAAAAAGTAGCAATACGAATATATGGAGGCCATAGTATATTCCGAAGAGATGACTAAAAAACGTGATCAGTTATTTCCTGGCAAAGATCACAGAAAATTTTGGCCCCTTCGAAAATTTCTGTATCCGTCCCTGATACTCGTAATTGTCTTTTTGCTGCTGCCGTTGATGATGATGTTGGTAACGACAAAGGCCGAAAGCAAACATACCTATAATTATTGTATATAGGCACTATAGGCCGTCAAACAATTTCTTTAATGAAACGCCTGCAACGCTTGACACTGTAGGCTTACGTACAAGTTATGCAACAATCTTAATTAGCATCAATTTTAACTACCAACATGCAGAACAGACAGCCTGAAATTCAACGGTGTTAATTAATAACAACCTATATACATGTACTTGAGGACTCGGGTCCGCAGATCTCCAAGCCAGTGTGTTGTCCAATGCGCTATACCGGGTCCTTGTATATCTTTTCTAAAACAACAATAATTTGAAAGGCAGACTACTCGTCATTTTGTCTTACCTGGATGAAATATAGATCTGTCGACATCATTTTCTTTGCGTCTTCTCTCAGTTGACGTCTAAGAATTTTTCCTTATCTTTGAATGGACTTCGAGATAAGAATCCCGTCTTCGCACTGCTCCAGTCGTCAACGGTTACACTGAGGGGCTGGCGAGAAAAGAAGTCGTCCTATCGACCCGTCGGTATGGGTGAGGGTGCTCGAGTCGTCCTATCGATTTCACTAGCGATTCGTAGCACACAGGAAGCGCAGGATATTTGTCATGCCTCGTACGACGACGAAGGAGAAGAAGAAGAAGAGGCTCGCGGGTCCACCCGTCCGGGCGGGAGGTGGAAAAGGAGGAGACGGAGGAGGAGGAGGCGGCATCGGCGGAGCCGGAAAGAAAAACAAAGAAAAAACAGGATTCCCTGTAATTAAGGACTTAGAAGCAGCCGGGGCGCCTTTTCGCGTACGTCGACGCGGCGCTTGCAGAGCTTTCACAGGGGCACCTGTCGTGGATGAGAAGAACAGAGGCGGCGGCGGCTCTCGAGACCATCCACCGGGCAGCAGCACCGTCGGTGGCGTAAGCGTCGGTGGTGGAGGAGCGGCCCGGACCCGGAGTCAGGCGGCGCAAGGTGTACGACCGTACGACTACGACCAAACAATAACTGAACAGCAGAATTGCAAAAGTTCCATATACACACACACAAACACACAGCGCTCTGCAGAGAGGCCCGCATTTCTCTAGACCATTCAATAACCCTTAATATCAGCCGGCCTATGATCCGCGCCGCCGCAGATCCAAACCAGACGAAAGTTTCCGCTTTGATCCTCGCCGCCGGCCAATCAGATTCGACGCGGCAACATCAAAGGCCGGCCCGGCTGCCGGTGCGCGTTTGCACAAACTCGAGGGTCTGTTGACAGACGGTATGGCATGATTATGATCAATTATTGACCGAAAGGCTGGGAGGAGGAGAAGGAGGAGATAGAGGAGGAGGAGGAGGTGAACCTGTCCAGCCCTCCCTCTCCCCCTCCCTCTTGCGAGCAGCGGCCCACGCAAAAGAGACGATCTGCTTATAAAACTTAGCTAAGAAATGATCAAACGCGGATCTCGTGGCTAATTAGGTCAATTAAACTGGGGCGGGTCAGGCCGGGGCTTCGCATTGTGATTGCCCTTTTCCGGCTGACCCCCTAAGACCCCCTAAGTGCCAGTCGATAATCGGTGCGATCAGCTAATATCGGCAGAAGCTGTAATCTCCCAGATTCGGTTCCAACTTTCAAGTTGACCGTATGACGCTGTCAATAAAAGACACAGACGTAGGACTATTAATTTTCCATCGGACTAAATGGCATATGCAGGTCTATTAATTAATAGACCCACACACACACACACACACACACACACACACACACACACACACACACGCACACACGCACACACGCAGGCATCTCGCCGGGGGAAATGGGGATGAGTCCCTACAAAGTTTCTGTTAGTCCGGTAGCTAATTGTGGCTGTTTAGCAGCACTGTTATTGCAAAGATTATTAGTGTCGCCCTCCTTCTTTATCTAGGCTTGGGACAGGCACTGGCAGCGTACCAGTAGAGGCGATGCTAGCTTAGTCCTGTGATATACTGGCTATTATTTATGTCTAACTTAATTGCGTGGCGAGTCTGATCATTCGGATGCGCGGTGGTGCAGTGGGTGTGTTCGTTGCCTTGCAGCCGAAGGGTTGCAGGTTCGATTCCACCTCAAGTCGCAGCGTTTAAGGACCTTGGGAAACTCCTTCACTCGCAATGGCTCAGCGCTTCTTCGGCGTGAAGCTCCGATGCAGTGTCCGCGCTGTAGTCGGGAGCGTCTCTGAGTGAAGAGCTTGAAGAGGCGCTAGAACAAGTGCACATACAAACAAATTCTGGAAGTGTGCGAGAGCACAGTCAGTTAATTAGCCTCAAAGGCTTAAAACAATAAGCCACGTGCGTGAGACACAAACTTATTGCTTACATCGCCTGGCGTTTATGACTTTCGAGGCCTGCGCCCGATTACCCAAAGATCTATGCGTTGATGTGGACGTGCACCTGATTACCCATAGAGCAGTGCGCGCGTCGACAGAGTCATGGGTAACTCGGCCTTTATCTGAACGCGGCGAAGGCTCGTCTTCATTAAATGGGAGGCGTATCCAGAAATTAAGTCGGTATAGATCTACGTGTATGTGTTGCTTCGAGGGAGGTAGGACGCCGGGAAGGAAGGAGATCTCTCCATATTGACACAGTCTTTCACATCACCTTTAGTAGTGCTCATGCTTTTAAATGAACTCTGTTAAACATTTAAATTATCTTAAAACGCGTTTACTTTAATGGGGTATATTTAGAACTATAGGCTATATGCTTAAGAAATTCTTTTAAACGTAGTTACGTAAAGGAGGAGACGAAGGAGAAATCAAAGGACGAGGAGGAAAAGAAGAGAAGGAGGAGAGCAGGCGAGGAGGAGAAAGAGGAAGAAGAGAAGGAAGAAGGAAGATGAGTAGGAAGAGGAGGAGGAGAAAGAGGAGGAGGAGGAGGAGGAGGAGGAGAAAAAGAAGGAAGAGAAGGAAGAAGAACGAGGAGGAGGAAGAGGAGGAGGAGAGGAGGAATGGAACATTTAAACTAAACTCGAAAAGCAGGCATGTGCACATGAAGCGTCAGCGACATCATTTTTCACGGCACATCAGGACATAGCGTGTACAAGGGCGGTGCATGGGCTGCAGAGGGACGGACGATGGACGGGTGGCCAACCCTCATCCACGCTGTGTCTGATCTTCCTACAAGCAGTACGCAGTCACTGCCAGCCACCGTTGTGGCAACAGATGAAAGATTGAAAGACAGAGAAGCACAGGCAGACGTATACACACAGACACAGGAGAGGACAGTGGGAATGGGAGGCAGTGGATTGCGTGGGATGTGTGGTGACGGATAGCGGTGGATACGATCCGACTCCGGGTTTGAACTTTGAAGTGGTGGAGGGGTGGATTAAACACGGGATGGCCTCTGACCTGCAGAACAAAATTAAGCGTTTTCTAAATGATCATTGCTTAAGCGATTGTCATTAATCTTGTGTTTTTAAGATCAGGTTCGCTGTCATTGTTCTTACAGCAGTCAATTGTTGATCTCTGAACATCTCACTGCAGGGATTAACTTGCACTGAGGGCCTCTGTATACGTAGCGGGATTTTCTTGTCTTCAGGACAGTGGATAAAGTGATTTGGATGAGCAGAGGGAACGGCAAATTAATGGGTGAACAGTGGGAACGCTGAAGAAGAGTTTATTTGCACTCATGTGGCACGGTTCCATGCATGTTGAACTCAACAGTGGGAACGCAAGAACAGGATTTTGAGAGCATGCAGTGGGGATGGCGTTCCCACCAGGGGCGTCCGCATGGGGGCGCAAGTGCGCCCTCTGGATTTTTCGCATAGTTGCACATAAATCTAGATTAGTTGGTTGTGATTGTTACAACACGATTTTCAATGTGATTATCTATTCGTTCTACAAGTTGAACCTTTATATCTTTCTTTGGGCGCATGACTTATAGGTAGGCTATAGGATTCTCTCGTGGAGTCGTGGTAATATGGAAATTCAAACTGTCACCCATTAAATTTAGACCATGTGACAATTATTTAAAAGTTTGCGCCCCCCTAGAAAAATTCCTGCGGACGCCCATGTTTCCCACGCGCTCCCACCCACATCAGCCTGCATGTATCAAGGGTAATGCCCATTGTATCCGAGCATTGCATTTATCAATGATCACTTTCTCTTCGCATTTGTTATTTTTAAAGCGTTTATAAAATATCTTGTTTATATTTAATTGGAAGTAATAAATTAAATGAAATTAAATGGATTTGAGAGGTGAAAATTTCTCAGTTGCTCTTTCAACTATTGCTTAATATAGACCTACATGTAGCCTTCACGACTAACGGAGTAGGCCAACAGTGTTCATTAAAAGTATGTATGTATGTATGTATGTATGTATGTATGTATGTATGTATGTATGTATGTATGTATGTATGTATGTATGTATGTATGTATGTATGTATGTATGTATGTATGTATGTATGTATGTATGTATGTATGTATGTATGTATGTATGTATGTATGTATGTATGTATGTATGTATGTATGTATGTATGTACATGTATGTAAGTATGTATGTATGCATGTATGTATGCATGTATGTCTCAGTTCCAGGCTCGATTCAAGAGAGGGGGTACTCCTGCCTTGATTTCCATTCCCCCGCCCACTGCTTCGGACCTGTGTACCTCGAAATGAAGATGGATTCTAGACGCGGACACTTTTCGCTCCCGCTTATCGCTCTTCCCTCACCCGCCCGCCGAAGTAAAAAAGAAGAGACAAATCGAAACCTAACGCCCACCACTGCAGCAGGCAAAGACAAAATGCATGCATGTGTGTAACTATCTATTTTTTTTTTGTATCTCGCAGTTGCTATATAATACTAGACTTTGGGACCCGGCGTTGCACGGAAAATTTAGAGTTTTCGCCCCCCCAATAATATATATATATATATATATATATATATATATATATGCTAGGACCCTTTCAAGCTTTCTACTCAGAGGCGCTCCCGACTGCCGCGCGGACACTATGTATACATCGGAGCTTCACGCCGAAGCTCACGAGAAATTGCGTGTGAAGGACTTGCTCAAGGTCTCTACGCGTCGATCTTACCAACCTCTCACGTACACACGAACCACTTTTTGAGCGCTGCATCATTTCTCCCACCCGCTTTCTTCCCATTAGCCAAAACTTTAACATCTTCTGCCTTATGAGAGTTTTATGCTTTCTCTAGAGTCGGGTAAAATCAACGACAGGTGCCGTATTGGCCGGACAAGTGGCAGAACTTCAAAAGTCAGATGAGGACATGGAATTCTCTGTCGCCTATCTCTCGCTCTCTGGCTCTTTGACAAAGATCAAAGTTAAATATATAATTAGCCTAGCCTTAGATGAATCCAAACCTGTGCTGCCTGACCTATTCGTACGAGTTGAGTCGTCCGATAGCTTAGTCTGATGTACAGAATAGAGGAGTATAGGCTACTCTAACGACGCCGACCTTTCTTGACCTATTCGAACTTTGGAATCTGAAAGAGCCTGAAGGAGGAGGAGGAGGAGGAGGAGGAGGAGGAGGAGGAGGAGGAGGAGGAGGAAGAGGAGGAGGAGGAGGAGGAGGAGGAGGAGGAGGAGGTGGAAAAGAAGAAGGAGGAGGAGGAGGAGGAGAAGAAGAAACAGAAGAAGATGAAGATGAAGATGAAGAATATGAAGAAGAAGAAGACGAAGAAGAAAAAAGAAGAAAAGAAGCAGAAGAAGAAGAAGAAAAAGAAGAAGAAGAAGAAGATGATGATGAAGAAGAAGAAGAAGAAGAAGAAGAAGAAGAAGAAGAAGAAGAAGAAGAAGAAGAAGAAACAAAGAAACTGTCTGTCGTGCATTATAATATTATTGCAGCTGCATAGGCCTACGTGCGCTGTTATAATATACAGGCGTCTATAAAGCATGCATGTACATATACATGTAGGTCCAATGTAGCGTATACTTGTGGGAGATGAATTGGTTAGGGGCGTGGAAGGAAGAGAGATCTCCAGCATCTTCACTCTGCCTCTTCCGCATCAGCTGTAAGTGTGTGATGAAAGCTGTTTATAAGCTGTTAATAAGCCGATCCTTCTCTTCTTTCGTGCACGTCATTTTTATTGTTATGTGATGGTTGGTTTAAGGCTTACTATGTCATTTGCTTATTGCTTACTTAGTCTCTTAGACGGTTTGTGATGCTGGTTTCTTGCTGGCACATGAGAATCGAATGGCATTGAGAATTTTTAATCTGTCTCTGTCTGTGTCTGTCTGTCTGTCTGTCTGTATCTCTCTCTTCTCTCTGTATTTTCTCACTCACTATCTCTGTCTATAAATTATGTCTGCCGCTGTCTTGCTCTCTAACTGTCTGTCTCACATGTCTGTCCATCGGTCTCTGTCTGTCTCTCTCGCTCTCTGTCTATGTATTTGTCGCTTTCTCTATACCTGTCTGCCTGTGTCTATATCTCTGTCTGTCTCTCTGTCTGTCTCTCTCGCTATCTCTGTGTCTCTGTCTCTGTCTGTCTCTCTCGCTCTCTGTCTATGTATTTATCGCTTTCTCTAGACCTGTCTGTCTGTCTGTGTCTATCTCTCTGTATGTCTCTCTCGCTATCTCTGTGTCTCTGTCTCTGTCTGTCTCTCTCGCTCTCTGTCTATGTATTTATTGCTTTCTCTAGACCTGTCTGTCTGTCTGTGTCTATCTCTCTGTATGTCTCTCTCGCTATCTCTGTGTCTCTGTCTCTGTCTGTCTCTCTCGCTCTCTGTCTATGTATTTATCGCTTTCTCTAGACCTGTCTGTCTGTCTGTGTCTATCTCTCTGTATGTCTCTCTCGCTATCTCTGTGTCTCTGTCTCTGTCTGTCTCTCTCGCTCTCTGTCTATGTATTTGTCGCTTTCTCTATGCCTGTCTGTCTGTCTGTGTCTATCTCTTTGTCTGTCTCTCTCGCTATCTCTGTGTCTCTGCCTCTGTCTGTCTGTATGCCTGTCTATCTCTCGCTCTCTCTGTCCCTCCCCTCCCTCTTCAGTTCTTAATTGAAACCTCTTCCGCGACTTCCATTATTTCCATATAATTATGACAACCACCTGTCCTTTATTTGCTGCTGCTGCTGCTGCTGCTGCTGCTGCTGCTGCTGATCTGTGAAGAAGATGCTCATGAGAACTGATGATCGCTGAAGTCACGCGACTTTCAAAGACTAAAGAAACGTTTCGTCGTCGATCACTCGCATCTAAATTAGGAGGAAGTTCAGTGACTTCAGTGACTTTGTGGGGCGTGGTGGTGTAGTGGTGGCGTCGTTGCCTTGGAGCCGGAAGGTTCGAGGTTCGAATCCACCTCGCCGCGTAAGGACCTTGGACAAGTTCTTCGCTCACAACTGCTTAGCGCTTCGGCGTGAAAATCCGATGCAGTGTCCGCTCTGCATTCGGGAGCGCTTCTGAGTAGCGATCTTGAAGGGGCGCTATAACAAGCGCACATAGAAACAATACAAGCATGCATGTAGGGCGCGTATTTGCAGAAATGTGTCTTCACGGGTCAGGCTGGAGTGAACAAGTCTCTGATATTACCAAATATTGTTAATATTGTTAGAGTGATTAGATTAAAACAATGATTGTAAATTACTGTAATCGTGTTCACAAAATTTATAAAGTGAAACGCGAAAGCCAGACGCAGGGCACCAGCTTATTCACGAGCGCATGTGCATGTGTAGGTGTACACGTGCAACTTCTGAGGGTAAACCATAACGCATAATCAGGGTTTAAAAGCACATTTTCAAACATCCAAATTCGATGGAGATATGAAAGAAAAGCCAACAGCAGAATCAGAGACGTTGTAATGACTTAATCTTCAACTTTGATCAAACTCTGGAGGATTTTACAAAACAAAATTTTTAAATACTATATGCAACCTATCAAGTTCCTTTCATCCGTATCAGTAAATGAAATAAAACAATCCAGAAAGTCATGAAAAAATCAATCAATTGTAAAATAATACGAAATTTAAGTCGTTTTTTCTTTTCGCTGATGTATCCAAGAAAAGGAGGGAATCTTTCCAAAGCACCATTGACAAGTCACATCTACACCAAACCTACACAGGTCGAGATCGGGTTTACGTACAAGGCTCAGTTTCACCCCTGCCAGGACAGGCTCATTGCAAAAATGGTTGCACCTACAATTCTATCACTACAAGATGTACAAATAGCAGAAATTGAAACCACTACTAGCATCAACAATAATAACTGTTCTTGTTAACCATGAAAACCAACAATCATCCAAAAAGCCAGACGGATTTTGAAAACATTTGAGATTTTTAAGCGGCACAAACGAAATCCACTAACCACTGTCCAGGTTTTTCCACACCGACATTTTCTTTTTCAAACAGGTAAGTAAGTAATTAAGTAGTACTTGCAATTGTAAACAATACCAAATACAGCAACCAGAAGATAAAGAACCTACAAATAAAAGAATTAAGTTAAGTCTAGGTCGTAATTAAACTGCAGGTTGAAGTGTAAATGTTTAGACTTCCTGTTCTTCTCCATCCTCCTCCGTTCTTGTCTTCCATTTGAACTGCATCTCGATTTCCAATTCGTAAAACTCTTCCATGACCAGCTGTTCGAGTCCTTCAATCAGCTCTGTAAACGGAAAAAATGGATTGTCATGTTTAAAAATCCACCAGAAGTTTGTGTATGAAAGATAATAAAAGCTACCCGCACGGTCTCGAACTGCCACCGCACAGCAAAGTGACTATTCCTCTATTAGTCCTTTGCTGTGAAATGGCCAAACTGCTATAATTCGTGCTCAGATTTTTATCTGGGGGGCACTACAGTAACTGTTTCTGCCTGTCATCTTAAGATTTGTGTTTTTCTAGGGAGTTCATAATATTCCTCCTTTACTAGCTGTCATGGGCGGAGTTTGGTTTCCGTTCTTGGGGGGGGGGGCTAAGCCCGTGTCTGGGCCTTCTGGGGGGCTGATCCCGAAAAAAGACGCAATTTTCATGGTAAAAAAAGTTGAATCTGGGCCTTCTTTGGGGGGGGGGCTTAGCCCCCTCTAGCCCCTGATAAACTCCACCCATGCTAGCTGTTTGAGTCCTTCAAACAGTCCTGTAAACAGAAATGGGTGTCATGTTTAAAAATACCACCAGAAGTTTATGTAGGCCTATAATAAAGCTAACATTTTGAAGATTCGTATATTGTATGTAGGCCTATAGATCAGTGACAGTAGATTATAGCTAACATAAAGCAACATGGCTGCCGACAGTTACATTCGACTCCTGTAATAACCTGTCAATCATCCGTTCATACTACGAATTATTATAATTCTGCGTTGAGTCAGATTGATATTAAAAACGAAGATTTTTTAAATTATTATTGTGTCGCCCGATGCGCTACCAGCGCGAGGAAGGACTATAAGTGCTAAGTAAGTATTATTATAAGCTGGTATAGCAGCGATGAATAAGAGGCTCTGATTGATTGACTGATTAATTGATTGATTGATTAATCGATTGATTAATTATTTTTGATTAATTAATTACTCGATTGATTGATTGACTGATTGATTGATCGATCGATTGATTGACTGATTAATTGACTGATTGACTGATCGATTGATTGATTGACTGATTAATTAATTGATCAACTGATTGATTGATTGAACTTACTTTCGACGAGGAGTTCTGCCCACGAGGTGGCGACACCGTGTTCATTGCGTGCTTCACAGACATACTCTGCCTCGTCGTCAATGGTTACGCGATCGATGAAGAGTGTACAGCGACCGTGGTTGTACATCAGCTTCATGTGATCGTCTGGATAGATCTTCTTGCCATCCTACGATGAACAGGAAACAACATATGCAATGCAGTCCGGTTGATGAAAACCATGTCTTAATAGTTCCTCAGAAAACCTACCAGAAATTTGTGTATATGATTGATTGACTGACTGACTGACTGATTGACTGACTGATTGACTGACTGATTGATTGACTGACTGGCTAATTAATTGATTGATTGATTGACTGATCGATTGACTGATTGATTGACTGACTGGTTGATTGATTGACTTAGTAGTTTCTCAGAAGACTGTTTGCTTTTATTGTATTGTATTGTATTGTATTGTATTGTATTGTATTGTATTGTATTGTGTATAAACATTTATAAAGCGCCTCTACTAGGGTGAACCGTTCAGAGGCGCTACCAGTGCGCAAGGCCACGAGAGAAGAAATAAGTTTTGAGGAAAGAAAATGAGGAGGAGGGATTACCAGTTAGAAGTTGAGACTGAGTAGATGGAGACAGAGTATCAAAAGAGAGGGGTCAATTGATGTAAAGGATCGGGACTGAGCTACAGCCATTCTAGTAGGTGCACCTGTTATAGCGCCCCTTCAAGCTCACTGCTCAGAGGCGCTCCCAAATGCAGAGCGGACACTGCATCGGAGTTTCACACCGAAGCGCTGAGCAATTGCGAGTGAAGGACTTGCCCAAGGTCCCTACGCGGCGACTTGAGGTGGATTCGAACCTGCAACTCTTCGGCTGCAAGGCGACGAACATACCAACTACACCACCGCGCCCCATGCTTTTATCAGTATAACTATACTGCTGGGCATTTTTCCGTTGACCTGTGTTACCATAAACGAAGAACCCGAATCATTGGTCTTGAGATTTTGAACAACATTGCTTTATAGAAGTAGGCCTACTGTACAACCCTTTTGACACCGTGGACCACCGAAGAGTTTAATCTTGAAGCCGAGGGCCGCCGCACCAATAAACCTAAAGGCAACGAATAAAATTTATTGAAAATAATTTAAGCCCATGAAGTGCTTCTTCGTCTGTGTTTCCTCACCTGAAACCACGTGACTTCTGGCTGCGGGAAACCTTTGACATCACATTCCAACTTCACCGGCGTACTCTCAAACACGTCTCTCGATTCGAGCTGTGTTACGAAAACTGGAGCCTGTCCAGCGTGAGATGAGGCTACGATAGCTGGAAACACAATCATGTCATGTCATGGCTTGTAAAACAACCGATCGGAAAAATCCAACAGAAGCAAAGACTAATGATGCAGACCGCACAGTGGCAACTTTAGAGCTTCAGAAATGCTCAGGATGTTAGTTACTATGCCTGAAGAATCATCTAATCTATTCTACTGAAAAAGATATCTGCAATAACTTTCTGCAGCACAAAGCTGAAGCGATTTAGACCAGGCTTCTCCCGATTTTATATGATGCGGTCATCAAGTCATCAACAACAGTACTGTCTTGTGCGTTCCAAGCAGTGCATTACAAAAATAAGCGCAGCTCTGCTGTGAGAAGCGCTTTAGGCCTACTAATAATCTATTAGATTAGATTAGCTATAATTATATGTAACAAAACTAGATTAGATTACATGTAGCTGCATCACTCAAAGTCAATAGAATTAGAGGTCTGCAATCTGATTTTGACAAAGTTTAGTGAATGTGCTCCTGATCAAATTCCTGTTTTGTCAAAATTCAGTAGAAAATTAACTTAACACTTATTGCGTAAAATATTGTTTAACATGCAGTGCTGTATAATATTCGCACACATACACATGCACACACACACACACACACACACACACACACACACACACACACACACACACACACACACACACACACACACACACACACACACACACACACACACACACACACACACACCACACACACACACACACACACACACACACACACACACATTCACTCGCTCACTCGCACACTCACTTACTCACTCACTCACTCACTCCCACACAAACACACACACACACACACATTAATGCAAATAAAAATCTCTTAAACTTTTTAATTACAATTAGATTCAATTCAAAAACGAAACAAACTGCAGTTTTCTTCACCTTGTTTGAAGTCCGTCTGCCCCTCTGTAATGTCAGTTCTAGTCTCCAGGAATCCCGCCTCTCCTTGCACATCTGTTCTTCCATGAAGTGCGCCCTGCCGTGCCGACTGTTCCTGCAACCACTGGTATTTGGAGTCGACCACCCCCTTCCTCTTCAGGGATACATCGATCTCTAGGTTCTTAAATTCTTTGAATACTTTGCTTTCCTCAACAGTCCACCCGGATGAAGCTTCCTCGCCGGAAGAAGAGTAGACTTCTTCTCCTGATGAATTTCTCGCCATTCCAGACTTTCCTTTCTGTCGAGTTGTTGTCTCTGTTCCAGATGATTCTATCCATGAAAAGCAAAAGAAAACGGATTGAGAACGATAATAATAAAAATTATAATAATAATAATAATAATAATAATAATAGAAAAAATAACAGTAATAAAAATAATAATAATACAAAAATAATAGTAATAAAAATTTTAAAAATAATAATCATAATAACAGCGTCTATCTGTCACCATTCAGCGCTACAACTTGGTCGCTTTTAAAGGAACTTTCTGTTCAAACCCTGAAGACGAGGCCTGACAATTCCGGACTAGTTTTTAAACAATAGTTAGTAATGAAGTCCCCGAGGGATCCTAAATACCTTGGGGCGCAAAAAATATAATAATAATATAAAAAAAATAATAATAATAGGCCGTTCCAGAGTAACATCATACCCATCTCCGGATATTATTTTGAACACCTGAGGGATCATAAATACCTCGGGTTAAAAAAAAAAAATAATATACAACATACGCATACAAACAATTTAAATAATTGATTAAAACCCACTTTTCTGGTCCTTGCATACCTCAGTTTCATATTTACTTTGTGCACACAATAAGTGCCCTAAATAAATAATAAACCATCTAAATGAATAATAAATTATGTAAATAAATAACAGAATATGCATACATAAATACTGAATCATACATTATGCAAAATAAATTATAATAAATTATGTAAATAAATACCAAATTATGCATAAATAAATAGCGAATCATAAATTATGCAAATAAATTACAATAAATTATGCAAATCATGAATAAATAACTTACGTTTAACGGTCATGTACGCCGTGGTCTTGCAGCTACCCAAAGAGTTGGCCGCCCTCATGCAATACTCTCCCTCATCCTCCGGCAACACACCAGTGATCACGAGACTGCAGAATCCGTTTTCATACGTCATCTTGAAGTCAGTCGACTGCTTAATCTCCATTCCATCCACATACCACTTCACATCCGGCTCCGGGTATCCAACGACCCTGCACGTCAGGATCGCCCTGGTGCCGTCCACAACCGTCACCGGCTGTAGAGGTTCACCCACTGATGGCACCGCGAGTGGAATGGTGCTCCTAAGCTCGCCATCATCCTTGCTGACGACCTCGAACTCCCCGTAGGTAGTCTCTGTTTCGATCGTCCTCTCTCGGGTCATCTCCTCGCGTTTCACCCCCGTTGCTGCACCCAGTCTGCTGTCCGTCACGTCCACACTTACCCCTTCCAGCTGAGTACCGTCCACCTCCTTCGCCTTCGTGAATTCCTTGCAGACGAGCACGGCCTTTTTGTCGACCATCACACGCTGCATTTCGCCGAATAGGATGTCCTTCTCGACGATTGTTATCGTCTTCTTTGTCTCCTCCCACTCCTCGTGCATCGACTCCGTCTCTGAGAGGCTCTCCCTCGATGCCTGGCGCTCCACGGCCATGTCCGTCTCCGTCGTTGTCTCCGTTTTGATAGTCTCTTCCCATTCCTCCAGGAGGCTCTGCATCTCCGAGTCGCTATCCTTTTGTTCGACCTCCTTCTGCTTCATCAAGAGAATGTCCTGCTCCGTGATCGTTGTGGTCTTCACGACCTCCTCCCATTCCTCCTCCATCGATTCTGTCTCCGTGAGGTTTTCCTTTTCAGGTTCCTTCACCGCGATCTGGTTCACCGTGGTCGTCTGTGTGGTCAACGTTTCCTCCCATTCCTCGTGCATCGACTCGGACTCCGACAAGTCTTCCGGCTCTTTCTGCTCGACCTCCACTTGTGTTTCCGTGGTCGTGGTCGTGGCCGTTGTTACTGTCTCCACCCATTCCTCGTGCATCGATCCAGTCTCGGAAAGGTCTTCCGGCTCCTCCTCCTTCTTAACCTCTATCTGTTCTTCCGTGGTCGTTGCTGTTGTAACTGTTTCCACCCATTCCTCATTCATCGATCCAGTCTCGGAAAGGTCTTCCGGCTCCTCCTGCTTAACCTCCACCTGTTTCTCCGTGGTTGTTTCCGTTGTAAGCATCTCCACCCACTCCTCATTCATCGATCCCGTCTCAGAAAGATCTTCCGGCTCTTTCAGCTCGACCTCGACTTGTCTCTCCGTCGTCATCTCCGTTGTTACGTTCTCCTCCCATTTTTCATCAATAGAATTCGTCTCCGATTCGCTTCCCTCACTTCCCGTCTTCCATCCTTCCCTAACCTCCTCCCACTCCTCAGTCACCAGCTCCGTCTCGATCTCGGTTTCCATGATCGTGCGCTGGACGGTCGGTACCTTGATGATCTTTTCCCCGCTTTCCACCATCACCGGCTCCCTCTCCTTCTTCACCATCTCGACGACGGTTATCTCCGTGATGATTTCCTTGTCCTCTGTCGTCTCCTCGTTCATGTAGACTTGGGTTTCCTTCACGGAAGCCAGAGCAAGAGTCGACTTCGTCTCAGAAGCCAACGGACGTTCGTCCGGAACGGAATCCAGCTTAGCCGCCGCTTCGACGTGGAGTCGGATGACCTGCGGAAGGACCAAGGTCTGCGATCGGTGTTTCTGGACGAATAAAGTGTGCTCCGAGGACACCGGGATCTCGGAGACATATCCGGACTGCTCGTTGACTGCATCGCGGATGCCCTCCGAAATCCTCTCCGGGGATGTTCTCTCCTCGACGGTTCGGACCAGGGTCGGTGCCTTGCCCGTCGTCATTCCCCAGGTCAGCACGGAGCGGATCTCATCGGAGCTTGGCAGGGTCATAGTCTGACCGGCCAGGCTGAAGTCCGTCCGGTCAAGAACCTTCTCCGGGGATTTGCGCTCCTCCACCGGTTGAACCATCGTGAGGATCTTCTCACGGGTAGCCTGCGTCATTTCAGTGGACGGCATATGCGAGGCTAGGGCGCTCACCAACAGTTCGTTGATGTCTGAGCTCTTGTCTGACACTCTGTCCGGGGAGTTTCGCTCCTCAACCATCCTTGCAAGTGATATCAATTTCTCCCGCACGGCAAAGGCCAACTCCGCCGCCGATATCTGTGATGACAATGCGTTCACGAGGAGCTCGCTTGTGTTCGAAGTCTTCTCGAGAATTCTCTCCGGAGACATTCTCTCCTCGACCAACGCAGCCTGTGAGATCAGCTTCTCTCGAACAGCAATCGCCAAATCTGCCGCTGAGATTTGCGATGACAGCGCATTTACGAGCAGCTCGCTTGTGTTGGAGGTCTTTTCCACAGTTCTTTCCGGAGATAGTCTCTCCTCTAGGGATCGAACCTGTGAGATGAGCTTTTCACGCAACGCAAATGCCAGATCAGCCGCTGATATCTGTGACGACAGAGCACTGACGAGGAGCTCGCTGGTGCCTGATGTCTTCTCCAGAACTCTCTCTGGCGATAGTCTTTCTTCGGTGAATCGAACCTGTGAAATCAGTTTTTCGCGCATCGCATATGCCAGATCGGCTGCAGAAATCTGTGAAGACAATGCATTCACAATGAGTTCGTTTGTGTTAGAAGACTTTTCCAGAACTCTTTCTGGAGATAATCTCTCCTCAACAAATCTAACCTGTGAAATCAGCTTCTCACGCAATGCGAAGGCCATATCGGCTGCAGAAATCTGAGATGATAAAGCACTCACAACCAGTTCGTTCGTGTTCGAAGTCTTCTCCAGAACTCTCTCCGGTGACATTCGTTCTTCAACCATCCTAGCATGGGAAATCAGTTTCTCTCTGATGGCAAAAGCCAATTCCGCCGCCGTAATCTGGGAGGACAGTGCACTAACGAGAAGCTCACTTACGCTGGAGCATTTCTCGGACACGGTCTCAGAAGAGGTTTGCTCTTCATGTACTCTCACCTGTGATATAAGGAAATCTCGAATCGCCGATGCCAACTCTGCCCCTGACATCAGCGATGTGAATGCCGTCACAAGCAGCTCATCAATGGTGACACTCCTTTCCGCGACTCTCTCCAGGGCCGTGTGATCCTCTCGCGTCAGCGTCTGGTTCACGGGAATGTAATCGTTGACCTTCGTTTCAAGGTCGACTGACGGTTCCAGCTGAGCGGATACGGTGAAGGCAATGTCGTCCGTTCCCTTCCACAATCCTTCGACGATTCGTTCCGGTGAAATGCGGTCCTCCGCTGGAACGACCTTGGAGACCAGCTTGTCCCTTGACACGGAGCTTTCCAGTTCGACGGACACAAGTTTCGGTGCTGGCATCATCACCGTCAATTCGTCGACTCTCAAAGCAGCACGTTCAGAGACCTTCTCGACTTCTGACTGCTGCTCCTGGATCAAGGTCTGTGTGACCGGTTTATCTTCTTTCGACGCTGGTACAAGTCCCGGTGACTCGACTTCAGCGGCAGAAAGCATCGTCAACAAACTGGCCAATCCATCCTTACCTCCTTCCAGAACATCTTCCGGCAGATTAAGATCCTCGACCATACGAATTCTCGACACTGGTTTGTCCTCTTTGGAAGAGATGACAAGCTGTGCCGCTGCCACTTGTCCGCCTGGCAGCGTCAGCGCCAGATCGTTCAAGTTGATCGTGTTACTGAATGTGACTCGGTCGGGTGAGAGACGATCTTCAACCTGAATGGCTCGTGTGACTGGTTTACCCTCCGCGTTTGAGGTTGCAAGCTCTGACGAGATGAGCTGCGGTGCAGGCAACGTCATCGCTAGGTCGTCCGCTCTGGTCGGTACATGTTCCGACATCGCTTCCAGAGATAACAGCTCCTCCGTGGTTTGGACTCGTGTGACTGGTTTACCTTCAATGAGAGAACTTCCAAGTTCTGTCTTGATGAGTTCCGGTGACGGTAGAATCATCGAAATCTCATCCAGATTGACAGACTTAACGATAATCGTCTTTTCTGGCGATAGACGATCTTCAACAACTTGTGTTCGGTTGACCGGTTTGTCTTCTTTCCTGTAGCAGACGAACTCTGTGGTTACGAGTTCTGGAAGTGAAAGCATCATGGATAGCTCCCTGAAGTTATTTTCACCTTCGTCCTGGATTCCTTCATGCGCATGGCTTTCCAGAGACATGAGAACTTGGTTGAAAGGTTTTGGCTGGACCGAGGATCTCGTCAGCACTGACTCAACGAATTCACTCTTAGTGTTTTCTCTTGTGATGTCGAGATTTAGTTCACCTGCTCCGATGAGGTTCAATTGCTCCTCTATTACCTTTACCAGCGAGGGTCTTGCGCCAATAACCTCAGCCTTATCCATAACAAAGGTTTCAAGGCTTTCTTGACAAAACTCTTGAGAGACTGGTTCCTTGTTGAGATCATCGACAGTCAGAACAGATGACGATCTGTCTTCGATCATCTGGGCTCTCGTCACTGGCTTCCCTTCTCTGGTCGACGAAACCAGTTCCACGGATACCACTTCACCAGCTGGTAGCGTCAGTGACAGTTCATCCAAGTTAACCGTCTGGTTTGTGGTGATACGGTCGGGTGAGTTACGGTCTTCCACGGTCACAGTCCGCATGACAGGCTTCTCATCTGCGGTCGACTTCGCAAGCTCAAAGTGGATGAGTTCAGGAGTTGGGAGCACCACCGACATGTCCTCAACACGAACGATGCTACCGTCAAGAGCAGACTCGAGGTTCAGTCTATCCTCAACCGTCTGGACTCTGGTGACCGTTTTGCCCTCCGCGAGACTGCTTCCAAACTCCGTGCGGATGACTTCCGGTGTGGGTAGGATCATGGAGATCTCGTCGTAGTTGCTCGATCTCACGAGAATTAACCTTTCGGGCGAGAGCCGGTCTTCAATAACCGTTGCTCGGCTAACCGGCTTCTCTTCCTTCTTCGTGCTTTCGAATTCCGAGGCGATCAACTGTGGTACTGAGATCATTGATGATGCTTGCGTCAACTTATTGTCGTCGGAAATTCTCTCTGGTGAAGCGCGCTCTTCGATGTAAAAGACCTGGTTGACTGGTTTCTCTTGTCTTGATGAACTCTCGTAGTCGACAGAAATCACCTGAGGCACGGAGAATATCTTCGGAACTTCCTTTACGCCTGTCTCCTCCTCTCTAAGGATCGCAACGTTGATGAACTCCACCTGTGGTCTTATCTGCGATGGGACTCCCAGCTTTTTGAATGCTGACTCGAGTGAAACTGTGATTTCTTCCCTGCGTGGGTTTTCCTTAACGAGCTCATGAAGGTCTGCCTGTGTGGCCTCAACTTTGAGTTGTCCTTCCAACTGCTGTGCCAGAGAGAAAGGTCGTGGACGGACAGATACATGCACGAGATTTTCCTGGACAACTGCTCTTCCGCAAATTGATGGTTCAGCGGCTTCGTGGAATAGCTCTTCCTCCTCGCCCTCGGAGTGATATTCCACAACGGTTGTAACAAGCGACTGTGCTTTGAATGCATCGGGCTGAATAAGCGTGCCAACAATTTCCTTCTCCTCTGTTCTCTGCGGTGATGGAAACTGATCCCCGAGTTGCATGACGTTTTCGGCGTTCTCGTGCGCCACCAGCGGAACAACCCAGCTGGAAGGAACGTCTCTCGCCCTCGAAGTTCCCAACTCCACCTGGATCACATCCGTGCGTCCAGATTCGAGAGAAACCTCACCGATGGCTTGAGCCGCCTCGAGGGACTGAACCGGAAGTTGATCCGTCTTAATGAAGGTCATCCCAACGGTCTTTGCAACCTTCACCAGCTCCAAGCCGGAAATGGCAAGGCTGATCGGGATCTCTGGAGAGGCCATTCCAGTGTCAAGATGCGTCACATGCTCTTCGGCCATTCGCTCCAGCAGCGTGGAGACCATCGCCTCGGTCATCTTACCGACGGCAGGGGACGCCAGCGGAGAAGTTATCTGCTGCGTCTCGTTCAACCTGCTCCCCGAAGTCGAATCTGTTTCATCAAACTCCCATACCTCCTCCATTTTCGTCACTTCTTGCAGGGGATGCACCCGACTAACATTACTCGCCCTCACTGAAACCTGCGTTGTAACCTGAGGAATGGCCGTCTGCGGGGCAGTAACGGCCCTCGATTCGACTGTCAAGTCAGTGACACCCTCGTGCTTGACGATTTCGACGACGGGCTCAACGTGTTTGGGTTTGCACCACTTGACGTCGGTGATATGAATGTGCTCCTCCTCTCTTCTCTCCGTGATTCTTTCCACCTGGACGTCCTGCTTGATCTGCGTGACATGTTCATTCGACTCGATGCGCATCTTTTGGAGAGACTCCACTGCGGATGACGTCGAGATGTTTGATTCTCCCTGCGACGTCCACGACTCTTCGCTGTCTGCAACGTATTCATACGCTGCAAGAAAATAGTTCTCTCCATTAATTGACTTGTTGACACTAATATTTTAGTAATTATATCATATTTAGCTTGCGATTTCAATTTGTACGTTTTTGTTACCAATAATATTATTACTGTGAATCGTTATAATTATGTTCTATGTCTCATTGTGCGTTTGCAAATGAAGTAATAAAGAAAATACTTACTTACTTACTTACTCACTCACTTACTTACTTAATAGAACCCAAGCACCACAGCAGGTTAATCTTGACGCACAATCTCCTAAATTGCAATGACTACGCAACTTTGTATCAGGCTACTACTTGTAAAAAATGGTTATATGTTTATTAAACCACATTCTAAAACTTCCGTGGATCATACGAAGCCTGAATTCTCCTCACCATAGACCTAAACACAGCAAATGGTAAAAAAGAGAGAGTTTACAGAGGTAGGCTAAGCGAAAAGCTAGACGTACTAACTATGACCAATGACCATGATCCTAAGTTCAAACTCCAAGCAGAATAAGACAGTCTTTAGAACAGTGAAAAAAGAAAAAGTAAAAGTCTTTGTGAAAGTATAATAAAATCATACATAGAAATTGAACCAATAATGGTAATTAGTTTATGACTTTTTAATGGAAAGGCTGACCTCACCTTCAACAATAAGATTTCCCTGTGTGACAGCTTGGCCGTACACATTAGTTGCCAGGCATTCGTACAGTCCAGCATCCTGTGGGAACAGCTCTCCAATCAGTAAATTCGTTTCTCCCGTCTTCTTATCATAATCCACATGGAAGTCAGGATTGTTAGAAATGATCCTTTCATCGTGGTACCAGGACACCTCATCTGGCATTGGATTACCGATGACCTTCGCGTTGAACTTGACCTTTCCTCCGTCCATGACCTTCTGTGACTGAATCTCCTTGACGAACCTCGGAGCAACCCCTTCGAGATTCAGCAGGATCTCCTGCCGCTGGTTCTCAATGGCCTCGATGTACTTGGATCTCGCAAGGTCCAGTCGGCTCGTCTTCTTCAGGGACTCGAGGACCTCGGCCTCCATCCGGACGCCCTTCGGAAGTGCCTTCTGGTGGACGAGCAGCTCCGAACTTCTGTGCTGCTTCAGCTCAATCTCAAGCGTCTGCGGCTTATGATCGCTCGTATCTATGGCAACCGTCTCGGAGAAGACCTGCTGGTTGAGCAGCGACTCGGATATCTCGTGCTTCTTGACGTTCCTTTCCAGCAGCAGCAGCTGCTCCATCTTCATCCCCTTTGGAAGAGCGTTGCGGTGGACGCGCAGCTCCGACGTCTTCGTCGTCGTCTTCCTCTCCGGCTGTGTCAGCTGGAACTCAATCGTCTGCTCCGGTCCCTGGTCGGTCCTATCAATGGCGACCGTCTCCGAGAAGATCTTGTCCCCGCCTCCAATCACCTCCGTCACCTGGTGATGCTCGTTGGTGCTCCTCTCCACAAAAATAGACCTCTCCTTCTCACGTTGCTCGATCACGGGAATCGGGATGAAATGGTTCTTTGTCATCACAACATTGTCTTCGTGGTCATCTCTGTGGAGGTTTGTTTCCAGTGTAGATTGGTAATTATTCTTCGATCCTTCGATCGTTAATTCGATGACCTGTGTGCGTGGCTTCTGATCGATGATGATTGTTTCCTGCTCGTTGCGAATGTTCTTCCACAGTTCTCTGTTGATGAATGTTTCCTGTTCTATTGTTGTCTTCTCCATCGATGTCCGCTCCTCTTCAGATGATGATGACACTGCAAAACAAACCAAGATAATTATTTAACCCTTTACCGACCAATGTGTATTATATTGTATTAATGTAATGTTATTAGTAATTTCTATAGCGCCGCTCACAGCCGAAGCCATTCAGTAGCGCTCCCAGTGCGATAACCTCTAGAGAAAAATAGGTATTAAGAAGAGAGAGAGAGAGAGAGAGAGAGAGAGATGAAACATAAAACATTTATAAAGCGCCTCTACTAGGGTGAATCGTTCAGAGGCGCTCCCAGTGCGCAAGGTCACGAGAGAAGAACTAAGCTTTGAGAAAAGAAAATGAGGAGGAGGAATTACCGGTTAGAAGTTGATGTAAATGGCATGGAAATTCCTATGCCATCAGTCAGTAAATGGTTAAAGTCCATACATTTAGGACGTGAGTGTTAATAAATTTCAGCATAACTATCGGTATATTCTTCAGGTAATTCCAAACCTGTATGTCAAGTGCCTTCGCTATAGGCCTAGAGTGTTAAGGATAGATGAGAGATGTCAAAAAGTGCGCAAAGATACTGTTTATCTACTATAATATTTTAAACATCAAGGACAGTAGAAAGAGTCACAGGAATGCACTCTAAAGCAATGAAAGTTGGTGTCAACATTACATATAAACATTTCCTAACGATTGCCTTGATCTGAAAATGACTGAGAATCACTGTTTTAAGACAGTAAAAAAATATTCTGCATCAATGGAAAATGTCTTCATACCGCAAATAACTGTGACTGTAAAAAAATTCAGCCAACCAACAACAAAGAGGTGAGAATTGCTGAATAATCAAAAATTGATCATGAACGCCTTGCATGGCTGCCAACAGTTAAATTTGCATCCTGTAATAACTTGTGATCATCCGTTCATACTATGAATTGTAATCATACTGCATTGTGCCAGCTCGAAATTAAACAGAAATTATTAGAATAACAACAAAACCACAACCCACCAACAACAAACAGATGTGAATTGCTGATTGCTGTTCCGACCGTATTCACCGCCTTGCACGTGTACTCCCCTTCGTCATCCGGAAAGACTTCCCTTATCGTCAGCGTGCTTTCTCCACGCTCAGCTTCCACAGTCACCTGGAAATCCCCGTCCTCCTGAACCGTCTTTCCGTTTATATACCACGTGATCCTCGGAGTGGGGTTTCCCCTGAACTGGACGTTAAACTTCAAAGCGTCTCCTTCCTTTACCGTATGGTTCCGCAGTGGAACCAGGAACTTCGGGGATTCCGGTTTCGGTGACGTCAGAGGGATGACGGAGCATGGTTCCGTCAGCGCCATTGGCTGCATCGGCAGGGAAACCTCGATGGCTGATCCAGAGGCGATTGGCTGGACGAGAACTTCGCTGATTGGCTTTGAACTTGGCTGCTGAGCTGGTACAACTGGTACTGGTTCCTTTTCTAGTTCTGTACAAGAATAGAAATTAATTAAATTAATTAGTAAATAAAATAATCTGAGGGTTGGAGGCCCGTTGGTGAGGCGCTCATCTCCTTTTCTAGGCCCTTGAATCTCAGGGTCCTGGACACGGGGCTAGTGATTTTCCAGGACTTGCCTAAAATATAGAAACTAAGAGGTAGCCTATTTCTTGATAGAAAAATAGACCATCGTAATCGTAATCTCCAAATATCTAGAGCGTCACTCAAAAGTCAAGCGCGGGGCATCAGCTTATTCACGAGCGCTGCATCGTAACCCAGTCCTCATTAGTAGCCAACTGAAGAAAAGAGGTCGATGTAAATCTGTATAATCGGCTTTCAAGGCTAAAGATGTTGTCAGTAAGAGCTTGTTCTGTTAAGCATTTTGTATGCTATTCTTTCATTCATTCTTTTCATTCATTCAAGTATTTATATAGCACCTCTTTAAGGAAACTACTCAGAGGTGCTCCCAATTCCCACACGGTCAAAAAGAACAGTTTTAAAGTGCCTACAGAATGTGTCAGAGAGTGATCTATGGAGCAGGCACTATGTGGAAGGTATACGACTATCACATCACCACATACAATCATACATGGACATGTAGGCTTCTGTGCCACCAGTCATTTCACTAAATATTGCAACATTAAAATCATAATGAAAGACGAGACATGTATTTATATTTTAGAGCGCATACTTTTAACTCTCAAGAACGTCTTCGTGTGTGCCTCTCCCAGCGTGTTTCTGGCAGTGCAGATGTACTCTCCTGTGTCTGCCAACGTGGTGCTAGGAATGGCAAGAACCGTCAAGGTCTTGTCCAGCGTCAAGGTGACACGGTGAGTCGATGTTACTTTGTTGCCGTTGAAGAACCAAGACACGTCAGGTTCTGGTTCTGCAGAGACCTGGCACTGCAACCTGCGCACGGAAAAAACGAACGAGTGGATTAACATAATGTAATGTAAGCTTATTGTGTAGTCCACAAACAGCTATAGACATGGCTGCTTTTCTTAAAGGTGGAACAGAACAAACTACTGACATTTGAAATGCAATGTTATGGCAGGATACTACACTTGAATTGGGCATTAAGGTGACAAATCTGGAGGTACAAAGAAGACTAAATATAAAGGACGACCTAATGCGAATGTTGATGAGACGAAAATTGAGTCTAATTGGTCAGATATGCAGAATTGATGATTTTTAGACAAAATCAGTGATCGATTGATTAGAGTCAGAGAGTATGATCGGAGACTTTGAGCCATGATCATAAATTTTAAAACCAGAATTTAAACAATCCCAGAGATTATAAGCTAAGACCAACAAGCAGACTTTAACTGCCTTTGGGAACTTTGATTCTGTTCAACCTACAGGTAAACTGAGTATCAAGGGTTACTTACCTAACTGGTTCTCCTTCATTGACCTCCAGTAGAGGTGGTAAGGCTTCTTTGAATGTCGGTGAAGACTCAACAACGCGAATCTCTTGGTCGCCCATTGTTGTCACCTTTTCCTTCTTCACAGACATTGTCTTCTCGGTGACGGTCACCTCAACGTTTGGTGCTGTTAAGTGTTAGTAAAGATATGAGCTTGTAAAGTCCTGCCACACAAATGTCTGATTTAAAATAGCACAAATGTCTGATTTATTATGGCAGCAGTTTCAACCAGGGCTTAACGTGTAACTGGACGGTTATGGACGGCGTTTACGTACTTATTTTCAAACCTGAACACCATCCTGCCACTTATGAGGCTATCTCACCCTGGAAAGATAAGGGGTGTCCAGACACTTCTTTTTTACACTTTAAGCACTGGTTTCAACTGAAGTTTGTATTCTCCAAGAGAATTAGTAATATTAAAATTAACCAAATACCGCATAGTGCATGTGTATTGCATACTTCACGTATATAAACAAATAAATTAATCGGTTAATATGCAAATAAATAAATACAATTGCTTAATTCATAATATATCAAATTAATTAATTAAGATTAAGAAGAAAAACATATCTTCTAGCTTAAGTAATTGTTGCAAATGTAAAAATGAGCAATTTCTATCAGCCATACTGTTGCAAGGTTCCTATAGAGTCTAGAAAAGTTGGATTGATTTGTAAGATCTTGCCATGTTCAAATCTTAAATGCGCCACAAATCATGAAGAGTATAATCTGCAGAAGAAGATGCTGCAAGAGAAATCCATCAAGTGCAAAGTATTGAGAAAGGGTAATAAAGACTTATATCATGAGAATTATCCTCCTGTTGTTTGCTAGAATTAAACTTAAGAAAACAGTACAGTTTACATTCGTCACAGTTGTCCATCTTTGTTTTTGTGAATCACAATTCTGAATCATGCAGCTAAACTACTCAGCTAACAGACACTACTGCATCATGCTTGTGTTTCTAATAAAGACATTAAAATCATGCCAGTGCATTACATACAGTCATCGTACATACAATGATACAAGAATATATTGAAACATAGTTCTGAAAAGCCATTCTCACTTCTGACCTTGATGACCTCACTATGTACCGACCTTTGACTACAATTCTTCTCATTACAGGGCTTTCTGTCCAATTGCCCATCATCTTGACGTCCACAGAATTGTTTCTGACGATTCTTGTCCACGTTAATTTAGTAACATATGGTATTCCATGAGGCTAAATCATATTTGTGAGTATTAATATCACGGACTTGGAGCCAGTGCATGTGAATGGCAGACCAAAAGTTGTTTTTTCTTTCCGCAGTGTCATTAAAGCTGCCATTGTATCATCAGAAACTAGAAATCACTCCGATAGTTCCAGGTGAGATATTGCATTCATCTGTAGCAAGATGATTATTTTCTTGAAAGGAATTCAAGCAGCAAGCTTTTCAATGGTGTAATGAAAAGGAACATCGACAATATCTACTATTACCTGGTTTAGAATCATGAAACTTATATGTAGGCCTAAAACAAATCCTTCAGATTCACTGTGGCATTGTCCAAGACGAAAGAAAATTTGGCGACACCTAGTAAATTGAAATTTCCAAATACCAGTAACAAACATGCATATTTATCCCTATGTTTTCAAGTGGCAATAACAAATCCTACATACCTAACGTATCTTTGCTGAATAGAATGAATAGAATTTTTTATCATTTCCATCTAAGTTTCTTAGATCCAACTAGTGTAGAGTCTTGTTTATAGCATTGACTCTACCAAGGAGATCATCTCAAAGTAGGTGATACCATGGTCACATTTCATCTTGCTAATACTTGCTAATACATCTTGCTGCTCCGCTTTTAAGGCAGCAGTCACTAATTAAAACTCTCTTCGCTTGTATTAAAAAGGCATTTTTTCATTTTATCCACCGAGTAATTCTTCTATTTGCAGCAGAGTGATAACTTATGCTAAAACAAAATATGGACATACACCCACGCTATGATAATTATGCATTTAAAACGTGCCTCAGGTGATCAAATGAAAAGAAAAAGACGGACAATTAAGCAGCTTCAACAGCAAACACTTTATTCAATTTCGAAGAATACAAGTTCACTGATCGTCAAGTGAGAAAAGAAACAACAGCCATTGATCTGTTGATGATTTTATCAAATCGAAGAAACTAAGCGAGACCGTCGGCAGAGTTTCCTTACGACTTAACGAGTGGCTTTCACTTTTGGAAACTGAAATTTAAATAAAGCCTTTTTGACCATTTTTTGAATTATAAAAATTCCCGAGATTAAGGTGTTTGCTGTTTCACAAAAGTTATTTTAAAGCATTATAATTATGTCAGGACCACATCATCGCAACCTAATGGCTCTCATCTTCGCCTAGTGGGGTTGCAAGACCCCTTCTGGGTCCTCTGTGCAAACAAGACTTTGTGTAGGCCTATATTATATTACAATGATTGCACGCAGAAAACTTTATTATATTTGAAAACGTTTGCATTTCTTGATTCTCGTTTGGATGCCAAATAAATGATTTGATTTGAAGAGATGCTGTTAATATCACATCAGTGCACTTGCATGATGCTTAGAAGATGTTGCCATGCAATTACCAAAATATGTTTTTGAAACGTCACTTCAACAATATTATCATACATTTTGGAAAATCATGAAATCACAAATTAAGAACTGAGTGAGTAGTTCAGGATGCCTACAAACTATTGACTACATGTCTTGCCCAGGTAAACTCTGCCCACAGTTCTCTACCCGCAGACCAATTCAAGCACAAGGTAACAACTGTGAAAGACATTTCTACGGTCAAAATGTGGCAATTAGCTCTAGTTTACGAGAAGCAACATATATCGAAGCGACGACTCAAAACATACAGCATTCAGAAATGAGAAATTCCTACATGTCCGTTTTTTCTACCAACCAAGTAATGTAATAATGTATCCATGCGCATGTTGAGATTCTAATCGTTTGTGAAATATTCTATCAAGTGAATGCTACCATGCACAGAGCAACAATAAGCAGAAGCCAGCTAATTATTCTTGGCAAACAAAAGAAATCACTTTTTATCAGAAAAAGAAGATTCCTTGATATACCAAAGAAAAAATTCTGTAAAACACTTACTAAGGCACCTCAGAAGGCATGTTGTAACATCATGAGTGTAATGCAATATAATTGGATAATTATATAGCATCTTTTTCAGGAGGCCTCCAAAGCACGTCACTTAAGTCTAGAAGTCTAGAATGGTGTCACTAATTGTAAAACTTGGAACTGTATGTTGATCTCATATTATGTATATCTGTGAGACAAATGTATGTGTAAATGTGAAATGATGGCAACATATTGACAAATCCGACTCCTTCAGAATTAAATTTGCTACTCAATACGGCATGACATAATTATAAAATGCATAAACCTGTTAGACATCCAAGAAATTTGTTAAATATTGGTCAAAGAACAATTAACTGGAGTTAACTAATACCAATAGCACTCCTGAGCCAAAGCCAATATTCAATCAGCAATCAGTTGAATATAAGGACTTCAAAGAGGACAGTAAGCTTACTTGGTCTTTAACAGGTTAAAGTCCAAAGACTGATAGAAGTCAATATGCTCAGTATAAAGTCAGAGGTTACGTCAAAAGCTTTAGGCCGCTGAACTCTAAAGCGTTTCAAAGCACTTTGCTGGATGTTCCCAAAGCATTCCAAAGTGATTCCGGAACCATATTTATTACAATGGCAATCAATATAGCATTGATTGATATTGGATGATATATAAGCAAAACTCTGAAACCATTATTAACCTTTCTACGACCCACAGAAAAAAACGAAGTACACTACAAACTTTTTGAAGCCATGCAACACTAACTACTAAGAGCGAACTACAGAGAAAAAAGCAAGGATCTAAAAGCCAGCACAACGAAAATTTAAAAAAAGCTACGACCTTTATTCGGCAAAGCGTGACGTCTAACAACCAAAAAGCAGCTTTAACCCTTTAACAACCAAAGCAGCTCATTAAATAATCTAGAAGTATCGTCAAATTTATTACTCACGCACTACAACAACGTTAGCAGTGCAAGTAGCTCTGCCGGCCGCGTTCGTCGCACGGCACGAGTACACCCCGGTGTCATGCGGTTGGCAGTTGAGGATGGTCAAAGAAACGCTCCCCGTCTTGGCATCAGCCGCGGTCTTGTGCCGTTCGGTCAAGACAAGATCCTCCTTTTCCTTCAGCCATGTAATCTCCGGCCACGGGTCGCCGACAACGACCGCACTGAAGGTACAAGACTGGCCCTCGACGACCACGCATGGCTGGATGGGTTGAGTGAAGCGTGGCGCGTCACCTTGGCTCACCTCAACTATTGTGGTGACACCTTTCACTTGAGTGACCTGCTGGCTGGATGGCACCACGATTGTCTTTGACTCGCCTGGGACAACCGTTGTCACAACCGTGGTTGTCTGCTGATGGCTGCTGCTGATGTTGGACAGGTCAGGTACTGTGATTGTCTTGGACTCGGCCACCACCGGATGCACCTTTTCTTCGACCACAGCCGCTGGTTGCGACACAACTACTGGTGCCGGTGCAAATTGGACGCTTGACTCGAACTGTGCGGCCCCCTCTTTTGGACTCTCCGGGGCTGGCACCGCTGGCACCGGTGTCGTTCTCTTTGTCTCCACGATGGCTGGTACAACCACCGGTTCTCTGACCTCAGATGGAAACGACTGGAGAACCCTCGAGTCTGTAACAATTAACGCCAATTAAGAAAATGAGCAAAATCAACACAACATCTATCAATTCTTAGTATTCTTACGACTGATTGTGGGGCACGGTGGTGTAGTGGTGGCGTCGTTGCCTTGGAACCGGAAGGTTCGAGGTTCGAATCCACCTCGGCGCGCAAGGACCTCGGGAAAGTCATTCACTCACAATAGCTCAGCGCTTCGGCGTGAAACTCCGATGCTGCAGTGTCCGCTCTGCATTCGGAAGCGCCTCTGAGCAGTGAGAGCTTGAAGGGGCGCTATAACGAGTGCGCACACAAACAAACAATAGGCCTACAAACAAGCTCGAGTGCCAAAGCTAAATGCGGAAAACGAGCATCTAATTTGTGATGCGCAACGATACCAAATTGCTGTAGATGCTGAGCATTGACACTAGACGTGATCACTTACAAATATTCATCCTAGTTGTCCCCAGTTAGTGAGATTTCTTTTATCTCTTTATGGCTTCCTTTTTTGCAACAGAGTTGCAATGATATGTAAACCTGACATGTTTGATTTGGTCACAAAATAAAACATGTTGATTGATTGATTGATTGATTGATTGATTGATTGATTGATTGACTGATTGATTGATTGATTAGTCAATTACGAGAGAGAGGCACAGTGAGTGACTTTGAGGCTAAAACATGTACCATACATCTACTTAGATCACTGCATGTAAACATAAAGGCACTTGTTCACTGACCATGGGTTTCAGACCCTTCAGTTCCTTCAGTACAGCCCAGAAAATCAAATATTTCGCCGAGACAGAAAGCAGACTGCAAAGGAAAGACCTCACCTTGAGTGATGGTCAGCCTGGCAGATGAATCCGCTGATCCGTGTGGACCAATCAACCGACAGGTGTACGTGCCAATGGCGTCTGGGGTCACCTGTTTGATTCGAAGCGTGTGAGTTCCATTCGATCTAAGTACCTGAACATTCAAGAAAACTTGACAGTTACAAGCTCATCATCAACTCATAAACATGCCTACACTCACGGACGAATCCAGGGGGCCAATTCGGTCATGGCCCCATTTAAAAACTGCATGGGACGTGCCCCCCATTTGGTTTCAATAAGCTTTTCTTCAAAGGAGCTGGACAAGGCGAGACAGAAAAAGTAGCAATACGACTAGAGAGGCCAAAGTGCCATAGTAGGCCCTATATTCCGAAGCGATTACGACCGAATGACTAAAAAGGTCATCAGTTATTTTGTTATGGAAAATCTTATATTTTTCAGACATTTCGGCCGGATGACTAGAAAAAGGTCGTCTGATTTTTCTGGCAAAGATCACCGAAAATGTTTGCCCTTCCCCCCCTTCAAAAATTTCTGTCTTCGCAGCAGCCTGCAAACAAATAAATAATCCACTAATAATCTAGAAGCTCCAGATAAGATAGAAGTGCCAGAATAACCCAAGAGGGCCAAGACTCACACATTTGACTTAGATCCAGTGTTTATGCACCTAATCTTTTTTTGAGAGCTTGTTTTGGTTTCAAAACCCAGGCTACATTAGACAAACTCAATTGCTAACTAATCTATATAAAATAATAATGAGATTTTTTCCTGGCTAGCCCGAAGGTTCGCCAATGGGGACGAAGTTGTTAGCGACTTCATTTTCAAGGCCTCGGCATAATGAGGGCGGTGGCCAATCCCCTCTCTCACCTTAAATAATCTATATATATATATAATCTATATTTAAATATTACTAAATATTAATTAATTAATTAATTAATTAATTAATTAATTAATAATACTTGGCAAACCTGAAAGTTTTCACTCGGCTGGATCTGACGACCGTTGAAGAGCCACTGAACCTCGACGACCGGCTGGCTTCCTACGCCAACTTCAAAGTTGGCCGAGCCGCCAATGGTGGCGCTGACATCACTCAGGGACTTTGCGAAATGTGTCACTTGAGGAGGAGCAGTTGCAAAGTGCTCAGCTGGGGTGAGGCGACTCAGTTGTGCTGTAGCAGAGGATTGCATTCGCAGAGTAAGGTAAGGTAATTTCAACTGAAAATTTATTTAATTCATTTTCATTTATTTTTTATTATTCCATTTCTATAGTGCTTCTTCAAGTTCTCTCTACTCAGAGGCGCTCTCTCACAACCTATCTAACACTGCCATGTGACTGATATATTCCACAATGCAAGAGAATGACATTTACTTCCCCCACCCATCAGTTCGCTCTGCCATCCTCTCTGGTGGTCTTTCCTCGTCTTTCTCTCGTCTAAAAACTTGCCTTTTCTCTCAGGGCCGAACGCACTGGGAGCGCTTCTGAAAGGGTCTTGCTGCAAGAAGCACTTTATAAATGGTCATATACAATACAATACAATTTCCGTCTATTAGACATAGACATAGACATATTTTTATTGATCCCAAAAATTCAATTGTACATTGTATGCTTAACAAAGTATAGACATAATCAGCAATTAGCAGATACTCAAAGTGAATAAGTAGAATAAAAGTGAGGGAACAAATAGGCACATCAAAAGGGACGAGTCCCGCTAAGTAGAGGTCTAATTAACAAAGTGAAGTGAAAAAGTAAATAAGCTCAAGGGAGAATATTATTGGAATGCAAAGATATTACTTAACTAAGAAAAAATATTATCAAAACAAATGTAGTAAACACTACAGAAAGAATTCAGAAAAAGAACACACAAAACAACAACAACTTACATCCGACTCTGAGGTGGGCAATGCACGTCACCTCTCCTCCTTGGTTGCTGACGACGCACTTGTATACACCGGCATCGTTGATCGTGATGCCAGCGATCGTGAGAGCATAGAAACCATTGTTTGCTTCGATGTGGTATTTCTGCGACTGATGGATTGGATGGTTGTTGAAGAACCATTCGTAGCGTGGTTCAGTCGCTGAGTAGATCTTACAACGGAAGTGTGACGTCACTCCTTCGATGACCTGCTGGTCCTTCATCGGTTCGATCAACTGTGGAGCAGCCTCAGTTGACACTGCAGGGAACTCTGTCAATGTAAAGTAGTAATTTATGTAGCTCCCATATATGTATAATATTGAAGACTGTTTTTTTCGCTTGATCTCGGCTGGCAGCTTTGAAGGGGCGCTATATAAATTCTGATTGATTGATTGAAAATTCTCCTTATTCAACAATCCGGTTGACAGAACGCAACCGGCTACAGTGTTTATGCAGTTTAAACAATTCACAAGAACGAAGATCACAGAATACACAAATCTTAACTAGGTCTATACTAACTGGATAGACAGTCTGCAATACATGTAAAGTGGTAATTTATGTAGTACAAATATATTCTGTGATTATTGTCACTTAGGCTAACCAGTAAATAAATAACATAAACATTTATGCAGAGTCATATTCTCATGATAAAAACTCCGTTGACAATGGCATCAATTATATGTATGGAGAGACCATGTGGTCTAAGTGTGCTTACGTAGAGGGAGGACGGTTGCAAATTATGTGACAAGGGTTTGGAAGTTTTGAGTAGAAAAGAGCATAGATATTTTGTGCTCTCAAAACTAAGAAAAGGTAGGAAGTCTGAACGTGTCAATTTTTTCAGAAGACCATCAAAATGCTTACGCTCTATGACACTGGCAAACGCCATAGAAGAGCTCCCAAAGCAGCAAAAATAAGAGAATAAGTGAATAAGTGGATGAAAGAAGAAATGAATGAATGAATGAATGAATAGATGAATGAATAGATGAATGAATAGATGAATGAATATATGAATGAATATATGAATGAAGAAATGAATGAATCATTCGGTCAATCAATCAGTGAATTAATTAATTAATTAATTAATTAATTAATAATAAAAACCGCCAATCGATATCTACCTGTTCGTTTCGTCTGTAATTCAACGGCTGTTCTCGACATGATCTCCTCCGCATACTGCTGCTGCTGCTGCTGCTGCTGTTGCCATGGTGATGCTCTCGATGTCGATGTCGGTGCGATGACAAAGCTGATCTGTCGCGGATCTGGTGATGGTGCTGACCGACCAACTGGTGTGGGAATCTGTCTCGGAGCGGGCGACACCGATTGCCTGCAACCCATTCAAACCACACAACAAGAAATAAAAATGATGTTTACATCTTCTAGATTAAATAAACAAACAGAATTTTCTACGCTGCACTGTCGGTAGTGCTGTCAGTAAAAATACTAAAACGGTAATATCATAGAGCAAAAACTAAATAGGAAACCTAATAATAAGCATTTCAATGGTTATTTATTATGTAACATTATTGTGTCAAAGCAATCTCTATAAATTTAATTAGAGAGCAATTAATATAATAAGTTAGTTATAGGAAAATAAAGAAAGTGCGTGTTAAGAAGGTGAAGAATATAAGTTAGAAAGTGCAAATAGTTGAAGATACTTACACATAGGTTCTCTGTGAGACCTGCGTCTCTGAAGCTGAGTCAAACAAAATCAGAAAAGCAGAAAAAATCAATCAATTGATAAATCAATCAATCGCCAATCAATCATTCAATAAGCCAACCAAGCAATAAACCAATGAATGAATAAAACAATGAGTCGCTCAATCAATGAGCCAACTAATCAATCACTCAATCAATCACAAAGCAATCGATTATTGGATCAATTAATCATTCAATGAATCAATCAGTTAGTGAACTGTTAGTCAATCATATATTTTATGAACTTCATATACCGGCCCTTATGACACTGAATTCAGAGACGCTTCCGGCCTAGATGCCGCTGAAAAGAATGGTTATTTACAGACCAGTAAAAGGTTACAGAATCTGACCTTATGTTTTAAGTACGGTCAGCCAGTCACTCAAAGAATAACTCCGCCACTGGTTGCACTCTGCCAGTGCCAGTCCCAAGCCTGGATAAAGGAGGAGGGGTCGCTAATGGTCTTTGTTACCACACAGTGACGTTAAACTGCTACTACTCCTACTCAAAGGATGAATTGTAAATGAGAAAGTAAGTCTAAGACAAAGGATAAAACTTCACTGACGCAGAACAATGAGCTTCACTCTGTTGGTTGCCACTCCTCCTCCTGGCCCAGCGGCAGTGCACTGGAACCACGCATTGTCTTCGATGCCAACGACTGGAATATACAGCGTCGACCGATATCCCTCCGTGTGGATCTGGTATCGTTCGCTGCTCGTGATGTGGTAGCCATCCTTCTGCCAGCTGAGCATTGGAGGTGGATAACCCTCGACCTCTACGGTGAAGGTCACTCCCTGGCCCTCGGTCACTGACTGGTTGTTCAGTCGTGCCTGAAAACGAGGAGGAGCCGCTGCCTGCCGTCCTGAATATCAATTAATATCAATTAAATAATTATAGGTCGTTTAAATTATTGGTTTTATTGGATTGAATACACGTACATGATGACGAGTTGGAATGATTTGATTTTTTTATTTGATTTGATTTGAGTTCTCTGTCCAGGTTTATTGGCTTCTATGCTACCCAGGAATGAGATGAGTGAGGTGGTTTTCCTTGCCTTCAATAAACTAAATCATATAGTAAGTCGTTTGGCAGCTATGAAGACAGACTACACAAAATCATATCAATTAAATTATGCTAATTTTATTTGAATTGCTTATATACATATAATATGGTAATGAGTTCTCTGCCCTGGTCTATTGGTTTTTATGCTATGCAGCAATGAATTGAGTGAGGCGGTTTCATTTTGATTTTTCACGGACAACAATTGTCGGCGAGCTACTTGTTCAAGGTCGCTATGCAGTCACAAAGTGATTTGAGGTAGATCTGAACCTGCAACCCTCTGATTGCAAGGCACAGAACATACCAAAACACCACATCCCAGAATTATATAAATTTGGGTAAGTTGGCTGGACGTCCCCGCAAGCTACGTCTTGAGCTCCTTGGTCTCTCTCTTCCCTGTTCCGTAAACGCCTGAAGACTGTACTTTTTGTTAGAGGGAGTGCTGACTTCGACCGGGAGCGCTACTAAATCTGTGAGCGGCGCTTTATAAATGTTCAATTACAATTACAATTGCAATTGGCCAGTGACGATCTGAATGAAGGATTTGAAAAACATACAGACATATATCGTTTTGGATTTGAGTCTTTTACATGAAGCATAAAATACTAACTCTTCTTAGGCCATACATTGATAACAGGATATCGAACACAAAGCATTCATACCCAGGATGTTCAGTCGCACTTGGAACTGGTCTTCTCCAGCGCGATTCCTAGCGATGCAAGTGTACAATCCATTGTCTGAGACGCTGGTTGCATCAATGATGAGTGAATTGATGCCTTCCTCGTTGATGACGATCTTATGCAGACGGTCGTCAAAGATCTGAGTTCCATCACGGAACCACAGCATGTCTGGGATGGGACGTCCAGCCACGATCGAATCAAACCGCGCCATGTGACCTTCCGGAACTTCCAGGTCCGTCGGAACCTTGCGGAACTGGGGCTTGAAGAACTGTTCGGATACGCCACCTCCCGTGTCACGGTCTCTTAGTCCACGACCAGGACTACAAGAAGCATAGAGTAGGTTTGTTGAAGAGCAGGTTTCTATATAAATCAATGAATGAATGAATGAATGAGTAAGTGAATGAATGACTAAATGACTGAATGACTGACTGACTGAATGAATGATTGAATGAATGAATGAATGTCCATTGTCCAGTGTCATTACAAGAGAACTGCCCAAATATTGGACTTCCTAAGTTTAACTGGAGTAGGTCTTTTAAAGAGGCACTATATAAATTATTCACGGAATGAATGCGTGAATGAATGAACGAACAAATGAATGTTCCAGTGAGTTGATACCACAGAACTGCCCAAATACTGGACCTCAGAGGTTGTACTGGTTGTCTATGGTACCCGGATCTAATAGTTAAAGCAAAATTTAATATTGGCTGTGTACTGGTTTCCCTGTCAAACATTTCAATGGCAGTCCGCTTAATTAAATCAAAAAATTTATACAGCGACCATTCAAGATATACATGTATCTCACCGAAGACTCTCTGTAGTTACCTCCACCGCTCGATATCTCTCCACAGGTCTTTCACTCAAAGCTGAAAACATTCACAAATCCTGATTCTTCCTCTTCTCCTCACATCACTCGGCATTTCAACTCTAAACATCACCCACCTTAGCCGTCCATCTATCTGTCTGCCTGACTCTCCGGACTTGACCCGCTGCCTATCGATTTTGCTTTGATTGAGCGCCTGTGAATAAGATGGTTCCCGTGACTTCGCTTTTTTGGGCGCTGTAGAAATCTCGAGATTACGATTATGATTACCTGTGCATCATTCTCCTCAATGCTTCTGCAGACACATACGATGTTTCATCAACAGCCACAGGCTCCGGAACGTACAGCTCAGCTGAACTGTATTCCTGGCCAACAACGTTTGTAGCGCAACATGTGTAGATACCGACATCTTGCGGTCCAACGGATCGAATACGCAGCGAACAGACGCCGTCTTTCGTCAGCTTCATCTCGAACTTTGTGGACGGACGGATAAGTCGGCCGTGGTGAAACCATTGGATCTGGTATGAAAGAAAATAAATGTTGAAGTTGAATTAATTCACAACTCGGAATATAAAACTCTAAACCATGACATGCAATTTTGTATTGTATTGTATTGTATATGACCATTGTACAAGTCCTACACTCGCAATTGCTCAGCACTTCGGCGTGAAACTCCATTACAGTGTCCGCGCTGCAGTCGGGAGCGCCTCTGAGTAGTGAGCTTGAAGGGGCGCTATAACAAGTGCACATACAGACAAACATTACCATATAAAGCGCTTCTCTCGAAAAAAACCGTTCAGAAGCACTCCTAGTGCGATCGACCACAAGAGAAAAGGTAGGATTTGAGGCAAAAGAAAGATGAGGAAAGACTACCGGCGAGAAAGGCAAAGCGAACTGATGGTGGAAGTCCATAACATAGAGATGGAGGGACCTATGCAGGCAAAGCTTACGAATTGAGCCGTGGCTGGGAAACAAAGAGACAGTAAATTGAACAATGAACATGGCCAACAAAATCATGGACAAATAATAAAACAAAAGTATAAAACATAGAGCATGATGAATGATTTTTTAATAAGGATGATGATGATTTTGATGATAATGAATTTTTATAAAGATGATTTTTATGAAGAAAAACACACACACAGATAGAGAGAGCAATATAAAAGAACATGAAGAGTTAGTTTCATGATCTTAAGAAGGAGCTAGAGGAGAATAAGGAGAAGGAAAATAAAAGGTGGTTTATAAGATATTTTTCATTTCTTCAAAACAGTGTAACAGTGGTAAAGCAATCCACTGGACTCACAGTTGGTGGGGGATGAGCAGCCACTTGACAGACAAACACAACATCTTGTCCTTCCTCGTATTTAACGTGCTTCAGCCGGTCTCTGAACTGGGGTACCTGAGCATCCCGTTCATCAAACTCCTAACAAAATAACAACAGAAAACACATCTAATGTGTAAAATATTATATCTTCAGTGTGTCACAGTTAAATGCGTTTAATTCAGCCAATTCTTCATCACAAATCATTGCTTTACAATTAGCTTACATAATGTATCATTGCAAACATACTTCTTTTTTTAAGTTGAGCAGAGGGGAAGGTATCCCACTGCTACTATTTAATTGATTCCAAAAATACTGTTTCTTGATCTATTATCATTTATCATAGTGAAGAATATTTTCCTTGATAAATAGGCCCCAATAGCGGGATCACTCCCTTCAGGTAGCCTATTGCTCCCTACATTTCACAGTAATGATTGTACACTAAGCTATCTCAATGCAATTGTTAACCGCAATTAATCACTTTGTGTACTTTGTGAATGCATAATTGTCTGAATGATATTTCTGGGATCAATAAACAAGTTCAAGTTCAAGTTCAATTGCTGTCTGCGTGTTTGTTTGCTATGCAATGACCAAGTTCAAGATAAAGCTGAGATAGCCACTGGGTCTAACTGTCCATGTACACCAAATTGCTTAGTACAGTTGTCTTAGGCCATGCCATTAGAAGTTATAACAAGAAAAATATAAAGAGTAGTTATAAATAAAATAAATAAATAAATAAATACGACTGATATAATTATACACGTGAATCAATGCAAGTCAGTTGTCGGCTAGCAATTATAATCTCTGCAATCCTAATCCACCCAAATTTCTGCCAATAGAAGTTTATTTATCTGTTAATATATTGTGTTGCATTGTAAATTTTTTATAGTATTTTAAACATTTATAAGGCGCCTCTATTAGGGTGAACCGTTCAGAGGTGCTCCCAGTGCGCAAGGCCCCGCGAGAAGAAGCAGGCTTTGGAAAGAGACAAAGCAGAGGAGAGACAGAAGTGTAGAGTGAACAGAAGGAGAAAGAGCATTCCAAAGAGAAGGACCAATTGAGACAAATGATCGAGACTGAGCCATAGCAGTAACATATGTAAATACTCATAATATGTGAGACTCAGGAGTTTAAAAGCTAGATACGGCGCCATAGAAATTGTCATTATTATTATTAATATTATTTTTATTTCTATTATTATTATTACTATTATTACTATTATTACTATTATTTATTACTATTATTACTATTATTACTATTATTATTATTATTATTATTATTATTTTTTTTTTCTTTTCCACATCACATTATTATTATTATTATTATTATTATTATTATTATTATTATTATTTTTTTTTTTTTTTTTTTTTTGCGCCCGAGGTAGTAAAGATCCCTTAGGCTAAAAGTGTAAAAAAATTAAAATTATTATTATTGTTATTATTATTATTATTATAATTATATATTTAATTTTGTTTATTATTATATTACTTATTTTATTATTATTATTATTATTATTATTATTATTATTATTATTATTACAAGAAGACTTACAGGTTCTCCAGTAACATCCAGCTGCATATCGGTGGAAGTGTGAAGTCCATTGATAAAGACGGTGCAAGCGTACTTGCCACGCGATTCGGGGACAACCTTTGTGATTGATAGCAGACAGTTTCCGTTTGAATAGGATATCTGGTGCTGTGGTGAAATGAAAAGCTCCACTTCATTGTGGAACCATTGCACCTTCTCTGGCGCCGGATACGGGGGAATTGCACACTCGAGCGTTATCCTCTGACCAACCTGGGCAGACCTGTTTGACAGACCCTGGAAAGCAAGTCACTCACGCAGTTGTATATTAAGGGTAAGGTAATGCTTCCTCTGTTACAAGTATTTGTGTAATCAGAATAGGGCATGCTTGTTCTATTATAAATATTATCATAGTCAGAATACGGCAAAGCTTGTTCTATTATAAATGTATACACAGTCATAATATGGCAATGCTTGCCATATTATAAATGTTTTCATTGTCAGAATAACATTATGCTTGCTCTACTATAAATGCTCAGACTATTAGAAAAAATGAAATCATCTTGTTGTAGAATAAATGTTTGCACAGTTAGTATAACATAATGCTTGTTCTATCATAAGTGTTAGAACGAATAGAAATAGATGTTTATACAGCTAGAATAAGGTAATGCTTGTTTGCACATTTAGAAGAAAAGCATTCCTGCATTGCCTGCCTAATTATAACAGTTTGCACGTTAAAGTTAAAGCAATTGATGCTAGTTCTATTAAAGTGCTTGCACTGTAAGAATAAGATGACATAATGCTTATTCTATTATAACCTTCTCCAAAGTCAGAATAGCACAATGCTTGTTATGTTAGAAGTGTCGTTAAGTTAAAATGATGTAAAACTTGTTCTATTTTAAAGATTTTAACAGTTAAAAAATGTAATATTGTTCTAAATGCGTACACAATTAGAATATGGTAAGATGGAAGTCTGTTATGACATATCCTCTGTCAGCAAACTGCCATCCAAAATTTAATTTTACATATTTGGTTCATTTAGCATATTAATTCAAAAGAAGTTTACTCACTTTGAGAAACTTCGGAGCTTTTCCTTCCAAATCAAAAGACCTTTTGGTAGTAAATGTTGACCCTACAAAAACAAGCAAATCAAGTATTGATCAATCTCAGTATTTTCTTTGTCCACAAACAAAACACAGGCAATATAACCACAGGAAATATAACCACAGGCAATATAACCACTCACAGTATAATTCCTTCATTAATTCATCATTTTTCATTCAACTCAAGACTGTGCTTATTTGTTGTGCTAGAGTCAGGAGCGCTTCTGACTAGTCCTCTTGAAGAGGCACTGCAGAAACTTTTTAATGAATGAATGAATTTATTAAGCAAGTCTTTAAGGCTACTATTTAGGAGTGCTCCCTAGATGGCTTGGCTGAAAAAGGACAGTTTAGAGGTTAGAGTAGAAGAGACAGAGTGTACCTGGAGTGGTATTGAGCATGCTCTCCAGGCCCACTCTGTCTCTTTCCACACTAAGTGACGGATATTTCCAGGTCGTATATATATTTGCACATACAATGTTATATACATATATACAAACTATATATAATTATACATACGCATACACAGTACACACACATATATATATATATATATATATATATATAATTCTATATATAAAATTATATAGTATTAGAATACCTTGGACAAGCAGATCCGCAGTTGACTCGGCCTGTCCAGAAGTACTGACGACCCTGACAGTGAACTTGCCAGAATCTTCTGGGAACACTTCAGGAATATAGAGCGTGTGAAGTTCGCCTTCCTGGGTGATGGTGAAATCCGGGGAGCTGACGATGGGCATACCCTCGCGATACCAGGTCACCTCTGGCAACGGTTTTCCAGAAACACGAACCTGGAAACGCACTGATTGACCTTCTGTGACCGTCTGACCTTCAAGTCTCTGTGTAAACTGAGGTCTAGCTGCAGATGCTAGAAGGTAAAACAGAGAGAGAATATTACTGAACGAAATAATATAACTGAAAACACAGTCATCTATGAACAAAAGCAAAAACTTGGAACAAAAGTGTTAAGCCAAATATTATTCGTCAGCCAAATAAATACTATCATCATGATCATTATGATCACATCAACATCAAATAAGTAAAGAAATAAATAGACGATTTGGTCTACTCCTCATCCACTGGTTACCTCATGGTGCTTCTCTTTGCTTGGATTTCTGCACTGAGGGCATATGCCTCTGAATAGTTCATACTTCATACATCGAAAGGTGCATCATAAATGCCCAGAATTCCCCCCCTAAGATACGATACAATATGATTCAATCTCTATTGTAATTATTCATTTTTCAAGTCATAACTATGATCCTCTCAAAGATAGTTCAAGTCTTGTTACGTCCAGATTAATATTATCGAAACACCATCATTTTGAAGAAATACTATAAAAAGTTAAAAACCGAAACAATCCTTCCTGCTATTTACAGATAACTTTTCATTCATTAAATCTCGAATAGATCTAACCTTTCACAATCAACTCCGCTGTACTCGATGCTTCCCCAGCGACGTTACTAGCAGAACAAGTGTATCGTCCACTGTCCTTCTCCAACGCACTCGGAATCGTCAACCTCGCTCGGCCGTCCGTGAAGGAAATTTCCAACCCTGCGGTTCCACCAATCAACTGACGTCCATCCTTGAACCATCGAATCATCGGCTCAGGTCTTCCCGCAATGGGAATCTCGAAGGTCGCCCTCCCACCTTCATCCACGGCTACATTCCTCAAGGGTTCCGGAAACTCCGGTCCGATGGGCAACTCGGCGGTTAGCATCACCGGCTGGAACTGCTGAGAAACTTTCTGAGGCGCGATTCTTGGCACGACAGGCGGTGGACCGTATCCGAGACTGCCGACGGGCACCTGGTGTAACGTATGTACAACAGAGTCGTAATGTACTGTTACGTTTATTACTAAACTAAGATAAGCCAGGGTACTAGAAACGTGTAGGCTATAGCCTAAGATCTAACATTGTTAAGCTATCCTCTCAGCGTCTACCGACCGAATGCCGCCTGCTACATTGCACATGTCCAGACTCGCATTCGTACGTACTGCGGTAGGTGTGGTCCAATTATAATGTCCTCTGAGGAGTTCTTTTGAAGTGGCGCTATATAAATGTTCGATTACAATTACAATTACAATGTCCAATAGCGATGCAGCTACACCTGTCACACCCCCTTTCCTTATTATTAAAGTTAATCAAATAATAGCAGTCCGCCACACCTGGGGCGTGTCGGGAGGCGAGCCCTCCCCCGGAACCAGCTGGGACATATCGACGACGACGAGCAGAGCGGAACACCATGCCTTTCCAGCATCGTTCTCGGCGATCACTGAGAATCGTCCGGCATCTTCGTCGAAAACCTCTGGGATGTGAAGCGAGTAAACGTCGCCCAACGCTGATATCTTGTAATCGGGTGAGATGATCGGCTCGTTGTTGAACAACCATTGAATCTAATAAGCAACAAATCATGTTCACAGTTGTTGAACAACCATTGAATCTAATAAGCAACAAATCATGTTCACAGTGGTGAAAGTAATTTTATAATAAATTAATAATAATAATAATAATAATAATAATATTAATAATAATAATAGTAATAATAATAATAATAATATCTTTTCTTTATTGAAACGCCTGCAAGACGCACTGCGCTTTACATTTACAAGTTATGCAGTAATCTTAATTAAACTTAACTACTAACTGAACAGACAGCTTTGCAATTACAATGGCGCTAATAGCAGCCTACAAATCAAATCCGCCCAATGGGGGCTCGAACTCACTACCTCTCGCACTCTACGCCAGCGTGTTATCCATTGCGCTACCGCCCCCGCCCCAATGCTGTCAATCAGGGCTTTTTCAAGAAATTTTTAGAACTGCACAGTGCACAACCCATTCTTTCTTTTCCCATCTTTCACGGTAAATTACTCCAAAACGGAAGAAAATGACCTTTTAAAACCAGTTTTAACGGCACAGAAGTGTTTCTATACAACTGCAAAAATCCATTTAGAACTGCATATATTGTGTAAAACTGCACGCTAAAAAGGCCCTGCTCTCAATTATAAATAAAATAATAATTTTTGTTTATTCTTCAAACTGACACAACGTAGCATGATTATAATTCACAGAATGAACGGATAAAATATAATCAGAAGTTATTAAAGGAGTTGAATTTTACTTTTTGAATTTTGTTTGATAATAAATTAAACTGGAACCGGTATAATAATAACCTTGGGCTTTTTAGAATTACAGCGACTCACAGAATGGGTAATAATTATTATACTGCATCGGATAGAGCCCGTGTCTCATGATTCCTTATTGAACAGATTTTTAACAAGGCACAGTCAATTTACAAAAAGACAATGGAAACAAAACAATTGATTAAACTGCAACCGGTACAACAATTACCTTGGGCTTTGGTTTACCGACGATGACGACTTCCATGGTACACGGCCGACCGGGTCGAACGTGTAGGTCGTGGAATGACTTGACAACCTCCGGTGGTTTGTGGCCCTCGATGACACTTGTCTGAACAGAGTGCGATGACTCGATCAGCCGCATCTTCATCGCATGCACGTCTCCTTTCTTCACGATGAGCGTCGCGTAGCACTTAGCGATGCCAGCGTTGTTGGTCGCTTTCACCATGTAGTTACCGGCGTCTTCTTTGTGCGCAGTTGGTATGGTCAGCATCTGCAGCTCTTTTTCTGAGGTAATCTGGTGTTTGATCAAAAAAAAGTAATGAGCAATGTTACTTTACAGTAACATTACAAGCTTGATGGCAACATTACAAGCTTGATGGCACCAATACGAGCTTGATGGCAACACTACAAGCTTGATGGCAACATTACGAGCTTTACAGCAACATTACAAGCTTTACAACGCCTCTGAGTAGAGAGAGCTTGAAGGGGCCCTATAACAAGTGCACAAACCAAACAAACAAACAAACAAACAACAACATTACTAGCTTTACAGCAACATCTCAGGCTTGATGGTAGCATTACAAGCTTTGCAGCAACATTACAAGATTGATGACTTCATTTCAAGCTGTATAGCTTTACAGCTGGGTCAATGCCCAGCCCACAAGAAAGCATTTGAGAGCAATGAACACTACCTGGTATATTTTCACTGAGAGTGCCCTAAACAGTAGAGCTCATTTTTAGAGTGCTAACAGGAAAGGTAGCTTCAAATCATTCAAGGACCTGGACACAGGAGCAAGTGACAATTACATTGGAATAGTAAAAAATGTGTTATTGAACATTCCTAACAGCAAACTTTTAATAACCATACGAGCGTCATGTATCTATTCATGCACTTATTCACGTACTTATTCATGCACTTATTCATGTACTCATTCATGTACTTATCCATGTACTTATTCGTGTACTTATTCATGTACTCATTCATGTACTTATTCATGTACTCATTTGTGTACTTATCCATGTACTTATTCAAGTACTCATTCGTGTACTTATCCATGTACTTATTCGTGTACTTATTCATGTAGCCTACTTATTCATGTACTTATTCATTTACTCATTCATGTACTCGTTCATGCACTCATTCATGTACTTATTCATGTACTTATTCATGTACTTATTAAATTGCTGCTACTTTAGTTCATGAAAAATTTCTTGGCCATTTACCTCAAACTCAGGCGATGTGCTCAGCTGGTTTCGTCCGCAGTACCACTTGATGACTGGTTCGGGAAAGCCGATGACACGGCATTCGAAGCGAACCAACTCACCCTCGACTCCCTCGATGTCCTTGAGCAACTGGGTGAACTTTGGTGGAACCTCACCAGTCAACGAAGCGCCTGTGTCACTGAACTCACTGAGAGCTAGATTTCAAAAGAAAAAATACACAGATAAGTACAGGGTGGCTCCAAAAAAATGTACCACCGGATAAAATGCAATATCTTTGCAACCAATTGACCTTTTTCTGTGAAAATTTCCCAATTTGCAGGGGAATGAATTTCCAACAATCCCTAAAAGTTTCACCTGTAGTTATCGCATTTTATCTGGTGGTACTTTTTTGAGCCACTCTGTAACGTATATTCTTTATTGAATCAATTGCATATGGGCACTCTGGTGTATATTATAATCTCAATATCAATCGACTTCACCACTGTTTGCATTCTGGCAGTGCCAGTCCCAAGCCTGGATAAAGGAGGAGGGCGTCACTAATGATCTTTGTTACCACACATTGTCGTTTAATGGAAACAACCAACCGCCAATATGAGTACAGCATTCTAGCCATAAAATGTACATGTATTGCACTGTAGAAACAGAGCCGAGCGGTAATAACTTCAATGGAGAAATTGCTGCTGATGTCAATCATGATTCCTCGGGCACAGAGTACAGATTCAAACCTCCCTCACATGGTCGCATTGTAAGGACTTCGAGCAGGTAAGTAAGTATATTCTTCACAACCAATTGTTCAGCACTATCGACGTCCTGTCGTATGGTTAAGCTTATAAATTATGTGCACTAATAGACTTATGACAGAGGTAGTCTTGATTTCTACTGTAATGCTAAACACATCCATTATGAGGATCGTAGACGAATAACGGACGGGTCAGACGTTTAGGTGTGCAATGAAGACTAAACTATGGGGTTCTAATAAAGACTAGGGGTGCTGAACCCTCAATCCCAATGCAATTCTCACCCTGATCATATCTTAAAATTTCACAATTAGAACTCGAAATTCTTTTTGCAGCAATAAAACAATAATTTGACTTGTAGCGAATTCAATCAACTTACGTTCAACCACAAGTCGGCATTCCGTTCTTGCCATTCCATGCACGTTTCTGGCGGTGCACAGATATTCTCCAGAGTCCTCAAGATAGACTTCGTTTATTGCAAGGACACAACGACCGTTGTTGTAAGAGAAGTCAAAGTCTTTCGACTTCTTCAGTGGTTTGTCGTTGTGATACCAGAGAACCTGGATTTCATCGGCAAAAGCAATGTTTATGTGCTATTGGGAACTCATATTCATCACATTCTAAAATGACAGCATTAAGCTCGTTACAGAACTTAGACCAATTTCTCTGATAACATTGCGAACAAATGGCAAATTAATCCTAATCAGAAGTTTTTAAATTAACTCTTTTATTGCTTAATAATTATGCCAAAAAGATATTTAATCAGAATCTAATGTCGTCATAGAAATTATTGAAACTCTCATCAGAATTATTGATTTTTATGTCATATAAAAATAAAATACAACAATCAAATAAAATACCATTAACAGTTTTTTAGTAAACATAAAATCTTTTCAGTTTCACCAATTTTGTATTGTAGCCTACCGTGTCTAAAGAATTTCTGAAATGCCTCTCGCAGTACAGTTCTATCAGAGGCGCTCCCAGTCTCAAAGACACCAATCATGCCCAATGGAAAAGACTACTGGTAGATTTAAGACAGCGGAAAGACACAGCAAGGCCTTCAGTCACAATTATAGGGAGGAGCGAACTGAGGGATGTATATTTCATTACCTCTGGTTCTGGAATTCCAGTTACAACACACTCCAGTTTGGCGCGATTTCCTTCAAGCACATCGCAACGTATCAGACGTTGAATGAATTCCGGTCTTTTTCCGGCTCCATCAACAACATCCGTTGGCAGCACACCAATGAGTGATAGCAGACACGTTGTACGTGCCTCTCCACCGAGATTCTTCGCAGTGGCCGTGTAGTTACCACAATCCTCTGGGAAGACCTCGTGGATCTCAAGCGCTGTGAAATTCTCTTCTACGATGATCTAGAAAAGAACGTGAAAGACAATTTCAGTGCTGGTTAACAGTGGTTATCAGTAACTCGTGATATTTATAGAAATAAAGAATATAACGATAACACCTGACGCCACCTCCGACTAACTCTATATCCAGATACTTTGTGAGCCTATTCCATACCAGGGTTAATGAAGAGGGTTATGTGGAGGAAAAAATTAATGGGATGTGTAATTCATAAAGAGCCAACAAAATGATAATCCTGTTTAATTTGACTCTTGTAATAACATACTACGAATTGTAATTGAGTAATTGTGTCAACTTGATATTAAACGAAGATCATCATCATCATCGTCGTCGTCGTCGTCATCTTCGTTATCGTCATCGTCATCGCCATCGCCATCACCATCACCACCACCACCATCACCATCACCACCATCACCATCACCATCACCACCACCACCACCACCATCACCATCACCACCACCATCATCCTCATCATCACTACCACTAACCTTGAACAGTGCGCTTGGCAGAATAGGTGAATCATTGAATAGCCATTGAATCTGAGGCGCTGGATCTCCTGTGTATCTGCATTCAAGGCGAATGCTCTTTGCTTCATCTACTTTAGCGTCCTTTAGAGGCAGCGTGAATTCTGGTTTCTTCACAGCTATTATAAGAGGCAAACATAATAGCAACTTTTAAAATCAACGTATTTTATAAAACTTCGTCAATAAATCGTAATCTTGAAATTTCCACAGCGCCCTTAAACTGCGCATATTTCCCTAGGACCTAGGTCACGCTCTGACCTGAAATTCTATAAGCACTTAAAACTGTTCTTCTTAAAGTCGGGAGTACCTCTGAGTAGTTTCTTATATATAACTACTTGATTGAGAGGATGAATCTTCTCTATTGCTCTGTAAAGAGCGTGCACAAAAAACTACCGGAAAACAATCCCTCTCCTCAAATTAAAGACAATTAAAGACAAAGACATTCATTTCGGATAATTATTCCACACGAACAATGAAAAGAACTCACAAATGACGTTAAGAGATGCGCTGGTGATGGCGTCTCCACCGGCGTTTGACGCTTTGCATTTATACAATCCAGTGTGCTCCTTGTTCAGCTTCCTAATCTTCAGGTAACAACATCCACCATCGATTGTGATCACGTGCTCAGCAGAGTTTGCGATTGGTACGTCATCCCTCGACCACGTGATCGTTGGGAAGGGTATCCCTGAGACGTAGCACTCCAGCAGGACAGATGTTCCCTCGGGAACTTCCAGGGGTTTCAGCTGCTTCGAGAACTCAGGTCCAACAAGCTTCTGCTGAAGTTCTAAAAGTTAAACAAATTAGAAGAACGATGTTTCATATGATTTTTGAAGACCACTGCTAAGTATGCTTGATAACAGTTATTTGAGAAGTTACTTAATGAAATTGTTTTTGTTTCTTTTTGTTGTGTGATGCTTTTGAATCGTCAAAAAACAGTGGGTAGACTCACTAAAAGTAATATAGTTCTATGTGCAATTCGTTGGTGAAATTTGACTGCTGTACGTAAATATGAATTACTTTTCAGTCAGTGAAACGTGATTTAAAAATTCTAACTTTTGGCCAAAATATTGGCAACAAACCTTATGAATTTTTTGCCCACTCCGTATATCCATTACATGTATCTTTATATGTATGCATATGTACAATACATGAAAATGTGTACATAGCAAATCAAGAAAAGAGAGAAGAAGTCGGACCTTTAACGCGAAGTGTAGCCGATGTCTCTGTAGATCCGGCCTCCGTCTTCGCCTGGCAGACAAAGGAACCGGAATCACGCAGCATTGTCTCCTCTATTGTCAGACTACAGATTCCATCTTTGTACGACGGAACAAATCCTTTAACAGGCTCATTGTCTTTCAGCCATTGAATGACTGGAGCCAGTGTGTCGCACTCCAGACGACATTCAAACGTAAACCTACAAAAGAAGTTCAGACTTAAGAATTTATTTAAGCAAGGACAGCATATGCAAAATCAGCTCCGTTTGAATAGCATCTGTAGGCATTCGATTGTGACATGCATATGGCAGTCAATAACTAATTTTTCGTCCTATAGCATTACTTCTCAACCTGTAAACATTAATTCCTTAGGTTTAGTCTATCAAGACCCATAGGTCTATTTGTGATCTAACGTCTGTCAATACTTAGTTGTCAGTTTGTGAAAAGTTAGTCATCACTTTGCATAAGCAACCGTACGACAAACATCAATGGTGCAAAGCAATTGTAAGCGGCTTGCTCAAGGAGTCAAGGTCCTTACACAGTGACCACCTGAGTGGGGGAGACTTGAACCCGTACGCGGGACTCTAACCAATTGGACAACATACCCTCCTTGTGTACTAAGGAATGCATCTGCAATTCTGCATAAGATATTCAGAAACACAGGCAAAGTTCCTACTATATGGCTAACATGTATGTTGCAAATTACAAAGCACAAACCTCTGTCCCTCTGTTATCTCTGCGTTCTGAAGAGGCTGGACGAACCGTGGCTGGCGAGGAGCCTTCTTCTCCACAACTGCCCCAACATTGGCAAGAATTTGCTGCATAAATACAAAGCATTGAGAAAAATTAGAGGAAAAGATTGACTTTCACAATGGAGAGGAAATTAAAGCAGAAATGGCCAAATGCTAAAATGTTAACACAAGGAAGTTTTTAAAAAATCATTGCCAGATCCAAATTACATAGCCAGTTAATGCAAGGAAACAACACATCTAACAAATTAATTATTCACACTCAAATGTATATATTATACATAATATATCCAACAGTGTATTTCACACACAGACCCTGGTTGCTTTCAAGAGCCAGAGTCCTTCAGCTGAATAAAACAATGTTTACATAATTATATTCAACAGTGAGCTGCCAACTTTCTATGAGGTTTATCAGTAAAACACATGCATGTATTGTACGAGCACTTGTTATAGCGCTCATTCAAAATCTACTCAGAGGCGCTCCCGACTACAGCGAAGACACTGAATCGGAGTTTCATGCCAAAGCACATGAGCAATTGCGAATGAAAGACTTGCTCAGGGTCTCTATGCGGAGGCTTGAGGTGGATTCGAATGCTCAACCTTTCAGCACCAATGCGCAGAACATACCCCTACACCACGGTCCACCGCACCCTGCCTTTGGTGTTTGAAGTTATTTTCAATTAATGACTATTATCTTAGTTAGTAATGTGCTATTTTACATATGATGAGACGGTGATGTTTATTCAGTAACCTCCGTGTTGATGAGGTTATTCCTCAGAATCATAAGATCCTCAATGGCTTTAATGAACGCGTTGAATATTTCCTGATTCTTGTCCAAAACGTGCTGCATTTTCTCTGGACCAAGAACCGATCCTAAGATCATCAAAAGAAACCAGTTAAAAACAATTAAGTACAATTTACTAACAGAGTAATATTAACAGCATGTAATTATTATTATTATACAAGACACCTCCTTCTGACTAACTGTAAAAAAGAACCAAGCAATACAAGTATCGCACTACTGTCAGGGGTTATTTTAACGTGCAGCTGGACACAAAGTGTGTAGTTGGAAAAGAAATTTGTGCAGTTGAAAATAAGATTTTGTGCAGTAACTCATAGTGTTATAGTGAACGAAGGACTAAAAAGTCATCAGTTTTATGGGGGCCGGGAAAATTTCAAAATGGTAATATTTTCACGGGACTTCGACGATCAAACATTTGGTCCGGACGACTAAAAAGGTCGTTTTGTTCAGTTCTAAAAATTCTTATAATAACCTCTGAGTCTACTGTCATTCAATAATGGCATAATTTAATCATAAAAGCAGAAGCACTGCTATAAAAAAAGACAAACGTACCATAGAGATCAGTGGCAATTTGTTCCATGTTATTTAACCGGCCATCCTGTAGCATCGCTCCATCTGTCTTATACTTCTGGATCTGTCCAATCAGTTTGTCCACGTCTCCCGATGACTTGCATTGTGGAGCCTGGCGACTGATGCCATGCAGAAACTGACCTGCATCACTGATCCAACCTTCGCACTACAAGAAAATACATTTTTAAATTACCCTAAAAGTGACTACAAAATAACTCTTATAGTTTTAGGTTATAGTAGTTTAATTGAATTGTACTTGTGATGTCAAAAATTACTATTTATTATTATGTAACAAATTGGGCATCAAACAAGAGCATTTTGAAGTTTGTAACTTCAGCACAATAGAGAGAAATCAAGATCCCGAAAACTCCGGGAGAAAACACACTTTCTAAAAATAGTACAAAAGGTAATTATACATATAATAATGATAATAAATATATATATATGTATTTTCTGTCACTAGCCGATGAACAGATGATGATACTTGGGGGAATCCTACGTAACCAGACATTTGTCCCATTTCGACTCCCTGGTGGCTACCTATCTGAATGATACACGAGCCACGTAATTAAATACATTGTGTCGTATTCTTTGTATCGAATGGCTTGGTATATTTTTCTATATGAGCTACAATAACAGAGATTGATATTGAGACTTAAATACGATAAAATATAATAGGTATGGTAGGAAAAGTTAGATACAGCAATGCACTTGTACCCCCCCCCCCTTGATGACATTCAGCAATCAACAGCATATTCAAGGCAGCGCTATCACAATGGAAAGAAAACAAAAGAAACTCAGACAAAAACCTCTCACCTCAACCATTGTATCGAAAAACTTAGTTGAAGCTTCGAGAGCGATTCGATAGTTCTTGATAGTGCTGTAGACAGAGTTCCATCTCTTCTCCGTCTCATCGACCTCGTGTCGTATGCGCCGTGAATCGTAATGACGATCCTTAATCATGTTGTCTGCGGTGCCAACAAAATCTTTGAACCGTTCGCCGATCAAGTCGGCCAATTTTTCGAGTTGCACGAACGCCTGTATGATCATCTTCACTGATGACAATGAATTTCCGTAGCTGCCTTGTCTTTTGTCCAATTGTCTCTGCAGTTCGTCCAGTTCATCTTGGAGCTTTACAACATGATGCATAATCAATTTTAATTTTTTTTAAGTTAAAAATTTTAAATTAATTTTTTAATGAAATTTAAACAAATTGAATCCTTAATATTTAATTTGTTCAGTTGCTTATTGATATTCATTTTATTGTGTTGCATTTTTGTTTTAATCACTCATCAAGAAACAGCCACATCGCTTCTGATTAACATTGCATTAAGTTCAATTATTAAATTTAGATGTTTAGTCCAATTTTGTAATGAAGTTGAACTTTCATTGATTGCTTTGATCAAAATTAGGCCTAATCTAAATGGTAACTAATAAATTTAACCTTTATTTATTTATTCATTCATTTATTTAATCTCACATTAATTTGTGATAGTTAGTAAATTCCGGTTGCTTCCAATGTAACCTAAAAACAGTTATTTTCTGTTAATTGTTCTTTTATTACAGGTGCAAAGGTAAAACATTGCAAGCATTTCATAATGATTTTTGCATGAACGTTAAAAATAACTTGAACACTACAAACCTGCTTCAGGTCGAAGTAGAATTGGCTGACTTGAAGACATTGTTCCAGTCTCTTCTTGTGATCATCCCACGCTTGTTCCCATAACTTTCGCTTTTCCTCGGAGAGCTGCAAGACCCTCTGGACTTCATCCTTGGCCACTTCCTCTGAATCCTATCAAAAGTTTTAACACTTTACGAGTCCGATCATGAAAAATATTCTAAAGCATCTAACATTGATTTGAACATTTCTCTTTATTCAATGGATGCATACCAATAATGCTCTTCTTTTCTAATCTAATCTCATCATCATCAACAACCATGGGCTCAATGCCCGTAGGTGTCCGACCTACGGGCATTTAGCCATGGTTGTTGATGATGATAATCTAATCTTTTCTAATCTAATCTAATCTAATCTAGTATGGCACATTACTACAGTAGCGTGTCATATTTACAGGCATCAAGGTACAAAACACTGGTTGCTGCTAAGCAAAAACCATTTTCCAAAATCCAGGCTAGGAAAAAACGAACCAATCTGACACACATAAAGACATACATACACAATTTTATTCTTGCCCTATATATCTGGTCTTATCATGACAATATTCAAATATTCTGACAGAGATCACCACCTGCCAGAGTCAGTTTGTTTGTATGTGCACTTGTTATAGCACCCCTTCAAACTCTCTCTACTCAGAAGCGCTCCCGAATGCAGAGCGGACACTGCATCGGAGTTTCACGCTGAAGCGCTGAGCAATTGTGAGTGAAGGACTTGCCCAAGGTCCTTACGCGGCGAGGTGGATTCGAACCTAGAACCTTCCGGCTCCAAGGCAACGACGCCACCACTACACCACCGCGCCCCACAACATGACAATATTCAAACACTCTGATCGAGATCGTCACCTGCCAGAGTCAGTTGACTTATATGCTGCCTCAAGCCTATCACCCACCAGAAAAACTCGTCACGGTTGACTTACCTGTTGCCTAACTCTAATGACAATCTGGTCAGCCTCTTCGCTGCTGAACTCAATCAGTTGCTTCAGCTTTGTTTTATCTGCATTGTGCTGACGCAGAGTGTCTTCAGCTGCCGACACTTCCTTTGGCAATTCCTCGCTGGCGTATTCCTTCTCAGTCGTAGCGATCAGCTTGTCCAACTTAGAGTAGACAAGAAGACAATGCAATTAAGGCAATGCAATTAAGACAATGCAATTAAGACAATGCAATTAAGACAATGCAATTCAGACAATGCAATTCAGACAATGCATTTAAGACAATGCAATTCAGACAATGCAATTAAGACAATGCAATTCAAGCAATGCAATTACGAAACACGCTCTGCAAATATAAGATCACTTTGAATTTGTTACCTCAGTGAGATTTTCAAAGAACTTTGTTGCCATGTTCAGCAGATATCGGTATTCGCCGATTCGTGCTTGGAATCGAGTGTGAACTTTCAGAAGTTCATTTACGATTTGATCTCGTTGGCCTCTTGTGTCGCCTCTCAGTGACAGGAGTTCAGCTGTTTTCAGATGTTTCTCCGTCTCTTCCTGGGCTTTCTAGAAAGTTTTAAATTGAAGCTTAGCCTCTTATTACACTAAACACACAACTCACCCATTAATCTATCAGTCAAAAATATTAACACAGCAAGGTTTAACTTCAAATATTCACATCAATTGTGCATTCGTAAGCGGTGAATATCTCTTGAGCAAGACTGTTTAATTAATACAAGTTACAAAAGACAGCAGCTTACACAGGAGAGCCTCGGACCAGTATTTTAATACTATGAAGGTCAAATTTAAAAAATAACATAATATCATAACATTTTTAATATAACTTTAACTACTATGATAAAGACAATGGTGATATGGAAATGGTGATATTAACAAATAGCAAATGCATAAAATACTATTACTATGTTACTACTGAGAGACTTGAACAATAGTAATTATCAAGATCTAGCAAGAGCTCAAAGTAACAAGTGTATTTCAAAATTTGTAAACAGCGTACCACGATGGTTGGCTTGAACTCTTCAAGTCTCCGTTTATGTTGCTGCAACTCGCTCAGAGATGAACCCAATTCACCAGCGATCTTCGGAAAGAAAGTATCCTCAACTTTCATCACCCAATCGATTGTCTACAGTGTAAAGCGGAATTTCATCAAAACAAACATTGAAAAAGCTGGTTCATCAGTAAGCAGTGGTTTGTGTAGTTACTTCACTCTTAAAAGTGTACATCTGACGAATGCATGATCTCGCCATTTACACACGAAGATTATGAATTTGTAATGTGAACAGTCAACTTTAAAATCATGTTTACATTCTGACTCTCATTCATGATTTCTCTGTAACTTTTTACAACCTCTAATTAGATAATAGTGATGTGGACATTTAATACACATAGTCTTTTCAACACCCCAGAGGAGAGCTTATAAAATATCTGAAATGCTGTTAAACTTCACTAGGCCTAGCCTAAAATAGCATCACAGTCTGTTCAACAAGTCTTGCCTTGATCTCATTTGCAGCCAGCCAGTCCGCAAGCGAGTCAGTCATTCATTCATTCAGTCAGTCAGTGAGTCAGTCATTCAGCCAATCAGTCAGTCATTCATTCATTCAGTCAGTCATTCATTCATTCATTCAGTCAGTCAGTCAGTCAGTCAGTCATTCAATCTACCAGCCTGTCAGTGTTTGTAAGTGTCTGTCAACTAACCTTTCTAGCATCCTGAATAAACTGTTTCCACTGAGTGGAGAACGTTCTTCCCTCGACAGCATATGCCTTCCAATGCTCAAAGTAGTCGCCAGTAATTTCCTTTCGGTCGGCGAAGTTTGACAACAGTAGGCTGACACCTCGTACGACAAACTCTGTGTTCAGTTGGTCAGTCGTCTTCAACTGTAAAGTCAGAAATTAAAAGTCAGAAATTAAAATTAAAAATATTCCACTAGAGCAAATTTATTCAGTGTGGTAGTTCTCAGTACATCACCCTACATCAGAGGTTTACAAGCGTGCTGCATGGAAACCTAAGGCTTCGTGAGCCTTGAGGGGAAGGCAAAAATTTGATAAGATGCTAAAATGTAATTACAATGCAGATTCCCAGGCGAAATCGAGGTTTAAAAATTTCATTTAAACATTTTCTAATAAAACAATTTTATCAATTAAAACTATCCAATTTCAGGGCTGTTTTTAAGAAATTTTTAGAACTGCACAACTCCTTCTTTTCCTTCACATCCTCCATGGTAAATTACTTCCAATCGGAGGACAATTACCTGTTTTGCTACTTTTAACTGTACAGAAGTGCTTCTACAACTGTACAAATCCATTGAGAACTGCACATTTGGTGTACAACTGCACGTTTCAAAAGCCCTGCTATCCATACAAATTTCAAGTCATCCATAGCAGAAAAAATGGGAAGCACTGTCCTACATTATCGGGTTTGTCTATGGCGATAAAATCAGAAATTACCAAGGAATAAACCAGTTGTACAAATCTGCCACGGTTTATACAAAAAAGGCAGAAAACCAAAAGGAAAATAAGAGATTTATTTTCACTGCAAGTCGCTGCTTCTTTACCTCATTGATGTCGTTGAGAAATTGCTTTCCAATGCGGTCAATTTCCGTGCAGTCTGCGGTGACCTTCTTGAAAGCATCCTCCCTCTGTCTAATCGCTGCCTCAGGTATCAACGATGGATCGACCTTCTCCTGCTTCAGATGCTCCTCCAACAAACGCAGTTGGATGGATAGCTAGAAGATATCAACCACACTAAAGTTATAATTATACTTATTTGCAACCTGCTATTTTCAAGCAATGGTCAGTTATGAAAGTGTCTGGTATTCTGCTCATCATGCGTTCATAATCAAGAATTTGTATAGCACCTCATCAAGGCATACACGCAGACAAACATTTAGACAGACAAACACTTTCTCACAAAGACATATTCAGGTACTGCACATACAAGCAAACATGCTCTCATGCATGCATACATATTTTGAAGAATTCATTTTCACACATTGATGAAATTACAGCTGAGAATCATCCAGGCAACTAACAAAGAGATTATTATTGTCTCTCAGTAAAAAGTACCACTCAACCACAAAACCACATGCCTGTCTATATGTAATAAAAGTTTGTATCAATGCATGCATGCATGAATGCATCAGATGATGATGAATGCAATTTCTACAATGTCGTAACAACATTACACAATAACAACACTGCATAATAACAACCTTACACAATATCAACAGTTCAACGCTACATAATACCAACATTACACAATAACAACACTTTATAATACCAACATTACACAATAACAACACTACATAATACCAACATTACACAATAACAACACTACATAATACCAACATTACACAATAACAACACTACATAATACCAACATTACACAATAACAACACTACATAATACCAACATTACACAATAACAACACTACATAATACCAACATTACACAATAACAACACTACATAATACCAACATTACACAATAACAACACTACATAATACCAACATTACACAATAACAACACTACATAATACCAACATTACACAATAACAACAATACATAATACCAACATTACACAATAACAACACTACATAATACCAACATTACACAATAACAACACTACATAATACCAACATTACACAATAACAACACTACATAATAACATACCGGTAATTACATAAAAACATAATTACATAATAACAATTTAGGCCTACAACGGCGCTCTGACAAAATCAACACCTAACAAAGACAGACGACTGATAACCTTACTTTACTTTACACTCGTGAATGTGAACAATGGAACACTAAGTCTTGCCTGTTGTTCTCTTTTGTTGAGAACAACGTAAGCGAGAGCAATCTTGCTCCGTTTTTCTGCCAACGTGACCAGCTTCTCCAGTTGTTCAGCTAACTTCTTGGCATTCTCGAACAGATCAGCCGCATCTTTGTTGTCAGCCGATGCCTTAGACAACTCCTCGGCTGAAGAGACTACGGATTTTGCCTCTGTTAGCTTTGTCTGTAGCAAATCAAAACAATGCAAATGACTTCATGAGGGCGCTATATAAATTACTTAGATAGACAGACTAATCTTACAAAATATGTAAACCATTCAATGTTAGGCATTCTTTGTAGCAGTTGCAATTAAATGTGGAATTGTTAAATCAGTGTTCTGAAACAATGCTGATCTTCAAAAAGTGAGATCTTTAGGTTTAACATAAAAAACCGATAAACTATGCTAAAGTGATTCAGCCCCCAAAACAAAGGACATCAATTCTTAATCAAAGTCAATTAAACCAAAAATCAACTATTTAAAGAAATTTAAAACAAGTGAACTAAAGGAAGTCAGAAACATACTTTGTAATCTTCTGCCAATCCTCTGTGAGTGATAAGAAAGTCGTTGGCATCAGAAATGCTTATTCCCAAATCCGAATATCTGTCGATTGACGCTTGTCCCACGTATTTTACCCACGCATTCAGCTGCAATTAAGTGCACATATATCACAATATCCATAGACTAGTAATAGTAACAAAATAATCGAAATAATAAAATTAAAATAATACAAATATAGCAAGAAATGGAAAATAATAATAATAAAAACTGAAAGGTGGCCAATGGCCATACACATGAATCATTAGCTACCGAAAAATATGGTTTTCTATGCTACAGATAAGCTTACATATGCATTACAGTATTAATGGAAATTCCTGTTCTGCACCTTCCCTGTCGATTTGGCTTCATACATTGCTGACTCAATAGCTGAACAATGCTGCTAAATAAGCACATCTCGTGTAATTAATTGCACTTGGCACATGAGCACTTTACTTAATGCTTAGCAAATAATTATATTTCATAAAAATTACTTTACTTTATGCTTAACCAATAATTATAATTCATAAAAATCACATTAAAGGCCACTCAACGAAGTCACAGTGGTCAGATGCAATACAATACAAAAAGAACTAACCAGTTCCAAAGTGATCTGTCAACATGAATATCTCACAATTTTAGGGGAACTGAACACAATTTAATTTATATAGAAATGTAGCAAACTGTCATTGAACTGGCCTACTTTATTAAATTTGTCGAGTAGTGAGGTAAAGGCTTCACTAGGCTGCGCCTCTGGTGCTGGCCGAGCTGTACACTGACCCTGCAGCTTGGTACATCGTTCCTGCAATTCTGTGACCTACAGAGCAGAAGAGATACACACAGACCTGGAAGAAGCAACTAACATGCAACTTATAGAAATCCTAGCTAGCATTGCTCAGGAATTTAGGATTTTTGTCTCCCCACACTGACCCCCCAGGGTCGGTGCGGGGGCTGGGTGGAGCAGGGTGGTCCGTTATCAGCACATTTACAGTTAATGTAGGCTAAGTATAACTGCTTTAAACAAATAAAAGAATGTGCAAAACCAATATTCAAGGTTCACCAATCAAATAAAAAATTTGACAATCGCTCAAAAGATCAAAAGAAGAAAAAATCAAAATTCTCTTGGGCATGAAAGAACTCCTTAATTAAAGTGTTAACCCTTTAATGCCGAGATGGTAGTAAATGGTATGGGAGATCCTATACCCTCCGGCATTAAAGGGTTTTAAACTGGAAGCTAAATTTTAGTAAATTCTAAACAACAAAAACATATATGAACGCATTTTAGCGTTAAAAAACATAAGCAAAAACACACACGAGAATCATAAAAATAGAAGCACAGGTTAATAAAACAGCTTCAATTTTTTTTATCAGAAGTGGAGGATGCTACGAGCTCTGACCTTTGCATTGATACCACTTCCAGCTGCATCGTCTTTTCCAACTCGTCCGAGAAGCGTCCGACCAACATGAAGGGCGGCTATGCTCGCCTCCAAGATTGACTGCAGTAGCTTCGTGTGTCTTTCCACCAGAGCAGGACTGTCGGCTGCCAGGTCGGATCCAGTTAAGAGAACCTCTATCTCCTCCAGTCTCAACAATGCCTAGGAAAGTTAGACAAACAACTAAATACCACAAAGACATATATATATATATTATATATATATATATATATATATATATATATCCAAAGGCATTTCTCGCAACTCTTTTTGAAAGTCTTTTTATTGGATAGGTGCTTAAACGAAAGACAAATATTTAACTCTGAATTCAAGACCCCTTATTGCTACATCTACTTGCAGGTCCATCGGTGATTCGGTCTGGAATAGTCTCCCGTTGGAGATACGCCTGCTACCTAGGACTGACTCATCACTGTTTTACAGGCTCTCTAAGCCTTTTTGCATCACCATGGTTGGACTGGGAGAACCTTTGACTGGGCTTCCTGAATGAGCACTATATAAATTCTTGAAATGAATTCTTGAAGGAGCACTAGAGCTATAAATTCTTATAATGAATAAATGAATGAATCCATGGCCTTTGGGTTTACCTATTGACAGCCTACATACGAATTCTGTAAACTGTGTGCTTGTATTACTTTTTGTGGTGGTCAATCAAAATTGATTGATTGATTGATCGATTGGTTGATTGATTGCTTAATGGATTAATTGATTGGTTGATTGATTGGTCAATTGATTGATTAATTGAATGATTGATTGATTGATTGATTGACAACGTGTACGACTTACTTCTTGTGCGAGTGCAAAAAAGTAGGCAGAAAGGGAAACGTTTTTCCGACGAACGTTCAAGCGGGAAACGAAGTTGTCGCAGCGCTGATCCAAAGCGACAAAGCGCTGACGAACAGCATCCTTATCAGCCGCAACAGGATGCGTCAGATAATCAATTGCACCAATTAGACGCTTGACTGTCTGAGGTGCAGCCTTCAAAGTAGAAAAAAGTGTAAACAATTTTCGTGCAGTAGATGTACGTATATATGTATTGTATGTATATGAACATTTATATAGCGCCTTAGAATAACCTCACGAAGGCGCTTAACGTAGCTACCGGACAGTTCTAAACAAGTGCGTCTTAATTGTCTATGTAAGTAATCCAAGTAAGAATAAAAAAAATTATATGGAAAAAATTGAGTTACCGGTATACAGTTTCGTGCAATATTAAAGAATTAAGACTTTTAAAAATTAGTCGTTTTTTTAATTGACAAAATAATAACATAAAAAACTATGAGCATGCAATCGCCTTTATAGGTATGTTGTGCTTAGCTAAAGATGCTTATATACACAGACACCTATGAATCATGAATGCGCCTTGCCAGGCAAGTGACATAACATTAAAAAATTATATTATTGTACTAATTTCTTTTTACTTCCTAACTAAAAACAACAAGGCACCAGAAGATGCGTAACCAATCTAATAATTACCATTGCACCATTTTGCTTTAAACTGCAGAAACCAAGGCATAATTATCCTTAAAGTAACACAATGTAGGCATACTGGTTTTAGTCAGAGCATCCTATTACCAAGAACTGCTGATCAATGGTCAGGCAATCGTTGAATAAAGAGTTGGCCGAATCAAGCGAGTCTCCAAGTTCCTTTTTCGCAAGATACACCTCACCAACTTCATCCAGCCACTTTGTTACCTACGCAACAAACGCACAGAGTAACTTAAAAGTTCTTAGCTAGCACCATTAGAAAAAGAATGGACTGCATTTTACGAAGCGCTACCAGATAAAATATCACTGCCTATTTTGGCATATCAAATAACTATTTTTTGATTTTACAACACAAATTCTTGAGTCCTCTTAAATAAAAATAAAAATAGAACAGATTCTGTAAATCCTAAGTAACTTAATAGTGATGATAGTAGTGATTGCTGATCGATGTTGGGGATTCTGATGGCAACTTGTACTAGTTAATGCATTCTACAATTGAGCATGTACAATCAAAGACAGGAATAATTATCAGAATATCGAGTTCTTCACAGTTGATCGTCAGCCTCCGGGAAAACTCTATCCTGAATAAATTATTGATAAATATTGCCACAAACTGTCACACCGCAACAAAACCTTCTTAATTAGGCAGCGCCGTGCTTTCTCGGTCATCCGGGGACTACTGTCTGGAACGACCTCTGGTTGCGCTTCGCTCTCTACATTGTACTTGTGGTCCATCCGGCTGGGCTCTACAAGTCTCTCAAGTCTTTTTTCTTTGTTTGTGGTTGGGCTGGGATCGACTGTGAGTAGTTTCTTGAAGGGGCACTATATAAATGCTCTAAATGAATGAATGAATGAATGAAAAACAAAAGCAAGTAAAAAGAAAATAATAAATAGAACATCAAAAAGATAAAGAAAAACATTTAAAAAATAGTAGGTAAAATGTATCATCAACGGCTGGCACTGACTTTGCCAGCGTCTTGGTCAAGAAGCAGAAGCTGGATGCACTGTTCGAGCTGGAGCTTGCGCAGCAGCCAGAGTTCCTCAAGACGCCGCTTTCTGTCCTGCAGGTTCAGCAGAAGCTGTTCAATGTAGAAGCATCCAGATGTTGTGGCATGACGGTTCTGTACATCAGCGCTGAGTGCCATCCGACGAATGCGGTCGAGAAGAAGCTGACCCTCCTGAAGTGTTGTCATGGAAGCCTCAAGAACACCTGTGAGGGACAAGTTATTGTTATTGTCATCATTATTTTATTATTATTATATTATTATTATTATAAATATTATAAATATTATTATTATTATTATTATTATTATTAATTTTTATTTATTTTTTATTTATGTTTTTTCCAACTTGTATATTATTATTATTTTTGTTGCCCTAAGGTTCTTAATTCCCCCCGAGGCTTAGGGACCATTATTATTTCAAGAATGAACGTCTGGTGGATTTATTATCATTATTTTTATTTTTATTAACATTATTATTATTATTACTACTACTACTACTATTATTATTTAGGAAGTTTTATCTCTTCAAGGTAGGCTACCAAACCACTGCTAAATAGGACAGTTATTGCTAAGCATCTCAGAACAATAATATGAAAAACCTTCTGTCTTCCATACTCTTGACTGGGTGATAAAATATTTACTCATTTTATTTATTTATCAGCAGCATTTATGTAACCGTATTATAACGCCACTTCAAGATATTCACTTCCAAAATAAGACAGTCCAAAGGCTAGAATCTGATATGGTGGAGTGACCCTGGGCACTAGACAAAGTCCCACAGGAAGCCTATTCCAGCTTGTAGAATCAGTGACTGAGAAAGCTCGGCACAGTCTTATTGGCACTGCTGAACTATCCATTCTGCAAAGAAGCTAAATCTACATTTGGCTATAAAAATAAATGTCTTAAATGCATTGGAATGCCTTTTTTCCTCATTGATGAAACTCGATGAAAATAAATAAGACAATAATTGAAAGGTCATTAAATTAATAGCTGATGCCAGGCTGATTACCTTTCTTGAGTTCCTGATGTTGTTGAATTAGTTTTCTGGCGGTTTCAACATCCTGTGCTTGTGGCACCTCAGCACATCTCGCTTCCACTTGGGACATCTTCTTACCGAACTGCAACAAAACACGTTGAGAATGGACACTGTAACACTGATCAACAATGAGTCTCATGCTTTTAACAAAACATTACACTACATTACACTACATCACACTACATTACACTACATTACACTACATTACACTACATCACACTGCATTACACTACATCACACTGCATTACACTACATTACACTACATTACATTATATGATTTATGTCACCGGTATTGTTTTCAATATGATGTAATGTATGTATGTATGTATGTATGTATGTGCACTCGTTATAGCGCCCCTTCAAGCTCTCTCTACTCAGAGGCGCTCCCGATGCAGAGCGGACACTGCATCGGAGTTTCACGCCGAAGCGCTGAGCAATTGTGAGTGAAGAATTTGCCCAAGGTCCTTGCGCGGCGAGGTGGATTCGAACCCCGAACCTTCCGGCTTCAAGGCAACAACGCCACCACTAGACCACCGCGCCCCACAATATAACGTAATATAAACTAATATAACGTAAGCAAACATGAATGAATGAATGAATGAATGAATGAACGAACGAACGAACGAATGAATGAATGAATAAATGAATGAACGAACGAATGAATGAATGAATGAACGAACGAACGAATGAATGAATGAATGAATGAATGATTGAATGGATTCATCACAGCGTGTACCTGGAGGGCACTTGAATGGAAAGCGACACTCTGATCAAGAAGCAACTTTCGATTTTCAAACTGTGTTGTGATGTCCTTCCACGCATCCTTAACAAGTTGTTCGATCTTTTGTTTTGTAGCATCATCTGCATCTCTCCCTTCCAGCTTCACCAACAGGGCAGTAATCTCTGCCTGCTTCTCCTGCAAATAATATATCAGAAGTCAACTTCAGAAAAGTGATGCCCTCTCGTCGTTTGCATTGAAATGAACATCATCATCATCATCGTCGTTGTTGTCGTCGTCATCATCATCATCAGCAGCAGCATCATCATCATCATCATCGTCGTCGTCGCCAACATCATCATCATCATCATCATCATCATCATCATCATCATCATCATCATCATCATCATAAAATACCAGCACCATTAGCATCATACAATTAGCACCAACAGCACCTCCAACTCCAAGCACCAGTTTGTACATGTACTTGCCCTATTTGTTCAGTTAAGATTTCACATTGAAATCAGGCAGACACAATATTTCATTATCACATACTGACAGAGGATTAAACCACGAAAAGTTTTCAGTTGTGAGTCACAGACAGACAGCAATCTAGGTAGCAGGGATGCATACATGAGAACACAGAGAGAAAGAGAGAGATATCCATACGAAGGAGAGACCAGCAACAAATGAACGCCCACCAAAATCAAAACATGCACCAGGAATAACAACATACTCTGTATAGTCTACATACACGAATAATCATATGCAGAAGAGAGGAGCAGGTCCTAGGGTAGCACTAGCCATGGGTATGAAGTGTTATTCACTTCATTTTCTTATGACTCATCCTGGTTACCAATCCCTCTCCCTCACCGTCTCATCTTCCCACCGACAATGTACGGTCAGTGTACTCATTAGCTTAACTGAGTTGGCCACAGGGTCCAATTAGAGTAGAAATCTCAAACCAAGAGAGGAATCTGAACCCATGACCTCTCAGTCGACAGTCCAGCATGGGGAGTGGTGGTGTATTGGATAACACACTTGCATGGAGATCAGCGGAGTTGAGTTCGATTCCTGAAACCTCGTAGGATAGACTCATTCATTCATTCATTCATTTCAAGAATTTATATAGCGCCCCTTCAAGAAATCCACTCAGAAGCGCTCCCAGTCCAACCACGGTGAAACAAAAAAGTTTTAAGAAGCTTGTAGAACACGGACGAGTCAACCCTAGACGTGCTCTGTATGCTGCTGTTAGCGCCCTTGTATTGCAGGCTGTCTGTTCTGTTAGTAGTTAAGATTGATGTTAATTACGATATTTAGTCAGAATGAATGAAATAAGGAAAAGATTATTATTTACCACTGCACTATCGTCCACACCACGTACACATAAATAGGAGCTAAATAAATCATTTAACATGAAGTATAGGCCTAGATAAGTAGCTGCAGCAGACAACTACAAGCCGGTTCAACAAACGGATCATGAAGTATGCAAAGAAAACATTCATTTTCATATCTCTAGATGATTAACCATTTAAAGACCAGCTACATATGTTTTCGGTGTATTTTTAGTACACGTTGGTTGTTAAAAGGTTAATATCTGCTCATGTAAGACTTAGTAATAGCTGATCCTAACATTGAATAAGCGGGTTCACCATCTCAGTGACCTTTCGAGTACGCGTGCGCAGTAGTCAAGGTCACCACTACAATAGACGGTGTATAATACCAAAAGTTCGGAAACTTAATGACTCGCGCATTGCGAATTTGCAATCTTTATCTAATACACCGTCTATTGTGTAGTGACCTTGACTACTGCGCACGCGCACACGAAAGGTCACTGAGATGGTGAACCCGCTTATACTATCAGTTCAACTCCAGCACATTTCCAGGCACATTTAGAATGAGACAAAGTAGATCTAACAGCAAGAAACTACAGTTTAGAGACTTCCGGAACAGCAGTCAGGAAATACAGACGTACATTAGGACCAGCAATACAGCCAAAACATGTTGGTAAAACATCGATGCTGGCTAGTAAGCACACACGGCCACCATTAGACAACAACAGCAGCCAAAACATCAGTCAACCACAGAGGCAGGAAGGAATTCACCAGCGAAAGCTATAGCTACTTTTAGAACCAAGCGAACACATCGAGAATCTTATAGCAAAGTGAAACAGAATACCTTTGTGCGCAAGAGCCCAAGATTTTGGCAAATCCGCATTATGTTAAACCACTCTGTTACAAACGATGGTAAATCATCATCATCATCACGTCATCATCATCATCGTCGTCGTCTTCATCATGGATGTTAACTTTATGAATAAGTAGCCTATAGATGGAATACAAGTTTTAAAGAAGTGAAGGGCAATAGAGGTCAAAACATTTTTACAATCGGAATGTGCGTCTGATCCACTTCAAAGTAGGTCTAGATAGTTAGTCCTTGTTATTGTAACCTTATCCAGCCTACCATCTACAATGTACTTATAAAGTTCTGCTAAGTATACCTTGATCTATTTGTATCTTGGAAACAAACCCCATTAACCCAGCATCGGGTTTAAATTGCCATTGTGGGTCCTTCAATATTGTAGAGTCACCTTTCCTCTCAATTCGTAGCAGAATTCTGGTGGAGAAATCAATTGCATATCTTTGTCCCTCGCAGACCTTTCTCTTTTCATAGGCCTGTCACGTTGGGAGCACTTCTGAATAGTTCTGCTGTGCGAAGCGCTTTGCATATGTTCATATCAGATTACATTAGATTAGTCTGTAGACTATAGACAAGACTACTAACTAGCATGGTGGAACATTAGTCGCGGTACATCATAAAACTGCAAAAAGCATCTAATTCGAAATGATACTGTCTTGCGGATTGAGCTTAAGATTGTAATAGTGATTAACTTAGTCAGCAAACACAGTTGAATAGCTGATGCCTCTCTCTCTTTTGCATTAGCTTAACAACTCTGTATGTATCTACAGATTTGATCAATTGATAACATGCATGTCAACACATCTGATCGGAGCCAGGTGGTGTAATCTAGTAAGACAGATATTGACAGAGATACAAGCAATGTACACATCACATGGAGAATAATCATATTGGAAATCATAATAAATATCTTGCCTATGCTCATAAGCACATCTTTTCGTTGTGTCAAAACTACTTTCTTTTCTTTTGGGTCTTTCGCACTATGGACGTCTCTGGTTGGTGTTCCCTGTGCACTGTGAGAGGCACTATATAAATGCATAGAACAATACAATACAAACAACATTCAAACACTGCAAAATTATAATTAGGCTGTCATGTCATGTCATGTCATGTCGCCATCGTCGCATCGCGACGGTTGGCTACATGAATGGACCTTTAATGCCCAGAGTCTTCTGTTCCTTGTCGCGCTCATTAAGTCAGAGCCTACAAGGCTACATGTAGGCTACCAATCCATATTTCGCATTCACAGATTCTCTAAAGAAATTCGTGAATGTGAAATACGGACTGGCAATTTTAATTTTTCCTCAACAAATGCCTCCATAGCTGATGAATGCATTGTGATTACAACAGAGGCAGAAAGAAAGATAACAGGCCACACACTCTCACAGGCAGCTGTTACGAGAGCATGTAATCTCTATCCCTTCAGGGTTTAGACTTCGCCTAAGGACCGGTTGAGGAAACTAATCTCCCTCCTACGATGACTCAACGTAAGACCAAAACATTATCACTTTACAAATCTGCTAATGTAACAATTACTGGTACAGTAATATATCTTCTGGGAAAGCTGATTGAGAATTGTTGTTGTTGTAACATCCCTGCACGTTCTTCTGCCTGCCGTTGCTGTTCTGCTGCAGATACAGTCAGCGTCTGACTAGCGGCTATTTTTAGCCGATGACATCACCGCCTTCTCTTGATAATACAAAAGTTGTCTGGCTCTCCGAAAGTAAAACGTGCAAAAAGGAAAATTTCCCGCTCAATGTAAATAAAGAAAACATAAAAGCAGAAGACGAAGATTTTTTGTATGTATAGAGTGCAAATGATTTACTTTTGTCAAACAATCTTTGCTCATCCTACACTCTTTCCACTTTCCAGGTTGAATGCATGACTCAGCATGTTGGAATGTAAAGCAGCAACAAACGCAAAACTTGGCACAAACATTATATTCTGCCCAGCATTTGCATCGCATTTGCATTGCATTTGCATGACGCATCACATTTGCATCACATTTGCATCGCATTTGCATGACTGAGTGCGTGGCTGCTTCTTACAATGAATGTGCAATTGGTGCATTTTGAAGCCAGAAACCATCCCTGTAAATGCATTCCAGATCTATAGATATAGATTTCAGCTGTGTATGTGGAGTCAAAACACAGCACACTTATATCTCCACAGAGGCCACAGTTGGGCAATCTCGATAGTAACGACCAAGGGATACCAGATAGCTAACAACAGCAAAGTAAACTGCAGTATCCATCCGGTAACAGCACCAATTTCAACACCACCAGTTTGGAGTGCTTCTGAGTAGTCTCCTTGAAGAAGGGCTATATAAATTCTGGGATGAATGAATAATCTACTAATAAAGACGGCAAAGAACAGCACCAGCCCAGTTATGGATAGACTCTGAAGCTGGTTTACAAAGGAGCTAATCACCATAAACTGTTCAAACGTTCCAGAGTAGGCTTTTCAGCTACTTGCAGTAAAAACTGCCAAATTGAGATGTGTCAAGAATTTCCACATAGGTCAGGGCAAGATAAAGGGCAGGATAAATTTGATACTTTCGACTAAAATGAAATCCAGACAACTAACAATGGCCACAGAAGCATTTGCGATGACAGCTATGTTGTGGTTCCACTGCCATTAATTCCACCACTAGTTTCAATACCATAAGCAGACTTTCCTCTCTCATCTTAACTCTTAAGACAGTTTTGTCTGTGAAAGTTAGTAATATCACTTACACCAATTTTCAGAGTGAGTTCATCATGTTCCTGTCTGAGCGCCTTCGCTTCCTCCAAAGTGCCCCCCACTTCGGTGAGATCCGGAGTGACGGACCGAATACGGACTCGAATTGAAGCATGGTTCTACAGCAGAGCAACACCTCTTCCAATATAATGCAATCAATCAGTCAATCAAACAATCAGTCAGTCAATCAATCAATCAATCGATCAGTCAATCAATGAATCAGTCAATCAATCAGTCAGTCAATCAATCAATCAGTCAATCAGTCAGTCAATCAATCAGTCAATCAATCAGTCAATCAATCAGTCAATCAGTCAGTCATTCAATCAGTCAATCAATCAATCAGCCAATCAATCAATCAGTCAGTCAATCAATCAATCAGCCAATCAATCAATCAGTCAGTCAATCAATCAATCAGTCAATCAATCAATCAATCAATCAATTTTTAAACCCGAAAGAACACTTTAACAATTCAGCCATAGCATTTCTTAAGCCACAAAAATTGTACTTTGCTTTTAGAAAATTAACTGGGCCTGAAAACAGTGAAGAGATCTATTGGAGGCCTACTGTTAGGCCTACCAAGTCACTCACAGGATGGCAGTTGCTATACTAGTCTTTGTAACAAGGTAAAGATAGAAGGTTTTCAAAGTGCCATTTTCATCATTTATCAGTAAATACAATAACAATCCTTAACTTAACTAAACCTAACTAAAAAATAGTATTACTCGACAGGACATAATGTAATGTAATGTAAATCTTTCAGACAGAATGGCAACATCATACCAGAACACATTAGTTACAAACTTTCGAGTTTGGTAATAGTGTTACATTAAACTGGATGAAATCGTTATATATACCGGTAGGCCTACTCTCAGTATGTGGTTTTTTTCTCATAAAAAGATATTCGATTTTTTCATTCAGTTTGACCCTCTTTTATTAGTCATCGAGTCGAAATCTCATAAAAACCGTAGGCCCCTACTATTTTCTGGCCAAAAACGCTGATGACCTTTTTTAGTCATTGAGTCGAATTCTCATGAAAACAGTAGGCCTACTATTTTCTCGGCCCAAAAAGTTGATGACCTCTTTTAAAAAAGTCTTTCGATTGAAGTTTAATTCGTGAAAAAGCCATTTTCACCAAATATTTTTTCGAGTCTGGGCCTTCTTGGGGGGTGGGGGGTGGGGGGTGACCCCGGAAAAAGATACCATTTCCATGGTTAAAAAAATGGAGTTTGTGCCTTCTTGGGGGGGGACTTAGCCCTCCCTAGCCCCTGATAAACCCCGCCCATGATGATACCATAGAAATTAATGCATAAATCGATGTCCACTGTCGAAATACATACATTACGATAATTAATAGAATATTGGTCCAGTAATATTCAGGATTACGTAGGCCTAAGGATTATTGGCTGTTACTTGTGGCCATAAATGTCAAGCATTCACAACACACTAATGGATAAAGTAAAGGCCAGATAACCAAGCTACTTCATTATGTCAGCATTACTAAACAGACTTTCATTATTAATTATTACTGGTATCTTTTTATTGATGTTTGATTAATTGTAATGCTGTAGGTCCTACTGCTGTAATTATCATGATTATTATTAGGCCTTCTAGTATTTTTACTTGTCTTAATATATTAGGACCTACTATCTTTAAAGTACTAATTAAGTAGCAAGTAAGACCTATATAGCCTTGATGCATGGATAATATTCAAGAGGGATCAAGGTTGGTGTTATTAACTTCTTTGCTACTGAAGACTAATTGCTAAGTCATGATTGTAATCGTAGGCCTAATGCCGGTAGGCCTACTTGTTTTGTGCAATAAACGTTTAAATCAACGAAAACAGTAACTGTTGCCAGATGAAATCTGTTTTGCCCTTTGGTTCACTGTTCCCAATTTTTAATCTTGTGTATAATCAAGACTATCAAATAAAAAGTACATTAAATTATTTTTCCTTGAAATTAATTAGTTCCTGCAATTGCATAAGACTAGATCAACTGGGCCCAGATTTCCCAGATTGGTTTCAATGTCATCTAAAATTACACGGAAACTTTCAGTCCGCAGTCAAGTAGGCCTAGTGTACAGAACAAAGTCGGATGCAGAATTAAAAACAAGTTTTTGCAACAGTGAAACCTTTGACTTGTCCTTTTACTTGTTATTGGTTTGTCCTTTTACGTGATCAAAATTCTGGTAACAGAGATCCGTAAACAAGAAAAAATTAAAACAACAACATCAACAACACTAGTTACAACAGCAACAACAACAGCAACAGCAGACTCATATACACAGATGGCAGTGATTCTAAAGTCTTACTTTGAGAACAGAGAGCACTATCTTCGCCTTGCCCGCCTGAACGCTAAACGTAGACACCGGTCCAAGCTGCGAATCCGAAACATCAGCTGCGGCCGTTTGCCGACCCATCGTGTACAACACGGTCGAAAGTTTTCTCGAGATAATATGTTGCTGTCTCCAGTGATAGCGATTCTCTTAGGTCATGTGGGTCACAGGACGGGTAGCACCATATACGGCAGATTTCCCCTTTCGTTCCCTTCTAGATCTTGCAGGTTATGTACCGGTCCAGTCAAGATGGTGACCACACAGAAAGTTCACACTGGAGCGCTGCAGTCGGTCATAGCCAGGTAACACTCATACACCAGAAGCAGCAGCCTAGTAAAATGAGCACCCACCACCACAGGTCTGCCTGGTCGATGGATGATGCTGCCTGCTTCCCTCGCGAGCAAGCAGACTCTCCGCTGCGCCGGTCTAGTATATTTAGCCCCTGCCCAGAAACGCTATAATCATCAGCACTGCCAGTCCTGTGCTGCTAAGCCGTACCATCAACGTCAGCATCGGCTAACTGCGCAGGGATCGAGTATATGGGTTGTTGTTGCTGATGCTGCAAGAAACTCAACTTCTCTTTCCCTCTTCCGTGCAGACGAGGAGGAAGCCGCGAAATGCCCAGGGATGCCACTCGTAGCTTTCTCCACCTAGATCTAGGTTTTTCAGTCTTGTCTAGATTTATAATGTAAGAAAAAGGTCATCAACAATTCTTAGGGGGAAAGAGAGAAATCTTGAACATTTTTGGGAACCGAAAGACTAAAAAATTGTGAGAAAATCAATGTCAAACAAAATCATGTATTTCTCATTATCTCATCAATTTCTCAATGTAAATTTTTCTAGCCTTTTTCGAACGAATCTGATCATTCTTAAATTCAGAGTGGCTTCCCTAGATATGCCATACTGCGGACAAAGCCAGCATCAGCAGCAGCAGCAGCAGCAGCAGCAGCAGCAGCAGCAGCCTTTGCCGACAAAGTGTGGGACGCTTAGAGTCTGTTCTTGCGAGTTGCTTTATCGCTAACGGTGGTGGAATAGCATACAGGAAGAGTATGCAGCAGTCTGCACTACAGTAGACGCTGCCCGGGTTTACGTGCACGGCCCCACCACCGTCTACACACTATGGATTCCGTGTAGGCATTATTGGTCCAGCCCACGGAATTCACGGATGATACAGAAACCATAGTATGCACGCAAGTCCCAGTCTCCCACTCCCACATAATAATAATTATTATTGCAACACCAGACTATAGCCAGAAAACGTATTACAGGCTACCGTAATATTCGAATTTAGACAACTGAATCACTTCAATTTTTCACAATCGATTTATAAAACTGGAAAATCAAAACCACAAAACAATGAAACTCGGACTTGATCATTCCTTGGTAACTAATAACAGTTATTGTCCTAAGACACCTGAATGCGTGTTTGTTTTGTATGTAAAAAAATTGTACATGAATGTGTGCAGGCCTATGCATGTATGTATGTATGTATGACAATGTATGTATGAAATTGTATGTATGTATGACATTGTATGTATGTATGTATGTATGTATGTATGTATGTATGTATGTATGTATGTATGTATGTATGTATGTATGTATGTATGTATGTATGTATGTATGTATGTATGTGTGTGTGTGTGTGTGTGTATGTATGTTTGTATGTATGTATGTATGTATGTATGTATGTATGTATGTATGTATGTATGTATGTATGTATGTATGTATGTATGTATGTATGTATGTATGTATGTATGTATGTATGTATGTATGTATGTATGTGTGTGTGTGTGTGTGTGTGTGTGTGTGCTTGCGTGCGTGCGTGCGTGCGTGCGTGCGTCCGTCCGTCCGTCCGTCCGTCCGTCCGTCCGTCCGTCCGTCCGTACATGTTGGCATATAATGTATGAAGAATCATTGAAGATGCTGGTTAATAATAGCGTTTCGTAAGAACCTCTTTAAGACGCCTAATGTTATTGTACTTACCAAATTATCCGATACTCAATGATTCTGTATACTTGTAGGCCTATTATGGCCTACATGTGCAGAATGATGTGGTTGGGGCCCAGTACTTTATTCAGGTCAAGACCATAGGGTATGCGGGTGTTGGGCGTGGTGTTGGATGCAGCCCCTAACCAAATGAAGGCTTAAACATTGACCTGTAGGTCTTTGCAACTGTTTACGCTTGATTCTGCCCCCTGCCCTAAATGTGACCTTTCGATTGCTTTCAGCCCAGACAGGTCTAACGGAGGAGGGAGGGGGCTAAGATGCTTCTACACAGATGTGTTTGTAGGGGGTGATTTAATCGGAAGGACTTGAACTTTGACCTGGATCGATTCGTCTGTCACGCGCTATACTTCTGACTTGCCTGACTTGCCTTGTTATTAATTCACCAGACTTTGCAGAACTGACATTGCGTGAGTAGCGACGAAATTCGGCTCCAGCACTTTCTTCTTTGCTTGTGTGTTTTCTGTTGTTGGTCTTACGTAACGGTAAGACTCAAGTTTTAGCGATAGCATAGCAGCATATCTCTTATTTAATTGAACGCTTCATGGCTTATTTTTGGATCAGCAATATTCTGCCAATTTAATTTTAGCAATATTATTATTGGCATTGGTTTCTCTAATTAATTATAGTAATTGAGAATGGTTTTTGTCTAATTAATTAGCCTATGGTAGTATAATTGGCATTGATTTTGTCTAGTTAATTATGGTAATTGGTGTTGATTAAGTATAATTATTTATAGTAAATGTCATTGATTTTGTTTAATTAATTAAAGTAGGCCTAATCGACTGCTTTGTCTTGAACGTGTTTGAAACAATTAAAGTGTCACTCAAGTGCGCTGTACGGAGTGCAGGGCAGGCCTATTTGTGCTCAGAAATAATTATGCTACCTTTCTGCTTTTGAGGAGCACGTTGTATTCTTACAGCGGATTGTCTAGAGTAGATCTAACAGGATTGTCCTTACGTTTTGACACTGATCTATTAGGCCTATGCGGATCACTTCCAAATAAATTCATGAAGCATGGCGGTCATCATGCAGTAAAAGGCATTGAGTTATTAGGCTAGGTCATTTTCCTGAATGCTCAAACATCAGAATCAGCGCAGAGTAGGCTATACAATACATAGGCCTAATACTTCTGTGTGCCGCAAATTGAAAACAGAAGTTAGCATGATGTTGCGTGGCGTCCTATAGAGCATAATGGTAGCCTATTGGTATGGCCTTCCTGGAAATTTCTGATTTCTCAAACTGTAATTTGCTTAAATAATATTTCACTATCCATTTGCTTTACACTGTATCTGACTTCTTTATCAAAATCATACTTCACTGATGACTTTGTATGCTAGGACGACTAAATGTTTTCGTAGATTTGATAAAGCATAATGATGACTGTAGGCCTACTCGGAGCAACAGCAATGCTGCATCAAGCTGATTCGTGACAGAACTGTTTCTCAGTTGTTAAAGGCATTTGTTAAGGGGTTAAAGGGCATTATACATGTAATATTACAATAGTTTTGTTGTGTTAGTTCTGTTACATGGTAAGCTTTTTTCTGTAGAAACTATCTGACATTGGTCTGGCAGAACGATGGTATTGCTGATAGGCAGAAAGATTTGCAATAATCTCGTGGGTAAAACTCGAACCACATCTCTTGGTAATGTCTTTCGCACCCTCAGTGGGGGAGGGTTTACTGCTCATCATTTAGACAATGTAAGTCTATACAGTTTCATCATTTGAATTTTTATATTTGCACAGTAAATATGTCTGCATGATTTGATTACTACTTTATTTGGCTTGATTAACATGCTATGATAAAATTGTATTGTATTGTATCTAATAAATGTCTTAAATGAATGATGAATGAATGAATCTAAATAGCACAGTTCACAATGCACACCATTCAGAGGTGCTCCAGGTGCGAAAGGTCAAGACAAAAAAAAGTTTTGAGAAAGCAAGAAGATGTGCTTTTGGTACCAGTCAATAACAAAGACTGTGTCAATGCAGAGAGCTGATTTTAAAAATTGTTTTCAGTTTAAATGTAACATAATTATGTAGCCTACACCGTAGTTAAAATGGACACTTTACTGAAGTTATCATTTAGTCTTATTTAGGGCTGTTTTAAAGGAAATTTTAGAACTGCACAACCCCTTCTTTCCTTATCCATCCTCCATATATAGTAAATCTCTCCCAATCGGAAGAAAATGACCTTTTTAACCAGTTTTAACCGCGGAGAATTGCTTCTACAACTGCACAAATCTATTTAGAACTACACATTTGTGTACAACTGCACGTTAAAAAAACCTGGTCTTGTTTGTTTTGTTTGTCACTTAATGCAAGACACTGCATGTGTGCTATTATACTTTTTCAGCCGACAAAGGCTTATCTTGTTCTCGAGGGTGGTCACAAGTTTCCTGGCTATTCCTTTGGACACGAGAGATCATGTGCAGGAGAAGTTGTCTTCAACACGGGTCTTACTGGGTAGGGAATAATTGCTGATTATTTTTTTCTCAGATTTATTTGACACCTCTTTGAAGATTGCTGAGGTACTCCTAAGGAGAATTTCATTGAGCAGTTTGAGTCAATTTAATTATAATTTTAATGCTTATTTATATAGCACATATTTCAGAAAATTCTTGTGATATCTTGTTATTGTTTAGGGTTGTCCTGTTGACGACACCTGCAGAATAATAATCTCAAACTTTCTTTTTATGTTTCACTTTTAAGTTTACCAGAGATTTCTGTTGTTGTGAGTCAATAAACGACTGATTGATTTGATTGATTAAAAAGCTATGTTGAATCGATATGATTCATGCTGCAAAGTCATGATTCTTTTCTAGCTATCCAGAAGCACTAACAGATCCAAGCTACCGTGGTCAGATCCTGACACTGACTTATCCAATCGTCGGCAATTATGGTGTTCCGGATACGAAACTGAGAGATGAACATGGATTGATGAAGCACAGCGAATCAGAACACATTCACGTAAGTATTCTAACCTAACAATGCGTGCACCAAGTATCACGGAATTTCAAATGCAATGCTTATTGCTGTATGCAATCTTTTATTATTTCAAAATCTATAGTCTTATGCCGGATCTAAGGAATCTTAAATTAATGTGTGCAAAATACGAATATCCAAATTATGATGTGTGAATTAGTATAGAAAGCTGAGAAGTATTTTTTCTGTGGGTCTGTCATATAGGTGTCTGGACTCATAGTGCAGGATTATTCAAGTCAGTACAGTCACTGGAATGCTGTCAAGTCACTTGCAGAGTGGTTGAAGGAGGACAAGACTCCAGCTTTGTTTGGAATTGACACTCGAATGATTACGAAACTGATCCGTGACAAAGTAGGAACCTTTCAAGTTCATTTCCAGTTTTATATTTAATTCGTGTCTCACTTTACAATTTTTTTCACCAGGACTATATATCGTAGGTTGCGAATGAAATTAATGCTGTCTAGTTAATAATCATAATAGGATTGCTGTTTTAAACTGTCTGAAGTTCTTGCTTCCAGGGATATATGTTTATTTTCTTTTCATGAAGAAATGATTTTATCAGTGAAAATGCAATGCAGAATATATTTAGTAAATTCGCTTGACATTACTGGGTACTTGCTGTGTCAAGAACATGGAACATACTTGTTACAGTAGGCCTAATATAATTTAACTTCATTTAAATGTAATTTGAGGAAACCGTACTTGATGGAATTATTGTGGATAGCAAACAGATCTTAAATGCTGTGGCGTTTCCTTCGATTTTAACAGTAACATGGTCAAGTGAAGTAAAACATATAAATAAAATATGAATTTAATATGAATTTAATATTTAGTGGTAGGATCGATTTATTCATGAACAATTACGGTAACAATCTGCTGAACTGTTTTTGTAGGGTACTGTTCTTGGAAAAATTGAATTCAGCGATGAACCGGTCGAATTTGATGATCCGAATAAGCGGAATTTGATCAGGGAAGTGTCAACAAAGGTGAGAGGCATTCCAGAGATTCCAGGTTTTCTTCATCCTACTCTTCTCTTCTAGAGCAGTGGTTTTAATTGTAGCATGGTTGCTTTGTTGAGAGTGAAGAAGAAATAATGTAGACAGGACAGATGTTATGATTACAGAATTTACAGTCCATTTATCGAATGGATTATGAATGAGGGAGGGTTTTATTTAACAGCAATAATCACTTGCCGCCTTGTACAGTATGATAAAAAATTCTCTAGAAGTTAGGTCAGTTAGGAGATAGGTCAATCATCTAGGCTATATACATTCATGGCTTGCTTTGTTTCAGAAAATGGTTTCTCGTTTTAGCATTAATGTTTAAATTACTGTACTCACACCTGTCGTAGACAGATCTAAACTGCGTAAACACGGTCTTACATGTAATTGTAAGTGAACTTTACGTATTTTAATTTTTAAGTTGTTTTCTTTTCCACCATGCAGTGTAACGTCCTTCCTTTGGCTGCTATTTCATTGTAGGAAGTGAGGATGTATGGTAAAGGAAACAAGCACCGAGTTGTAGTGCTTGATTGCGGAATTAAGCACAACATGATCCGATGCCTGCTTGAGGTGAGCTTGCTTACATTTAAAATTGAAGAACTGCAGCTAATTTTGTGTACAATGACTGATGATACATAAGGAAAATTAATGGGTACCTTACTGAGTAAGATGCTTACACAGCTGCTGCCTGCATTTATGAGTGCAGCACCATTTTTCGGCCTGAAACTTGCAGGCTAAGCTAGTTTTGGATAGTTAGAGACAGAAATCACAATGAGATGAGCCTTTCACATAATTGTGTGATTCGCTAGTGATGTGGTTGTGCATGCCTGTTACTTGTAATGTGAATAAACATCATGTAGACCTATTGTTGTTCACTATTATGTTATTCAACTTAATTCTTTAGGATCCTTTTGTTCAAAATCTATTGAAGTTTTCATTTTTACTGTTTTCACTCGATTGCTACAATTATTTCTCGGCATGTTGTTGAATCTATTTCACTTGGCTCTTGCTTATTAATACAGTTCCTTTATGTTAATGAAATGACGTCTAATTTAATTTAAACAGAGAGGAGCTGAAGTGAAGCTGGTACCGTTTGACCACGACATCAGTAAGGAAGAGTACGATGGTCTTTTCATCTCCAATGGTCCTGGAGATCCTGTGATGGCTGAGGTGGCCATTAACAACGTCAAAAAGGTCAGACACTTGAGAGACACAGTGATAGATCTTTTTGTCTACAGTTACCTATCTGTTTGAGCTAACACTCAAGACATATAACTTTAGAATTAGTTGATAAGTAATTAGGGTAGCATTGTGCTGGAATGACTGACCATTATTTCTGCTGTTTGACAGTCTTACTAATATTTAATAATTATATATTATTATTTGTATCTTTTGAAATTTTATTTAGTTTGTTAATTGCGGTTTAATTGGTTTATGTGATAGGTTTTGGAGAGCAATCGACCAGAGCCGATTTTCGGAATTTGTCTCGGTAACCAGATTTTGGCTCTGGCTGCTGGGGCAAAGTCCTACAAGCTACCGCTGGGAAATCGGTTAGAATATTAAATATTACTTAAACAATTTTATAGATACAACAAAATACAATACAATACAATAATTCATTCATTCATTCAATCATATAAAAATTTATATAGGCCAATCGTCCTTTGACAATTCATCCTAGATCCAGTCATACCCACTTGGTTCCTGTTGCCCCTCTTGATGTAAACCTGATCGTTGTCATTGCCCTAAACTGTTAATGATTCATAGAGTTGTTTTTCAGTTGAAGTCCATACAGGTTCCAATTTGAGTATTTTCTGTGATTCAGAGGCCACAACCAGCCAGTTTGCAACATTCTGACAGGTCAGGCGTTCATTACATCGCAGAATCACGGTTTTGCAATAGATGCGAAGTCACTGAAGAGCGGCTGGAAACAACTGTTCGTGAACACAAACGATGGCACAAACGAAGTAAGCACTTGGGATGTAAACATTTATATGCAGATGAATTTAGCATGTAAGCACTTAGAATGTAAATATTCGAATGTAACATTTGCAGACTTATCTTTTAACTTCGCTCTGTCTTTTCCCTCTGTCTTTTCCCTCTGTCTGTCTGTCTGTCTGTATCTGTCTGTCTGTCTGTCTCTTTCTCTCTCTGTATCTCTGTCTCTCTGTCTGTATCTGTCTGTCTGTCTGTTTCTTTCTCTCTCTCTTTGTGACTCTAATTCGCTCCTTCTTTTAAAAAAGCGGCTGAAACTCCCTACTTCTCCTTGACTTTCAAGCATATGGATCTCTAACTGCATCTTACTCTGGCCACTGACTATCCACTCCTCAGATTCACATGATGGTGTGACCTTGTGCACCAAAAAATTTAATTAATAATAATAATAATAATAATAATAATAATAATAATAATAATAATAATAATAATAATAATAATAATATCAATAAGAAAATTCAATGTTCCAACATTCATGTCAGTAATTGTGTTTATTGCTTGTAGGGCATTATGCATGAGACTCGCCCAATATTTTCAGCCCAGTTTCACCCAGAAGCTTGTGGAGGTCCAATGGATTCTGAGGTAGGAATTTTATTCTACCATGCTTACCGGTACAAATATAATTTATTTTTAAATGCTATTTAGTGTATGTGTCTTAACATCTATTTTAACTATTTTAAAATTTATTTAGAATTTTTCTTAATATCTACTTTAGTTATGTTAACATTTATTTGCCATTTTTCATAGCATCTATTTTAGTTAATTTAAATTTTATTTATAAATTTCTGAAAATCTTTTGTGGTTGTTTTAAAATTGATTTAGAATTTGGATTTTCTAATTGATCAAAATGAGACTTGGCTACTGATGTATGTATGTATGTATGTAAGGGTGTATTGCACCCTTTGATCATAGTATCCATTTGGGGTATAATAATTGTATACATGAATTTTTAAAAAAGTTCCAATTATTATTAATATTGTTAATAATTGTTATCTCTCAGCATTTGTTTGACAACTTCATGGGGATGGTTAAAGATCGCACAAAACATCTTGCTCAAGCTATCAAAGCTCCTACAGCTGCAGCAACTAAAGTTCAGGTAAACACACTCTTTGTTGCCTTTTTATCCATACCATAATAAAATCACTATTATCAATAAAATTAATATTATGATGTTGCTTTGTTCGTGACTTTATATTTACACTTGTATCCTACTTGGAGTGTTTTATTCTAGGCCATACTAACAGCTGCATTGTGATAAGGTTGTGATTTGACAATATAGGTTCTGAAGCAGAATGTTGTTTGAGTATTGTATTTTAATATATTGTAATGTATTGTATTGAAACAGTTATAAAGTGCCTCTAAAAAGGGTGAACATTCAGAGGCACTCCCAGTGTGCAAGGTCACGAGAGAAGAAATAGGTTTGAGAAAAGCAAGTGAAAATTAGAGAATACCAGCTAGAATTTAGATCGAGCTGTCTGTTTTGCTTGTTATCTGCATTTTGAATAATTATACTGTTTTCTTTATTGCCTATGTGCTAAATTGATTAGTTTCTTTGTTTCGTAGGTTTCAAAAGTTTTGGTTCTTGGCAGTGGAGGTCTGTCAATCGGACAAGCCGGGGAGTTTGACTACAGTGGATCACAAGCCGTCAAGGCTCTCAAAGTGAGACGAATCGCTTGTATTGAATTCAACGATTGTATAAATTTACTGTCTGCTAAACCTAATTTTACAACAAAGTATTATGCGACTGCATTCATTATGTGCTCACACAAGTCGCCCAAGTATCTTTGTGATCACACCTGCCTACCAACCTCGACCTCTTCTCTTCATCCATTACTCTTATTTGACAAGCACTATGACAAAAACTCGAGCTTTTGCCTTCATTGATCCTGCTCTTTGCATTAACATGTTCTTAACTGGTGCTCCAAATGCATCTCCTTACTTTCTCAAAACCACTTTCTTTTCTGCGGGCCTTTCACACTGGAAGCACCTCCGATTGCTAGGCCTATGCACTGCAAGAGGTGCTTTAATAAATCTATGGATGCAGTACAATACAAATGTGCCACAAGTTAGCTAAATATTCTCAGTGAAAATTGAAGACCAAACTGTGCATTTTTAACACTCTATTGAAACTTTTCCTGGTTGCAGTAACCTCCATTTGAAATTATACTTGCAGTCATTTGTAATTATTGAACTAGACTTGTAGATTCAATGAAGGCGTCTTGTATGAAATTGTGTTTTCTCGACTGAATCACTGGTCTTGTATTGTTGATCAGGAGGAAAATGTGAAGACTGTTCTGATGAACCCAAACATAGCATCCGTCCAGACAAATGCGGAGGGAGCAAAGCAGGCGGATGTCGTCTATTTTCTTCCCGTAACTCCAGAGTTTGTGGAGGACGTCATAATGAAGGAGAAACCAGATGGAATACTGCTATCAATGGGAGGACAGACTGCTCTCAACGTCGGTAGGTGTCTCGTTTTTTTTCTTTATCAGCATTCTGCTATGCTGTCCAATAATCCTGCTCCGACAAATGCAGTCAGTAAGAATCAATAATAAATAAATCAAAAGACATCTAACTGTACAGCCCTTTTCAAGTCTATTAGAAAGCCTTTGCATTAGCCTGTCTGAAAGCTTGTCTAAAGAGAAATAAATCTAATCAACAACATCAATTACAAGCACTTAATCATGTAAGAATTAGCATAAATCTACTTTTAAACTTCTCTTTCAGACCTCTTAGTGACTGCCTGCTTTCATTTGTCTGTGTTGTAATGGGTTGCGATTTGTGATCCCAACTAATAATAAAAAAACGAAGATAAAAAAAATATATAGGGCCTATATATATATAGGCCTATATATATATATATATTTATGCATATATCAATTTTGAGAGGCATACCATATTCTATGTAATTGCTAAGGTATATAAATACCTACATAATTATATGCTTACCTGGTGGTTTGATGGCAATTGCGAAGATCTGTTAGTTGAACATCGGACGAATTCCTAAATTTTTGTCTGTCTCTGGTTACATGCGTGATGTGCTGCATTGGTTGCCAATAGCCCAACGCATCCATTACCGAATTGCTGCCCTTGTTTCTCGCTGTATTCTTGGTTTTGCTCCATCTTACCTGCGTGTCCTCTGTCGTCCAGTCTCTGACATTGAAGCGCGTCGGGCTCTTCGCTCCGCTGCGAAGGGACAACTGCTTGTTCCGCGGGCTCGCTTAGCTACCAGACAGCACCGAGCCTTCTCGGTTGTGGGGCCGTCAATCTGGAATGACCTCCCCCCAAACCTCCATCTCCTCCACCTGACCAGTCAATCTTTATTTCTCAAGTCTCTTAAATCTTTTTTCTTTAGTCGTGGCTGGGCTGGGAGCGCCTCTGAGTAGTTTCTTGAAGAGGCGCTATATAAATTCTAATAATGAATGAATGAACAAGACTTATGCTCATTATTTCACAGGCTCACAGCCCCATCAGTAGATGCTTGGCTGTTGGATCTTACAACTAATAAATACGTAATTAGAATCCAATAGACCTAGAAATATGCATCTTAAACGAACAGGCCAGTAGCCTATGCTAGGCTGTTAACCTTCTCTAAAAAATGTCGAGCCGCTCTTGGAATCATTTAACCTAAACGCAACATGCTTGATAACAGCGTGGTTCTTGTTATTCTGATTAATAAATTCCATTTTAATTTGCGAGTGTTTTGTTTTCTTCCAATTAGGTGTGGAGCTGTTCAAACGTGGAGTTCTTGCAAAGCACGGAGTCAAAGTTCTAGGAACCCCTATTGAGAGCATCATGGCCACCGAGGACCGTGAAATATTTGCCAACAAACTGAAAGAAATCGATGAAAAGTTGGCACCCAGCTTCGCCGTTGTCTCCGTGAGTTCTTAAAATTCATGTCTCAATAACCTTGGTGAATCTATTCATTGCAAAAAGTATCAAAGTGCTTTAATGCTGTTAGCTGTCTAATTATTTTACACCTCGCAAGCTGTTCTCAATTTCACAAACTGTTGAAGACTGTTTTTTCGCTTGATCTAGCCCGGGAGTGCCTCTGAGTAGATGCCTTGAAAGGCGCTATATAAATTTTGATTGATTTGTTGATTGATTGATTTATGTATGCAAGACTGCAAGTGTGTAGTAATATATATTTTCTCAGTTATGTTTACACGATAATGACAAACAATTACCAAAAGACGGTTAAATTTGCTTCTTAACAGCTTTTGTAGGCCTAAAAAGTGATAAGATAGTTTAGAGTGCTCAAAACATAAAACTGTTTACCAATTTTAATTTTTAAAATTAATTTTCTTTGCGTGTTAAGTAGATACGTTTTGAAGCAGTGTTTTAGAAATTTTATTGTGCTGTCCTTTCACTGCACCTCTACATGACCAGACCTTGAACTCTATTGTGCCATTGGACACAGAACCAAGTTATATGCGACTCATTGTTTATCTTCTGTTATTTGTGTTAGGTTGATGAAGCTGTAAAGGCTGCAGAGGAGATTGGTTATCCTGTGATGATCAGAGCAGCCTATGCTTTGGGAGGACTGGGGTCCGGTCTATGCAGAGACAAAGATCACCTCATACAGATGGCTACAAGTGTAAGTAAAACATTGTTAACATCATTCATTCACCATTGTTTGTTAATCGCATACCGGTAATGAAATTGCAAAGATAGGCAGAGTGGAGAATATTTGGGTTAGTAGTAGGCCTATAGCTTTTCCAGAAAAATATATTCTGGAAAATATGACATTTTTCGGACTATCAGTCTGGCAATGAGTTAGTTACGAGAAGATCTTGTTTGACTATGCTATTGCTGTGTATTTATCGCATTTGAATTGTGTTCATTTTTAGGCATTTGCGCACTCACCACAGATTCTCGTTGAGAAATCTTTGCTTGGTTGGAAAGAGATCGAGTACGAAGTGGTACGAGATGCAGCCGACAACTGCGTCACCGTCTGCAACATGGAAAACTTTGATCCACTAGGAATCCACACAGGTATGTTGTGTCCTATTCTGCATTGAGGTACAGATTAGGAAATTGTGGTGCTAACATGGAGTTAAAGTTCTATGGACCTTGATTGAGCGCATTGTGACCACTGAGGACCGTGGAATATTACTAACAAACTTAAAGAAATTGATGAAAAGTTGGCATCCGGCATAGCTGTCGACTCTGTGACGCTTTGAATTACATTCTTAAGAAATGTATGATCAAATTTTACTGCATTTAATGACATTCATTCTTAAAATGGAAGTAATATGGCATTTTTGTTTACTCGAATATTTATATTGATTTGTAAAGTCTATGTTTGTGCCACATATTGCAACAAGTAGAGGAAAGTATTTGTTAATCCGTCTATGTCATAAGATTACATGATCAGAAATATCGTTGTTTTGTCAATGACAATATCATCAATATAGTCAATATTAGTCATATTGTCAATGAATTAAATTCAGGTTGAGTATTTATATTGTTTGTAGGCGATTCAATAGTCATAGCCCCAAGTCAGACGCTTTCCAACGAGGAATACCACATGCTGCGAACGACTGCCATCAAAGTTGTTCGTCACTTCGGAATAGTCGGTGAATGCAACATTCAGTATGCTCTCAATCCGAAGTCACTTGAGTACTGCATCATCGAGATTAACGCTCGTCTTTCTCGTAGTTCTGCATTGGCATCAAAAGCTACAGGGTGAATTTTATTGACATTATTAGGTTTATTAATTTTAAATTAGAAACAACAAAGTATAGAAGTTATCCTAAATCAAAATGACTCGTAACCTGTTTATTCCAAGCATCATATAATCTTGAATATATTTTAACTTTATTTTTTAATTTTACTTATACCATGTCTGGAATGCTTTATTTTCAAGTTTTGTTCTATTTATCAACCCCAAACGTTTTTAGTATAGAATAATGATGTATATTCAATAATCATGTTAAGGCACGAAATAGCCAATACTGTACTGAAGTGCCGTTAAACCCAATCAATCAATCAATTAATAATATTGAAATTAGAATTTTATATTCTTTACAAAATTTATTGTTTTGAGTGTTAATACTGTAGCCTATAATTTATAGTTGAGCGTGAGTACTGAGTAAGACGGAAGTTTTTTGGTCAACTTAACAACAGGTCAACTGGTCTGCTTATTAATTCTTGCTCCTAAGAAAGTTAAAGTAAGCTTAGTATTCATTAAACTGGTTGCAAAAGAGCCATACTCCAATGTACATACAAACATCGTAATAAAAATACAGATTCTATAAGAGTACAGCATTCTTACTATAGAGGTTTTCCACATATTATTGTCAATGAGAGTCAAGACCCGTCATGGAACCCTGGGTATAGTTCATAGTGGATTTCCTTGGTAGACAGTAGGCAGTAAGTGAAACATGCCTCAAGGTTTATTTGCCCAGCTGTGAAGAGACTGGTACCGTGTTGGTCAAGATTAATCGATGACTTTATGATATACACACATTTCCATAGGCGTAGGAGACGATTTCCATAGGCGTACAGAGGGGGCAAATGCCCCCCAATTTTCGGGCAAGTCTGATTTTTCCAGCAAGCAGACCCGGACAAATAAACAAGTCACAAAAAATTCGGGCTAAAGTACCCGATGACTAAAAAAGGTCATCAGAATTTTCGGTCAAACATAACGGGAATTTTTCTTAAGATTTGGGCCAGATGAACAAAAATTTCGGGCAAAAGTCTAATGTTTGCCCCCCTCCCACTGCTGACATGTCCCCTAGTCTACGCCTATGCACATTTCGATGCCATTTAATTCAGTGTTTGGTTTTGATTAACCTCTTTCTGTCAGGTATCCACTGGCTTTCATAGCCGCTAAACTTGGTCTTGGCGTTCAACTGCCTGACCTAAAGAACTCCACAACACAAGTGACGACTGCTTGTTTCGAACCAAGCCTTGACTACATCGTCACAAAGATACCGCGCTGGGATCTCGACCGGTTTGCTTTCACACCAAAAGAAATTGGTAGTTCGATGAAGAGCGTGGGAGAGGTGAGCGACTGAGCTTACTCGCATTTTGCTATTTCATATTTTAACCCTTTAACGACCAGCATGTACAAAAACTCCATGGAGAACATAATGCTGCTGGTCGTTAAAGGGTTAAGCCGTTAAGGCATGGTAGGATTTTCTTCTCTTACTGAATGCGATTATCCTAGTGCTCAATTTAGTTTTCATCGCTAGCTGTGTATTTGTGAACTTTTGACTGGTCGTTTGTACTGTGTTGTTTTGTTTTCGTTACAAATGTGTTTCTAGATCAAGCTTGATATTTTTAACTTTACCTCACTTAACAGGTCAAAGGTTTGTATGATTTTTATATGAATTAGAGAACAAGTTGATCTTTAAAACTTGTGCTATATAGGCCTATAGTACAGTGTACACATGTTCAAGTATACAGCCTTTGTGGCAGTTCTAAGTAAGCCTACTTGTTTCATATAGGCGTTCAATTGGCCATAAGAAATTTTTTCAAGGTCATTTTCACTTTAAGTCCTTTTGACTTTGTGTCAGTTTCACTGTAAGTAATTTTGCGCTTTAAGTCATTTTCACTTTAAGTCATTTTCACCATGAGTCATTTTCACTTTAAGTCACTTTCGCTTTAATTCCGTTTTTACTCTAGGTCATTTTCACTTTAATTTGTTTACCTTTAAGTCAGTTTTACTCTAAATTAGTTTTACTTTTAATCAGTTTTACTTTAGGTCAGTTTCACATTAAGTCTTTCACACTTTAAATCAGTTTCTTGTGAGAACTTTTTTTGTCAAAGCAAATAGAAATGTGCATACTATTTACTCTGCTTAAAACTTTTCACTCGAATAGATTGTGGTAAATCTTATTCTCCAAACAAGATTTTATACACAGAAGTTTTTCTTGAGTAGGTTATTAATTTATACACAGAAGTTTTTCTTGATTAGGTAATGGCAATTGGTCGCACATTTGAGGAGAGTTTACAGAAGGCGTTGCGAATGACGCATCCTTCAGTTGATGGTTTCACTTCCATCCTTCCTGCTGGAAAAGCGTATCTTTCCGACTTCAACTTGGAGAGCGGTCTGAATCTACCATCCAGCACACGCATCCATGTCATTGCCAAGGTCAGTGTCTCAAATGTTTAATAATTCTCACTTTTGCCAGTATTATATAGTATTATATGTAAAATTATATATAATATATAATTATATAATTTATATGTGATATATATATTCGTTTAACTTTAATCAATATCAGGTTGACAAGCGCAACACAGTTAGAAGAGGACGTTAAAATTAATGTTGTTTGAACAGTGAAATGTGGTTTAGCAGTAACACGTGTCGTATTGGGAAACTTCAGTCATCCTGGGTTCTGTCACTGTCAGTAAACATTGATCACTTGGAGAGTTATAATGAATTGCAGCATATTGTAGCGAAATACATGCTTATCAAAATAACTAAGAGTTTCACATGTTTGACTATGTGATCTAGGTATAAGTTAAGACAAGCAATATAAACGTGGCGTTATTACTTACTGCTTGGTGTGGAATTTAATGATAAAATTAGAGCCATGAATGGTTTTTTTATGTGATGTAATGCATTCGAACCCGATAGACCATTTGGTTAAAATTGCTCTATTTCAATTTAGTACACTAAGCATAATATCTAGGCTATATGGAACTACAGCTCAGTAAAAGATCATTTGACTTTATTTTGTTTTTGTGTAATAACATTGACAATTATAATATAATTAGTTTATTTTTCATTCAAACTAACAAACTGTGTTTCAGGCTCTGCAAGAAGGAATCAGCATTGATAAGATTCATGAATTAACACAAATCGACAAGTGGTATCTCTACAAGCTACAGTGGATCACGAATATAGAGAAGGAGTTGGCTCTATATAATGAGTATGTACAATATGCACTTTCTCATAACAGAATCGATGCATGAGTGTCCATCCATGGGAAGATCTTTCAAATTCAGAATAGTCAATATATAATTAGTTAGATGAAAAATATAGAGGAGTCTATCGTGAGTCTTCTCGGCTTGACCTCCCGGATTTTGACCTGGCACCGAAACGAAAAGGGCAGCTCTGGCTATAGCGGACTTGATTTGATATAGCGATGGTGAATAAGCTGGTCTCCTTGACGTGGGTTATGTGAGTGCTGAGAAAGTCTCGAAGATTTACATTATATTAGGCTATATTACATTAAAGGAGAGGCGTGGTGGTAACAGTCTACTGGATGCACATGTTTATTTTGCTGTAGACGTTCTCTTCCGACAGAGCTTCTGCTGTGGAGTAAACAGTTTGGTTTCTCCGACAAACAGATCGGTCGAGTGTTGAAGATTTCCGAAGGGTCGGCCAGAAACCTGAGAGAATCGAGCGGAATCTTTCCATGGGTTAAACAGGTCAACTACGACGTATTGTGCTCTTAACCCTTTAATGCCGAGATGGTAGTAAATGGTATGGGAAATCCTGTGCACTCCGGCATTAAAGGGTTAACATATAGAGCGTTATGATAATAATTATAGCTTCTTATATATTTACTTGACTATTGAATAAATGATTGTTTGATTGATTGATTAATTGATTGAGGTACTCGAACTGGTTGCAATTAATACACAGTGCTTTTATTTTTTATCCATTTTTAACCCATTTCTTTACTTACAGGACGTTTTGTTGCTAAACCGAAATTTCAAATGTCGTTCATTGATGTTTTGTAGATTGACACAATGGCAGCTGAGTATCCTGCAATGACCAACTATCTCTACTGCTCATATAACGGAATGGTCAGTTAATAAAATTTGCTTATGAAAACTATGGTTTCCATGAATATTTAAATTCAATCAGTTACCATTGCACATATGTACATGTATATGTAGGTATGTAGGTGTATTTATTTATGCATGTATGCTAGTGTGTATGTATGCTAGTGTGTATGTATGTATGTACATGTATGCACATTATGTAGGTATTGTATATGCAAAAAATTTAATACAGCACCATTTACTGCCTCTCAAAAATATCTATGCCTTTATTGGTTATGGTGACCCATTTCATATTGGAAAGTCTTTTGGATCTTAGGAGCACAGATTGGCTAAATACTTCTCCATAAATTGGTATTAACTTGCTTGTATACTCCTTACTCACATGGCTGTACTACTCCATCTAGCACGGTGTGATAAAGTAAGTAAGCAAGCAAGAATATTCTTTATTAGACTGCCAGTAAACGCACAGTAGCTTACAGGTATCAACCTACTGAACGCATCATTTCAATTCAAGTGTTAACGGTTCCACATATTTTACCGTTGGAAGTTTTTTGGTTAAATTTTAAACAGATTTTCTGATGTTTAGGAGCATGATGTGACGTTCAATGACCATGGTACGATGGTTCTTGGCTGCGGTCCTTACCACATTGGAAGCAGTGTGGAGTTCGACTGGTGTGCCGTTTCTGCAATAAGAACGCTTAGACATCTTGGCAGAAAAACAGTAAATTATTTAATTAATTTTTACCTAATCATACTACAATAGGCCTATTATTATTTGCAAATTGAATCGTTAGGTTGTTCATTTACATTCACCATACAGTCCATACTGTTGGAACTGGGCTGTTTTTAAGGAATCTTTAGAACTGAACAACTCCTTCTTTTCCTTCCCATCCTCCATGGTAAATTACTTTCAGCCGAAGGACAATGGCCTTTTTGCTAGTTTTAACTGTACATAAGTGCTTCTACAACTGCACAAATCCATTTAGAACTGCACATTTTGTGTGCAACTGCACGTTAAAAAAGCCCTGTGTTGGAAATTTTTGGCCCTTGTGATCATTTTGGGTATTTACAGCTTCATGAAGGAAATTTCCATTTTGTTTGTGTTGGCACTTGAATTAAATTTGAGCACTTCTTCGTTTGTTTTATGTGTTGCAAGCAGGCGAGCGCAGAGATTTTCAGTGTGTTTGTTTTTTTGGTCTAGATTGTAGTCAACTACAATCCGGAGACAGTGAGTACAGACTTCGACGAATGTGACCGACTTTACTTCGAAGAACTGTCTCTGGAAAGAGTACTAGACATCTACCATCATGAGGTACTTAACTCCTGTTTGTTAATAATATGTCTTGTCATGGTATCATTGACTTATTTTGACAGAGTTTTTTCATCATATACCTTGTGCAGGGCTTTTTAAAGAAATTTTTAAACTGCACAACCCCTTCTTTCAATTCCTATCCTCCATGGTAAATTACTTCCAATCTGACAACAATGGCCTTCTTTTTACTATTTTTTACTGCACAGAAGTGAAATGCACAAATCCATTTAGGACTGCACATTTTGTGCAGAACTGCTTGCTAAAAAAACTGATTGTGGGTATGCAATGATGAAGACTAGACATTGGATATCAGGTGTACATATGTTTTTATTAGCATGTAGAGTTGTAGACTGAAAGGCTAATCTTCCATAGCAAAGTTGCCTTGTCCAATTGACCATGCTCAGTTATTTTTAATTGATTGGGTAGGATCCTTTGCCACCCTTCGCCTTTTTGAATGTGTGCTGCTCAGATACCCCTATGTGGACTGTGTTAAACCGAGATTTTAATATCTGAAATAAACTGTATTATATGCGGACCAATAATCATATGCAAAGAGTTGGATGTGCAGTTGTGCACTCTAAATTCTAAACAATGTAGCTTACCTAGCCAATTGAATTGCCGTTCTTTATTCTCATTCTCTGGTTAGAACGTGGAGCCCTTGCCTGATGATGTGACCAGTCATCTGTTATTTTCTGTCTTCTGAAACAGGGTGCCAGTGGAGTGATGGTGTCAGTTGGTGGCCAGATTCCAAACAACCTTGCTCTGCCACTGCATAATAATGGTGTACATGTTCTTGGAACGAGTCCTTTGATGATCAATCTGGCTGAGGAGAGGTCGCTGTTCTCGGCAATTCTTGATGAACTGAACATCGACCAACCAAAATGGCAGGCTCTGTCGTCTCTGGTAGGTTGGATCATTCAGACACTACTGTACAGTTCGACTACTTCGATGAAACAGTTTGCATATGATGCATAATTATGGTGCTACTGCTTATGATTTGTGACTGATATGTGGAGATGATATGATACCTTTATTGTGCCGTAGTACTGGAAAGTAAAAATTAATACTAAGGCATGATATAGGTCTCGTATCTCTTTGCTGAATGAATGTTAAGACTATTTCTCCTCCTTGGTGCTCTTTTAGCATAATAATATGATATAATTTATTTCATTAAGAACTATGCAGTCTAGAGTTATGCTTATGCGATTGAAACAAATAATTTATGTGCATATCTGTTCTTAATTAGCATAATTATGCAGGGTTGTTTTTAAGGCAATTTTTAGAACTGCACAGCCCCTTCTGTTTCTTCCCATCCCCCATAGTAAATTACTTTCAATCGCATGATAATGACCTTTTTGCTAGTTTTAACTGTGCAGAAATGCTTCTACAACTGCACAAATCCATTTAGAACTGCACATTTTGTGTACAACTGCACGTTAAAAAAGCCCTGTAATTATGAATGCGAATGATGTTGACAGGACGAGGCAATGGCCTTTGCTGCGGATGTTGGTTACCCTTGTCTACTTCGTCCTTCCTTCATACTCAGCGGATCCGCAATGAACGTCGCATACAATGATAAGGAGATGCAAAAGTTTCTGAAGGAAGCATCAGAGATCTCGCAGGAGCATCCTGTCGTCATCACGAAGTTCATAGAGGGCGCCAGAGAACTTGAGATGGACGCGGTTGCAAAGGATGGACTCGTAGGATTTCATTTCAATGTTTATTCCATATAATATCTCCGTGATTTTCTGGACTCTATGGCTTTGCTCAATTGTAGATATTTATAGCGTTGCTAGTGTACTTTTAGCTATATTCTTGTAGTTTGTTCTTATGTACTTGTCCCTATGTACTTGTTCCTGTGTACTTGTTCTTATGTACTTGTTCCTATGTACTTGCTCTTATGTGCTTGTTCTTATGTGCTTGTTCTTATGTGCTTGTTCCTATGTACGTGTTCCTATGTGCTTGTTCCTATGTACTTGTTCCTATGTGCTTGTTCTTACGTACTTGTTCCTATGTGCTTTTTTATGTACTTGTTCCTATTTACTTGTTCCTATGTACAGTTTGTTCTGTGAACCACTGGTTTTTCATGGACTCAGAAAATATTTGTAAACTTTTAGTTTATATAATTTAGTCGAAGACTGAATTTTTTTAGCCTCTAGAATAACAAGTTATACAGTGGATGTTCTATGTGGACACATGAGTGATCTAAGTTGTGTGATGTTTAGCTTTACATTTTCATATTTGAAGTGTAGAGTTTTTAGATTATGGTATCTTTAATATGACTTTATTTGAAATGTTAGGACTTAAAGCATTTATTTGACATTAGTCTGTCTGTTATTTAGCTTCGTTACCAGTACCAGAAATAGTATTCTGAAGACGTTTCTGCATTTGCAATGTTCTATAACTTGTAAGATTTACCCTGGCTAACCTTGCATGGATTATTCTAACAAATTGTCATTCTCTGTTGATAGGTGGTTGGCCATGCTATTTCGGAGCATGTGGAAAATGCCGGGGTGCACAGTGGAGATGCTACGCTGATCCTGCCAACACTGACCATCAGCGATGTTGCACTTGATAAAGTTAGTTATTCTAATTTTTGCGTTCGTCAGAATTGATAGAAGTTCGTAAATTCCTATAGATGTTGCAATCTCCTGAAGATTAAGTCATTTCAATCGGTAATCGTGCATTTGTATAATACGTTCATTCAATTGTTATTGTCTTGAAATAAATATACAATACATTTACATGATTTCTAATTAGTTCATCGGACAGTGTGGACTGTGGAATCATAAACGTTATGCGCCATTCTGCTTAGCAAACAATATGGCTTTGAGGCTTGAGTCTGCCAAATTGTTGGCCTTACTCGCCATTGTCCTTCTTTGATGGACAAAACAAATAACTGGAGTGTAAATGCTTAGTACTGAATTCTTGAGCGTTAGTTTTTACATGTATTATGCACATTGCGGTTTGCATGCTGTATAATGAGGCAAGTCCCAAGGACTTCACATTATTGAATCCGAACTGTAGTTCTTTTTTTAAAACTTACTTTCTCATCGGAATACATGTATTTGCGCAGTTTTCTGTGTGTTTCAACTAGGATTAGATAATTGATAGCTTCAGTGTAATGATAATGTGATAACAAGGATCACCCTCCTCCTTCGTCCAGGCTCTGGACTGGCACTGCCAGAGCATGAACAGTGTGGAGTTTTAGATAGTTGGTTCTGTTTAAGTGGAATTGTATAGTAATTAATGAATTGCATTAAATTTCAGGTGAAGAACATAACGAAGAGCATTGCTGAGAGGTTTGAGATCAGTGGACCCTTCAACATCCAGTTCATCATAAAGGACGATACTGTTAAGGCATGTACACTATATAGGCTAAACAATTTGAGCCAATTTCTCGTCATGTCTGATCATGTTAAAGCATGTGCTCAAGAGACTAAGGATTTATCATCATGGACAATCTTGTTAAGGCTGGTGGCACCCCGACAAAACGGCGCAGGACAAAACGGCGCCGACATAACGGCGCCGACAAAACGGCGCACCCACAAAACGGCGCACCGACAAAACGGTGCCGACAAAACGGCGCATTTTCAAAGCAAATTATTTTATTAGTACTTTGTTTAATTGGTACAAACACTCAGATAATCAAGTAATATAGTTAACAGACGTTTTTATAGCAGTAATAGTCACAATATACTAATCTAGGAAATAGAAAAAACTGATCATCTTCATCAAGTCCTGAAGTTAAAATATGAACGTTATACTAGTAATCAACTGATCATTTGCATCAAGTCTTATAGTTCAAATACGAACGTTATAGTAGTAGAAAGTAGAAGTCTAAAAATATAAGAAACTACTGAAGATAATCAACTGATCATATGCATCAAGTTATATTGTTAACAGACGTTTTTATAGCAGTAATAGTTTTTTTAAATCAACAAGCGGGAGTTGCAGATTTTCAAAGGCGAGTAACATCAAAAGATCGCATTGCGTTCTGTGGACGTTGTGCGCATACCATGTGAGAAGTTCTTTCTAATTGCGTGTTACTGGCATTCAAATTGATGTAGTCTATGTTCGAATTGATCTTGAAACAATGGGCGGCAATCTTTGAAAGCCTATATAAGCAAACAATTACTAAACGGGTATCGTAGTCTTTGTACAGCACCGTTATGTCGGCGCCGTTTTGTCGGGGTGCTTTGTACAGCGCCGTTATGTCGGCGCCGTTTTGTCGGCGCCGTTATGTTGGCGCCGTTTTGTCCAAGGCTGGTACAAAATATGCTAAAGATTTTAACCCAGTTTCTCACGTAGGGCAATCATATTACGGCATGTACCGTACTATTATAGGGTAAGGATTTCCTTCAATTTATCATATTGGACAATCATATTAAGGCATGCTAACAACAGGCTAAAGATTTTGCCCAATTTACACATCACAACATTTCTGTTTTGCTCATTTTCTTAAATAGGTTTTCTTTTAGTTCCATTCCTGACTTCTCCATTCCGCAAATGCATGAGCATTTGTGTGGCCAATGGTCATCCTGGAGTCTGTGCGGCCATCTTGGAGTCTGTTCGGCCATCTTGGAGTCTGTTCGGCCATCTTGGGGCTTGTGTGGCCATCTTGTGTTACCCAATTTACATTCTTTTCTCTTCACATCCTGCACATTTGATCTAATGTAAAAAAATTGTAGTTTTTTGTGACATTCCAAAGCATAGCTCACTCAATAAAATTTTAAGAATCGTTTTGTTCTTTTCAATTTTAACCACTTCAAAATATCTGAATATGAATTCATAATTTTTCAATGTGTCCTCTGACAATTTCTCTGCGACACAGGTGATTGAGCTGAACCTGAGGGCGTCGCGTTCCTGTCCTTTTGTCTCAAAGACAATAGGATGCGATCTAATCGACTTAGCGACACGAGTCATGGCTGGTGAATCCATTCCTCCTTTGTCCTTCCTACCAACGCTCGATAATCCACACAATCCGGAGGACTATGTCGGCATCAAGGTAGGTAGTTTCGCTGGTAACTGGTTAATGTTCCTCTTCATTTGCTCAAAACTTTGGCAGTTTGATTGAATCCATGAAGTGTAGATTTCATTTTTTTCTTTTGTCATGTTTTTGGTTACCATCCATAAATAATATACTAAAATGCTTCATACGCTTTGAGGTCAGTCTTTTTATGTAATTCTTAACCGATGAGCATGGATCATGAATGGGTGCTATATAAATATTTATGTATTTATTGACTGATATATTGGTTGGTTGATTGACTTACTGATTAATTGATTGATTGATTGATTGATTAACTGATTGATTGACCTACTTACCTACTTACTTGCTGATTGATTAACTGATTGATTAGCTAACTGATTGATTTATTAATTGATTGATTGACTGATTGATTTATTAATTGATTGATTGATTGATTGTTGGTTTCCTCTGCAGGCTCCGATGTTCTCCTGGCCAAGGCTTAAGGATGCTGATCCGTTATTGCGCTGTGAAATGTCGTCAACTGGAGAAGTACGTTCCACAACTCCTCTTATCTGCATATTACATCAGAATTTCCTGATAGGGTATTCTAATGGTACACCTTTTAAATAGACCATGCCATTAATATTTTGGTTTTTCTAGTTTTAAGCAACCCAGTTTTAGGCTTTCCACTGAGTAGTCCCCTTGCATACATGCATAAATACACACACACACATACGCAGAACTTCTCAGTTGTAGACAAAGGGTTTAGCACATTTGAGTACGGATTCCTTAATGTCATGATGGACTTCTTGTTTTCTTGCTTCTCTCGTAGGTCGCTTGCTTTGGTCCGACCATACACACTGCATTTCTGAAAGCCCTCATGTCGACCGGGTTTAAGATACCAAAGAAGAATGGATCCATTCTCATTGGAATTCAAGAATCAATTCAGCCGCACTTCCTGGAAACAGCAAAGAAATTTAACGAACTTGGGTACCAGGTGAATAACATTAGGCCTATACATGTCAAAGCAATCACCTTTCAAATGCGAAGTGTATGAGAGTCAAGCTGTCCTGAGACAGCAGCACTGTACACTGTACAGTGTACACTGTACAATACCATGGACGATATATTAATCATTTTCAATCCATAGTTGGTGGTGAGAACTAACTTAGTGCAGTCCGATCTAAGCGATCGTGCATTAATTTTGGCATTATGTTAAGCTGCAGATTTTAAATTTTGCATTTCACAGTGATATGCCGATGTGTGTATTAATGTGTTTTATTATGAATTGTTAGATGACCCTAAATATATAGCTTATAATTTAATATACATATTTAGTTTTATCAAGTTTATACTTTAGTTTTGGGAAAGAATTGACTTTGAAAGTGTGATACCAAAGTTTGAAGAAGTGAAATGTCCATTACCAATAAATGACCGCTGCATTATGAAATATTGATACTTGATTAAGTTAATCACGCAATAATAATAGGTAATATCTATTGATTTAATGCAATAAAATATTTACCAGTATTTATACCAGAAAATCAGATAAATATCTCAGTATGTGTGTATTAGATTTATGCAACGGTGAATACAGCAAAGTACCTGAACAAAAACAACATTCCTGCGTCTCCGGTTGGTTGGACTGTGGCTCAAACTGATGAGTCTGTTCCATCAGCAGTCAGGTTAGAAAATCTCTCTAACTTAAAATATATTGTAACACCTACATCAGCCTAATAATTAATGCATCACCGATATATGCAGGTCCGCTCAGCCTTCCATTCGGCAGATGGCGTTGGTATACCGAGCAGTAGAATGTGATGGACGCCTTGCATGGCTGCCAACAGTTAAATTCGACTCCTGTAGTAACTTGTGGTCATCCGTTCATTACTGATTGTAATCGTACTGTGCTGTGTCAGTTTGAAAGTAAACGAAGATTATTATTATTATTATTATTATTATTAAATTTTTATTGCCTGAGGTAAACATGATCTCTCAGGCTCTAAGAAGAATTATTAATATTATTATTATCATTATTACTATTATTGCAATAATTGGTCGATTTAACTAGACTATTACAAATTTAACACAATAATTAATTATGATAAGCTTGGTTTGACCAATTATTGACTGTTTTTCTTTAGCCTCATCCAAAAGAAGAAGATAGACCTGGTCATCAATCTGCCCAATCAGAACACTCAATACACTCGTGACAACTACTTGATTCGTCGGTCAGCCGTTGACTCTGGAACCCCGCTGCTTACAAACTTTGAGGTAACTGTAGTGTAATCCTTGGATATCGATACCGTTAGTTGTTTTTACTTTATCTGCGCAATTTTATTTATTTAATTTGTACTTGTCTTAATCATAATGAGATCAAATTTAATTCGTTGTGTTTATGGCAATATTTAGGTAAGTATATTAATTGACACAAACTGCAATTAAAAGAATGATGACTGATTAGAATGTTTTCGTTGTATAGCTATGATTGAAGATGTGTCTGACTTTGAGGATGGGATGTGTTGGTCACATCCCAGGGCAGCAGCGTGCCGTTCGATACCCATGTAAACAGTTTTATCGATTATGTTTGTATATGTGCCAGGACATATAAACATTCCTATTGATAGATTGATTTATTGATTGATTGAAAAGTGAGATCTGGGTGACCGTCCAATAAAGCATGGGATTTCAAACAGAGATGCTAATAAGCCGACTAATGTCCAAGATATAATGGTAGTGGAAAAGGTAAAATGGGTGTGTTATGACGTATAAAATGGTTGTGTTATAACATAAAAGTAGGTGTGCTATAACATATAAAAATGGGTGTGTTATGACATATAAAATTGGATGTGTTATGACATATAAAAATGGATGTGTTATGACATATAAAAATGGGTGTGTTATGACATATAAAAATGGGTGTGTTATGACATGTAAAAATGGGTGTGTTATGACATATAAAAATGAGTATGTTATGACATAAAATAGGTGTGCTACAACATATAAAAATGGGTGTGCTATGATATACAAAACGGGTTTACTTTGACGTATAAAAATGGGTATGTTATGACATAAAATGGGTGTGTTATGACATATAAAAATAGGTGTGCTATGATATACAGAAACTGGTTTGCTATGACATATAAAAATGGGTGTGTTACGACATGTGAAAATGGGTGTGTTATGACATATAAAAATGGGTGTGTTATGACATAAAATAGGTGTGCTATGACATGTAAAAATGGGTGTGTTATGACATATAAAAATGGGTATGTTATGACATAAAACAGGTGTGCTACAACATTTAAAAATGGGTGTGCTATGATATACAAAACGGGTTTACTTTGACGTATAAAAATGGGTATGTTATGACATAAAATGGGTGTGTTATGAACTTATGACATATAAAAATAGGTGTGCTATGATATACAGAAACGGGTTTGCTATGACATATAAACCTGAGTGTGTTATGACTCAAAAATTTGTGTCTTGTAACATAATTATTAGTCCTAGTATTGGTTCAAGTTTTAAGACTTCAGAACATTCATCTGACTTTCTAGATTGTGAAACTGTTTGCGGAATCACTGGACCACATCGGAAGCGTCGACACATCTTCTCTTTTCCACTACATCCGCAAGAGAGAGCGATACAACTACACGACAAAGACAGTTTAATCTACAATTCATCAGCGAGTTCAAATAAACCTTTATTTTAATCGTGAAACAACAAAAGCCAGTGACTAATAATGTAATTGAGAGCTGTAACGAAAATAATCAACCTATTTTTTTAAAATTAATTACCTAACGATGCACGAGACATTATAATTAATTAATCGTTCAGTTATTTACAAAGTTACATTGACACAAAACATTTTAAGTGTGATGTTGATATTTATTCTGTCTTCAAATGTATTTTATCATATTATGTATAAATCGACTTTAGACACCCTTATAATTGTCCAAACACATCTCATTAATTCAGAATACGTACGTCTTGTTGCTTTATGCTCACTGTACAGATCACTGCTGTCAGGATACACTTAAGACCTATTCTGTGTATCCATGCATTCATGTTTATACCAACCTATGCTGAGTGTGTATACTAAACGTATTGGTGAACATGGATAAATTTTTGCAGAAATGCAATAATTAAAAAAATATATGTTCTGAGGTATGATTTGAACTATCATACAGAAATATGTGTGATAATTATATTAAGCTTGTTTCAATGCGCAATGTGCACTTAAAGCTCTTTTCATCCAGATACAAGTGCGAAAAAACTGAATGCTTATGATGAAGTGCAATCGGATTATTTCGCTGCTGTGTGCTTTTTTATAGTGACCTGGTTATGGGTACTCATAAATTCTGTGAGTAGGTGGGTTCGGGGGGGAAGTACTGGTTGGGTGGGACTGATTAGGTGGTCTGCTGGCATTGGGTGGGCTGGTGAATATGTGAATAGATGTAAGTGAGTATGTGTTGTATGCTTAAAGGTTCAAAGATTCAACTGTGTTACTGATGGAATTACTGAGCTGCAGAGTGAAGACCAAGTTTTAATAATACCAAAAGTGACTGCTTTCAGTTGAAGATGCGAAAATGAGAAGTCACTGGTAATAGCTCCTCAAAACGAAGAAGAATGTTTCGGTAATTGTATAAAAGATGGTGCATAAGAAACAATGCATCAAAGACAATACATAGAAGACAACGTAGCAAAGACAATGCATCGAAGACAATGCATTAAGTACAATGCATCAAGGACAATGCATCGGAGACAATGCATCAGAGACAATTTATCAAAGACAATGCATCAAAGACAATGCATCAAGAACAATGCATCAAGGACAATTTATCAAATACAATAATTATTTATCAAAGACAATGCATCAGAGACAATGTCTACAGCTCTATGTACAAGATACTCTGCAGAATGGGCACTGCTGTCGTTTAGCAGCAGAACTCGGGTGGCGATGCCTTTGGCTGTGTGGTGTAGTCGTTTCAATCTGGAGGATGAAAAGTGTAGGAGAGAGAGAGCTGCATGAAGAACAGTTGAATGAAGAGAAGTTGAAGGAGAAGAGGAAAAGGAGAAGAATGCAGAGAAGGAGGAGGAATTGCAAGAGTTGGAGAATGACATGAGTGGGAGAGAGGGGTGTAGGAAGAGGAGGCAAAGGGAAATAAATTGAAGGAAAGGAAAAAGAGGAGGAGGAGAAGGAATTGCAAGAGATGAAAGAGAGCTGGAGAAGGAGGGATGAAAGAAAAGAAAGAAGAATAAGGAAGAAAGGAAAGAAATATGGATGGATGAATTGAAAGAGGGAAGGAAGGAAAGAAAGAAGCGATGAAAGATAAGAGAAAGAAATGACAGAAAAGAAGCAAGAGGAAGGTAAGTAAAGAAAGAAGAAAGGAAGGAAGAAAAGAAAGAAGAATAAGGAAGAAAAGAAAGATTGAAGAAAGGAAGAAATAAAGAAATGATAGAAGAGAGGACAGAAAGGAAGGAAGAAAGGAATGAAGAAAGAAAGAAAGAAATGAAAGAAAGAAGCGATGGAAGAATAGGAAGATAAGAAAGAAAGAAAGAAATGACAGAAGAGAAGCAAGAGGAAGGTACGTATGGAAGGAAGGAGGGAAGGAAGGAAGGAATGGTGTCCTGTGATATTGTTCTATTGTACGTATGATCCGTTATCATCCGTTGTGTCATCGGTTCCGTTGTTGTGCTGTTGGTTGAGTCCACGTAGAGTCCAGACGCGAAGAGTTCCATCCGTTGATCCGGTGAACAGACGACTGTCAACCACCTGATGTGACATGGATCGACCAAGAATATATTTAATTATATATATATACACACATGTATATATAATTATGTATTATATATATATATATGTATTATATTATGTCTAGATATAATTATATTATAACAACATAATTACCAGGGCTGTTTTTAAGGAATTTTTAGAACTGCACAACTCTTTCTTTCCTTTCCCATCCTCCATGGTAAATTACTACCAATAGGAGTACAATTACCCTTTTTGCTAGTTTTAACTGTACAGAAGTGCTTATACAACTGCACACATCCATTTAGAACTGCATATTTTGTGTACATCTGCACGTTAAAAAGCCCTGATAATTACGTACCGTATACAGGCCTAGCCTATTCTCGTCATCGCTAATAATTAATTTCTTCGCTAAACAATTTCACATGTTTCTCGCTACTGTAAAGTTCAAATAATATCTAAGAGGTGGTCTAAAGCTACATACGGATGAACCTGATATAATTATGTATGGGGTGTAGGCCTACGCGGTGTGCCTACATGTAGGCCTACATGTGTGCGTGCGGAGCGTGAGTGGTATGTAGGTCTATTTGTGTATGTGTGTGTGTTCGTGAATATGCGTTTGTGTGCACGTGTGTAACTGTGTATGTGCGTGTTTGCGGGTTGTGCTTATAGTCTGCATGAATGCTTGTACAGTATACTATGTATACATAGTCCTACCTGTAAGCAATTAAGGACGATTTCTGGAGGCCCTCGGAATGTTCTCTTTAGTTCGCCACTCTTTGAATCGTGACACAGTACAATCCCCTCGCCGTCACCCGTCAACACTGCAGACATACAAATGCAGACAGACAAATGCAGACATACAAATGCAGCGAGACAATGCAGACATGGCAATGCAGACAGACAATGCAGACAGACAATGCAGACAGACAAATGCAGACAGACAAATGCAGACATACAAATGCAGCGAGACAATGCAGACAGACTATGCAGACAGACTATGCAGACAGACTATGCAGACAGACAATGCAGCGAGACAATGCAGACAGACTATGCAGACAGACTATGCAGACAGACAATGTAGACAGACAATACATACATAGAAATGCAGACAGAGAATGCAGACAGACAATGCAGACAGACAATGCAGCGAGACAATGCAGACATACAATGCAGAGCGAGACAATGCAGACAGACAATGCAGACAGACACTGCAGACAGACAATGCAGACATGCAATGCAGCGAGACAATGCAGACAGACAATGCAGACAGACAAATGCGGACAATAGTTTTGTCCGTTTCAGTGACGAAAAGTCACAGGACACGAATGACTTTAGAACACAGAACGTTCGACGTAGACTCCAATTGTATAAATTATGGACTATACATGTATATGTATACGCTGTATACATCGTGGATACGCAACATGATTGAGGAGGACATAACATCAATTGGACTGATATTGATAATAAATGGAGCAATGGCCTTGGTAAATGAAAGAGAACAATGAAGATAATTTATTTGCAGCTTTTTGCATGCCTAAATAAATGAATGAATAAATGGATGAATAATGAATGAATGAATGAACGAATATTTAAATGAACGAATATATAAATGAATGAATCAATGAATGGATTAACGAACGAATGAATGAATGAATTAATTAATTAATTAGTGGATGAATGAACGAATATATAAATGAATGAATGAATAAATGAATGAACGAACGAATGAATGTATGAACGAACGAACGAACAAGCGAATGAATGAATGAATGAATGATCATGTCATCATCCTACCTAATCCGTCGTGATACTTCATGCACATGATCGTGTGTTCATGTCCTGTGAACAGGACGCAATCTTCCTTCTTTCGATCGAGGAACCAAGCACGCGCCGAACGGTCGACACTCCCCGTGTAGATCACTCGATGTACCACCTGTGCAACACATCCAACACACACGCAACATCATTATGCCTGTTTAACGTCTATTTATTTTATTTATTCCTCGCAATTACCATAGCGCCCGATCAAGGTTTATACTCAAAAGCGCTCCCGACTACAGCGCGGACACTGAATCGGAGTTTCACACCTAAGCGCAAGCCTCTGAGTAGGAACCTTGAAGGAGCGCTATATAAATTGTGATTGATTGATTGATTGATTGAGAACAGACAGCCTACAATACAAGGGCTCTAATAGCAGCCTACAGAGCGCGTCCATATCTATACGGTACTGAGATTCGGGAATCGAACTCGAGTCAGCTGATCTCCATCCCAGTGTTTTATTAAATGGGCCGCAGAGGATTTCCCATGCCATTTTACTACACTTTGGTCGGTAAAGGGTTAAATCCGGATCGCCAGTCGACTGTTAACCGTCACTTCGTCAAGGTATCGTCCAAGTACTTACCGTCAACTGTTTACCGTCACTTCGTCACGGTATCGACGAAGTACTTACCGTCAACTGTTTACCGTCACTTCATCAAGGTATCGTCGAAGTATACTTACCGTCAACTGTTTACCGTCACTTCGTCAAGGTATTGTCGAAGTACTTACCGTCAACTGTTTCCCGTCACTTCGTCAAGGTATCGTCGAAGTATACTTACCGTCAACTGTTTACCGTCATTTCGTCAAGGTACGGTATCGTCAAAGTACTTACCGTCAACTGTTTACCGTCACTTCGTCAAGGTATCGTCGAAGTACTTACCGTCAACTGTTTACCGTCACTTCGTCAAGGTATCGTCGAAGTATACTTACCGTCAACTGTTTACCGTCACTTATTTCGTCAAAGTATCGTCGAAGTACTTACCGTCATGCAAACGATCGCTCCGATGTGTCCGTCGAATACGCGCAGTTCCTTTCCGGATCTGATGTTCCAGCATCGGACGGTGGCATCGGTGGACGCCGTGAAAAGCAGCTTCGAGTCCACATCCGTCGCTACCTTCGTGACTGGTCCGAGGTGTCCCTTGAAGATCTGCAGGGTCCTTCCGGTCTCGAAGGACCACGACCGGGCAGTGCCGTCCGTCGATCCGGTAACGATGATGTCCTTGAAGCGATAGGGACTCTCATGACCGTCCTCTTTATCCTCCTCGTCTTCCTTCTCATCCTCCTCATCTCCATCCTCCTTCTTCTTCTTCTGCTTCTGCTTCTTCTTCAATCGTTCCGCCTCGTTGAGCAGCCCCGCCGTCTCATCTTCTGGGTCTTCAACCGAGACGTAAACAAGCGCGAAGACTCCATTCTTATGCCCGATGAACTCACGGATGCTGGTCGCGTTGTCTGCATCCCAGCATCGCGCCGTTCTATCCGCACTACTGCTAAAGATGAAATCCCCGATACAGACGATACGGTTGATGCGCCCGCGATGCCCCCTAAAGACGACGAGGCACTGACAGGTCGCCATGTCCCACTTCCGGACCGTGTTGTCAGCGCTGCCGCTGTAGACGAATATCTCTTCGACGGACACGGCAGAGATGTAGCTTTCGTGTCCGGTGAGTATCCCGATGCAGTCGCAGCGCTTCGTCTTCGTCGTCCACAGTCGGCACGATCGGTCCTCGCTTCCGGTGACGAGGACAGACTCGTCGTCGCTGAGAGCCATGCAGTTGATGCTTCCGCCGTGCTCGTGTATGGCGTCCAGCATGAACGATCTGTTCGTCATATTATTTGTTGAGCTGAACTTCGAACCTGTCACGCCCATAGCCCTCCTTCTCACTTCTACCGCCGCGCTCCTCTTCTTCGTGTCCCTCTCGCTCTGCCGCCTGCTCATGCAAGACATAAGTAAGTAAGTAAGTAAGTAAGTAAGTAAGTAAGTAAGTAAGTAAGTAAGTAAGTAAGTAAGTAAGTAAGTAAGTAAGTAAGTAAGTAAGTAAGTAAGTAAGTAGGTAAGTAAGTAAGTATTATACTCTTATGAGCCACCTGCAAACGCATTGCGGGAACATCTATCAGTTATGATAAAAACAGTGAATATGTAATTTACATTTAACTAAATGGTTAATAGGCTTAATTAATAAAGTGCGTGAAAAGCAGAGAGTTACGTGAAGTAAATAGCGGAAAAACAGAGACAGTCATTTATATATCGTACGTGTTTTAACTGTACGAAAGTGCTTCTACAACAGTACTGCACATTTTGTGTACAACTACACACTAAAAAAGCTCTGGCTCATTTCTTCAATCTGAGGAACCTCAGGTCTTGTTGTGTCATGTCTTCCAATCTTCCTTTTCCAACGACTGCGTCTGGCGATCCTGCATGCCCTCATAAATACGTATGCTACATGACCGAATGAAAGATTATTATTAATAAACATTCAACGAACGAACGAACGAACGAATGACTGAGGTAATAAGTGAACAATTATTTACCATTTACCTGCTAAATTTTTAATGAACTCCTCTTGATGCTAAGTGATCTGCAACGGGAAAAATTATTCTAAGACTTAGCCACGGTTCAGAGCAACTGGAAGAGCAGCGGCAGCCATGACTAAGCTGAACGTTGTCACCAGCAGCAGCAGCAACTGCTAGCCATCCTCAGTTTACCTGTTCACAATTGCGTTTATGCGCGGCCATGCATGCAGGTGACGCGGCTACTCTAGTTGAGAATTCGATCTGTGCTCTTGGACAGATACAGGCAGAGAGACAGAGAGATACGGAGGAAGACAGGTACGAGGAAAGAGAGATAGACAGACGGGCAGACAGACAGACGGGCAGAGAGACGTAGAAAAACAAAGAGATGGAAAATAGAAAGGTCACAGAATTGGAGACACGAAAAGAACGAGGAAGGGATACGACGAAAGAATGAGAGGAACAGAAGGATACAAGTAGAATGATGGAGGAGTGCAGATACAGCGACAAAGAGACCGACTATTCGATCGATGGCAAGTCATGCGTGACCCGTAGCCATGACGACGCTTGTCAATCAATTCCAGCGACCATTGCCTCCTAGACAGCACACAAATACAAACACAATCACACACGTACGCATAGACACACGCAGACGTATCCTCCCACACACACACATGCATACAAACAGACAGACAGACAGAGAAAGAAAGAGAGAGAGAAAGAGAGAGAGACAGAGAGAGAGAGACAGAGAGAGAGAGAGAGAGAGAGAGAGAGAGAGACAGAGACAGAGACAGAGACAGAGACAGAGACAGAGACAGAGACAGAGACAGAGACAGAGACAGACAGAGACAGAGAGACAGAGAGACAGAGAGAGACAGAGAGAGAAAGAGAGAGAGAGAGAGAGAGAGAGAGACAAATAAACAAGCATACATATACACATACATAGGCCTACGTTCGCACTTACACATGGACACACCTACACCTACACACATGAACATGCAAACAGAGGCACACAGGCATACACAGTATTACACAAACGCACACATATGGCAATCGTAAAGTACATATAGGCCGAGAGTCGTTAATTGTTGTCTTCGCAATGCGTACATCGTTACAAGCTTCAGTGGTTAATAGGTGGCAGCACCTGTCACTAGATCCGTGTGTGTATCTCTTGAACGTCATCAATTATAATATTATTCCAAGGCAGCCTAAAGCTCGACGCGCCTAATACTAAAGAGACTAAGACTATAGCGAGCCTCTGCAGCTGGTCGTAGGTTACCATTCAATTGCCAATGGCAAATATTAAAAGGCCATCCAGTGCAATCTCCTCTTCCGCAATCTATCGCTCTCTAAATATTACATACATGTATACATTATTGGCCTCTACATATCGATTGGTGTAATAGCCTGCAGCCTACCATAGGCCTATAGACTACAAGGCTATTCATTCATTCATTCATTCATTCATTCATTCATTCATTCATTCATTCATTCATTCATTCATTCATTCATTCATACATTTATATAGCGCCTCTTCAAGAAAATAGCTACTTAGAAGCGCTCCCGACCCAGCCACGGCTAAAGAGAACATTCTATGGCCTACCTACAGTGTATGTTTGTTAGTGAAATACAGAAGCCATGCATGGTTGGAGACTTGGTCTACAAGTTGCAGAGGACGAACGAGTGACCGAAGGAAGGACGCGAGAGAGTTTTGGGTCGATGAACGGCTGAGTCGCCGTCGAAATTTTCCATCTTTTCGCCGACCAAACTTTCTGCATGAGGAACTTTTTAGTCGTTTGGCCAAAATCTAAAGGAAAAGTTCCTTTTTCACTGTCTGCATTTCACTTCTTAAAGTCATAACATGGCCATATTATGGTCGACATAGGTGCAATCACTATATAATGGTATGGAGGAGCTAAATAAAATTTCGATTACAATTACAACTTCAGAGTTCTGTCGATACATGTAACAGAAGACAATCACCAATTCACAGATTTAATTTCAACTTCATAATTTTTCATAGTTTAACGATCGAAATCCAGCCTATTTTCGAAGTGTCTTACAGACTTACACAGCGATTACAATAACATCAATGTAGGCCTATATAGGCCTACATTCTGAGAAATAGTTTGGCCTTTGGTGTTTGGCATCTTATTTTTTCAAAATTCTGTAAATTCAAGTAATTAATCAATCAAGTGAAGTAAGTTTATGATAAAAGTCCAATCATTAGAAATCATTGTTCTATAATTGATAACAGGAAAGAGAAAATACTGGACTGTTTGCCAGTGCTTATAGAAGATGAAATAGTAAAGAGAATCCTGATTAAACCAAGCATTTTATTGTCAAGAATTATTGACATCGAAAATCGTTCAATCGCTTGAGTCAATCGCAGTCTGTAATAAAATTGACAATAATACAGACACAATTATTAGGTTCATTTTAGAGAAGACGCTACCAAAGAAAATGATACGAAAGCAATGATTATGTTGTAACAATTAGACTTCGGAGTGTTGTGTCCTTAGATCTGGTTCATCCAGGCGATTGACACGACTGTAGCCATTGCTACACCAATGATAACATTGGATGTTGCTACACCAATTGCGACAGTGGATGAGGTTGATTTGTCCATTTGATCGCCGTTGCAGTAATCTGTTTTGCAGGCGCAGAATTTAGTCACGCCGCTAGCGCCTTTAATTGGTCCATTGATACATCCATCGCTTATAGGTGCCTCATCGGTATCGGAGCAGCCTCGGCTAATCACCTTCTTACCTGAGAAAAATCATTTCATCGTCTTTTGAATAAATGCCTGACTCAGATGACTATTGGATGTCATTTAACAGATCACAACGCTATGCTAAACACAGTGGAACTTCAACTGTGGAAGATAACCAAAGAGGGAGACGATGGCTATACGCTCTTCTTGTCCACCAATAAACGACGACAGGAGCAGAAGTAACTTGGTCTACTACTAAAGAGGGTGATAGACGAAATCAAAAAAGAAAATTATGAAGAACAACAGTTTCAAGGTTACTTCCGAAAGAAGTCTTAAATTATATGAAATGCTAGCTATTTCATTTTCTTAGCTAGGCACTTAGGCTATCACATTCTGTCTCTTTCCTATCCGGGCTGTTAAGCGAATTACTGCTCGAGCCACGGTTCCCATGATAAACGGACATTATCCCACCCAGGCATATTCCACACAGACATTATCCCTTGGAATTAGTCATGAAGGGTTGGACATTAGCCTCAGGCCATGCTATAATGACGGAAAGTGAAACCGTAACATCTATGAGAATAGGATTATGTTCAGGAGTATAATAGTAGCCTATTATTTTACATATTCGTAACTATAGCCTACATCACACGAATATTGTAAGAATGTGTTATACGGTCTAGGGCTGTAGGCCTATATTTCCATATTAAAATACATAAAAATTCTGCACTCAACATATTGACAACTTTGCGTTAATGCGTAAATACGTGTAGGTAGGCTATACAAGACACTGAGACTATGCATACACAGTCGCGCCGAGAGAGTGCAAGGGGGACAATGTCATTTATGTCCATGCAGGGGCGGCAGGGACCCGGCGACTGCTAGGGGCCCGGCGGCCTGCAATTATTATAATTGTTACCATTATTTTATTATTATTTTATTACTTATTTATTATGTTTTTATTATTTATTATTATTATTATTATTATTAACTATTATTATTATTATTATTATTATTATTATTATTATTATTATTATTATTATTATTATTATTATTATTATTATTATTATTTTGGGGCGCGGTGGTCTAGTGGTGGCGTCGTTGCCTTGGAGCCGGAAGGTCCGAGGTTCGAATCCACCTCCACGCGTAAGGACCTTGGGCAAGTCCTTCACTTACAATTGCTCAGCGCTTCGGCGTGAAACTCCGATGCAGTGTCCGCTCTGCATCGGGAGCGCCTCTGAGTAGGGAGAGCTTGAAGGGGCGCTATAACAAGTGCACATACAAATTATTATTTTTTTTTTGCCCTGAGGTACTTCATTCCCCCAGGGACTTATGGACTATTATTAATGGAAGAATATAATTATGTCTGGTGGGTCAGACCTCGTCTTCAGGGTGTGAGGCAAAGTGCCTTTGAAAGCGACCAGGTTGTAGCGTTGGATGCAAATGGACAGACGTTGAAAAAGAAAAAGGGCTTCACGTCTGTCACCACTGATTGAAGAGATGCGGCTGCCAATTTCATTAATGAAGTCTGAGGCCAACGGGTTGAGCGGACCCAATGTCTCTATGGCCACCGGCTGAAAGATGTAGGAAGTGGGCAGGCCTCCGTATTTTTGTTCTTTGCGGATGGCCGCCTGCACTGATGCAGGCCCGACCAAACCGTTCGGGTGGGTTATGTACGAGGCGGCACACGTATGAACGATGGTGGCATCCCACGCCAAGTATTTCCCCTCTGACCAGGGTATGAGGGTTGCCCCGTCCGGCCTTTTTCCATCGGATCTGAAGAGACCCGCCGGTTCCTTGATGCTTGGAATGTCAGCTCTGAGGAGGGCACGCCAAATGATGTCATTTATGGCGTGGTGACGAAGGGAGCGACCCATGGCTCTCCTACAGACGAACCCATGATGGCCCTCGGGGCCAACTCCCTCGCCACAGTGGCATGTGTGAGGACCACACAAGTCCAAGCCCAACCTCTGGCCCACCGCCACCCGGACCGCCTCATTATCCAGGACAAGGCCACAAGCGGCGATTGGAAGCGCGGACAGCCAGTCAGCTGAATGGGGACTGTTATTATTATTATTATTATTATTATTATTATTATTATTATTATTATTATTATTATTATTATTATTATTATTATTATTATTATTATTATTATTATTTTTACTATTATTATTATTATTATTATTATTATTATAGTTATTGTCTCTTTCGGCCGACACGGTGTCATCTGCTGTAGGACGCTTCCTCCTGTCGTTCCACGGCTCGTTTTGCCGGATTGTAAATCTCCTTCTCAGGTCGATCAAGGAGCGGTGGCAATGTTCCGGAGAGGCAGATGGCGTTCCCCTATTGAAGAGCCTCCGAAATCCGCTGGAATAAGTACGACGCTTCCATAGGGTCATGGGTAGCAGAAGCAATTCTCTTTCCCAATTCAGATATGAAATCCAGTCCTTCTTTACACCACGCGCCACCGGTCTCCGAGGCGACCGCTACAAACGCGTGGGTACTGGTGATGGTGGAATACTTGATAGATTTCGACGCAGCTGCACGTTCGGCGGCTTCGCCAGCTCCGATGGAAGTGTGTGGAAGGTGAGACAGGGCGAAAGTGTCGGGCACTGTCACATCCCATGCCAGACATCGAATTATTATTTGCATTAACGCAAAGTAGTCGATATGTTTATTATTATTATTATTATTATTATTATTATTATTATTATTATTATTATCTTTTAATATCTTCAAGCAACATATCAATAACAGGATATACAAAAACTAGAAAAGTTATAGCTATAGTTACATGCCCTCTGGCTTCGGCTCAGCTAAAGTGCCTCGAAAGGCCACCGAGTTGAAGCGCTGAACAGCAATAGAGAGGCGTTGCAGCAAAAAGCAGGTCTCTCTCAGATCACCGGAAGACAATGATAGAATGCGGCCTAAATCTGATAAAAAGTCGAGACCAATAGTACAAATGGGTCCTAGAGTCTCAAGGGCAAGAGGGACAAAAAAGTGAGTGTTTGCAAGAGCTGAGTATTTGGTATTTTTCCTTTCTGTAGCAATCTCGGCTGCCGCGCCCGCCGTCGAAGCCGTGGACTGGATATACGATGGTGCCAGAGTGTCCACCACTGTAGCATCCCATACAAGATGACGACCCGCACGCCATGGAATCATAGTAAGGCCATCTGGGCGTCTACCATCCGTGCGAAGTAGACCTGGTGGTTCTTTAATAGACGGGATTCCTGCCTTTGAAAGGGAGCGGTGTATAATGTCGTTGATCGTGCTATGTCTTGCTATTCGTCCGAAACCGAGAGAGCAAGACAGGCCGTGGCTGCCTCTGGCGTCGATTTGAGTTCCGCAGGCGCAAGTGTGGGGTTCACATATTGCGGCCCCAAGTCGCAAACCGACGGCAACTCGAACATCCTCGTTATCCAGACGTAAACCACATGCGGTTATTGGTAACGCATGGAGCCAGTCACTAGCGTGGGGCGATGAGACTGCCTTTAGTCGTGCGATGTTATATACATCCACTGTGTTTTCAAGCAGTGACTTCACAGTTTTCTCTAATAATGGTTTGTCCCAAGATGCTTGCTGATTTGTTGGCATGATTCCTGCTTCATCAAATTCTGTCTTCAAACGCCACTCGGTCGTCATGGTTTGAAAGTGTGAGTCCTGTTCGAGATTAATAGAACTGAGAATGAGAGTCTGGAGAGGGAGAGTGCTTGCAGCTGAAGCCAGAAAGGCTGGAAGTGCTAGCGAAGACGCTCTCCGAATCCCCAGACCACCCATCTTTATGGGCAATGAGGCTTGTGTCCATTGGTTATCGTTCAAAGAAATGTTGAGAATCTTTTCTAAACCTTGTCGCAGTTTGGTATCATAGGTCTCCAATTCTGGATGTTTGTCGCTTGGATGGCATCGAAGAGTGTAAATCATTTTAGGCGCACCCAGCGAACTTCTCAAAATCAGGAGTGCATCCTGCCTGGCTATGAGAGCTAATTTGTTCAGACTCTCCTCAAGTTCTTTGGTTCTACTCTCAAGACATTGCTGCAGCGCTTTTCCCGATGAGAGTGGGGCGCCGAGTAGCTGGGCTTCATCCACATCAATTAGTTTAAACTCTTTAAATGAGTCGTATCCTGCAGTGTTGTTTTTGCCGCGTGTTAACACCTCGCATTTGGAACGATTAAGTGTCAAGCCCATAGTGGAGCACATTCTCTCGATGAAGTCAACATCGGCTGCGACCTTTTCCGCCTTCCCGCCTAGGGTGAGATCGTCGAGGTATCCGAATGATAGGGGTGAGACCAACTGAAGAAGAATAGGTTGTAGAGGCAGGCAGAAAAGCAAGGGACCCAGCGGATCGCCTTGCTGAGGCCCCACCCGAGATTGAACCGTGTAGCCGCCGAATTTTAGTGTTGATTCTTCGGCGTAGGATTGAAAACAGTATGGAGCCAGGTCGGGAAAGATCTCGATCACGGAAGCCAGCATGCGGTCTCGGTAGAGACTATTGAAGGCGTTTGATAAATCGAGTTTCACAACGACGTTGTCGTCATCCTTGTTTGTGATAAACCTACGGGTTGCATGAACCGCTGCCTCACACCCGCCTGGAACCCCAACACCCAGTTGTTTCGGCGATAGATAAGCTGCTGCTTGGTCGCTCGCAAATTTGTTGGCACATTTAGAGGTTAGTCTGCGCCAATAGTAGCCGATGGCTATTGGTCGTAGGCCGCCCGTTTTCTTCTGAAGAGCAAAGAGGGTGCCACCAAAAAGAATTGGACGCATCTCTGTCGGACATTTCCCTGCTAGAAGAATGTTGACTAGACCCGTGATGGCGGACAGTAGCTCCGGTCCGGTGTCCTTTGCGTTGATCATTTCTAGGACGTGTTGTGGCTTTAGGCCATCTGGACCACCCGACGAACCCGGTGGGAAGTGCCGTATCTGGTCATGGACCATCGCTTCAGATGCCTGATAAGCCTCAGTCGAAGAAGGAGGAGCAGACATCGAGGGTCGATCTGAGGGTGGTGATGGGTGTTTTGCTCGAAGCTCATCAAGCGTAATTTCATTGATTGGAGCTGGAGCATCTCCCGAACACAAAATACGTGTCGCGGCCCTGATGTTGCCCTCTTCAATCTTTGCCGCTACCGCTGCGGCCATCTTATGTTCGATGCTGGGCGAAGTCTTTGTAGGATAGATGTCTGATTTGTTTTGATCAAAAATATCCGGAAGCATATTTGGCAGCAAATGATGAAAATCCGTTATGCGTTTTCTGATGTTAGATGTCAAATTGTGCCGTTTTCCACCACGAGTGGGTTGTTCAAGAACTACGGCTGTAAAGGCCAAGAGATTTCGCCAGCTTTCGATTTTCATAGGATTCGAAAGGATACTGTTAATAATGTTTGTCAAAAGCCTTCCAGACTCGGATCTAGCCCCTTTCGGGATGTGTTTGAGCAGCCTCGTTGTGATGTTCGGATGTTGAATCATGCCCTCTCCCATAACGATCGAATGCTGGCTGCCTCCTATGTCAGTGACTCCATTATTTCCTTCTCTCGACTGGAGAGGGGTTGAGAGGGAGTGAGAAGAATGGTCGACGAGGTTGTTAGTACCCGCTTCTGTTTGGACCCCAGAAAAAACTGCGCTGGGGGCTAATGACTCTGCAGAGGGCTGACTAGAACCGGGGCAGGGTGAAGGCCTAGGACCGTGACGATGAACGGTGCCATCAGATGAGTGAGTCTTAAACTTTGCCCAGCAAACACGGCAAGTTCCGCTACCCTTAGATTGTTTTCTGTCCATGTTGTGTTAGCGTTGATAAATATCCTAATTCAAACGTAAACATGACAGTTACGCTCCGCCTTGAATAGACAGTACGTCGTCATGGTAACGTAAACGTCGCAAGCCATTTAAACAGAACGTTGGTATTTAAATGTTGGTATTTAAATATTTAAATGTTGCGATGTTGCGACCAGACGGCGTGACAATCATCCCATGGTCACGTGGTCAATGCCTGGCATGGGACTGGTCGCTTTCCGTCTTCTCTGAGCAACATATTATTATTATTATTATTATTATTATTATTATTATTATTATTATTATTATTATTATTATTATTATTATCATTCCGTGACGCTGCTGCCTTCCAGCTCCTTTGTTGCAAGAGAAGCCATGCAGTCCATTGGATTCGACTATGGCGCCACATTTGCATGTGTGTTTTTCACACAACGCAGTGCCTAGTCGAACGCCGGCTGCTATTCGCAACATGTCTCCCGACATTATTATTATTATTATTATTATTATTATTATTATTATTATTATTATTATTATTATGGAAAAGTCGCTCAGCTGAATGTCATTCACAGCTCGGGGAGTAGTGGCAATGTCCCGGAAAGGCAGATGGCATTCCCACGTTGTAGAGCCACCGAGATTCGCTGGAATAGGTACGAAGTCTCCATTGGGTCGTGGGTTGCGGCGGTTATTCGGCTCCCCAACTCAGAAATGAATGTTTGTCCTTCATTACACCACGCGCCGCTGGTCTCCAGGGCGACCGCCACAAATGCGTGGGTTCTGGTGATGGTGGCATATTTGATCGACTTAGACGTTGCTGCTCGTTCGGCGGCTTCGCCAGCTACGTTGGATGTATGCGGAAGATGCGACATGGCGTAAGTGTCCGGCACTGTCACGTCCCATGCCAGGCATTGACCACGTGACCATGGGATGATTGTCACGCCGTCTGGTCGCTTTCCGTCTTCTCTGAGCAGACCAAACGGTTCTTTGTGAGACGGGATTTTTGCCCTGCCAAGAGCTCTCCATATAACGTCATTGATCATGTTGTGTCTTTGGTGTTTTCCGTTTCCTCCTCTGCACACCAATCCATGCAATCCTCTCGCGTCAACATTCCCTCGGCAGTGGTGGCACACATGAGGCTCACAAAGCGACGTTCCGAGTCTCAGCCCAACTGCGAAACGAATCTCCTCGTCTGAGAGGCGCAGGCCCAGCGCGGTCACAGGGGGAGCTAGCATCCAATCTCCAGAATGAGGGGCTCTCGAAGCTAGGAGGCGAGCGCGGTCGCATGGGACACTGGTAGACTCGAGCAGACACTTCCATGCCTTTTCAGTGAATCTAGAATCCCACTCTTTTTGGCTGTGAGATGCTGCTCCAGTTGGAGGATCTGCACCTGTCAGGGTAATCCATGCCTTGAGAGCTGAGTCCGCAAGGGCATATGGAGCATCAGCTGATTCTGTAGGTAGGATGCAAGCTTGCAGTTCGCTCGTGCTAGCGGCAGAAGCCAGAAAGGCAGAAAGTGCCAGCGTTGATGCACAACGAACACCCAAGCCACCATCTCTCACCGGCAGAGAAGCCTGGAGCCAGCGGTCGTCATCGAGGTCCACGTTCAAGATGGTTGATAGACCTTCTCGCAGTAAATGGTCGAACCGAGCCAGGCTCGGGCAATCGACACAGACAGCTGTGCGCATGCTGTAAAGCAGTTTCGGAACGCTCAAGCTGTTTTTGAGCAAAACAAGAGCGTCGTGTGTGTAAAGCATGGCTAGTCTTGCGATTGCTCTCTCTAGATCGTTGGCCTTTGATTCGACGACCATCTCCACAGCTGGACCTGGCATCAGAGGTGCACCCAGCAAGGTCATCTCTTCAAAGGTCATGTGCGTAAAACCTTCAAACGCTGGTTCATCGAATTGCATCTGATTGTTGTTGCATGCAATTTCGCATTTGGTGCGGTTTAGTATCAAACCCAGGACTTTCGCTTCTTCTGCAATGAGAAGGACATCGGCGGCCACTATATCTCTGCTACCACCCAATGTCAGGTCATCCAGGTAGCCAACACGGAGATTTGATCTTAATTTTACTAAAAGCGGTTGTAAGACAAGGCAGAACTCCAGAGGACCCAAAGGATCGCCTTGCTGTGTCCCTTCTTCTGATCGTATTATGTGCGAGCCAAAGCGTAAGAGTGGGCGATTGGAGTAGGCAGCATGAGCAAATCGGTAGAGCTCTGGCATGTCTCTAGCCACTGCCTCTAGAAGAGAATCTCTGCGCAGAGTGTTAAACGCGTTTGTGAAATCCAGCTTTACGAGGACGTTGTCTTCGGGCATTGTTGTCACCCATCGGCATTATTATTATTTTTTTTTTTTTTTATCATTTTTTTTTAATTTTTAGTTGCCCCAAGGTATTTAGGATCCCTCAGGAACTTATCACTTAACTACTGTTATAAAACCAGTCTGGAATTGTCAGGCCTCGTCTTCAGGGTTTGAAGAGAAAGCCACCAACTTATAGCGCTGAATATTATTATTATTATTATTATTATTATTATTATTATTATTATTATTATTTATTTATTTTTTTTGCCCCTAGGTATTTAGGATCCCTCAGGGACTTATTACTAACTACGTGTTTAAAAACCAGTCCAGAATGGCCCTAATCGTCGATTTCTTGGCTAGCGAAAGTGCTCCTAAACGCTACTGCGTTAAACCGTTGTATTGTAAGTGAAAGACGTTGGAATAAAAAAAGTTGTTTCCCTTGCGTCCCCCGTAACGGTGCAGAGTTTCTGACCCAGATCGGACAGGAACGTCAGGCCTTCGTTGTTCATCGGGCCCAGGGTTTCAAAGGCCAAAGGGGTGAAGTGGTATGTGGACGACAGCTCTGAGTTATTATTATTATTATTATTATTATTATTATTATTATTATTATTATTATTATTATTATTATTACTTTTTTTACCCGAGGTACCTAGGATCCCTCGGGATTTCAAAAAATTATGATAGGTGCTGTTATTCAATGTAAAGAAAAAATCAGGCCTCGCCTTCCGCAACAGTGTTAAAAGTACCACGAAAAGCGATGGCATTGTAGCGCACGGATCAGGACGTTTGGGCGCCGCCGTTTGGGCGCCGGCCGTTTGGGCGCGACGCCGTTTGGGCGCCGGACGTTGCGGCGCGAAAGAAGAACATTGACGTTTGTAGATATAATTACATACGAAAGAGCCTCCTTCCTAACCTTGACGTTTGTAGATATAATTACATACGAAAGAGCCTCCTTGAACATTTGAAACTAATTACTGTATCTCTATAACGCTTTTAATAACCATAATCTTTTAAAACATTGGGTTTGTGAGCATTAAATCGAACATTGAACTTCTGAAAGTAATTCAGTTCTTTGTGGAATGCTTTTATTTAACATCAAATCATTCCCTTGGGTAACATGATGTGTTAACATTAAATTTAACAATGCACATTACAAAACGTAGCTGAATTAAAATTTCTGGACAAATAAAGAGTTTTAAGTGCTATTTCATTACATAACTTCTTCCGCGCCGAAACGTACGGCGCCCAAACGGCGTCGCGCCCAAACAGCCGGCGCCGAAACGGCGGCGCCCAAACGGCCGGCGCCCAAACGGCGGCGCCCAAACGTCACGTACCGGTAGCGCAGCAGACAGATGGAAATGCGCTGGAAGAGAAAAGTTGCTTCTCGCGGCTCTCCAGGAACGATCGAGAGACGCTGACCAACCTCGCGGATGAAACTGAGCCCGGAAGAGTTAATTGGACCCAGTGTTTCCAGGGCAATGGGAACAAAGATGTGTGATGATGGTAGCCCCGCTTACTTTTCGGTTTTACGTACGGCGGCTTGTTCCGCAGCAGCACCCGCCGCATTCGCTGTATTATTATTATTATTATAAAATTGTCACTTATAACGCGCCTGAACAAAAAGAATCTTGCGCGAAAGAGCGTAACAGGAAAGTCTACTCATAATAAATCTTAAACAAAATTAGAACAGGCTATGAAAATCGAGTCCATTGACCACGAAATTATAGCATACCCCAAACAAGAGTATAAGGTTTCATAAGTTATTTGTGATATAGGCCTATATGTGATTATATTATATACTATAATTATTAAAGTTGTCTTTATTGTCAATGTTTTCCCGTAACATTAGGGGGGGGGCATCTAGGCATCAAGAAGAGCATGTGAATTTTATATCTATGTGAATAATGTTGGATTAAAGAAAGGGCCATTGAGTAGGATTTTCGTTAAAATTTGGTGCGAGTGATACAGCAGAACAAACGTGGCCTCCTACCTTCAACAGTTTCCCAGACTTTAACGCATGCTTTAAAAGCTTGGCAAGTTTGCACTTTGTCCGATATGAACGGTTCCTCGCAATTTCTATCGGAGTAACTCTGGCATGTATAACACTTGAGGTCTTCGGAATCGGAACCTTCAAACGCCGTAGCAATCACTCCAATCACGACAAGGATAAGCTTTGAATCCATTTGGCTAAAAATATGTAAAAAATAGCAACATCGTTATCACCGCTTAGGCTATTTATAACGTAAGCATTTTCGTACCACCTTGGAAAAGTGATTAGAGACATTTTTGCTGCAAAGGCAAACTAGGCTATATGAATCAACATTAATTGAAAATAGCTGTTACTAATAACGTCGGTAAAGATGATGTTTAATTCATTTCATTCACTAGGCCTACCTTAGAAATCTAGAGCAGAGCCTATAATCTTTGGGAAACAGGCATGGAGCTCGGATGTTCCTGATCGACCTTCAATGTTTCTCTTCCAAAGTTTCTGGTATATGGGTTTCAGCATTGGTCGAACGAAAGTTGGACCGGCAAAAAGAATGCGTGCTAAGTAGAAGTCGGATCGATGAAAATAATTCTTTAAATAAATAGAAGTGGGATTCATGAAAACGTCCTAGCCTACTTCAATAGAGGTCGGATTGCTGAATAAAAATTTATGATTAAATAGAAGTTTAAAAAATTGCTACTTAAATAGAAGCTGAAAAGATTAAACAAATTCCTAGACAGACAGGAGCTGGATTGATGAAAAATAGTCTTTCCAAATAACGCTACAATGGGTGAATTATTTACGATGCCAAACTGCACGTTAACCTTGTTCTAATAGGCCTAAAAATAGAGTTTTATAATTATGAAGAGTGATTTGGCTTCTCTGATCTATCACAATGCAACCGCATGTTTAAGTGGAAGATGGTGTTTATGCTAATAGCCTACATCGTGAATGGCCTAGGTCCTAGGCCTTATGATATAGCCTACGCGAAGCGGTAAAATATAGTTTTAAGCAAATTTAGAGTCTAATTATTCGCCATTGCATGGGTTTTAGCGATGGACGCACCCAACTTGGATTAAATAGGATTCGGATTGATTTAAATGCTTTTTTACCACAATAGAAGTGGGATTGATGAAAAGATTCTTACTGAAATTGGAACTGGATTGATGAATTAAATAGAAGCCGTATTGATATATTAATAGTTCTTCTCAAATAAGCTTAGGTTGCTACCGTTGCTGTATAGTGCAATGAAATGAATTTTTGCCTAAATGAAAGCTGGAAAGATTAAAAGGATTCATTCCAAAGTAGAAGTCAGATTAATAAAAAATAAATAAATGACCTTCTTGTTTCACACACATTTTCTTTCAAGATTTTAATTCTCTATTATGAAATGACAAGTCGGAAGAATAACTAAATTACCTAAAACGACATTTTACTGCCGAAGCGACAACAATGTTCGTCTGTCTAATTATTTACCGATGTCGTACTGGATTATAAGAGCGGCCATCTAGTTAAATTTCAAAGCTTTTAAAGCCATGCATATAAGTAGGCCTAAAATTATAAAGTCATTTTATTGAGAAAATAACCGGTCATCATAATGCGATAGTTAAACAAGCACGAATAGGCTTAGAGCAGCGGATAAAGCCTAATAAATGTTCTAATAGATTACTATAATATTATTCGTGTTATTAAGTTATTATTGTTTTTACTTTTTACTGGTTTATAAGTTAAAATGGATGAGGCCTAGGGCGCAGATTGTATTTGCCAGTAGGTCTGTAACAGAAAAATGTACGGAGAGCATGACCATAATTATACAGCAAAAATGTAGGCCTAATTCTATTATTCTTACGCACTGCGTTGTGTGTCTCTAATATCAGTTGGGGGTTCGTAGCTCAGCTGAGAGAACGCTGGTCGTTCAACTGAGAGTCATCCACGCGACCCGGGTTCGAGCCTCACACAGGGCATAAATTTAGAAAAGTTTATGTTAGCTGCATGCCATTGGCGCTTTTCTGTTGTGTTGCATGACTCGGGTTCTGCCGAAAATAAGATAGCCCTTCCCACTTCTGGCTAGGCCGAACCAGGAGTGATCCAGCACTTAGGCCGCTAGTGTTAACTTACCGAACCCACTGCTTTAAAGCCGACCTGCGTGTCACGCTAAAGTGGGGCGTATTTTGTATAACCTGAAGGCCCCTAGGCCTACCTGTAATCATACTGCGTTCTGTCAGATCGAATCATTAAACGAATATTATTTGCTATATAACATACGTTACAAGTTATATAAGTTTTTGTTTACCTTGTCAGAAAATCTTCGGGTTGCATACAAAGCAACGATCTGCGTACAAAGCAACGATCTGCGTACAAAGCAACGATCTGCGTACAATGCAACGATCTGCGTACATAATAACTAGACAGAGCGTCCTTTGTTAAGCTACCAGTGACTCTTAAGCAGCGGATAGAGCAGGAATGCGTCAGACAAAGATTTCAGCATAAACAAGCCACGTCATCAATTACGTCATTTTTGTCTCCAACAACATTTCCTTCATATCCGCCATTTTTCTTGCAGCCATGCGCTTTGCTCAACATTACGCTTGAAGTGACTCAATAATAATTCTTAGAACAATGATTCGTTATTAAAATTTTCATATCAAAAGGCTTCGTGAGAATCGTCTGGGTCAGTTTCGACGTCGTGAGAGTCGGACGGGGTGAAGGTTATGGAAACTTAAATCATGAGAAAACGTCGCAAACACTTTTCGCCGCATTAGTAATTGCTGCATGCGTAGTTTGGTGGAACTTTAGCCATGGACGAACCTCCTTGATATTAGGCCTAATTAGTATGTGACGCTGGGTGCAATCAATTAGTTCTTGTCAAAAACACTGACGCTATATAAACTACCGGTACAACGAATGCATACACAACAGTGATAGTTGATAGCATTGTACATGCACAGGCCGGTCAGGACAGACCAGTGGAGAGAGTCGAGGGAGAGAGCGTGGGACACATACGGGCATTGACCCAGGTTGTCCTTCATGCCTCTTTCCTAACATTCTCTTCAAGCAGACAAGGCGGTCCAGCTGCTTCAAGATATAGGCTAATGGTATGGAGTAGACCTGCTAGCCTGTAGAGTGTAGAAACTGGGAGATGACACGAGACAGACTCAGACAGAGAGTGGCGTCGGACACCTACGGTTTGTGCACGATGATGAAAAAATTAAAGTGATAAAATCACAGAATCGTTGTTACATCTAAGCGAGGTCTTCGCCATTCCGTCAACCCAGTTTCTCTTCCTACTCCTGTGACCTCGACCCCCACGTGTACACTGGTCACTACTTATCACTTTATGCATTTTTGCAATCAACGGCAAAATGTCGAAGAAATTCGAATTACAACTATAAAGCCTTTAGTGGTGTTTGTGTTTGAACAAGTATGACTTAAGTGATCGTTATAGCAGACGATAACAGGCATACACGAATAAACAAACATAGGCCTATATTATTGAATTAATTAATTAATCAATTGGTTAATTAATTCATAGGCCGATTCTTTGTAGCTATCTGTGGCTGTGTTTGTTTTCTCTCCAACTTTGCAACCTTTGACTTTTATAATTATAGCATCAGCAAGGCAATTATTATATGAATGCAACTGTAAGCTTAGGCCTACTCGCAATTATAAAGACGTTGCATATTTTCAGAAGCATCGTGTATCAAGCCACACACAAAAGGATGCCTTGCAACTACAACAAAGTATAACTGAATCGAATTTCATAACAATTCCAACTCGGGGAAACTCCTTAGCTTATTACCCTATGATGCTGCATCAGTTAACGCTTTGTACTTGGTATACCATTGTACGGTATATAAGTAGTACCGCAGTTTGGTAAGATGGTCTTCCTCACGCAAGCAAGTGTTTGCGTTTGCTGCTTAAAAAACATCGTTATGCCTAATTGGCAACGGGATCTTGACATCTTGTGCATGGAGCAGTCGGTCGCGGTCAAATTTTACTGCGAGAGAAAATATTATGCTATTTTATCGGATATTAAGCCAGGTGCTGTTGGCAAATGTATCTCGTCTATTCGTGGATATAGCCTATAAGCTTACTATTGCATACGATTATGTTTCTGTGATGCCTATCAAGCCAACTGTATACATAGTGAATCTTCTTGTACTGAATGATTCCTATAGAATCATCTCCACATTTCGGCCGCCATGTGGTTGGTAAAAACTGAAAACAAACAGTGCGTAACCGAATTTCCACGGACTCGCTTAGCTGCCAGACAACGCCGAGCTTTCTCGTCCATCTGGAATGACCTCCCTTCAAAACTGTATTTATTAGGATACATTTGACAAATCGAACTTTGTTTCGTACAATTTACGAAACAAAATTCGATTTCGATTTGTGTCAGGGCTGTTTTTAACGAATTTTTAGAACTGCACAACCCCTTCTTTCCCATCCTCCATGGTAAATGACTTCCATGGCAATAAGATGACAATGACCATTTTTGCTATAGTTTCAACTGTACAGAAGTGCTTCTACAACTGCACAAACCCATTTAGAACTGCACATTTTGTGTACAACTGCACGTTAAGAAAAGCCCTGAGTTGTATTACGAAACAAAGTACGATTTGTCATTAAATGCAATAAAAATGTAAAAAAGACTTGAGAGATTTAATCTCTAAATTCTTTTTTCTTTCACCCTGGCTAGGCTGGGAGCTCCCTTGTCATGAGTGGATTTCTCGAAGTGTAAGTCCATATAAAGAATGAATGAATGAAGTCCGCGCTCTTCTCCTCCAAGTATTCATTTAAGGTTCTTTTTCAGCACAGCATCATTCTGTTGCTAAGAAAAACCACGGAAGCTGTCTTGTCGGGTATTAATATACTTCAAAAATTTTATATGTAGACTGCTTATAGGATTATATAATTTATAGGCCTACCAACGAACTTGCTACTCGGTCGCGCTGCGCTTAGGAATACTGAAGAGGCGCTATACAAATTTCGTCATTTATATAGCGCTGCATTGTATAGGCGTTAATAACAACTGACAGACTTTTTCTGATTCAATGACAGCAACATCTAACATATCAGCTGCCATCTCCTTTGTAAAGTGTGAGAGTTTGACTTGCATTATTAAATAAGGATGCTTGCTTAGTTTATAATTTAGTCGGTAGTTGGCGCAGTGGTACCGCGAAATGTTAACATAGCCTACGTGGAATAAAATGAAATGTTAACATAGCTTATACGTAGTGGGGAAGATGAAGAGCAGCCGGGTGTGAAATTTTAGCGACTTCATTTTCTTAGCCACGGCATATGATGACCGGTGCCCAAGGCCGTAGCCAGGATTTTATTTTGGGGGGTGTTCTCCGTGCGTCGAAATTTTTTTCTCGGCCCCCAAAAAGTTGATGACCCTTTTTGTCAAAACCTCAGAAACCATACTCTTTTCCGTTCCTTTCATTTCGGGGGTGTTTTCATGGTTTAATTTCATGGTTTTTACATCATGTGCTAGCAAATGCGTCATATCATTTTTTACATTTTTCATTTCGGGAGGTGTCCAAACACCCAAAACACCCCCTCCCTAGCTACGGCCTTGCCGATGCCCTTGACGTTTCACCTGCTCGCGGGACGTTTAGTTGCTCATCCCCTCAGCTCACGGTTGATATAGGCAAGGCCGTAGCCAGGATTTGATTTCGGGGGTGTTTCTTCAGAGAAGAATTTCTGACGACCTTTTTTTAGTCGTCAAAATTTCTGAAGATCTTTTTTAGTCGTCGGAAACAGCTTTCTTACCATTTTTCGCCTAATTTCATGGTTTATCATTATGACTGTGCTATAGTGAATGCATTCTATTATTTTTTACATCTCTCATTTCGGGAGCTGTTTTCATGGTTTTATTTTATGGTTTTTGCATCACGTGCTAGTAAATGCGTTATATCATTTTTTACATTTTTCATTTCGGGGGTGTTCAAACACCCAAAACACTCCCTAGCTATGGCCTTGTATAATGTATATAGGCCCCATAGAATCCACTGAGACTCCCCTAAAGAATTCCATAAGCATAACAACTCTTGCACTGAAGAATAATTCCTCTGCGCTAATGTTCTCTTTATGTTTCTTAAATAATTTATACCTGTACAGCACTCGAGTCACTTTGCGCTGTCTCCCTGACAAAGATAATCTTATAAGCTTCAATTATATAATTGTCCTCTTTTCCTTCTCCTTCCTATAGAGTGCTAGTTCATATTGAAATAACCACAGAATTCGTGTAGTGTGCCGCTCCTGGGAACGGGAGGGAGGATACGTTTTAAGACTGTATTTTCGTGAACTGGGCCTTCATATTAACTGAGACAAGTTAACTGCGACAATGCGGCATCAAATGTAATGTAAAATATATAATAAATCCAGGGCGAGAGTTAGGCTGTCGATGGGATCCCAGAGCTCAGTCTTTATTTCACACCGAAACTCCACGTGGATTAAGGTCTGACCACCCAGTTATTTTCAAGGATGTTTTAAAGGAATTTTTAGAACTGCAAAACTCCTTCTTTCCTTTCCCATCATCCATGATAAATGACATCCAATCGGAGGACAATAACCTTTTTGCTAGTTTTAACTGTACAGAAGTGCTTAGACTACAACTGCACATTTTGTGTACAACTGCACGTTAAAAAGCTCTGTTTTTTTTCTACAATTCCATCGTTCCCACACTGTCCACAATAATTAACTATTATGGTAAACTTAATGGAACAGAAGCAACAAGACGATTGCCAACGATTTCAAGCACAGAGACAATAGACTCTAATTAATTATTATTATCTCATATAATGTCTCTTTTTTCCTGTCGCTCGTACAACAATACAAAAACATTCATACAACAGTTTTTACGACCTACTGACGTCACTAATCGGATATAAATAGTTCACAGGTCCCGGATATAAATAGGTCACAAATCCCGGATATAAATAGGTCACAGGTTCAAGATAATAAATAAGTCACAGGTCCCCGATAGGTCACAGATCCCGGATATAAATAGGTCAAAAATCCCGGATGTAAATAAGTCACAGGTCCCGGATATAGTCACAGGTCCAGGATCTAAATAGGTCACAGTTCACGGATATAAATTATAGGTCACAGTTTTGGGATATAAATAGGTAACAGGTCCGGAATATAAATATTACACAGTTCAGGAATATAGGCCTAAATACGTCACAATTCACGGATATAGGCCTAATTAATAATTAGGTCACAGTTCGCGGATATAAATAGGTCACAGTTCGCGGATATAAATAGGTTACACAGGTCACGGCCTATCGACCTCTCCTAGTGTTGTTGCACACAGCAAACAACATTACCGCAATGCAAATCGACGACGACGACGACGTCAATGTGAACAAGTTCAATGTAAACCGGTTGATTGCATCCCAATGGATGGACCCTGTAGATCATCGCATGTTGCCATGGCAATAGCATCATCATCAACAGGATGGCCAGCAGCAGCAACACTGCATCAGCAGCAGCAGCAGCAGCCGAAGCCATTGCCTAATGGAAATGCCAGGCATCGTTTTTTCTCTCTCTTTCTAGATCTGGAAGACTTCGATGGAGTCACGTGGTGTGCTGTTCTTAGACGATCACGTGATCATCTGCGTTTTGATTCAAGTTCGATGATAATTATTATCAAGTCGTGGACGCGTGGACACGATTGTAGACAGATGACTTGACGTTAGCAGAGAGAGTGAGATAGAGAGAGGCAGACAGACAGACAGACAGACAGACAGAGGCAGAGAGAGGCAGATTTAGGCAGAGAAAGAGAGAGAGAAACAGAGACAGAGACAGAGGCAGAGACAGAGACAGTCGTAGGTGAGGACAGGTATATAGGGAATGGGCAATAGCAGAATAGCGGTCCCATCGTCTAACAAGTATACAAAAGAACAAGAAAGCAGATCATGCAGTCGAAGAAAGGACAGCAGATTAACAGAGTTTGATAGAGGAACGGGAAACAGACTCTGACCGAGCAGAGACAGAAGAGCAGACTATAACATAACAAAATAAGAGTACAGAAGAGCAGACTATACGCAGCCGAACAATAGACAGGAGAGCAGACTGCCCATCGTCACGATAAAGACGTAGAGTCCTTAACCCTTTGACGACCAGCTACATATGTTTTCAATGCATTCAATACACGCTTGTCGTTAAAGGGTCAATTAAGTCAGCGTCTCAACAGACGCATGGTAATCCTTCTGTTCTGCGCCGATCGTCTGTACTTTCCAAAGAGAATCTTCTGGAAGGCGAGTCTGAAATCTGGATTAAAGATCGTGTAGATGACGGGGTTCAGAAGACTATTCACGTAGCCCAGCCACCCGATGACGCTGACGAGGATGCGCGGGTAGGGACACGCCTCCCCGCAGAACGGTCGAACGAGGGCCACGATGAAGAAGGGCAACCAGCAGATGACGAAGGTCCCTGTGACGATCGCCAGGGTCCTGGCCGCCTTCCGTTCCCTCTTCGCCTCCAGTTTCTCCTTGGCCTTTCGCTTGCGGTCGGCGAATGACGCGTCATCGTCCGTTGTCGTTGTGTCTACGCTCCCGTCGTCCTGGCTCCGACTGATCCAACTTCCGTTGATGCCCTTGCGGAGGTGTTGGCGGAGCTTCTCCCACCGGTAGCTGCTCGGAGTGGTAGAATGGTGGTTGTGGTGGTGGTGGTGGCGGTGCAAGTGGTGGTGGTGATGGTGGAGCGGTGGATGGTGTGACGACGGCGGCGGTGATCCGTTGTCTTCCTCCGCCGCCGCACCACCACCGCGCGGAAGGATACAAACGCTGGAGCTCGACTCCGACGCCACCCCCGATTGGATGCTGTCACCGCCCGCCGCTGCTAGGCAACAGGACGCATGCGCAGTGGCGGCGACGACGACGGCAGCGACGCAGGGTTTCCGGTCGGCGGTGGACGAGAGGAGGAGCGTCTCATCCAAATGGATGATCTTGTTTGGACCGGAAGTAGATGACGACATCTGACTTCCGGTTGCGCCGGCGCCGCGCCGGAAGTGACGTTTCCGGATTCTCGATCTGGCGGCGTTGTAGACCTTGAGATAGATGATCATCATGAGGATGAGCGGCAGGTAGAAGGCCGAGATCGTCGAAAAGACGGTGTACGTCCAGTCCTGGCTGATCAGACAGAGTCCGGTGCTGTCCGGGTTCTGCATCGGATCGCGCGATCCGAACAGCGGTGGGATGGAGATAAGTGCGGACACGCCCCAGCTGAGAGCCACCATGATGAGGATCCGCGTCGACGACCTGTTGTGGATGTAGTCGGCCTGCGTCACTGCCCAGTAGCGATCTATGGAGATGGCGACCAGGTGGAGTATGGAGGAAGTGCAGCAGAGAACGTCGAATGAGATCCACATGTCGCACACCTCAGGGCCGAGGAACCACTCGCTGCTGACCTAATAATAATAAAATATTTATTGCACACTTTTAACTCATTATACAATCATGAACATTGCAGTACAGTACAGAGCAACAAAAGCTAGTAGCTTATATTATTATGACCCCTCTTACCAATTAATATTCATGAGTGATTTCATTGGATGCATAACTTAACTAAAACTTAACTAATAATGAAACAGTGACTACTCATAATAATTCTCTAAAGTGTGAATAACAACAATACTATACTCCTACCAAAACTATAAACACTAATAATAATAATAATATAACAGTAAAAATAATTCTAATGATAATAATAACTAATAATAACAATAATAATAATAATAAATAATAATAATAACAGTAATAATAATACAATAACAATAACAATAATAATACTAATACCTCGTAGACGGCAGCCAGGGGCATGACCAGCGCGGCGACCATGAGGTCGGCCACCGCCAGTGAGGAGATCAAGTAGTTTGCGACGTTGCGTAGGTTACGTTCGAGAACGATCGCCGCGATGACGAGAACATTTCCGATGATGGTTGAGAGGATGATGACTGCGAGGAGGAGAGAGGTTCCGATGACGTGGAACTTCTCTGACAATGTGTATGCGATGTAGTCGTCGTAGCTGGTGTTTGATTCGGATGTTGGGTGGGTCAGGAGATCGTCGGAGGAGAGAAGGAGGAGGGTCACAGATTGCGGCGATGGGCCCACGGTAGCCATTGGGGTGGAATGGGGTGAGGCAAATGCCCCGCTGGAGATTGTGGGTCTAGCTGCTGAGTAAGGAAGTCATGGGGTGGAATGGGGTATGGATGGGTGACTCAAATGCCCCGTTGAAGATTGTGGGTCTAGCTGCTTAGTAAGATACCCATGGGGGAGAGAGTGGGTGGGAAACTCAAATGCCCCGTTGAAGATTGTGGGTCTAGCTTATGAGTATCGTAGCCATTGGGGTGGAGTGGGGTGACGCGAATGTCCCGTTGGAGATTTTGGGTCTAGCTGCTCAGTATGGTAGCCATGGGGTGAAATGGGGGATGGGTGGGTGGCTTAAATGCCCCGCTGGTGACTGTGGGTCTAGCTGCTGAGGAGTATGGTAGCCATTGGGGTGGATTTTGTTGGGTGGGTGATTAAAATGCCCCGTTGCGTCTAGCTGCTGAGTTTAACCCGCTGGTGTCTTGACCCTGCCATGGGAACCACCAGGCTGGATGGAATGAACCTATATATATGGAAGAGATCGCCTCTATTCAACGACGCAACATTGTGTCACGTTTCCGTCAAAACAACCTGAAGATGAATATGACATAGATTAAGAGAGTTTAATTAATCAATCAATCAACCAACAAACCAACCGATCAACCAATCAATCAATCAACCAATTAGACAACCAGTCAGTCAATTAGTCAATCAGTCAACCAATCGATCAATCAGTCAACCAATCAGTCAATAGATCAATCAATCACTCAATCAATAGATCAATCAATGAATCAGTCAGTTGGTCAATCAATCAATATTTTAGTAGTCCAACAAAAGAACAAAAATAATTACAATCCTCGTAGTCACATTTATAGAAACATAAGGAAATGATTCCCATGGCATAGTTCGGGATAAAAGATGACCAGAAGGATAAAACATTGTGTAGGTTCCACTACCTAAAAGGCTCCTTAATTACCAATTAAATTAATTACTGTACGATGGCGGTTGATGGTACAGGAATTAATGCCAGCCAGCTGATATCTCTGTACATAAACCGAAACCGTTTACCGATAACAGTTATTGACTAAATTTCTTCTTTAAGTTCTCTACCCCTCAGCAGGTTTCGACGTCCAATGACGCCATTCTTACTAAACTATGAAGAAATATAACAGGGCTCTTTTAAAGGAGTTTTTAGAACTGCACAACTCCTTCTTTCCTTTCCCATCTTCCATGGTAAATTACTTCCAATCGGAGGACAATGACCTTTTTGCAAGTTTTAATTGCACAGAATAGCTTCTACAACAGCACAGATCCATTTAGAACTGCACATTTTGTTTACAACTGCACGTTAAAAAGCCTTAAAATATAATAAGTTGATAGTATGAGGTATTAAGAAACAAAGTTACCGAGCGACATGCACGTGCGGAGTACATTATAGTCTTTAGCATAGTGTGACCACTTTAGATGTATTTAATGAGCCAGGCATAATGAACTAACGCCCTTTGATGCATCAACGGGCTTTTGACAGTACAGGCGTTGTTTGTATACACAGAAAGGTGAACATGCTGACGTGATACCAAAACATCTATCTCATTTTTCTGACACATGTCCATATCTTCTCCAAAGTTCTGACAGCTGCATACTACATGCACTCTAAACACACAGTTTAAATATCAAGCTAGCACTACGGTCAACTGTGGTATAGTATTATACTGTATACGAGTATCAGGTTTTTACTGGCGCGAGCACTTATCTCAGTTGCTTATGCCACGTTTATCGTAATCGTAATCTTCACATTATTGACTAAATTTCTTCTTTAAGTTCTCTACCCCTCAGCAGGTTTCGACGGTGGTAGAAATTTTCTAGAGCACCACTCGAAAGCCAAGCGCAGGGCACCAGCTTATTTACGAGCGCTATGTCAAGTCAGAAGTGTTGTCCAAAGAGTTGTCCGAAGCGGTCGTAGTCCGCGTAAAAATTATAGCCTGCTTAGATCTACATGTATGTCCAAATTGTCCATGCTTATGTTGAATAATCGTCTTTAAATGGTTTTCGTGTAATTTTTGCGAGTTGTTCTTCCAACACATTGCTTACTAAGTCAGTTATTGAAACTAGAAGTCTTACTTGGAAAATCTAGTAACGCATTCAGAGGAAATTCGAGCGCTTCAAGACGAGACTATATACGAAACAAAACAAACAACACTGAGAAAGAATATTTTTAACAGCATTGAAACTTCTTGCACAGGCAGGAATCTTTTCACAGGTATAGATCCTATTCGTTATCACTTTTGGTGAAACAGCAATAGCTTGAACACAAGTTTGCTTTATAATAAGGATCGTAAACGTGGAACGTACGAGTTGCTGTTTACTTTATTGATCACAAAAAAGCAAGCAAAGAAACGTAAAATCTGAAGATAAGAAGACAGAATTCAATGCAGTGCTGTTTTTAAGGAGTTTTTAGAACTGCACAACCATTCCTTTCCTATCCAATCGGAGGACAATGGCCTTTTTTGCTAGTTTTAACTGTAAAAAAGTACTTCTAAAGATCGATAAAAATTAGCCTAATAAATGATGAGTCGACATTTAATCAACTCATTGTGAAACGCTCCCATTGGTGGAGTAGGCGACGAAAGATGGAGAACAATGACCCTTTGCTAGTTTTAACTGTACAGAAGTGTTTCTACAACTGCACAAATCCATTTAGAACTGCACATTTTGTGTACAACTGCACGTTAAAAAGTCCTGCTTCAGTGATCTCTTTCAACTTCGGAACTTCACTTATAGTACCGTATCTTTGGACCATTCTAAGTTCCGACTAGACGCAGCGCTCGTGAATCATCCGGTGCCCTGTTCTTAGCTTTGTATAGTTGCGTCTTAGAAATTTCCAGTTTACGATTACGTTCAGAGATAATAAAAACGACGCCGGACAATGATGACAAAGTCCCAGGCTAATGAAAGGAGGCGTATAATATAGGAAAGCGTGAGGAATTATTCTGGCAACGTCGCACCTATACACTGCAGCTGACAAATTTATCGACGGCTTTAGAATCTTTTCTGCGCCATTCACTGCACATCTTTTATGATGCCCAGTTGGTCAATAGCAAAACTAACGCAAAGATCGCCGGTGGCAAATGTATTATTGACAAACCGTCTATTTTTGTGCCCTTGGCAACTGTAGCAATAGTGTCGTCGATAGTCGTGGCAAAACTTGAGGGACCCAATTATATTCACTAGCGATTCCTAATTCACGGTTATTTAAAATCGTTATTGCAGACATAGACTAATATTATAAACGGCGCAACTGCGAGAACAACTAGTCAAGACTTTTTTAAATGTGCAGTTCTAAATGGATTTGTGCAGTTGTAGAAGCACTTCTGTAAAGTTAAAACTAGCAAAAAATGGTTAATGTCCTCCGATTGGAAGTAATTTCCGATGGAGGATGGGAAGAGAAAGAAAGAGTTGTGCACTTCTAAAATTCTTTAAAACAGCCCTGCAACTAGTCTACAGGTACATGTATGCTGCATGAAATGAGCTATCCATCGCCTCTGAATATAGACCTAGCCCATCCCCCCTACATGCACTATCAATTGTTGGTAAAGCTAGGAAAAGATAATGTAAAGTGATATCCCGCAGTCTGATCTCATAATCGAACTGGGAGTTCCCCCAGAAATGACATTTCCCCTTTAAAAATCTAGAGCTAATGTTTACATGTATACTTTTTATAGGCCTACTATGATGTACACAGGTAATATTTCCTTCCCAGAAAAATTAAACGCCTAACATTGCCTCCCACCGAAATATTGGAAAGGTCTTGATTACATTAGATTTTTTATAAATGTTATAAAATTATAATGTTGATGTCAAATTTTTAGGTTTCTTGGAAAATTGTAAGAGAGAGACTAAAAATGTCAAGTCATCTGTTCCCCGCTCCGCCCCCATGCAGGAAGCGTGAATTCCCCCTTCCCCAAACAGTGGGACTAGATCAAACACTATTGGACAGACCATTGTAGAGACACTATATATAGTTGCCACTTCGATTATCAAATTGCCGAAATATTTTTAATAAAAGCATTGTTCATTTGTTTACGCTTTTCTACTTCTACATTAGAAAACGGCAACTAACGATAAATATTTCAGTCGCGTATAATTATATATGTTACAGATACATGTAGGTGCGGCGTTGCCAGAATTCCTCACGCTTTCCTATGTCTCCTTTCATTAACCAGATATGTCATTTTCCAAAGCATCATAATCTATAGAACTTAGTTTACAAAACAATCATTTAAAAAACTGGACCGATTGAGCGCAAATGCTCGATCAGAGAACGCCCAGTGCACGCTTTGCCTATGGCCCCATTTGACATACAGGACCTGTCCCGAGAACGCCCATGCAGCGTATGATTTGGCTGTAGCGCCATTTGACCTATAGGACCTGCCCTGAGCAAGGCATATCCTTTAATGTTTGTTTTAAAGCGTAACTGCGAAAGAAAACTCGTCAATGTCGCACCCGACTCCACAACGAGAATCCTCGTTCAAACAAATTTGTCTTCTCGCGTTTGCGAAACAGAGAACTTAGAGAATGATTCTGCAGCAGACGAAAAATTCCACAACAACAATATGAAAAGAAAATGCGAGCGCCATGGGCGGAGTTTGGTTTCCGTTCTTGGAGGGGCTAACCCCGAGTCTGGGCCTTATTGGGAGGGCTAACCCCAAAAAAGGATACGATTTTTATGGTTAAAAAGTTGAATCTGGGTCTTCTTGGAGGGGCTTAGCCCCCTAGCCTCTGATACTTTCTCGCCCATGGCGAGCGCGTTCGGCTTTTCGCACGCCCAAGCGGAAACATCCCCAAGCGTCAAAGTATACAGTAAGCTTATAGGCCTTTAATATAACCTACGTACATTGTAACTGTCTAATGAATTACTACAAGTCTACAAGTGCTGAAAAAGGTTAAATGAAGCAGCGGGATTTCAATCTCCCTATAGTAGAAAAATAATATAGGCCTATTCTATTGGGTTGTCATGTTTGCCACAGTAATAAATAAACGCAATAGATTCTAAAAAATTGATAATTTATTATTCTCACATGTTTACCTCGACGAAGCAGAGTTGCGCTGTTAAAGGGTTAAAGGGCATTCTTGATTGCATGCCTACATGTTGCGTTGTTTCAATGGACAAAGAGCATACTTGATACATACTTACCTACATGTTCTTACTCTTTTACTGACCCTTCACTGGCTCTCAATGTCAGTGTCAGAGTTACTATAGGCTTGTTCGCTTCGCGTGACAATTATAATAGGCCTAATAGCGCACGGGATTTCTTCGTCGGAATTATTCATTGTAACCATTAATTTGAGTTTTATATCGGTTAACAATTTTTCTGAACCTCCAAACGCAGCATGCAGTAACTGTTGTGTTGTGTTGCGTCAAGAGATGTCGAGGATTGTCATTCACTCAATTTCAAAAGACGTTTGCCGGACGATTCGGAGCCGGACAATTCGGCGCCGGACAATTCGGAACATGTAGCCAAGAATTATTCTCATAAATGCAATTCATTTGAAGCAAGAATAATTATTTTCAATCAACCCGACGTCTATTTAAGCGAAACTTTTCGTCGATTTTTCAGAATAATTATTGTCCGGACTCCGGACACCCAAAAAACCAACATTTTTGCAGTGCACTACATTGCGCGCTCACCACTACGCTGCTCCGTTAGCGAGTCTGAAATTATGGACAGCAGCCACTCTCATTTATTAACGAATGTCTGGAACTCTGTTCTACTATAGTGACGCTGCGGGTGGCGAAAGAGACAGACAGACACACAGGCAGACAGGCAGACAGACAGACAGACAGACAGACATAGTCAAAGAGAGACAGAGACAGAGGCAGAGGCAGAGTCAGAGACAGACAGAGGGAGACAGAAACACAGAGAGACAGAGAGAAACAGAGACAGAGACAGAGACAGAAATAGACAGAGACACAGACACAGACAGACAGTGAGACAGAGAGACAGAGACAAAGGCAGAGGCAGAGAGAGAAAGACAGACAGAGACAGAAAGACAGAGACAGCGACGGGCGTACACGCCAGGACGCCTTAATCTGACCTTACATCTGCTGCCCTCTGTCGTTTCTCGTTGACGATGATTCCAGATCTTCTTGATTGGTCAACTCGGCAGAAGATCCGACAAGCAGTTTATATTCTGCTGGTGATGGTCGTGGTGATAGTGGTGGTGGTGATAGTGGTGGTGGTGCTGTTGGTGGTGGTGGTGGTGGTGGTGCTGTTGGTGGTGGTGGTGGTCCACTGAGACCAGACAGTTAATCTTGTGATTGCTCAACGAATATTTCATTTGATTATCGGTTGATTGGTTGATTGGTTGATTGGTCTTTCTGCGATGTCGTTTGGCCGCTGGCTCTCCTTTTGACATGATGACAGTTCGTGGCCGGCAGCTTCACCATCCTCCTCCCCTCCTACTCCTCCTTCACATCCACCCATCCTCGTCCTTCTCCTCCTCCTCCTCTTCTTCTTCCTCCTCGTCCACCCCTCCTCGTCCTTCTTTTCTTTCTCCTTCTCCTCCTCCTCGTCCACCCCTTCTCCTCCACGTCCTTCTCCTCCTCCACGTCCTTCTCCTCCTTCTCCTCCTCGTCCTCGTCCATCCCTCCTCCTTCTCGTCCACCCCTCCTCGTCTTTCTCCTCATTCCCCTCCTCCTCCTCCTCATCACCATACTCCACTTCTGCTTCTACCTCTTGCTTCTCCTCCTCCTCCTCCTCCTTATCTTTATCACCCTCGTTTTGCCATTCTAAATCTACTTCTATTTCTCCTTCCGTTTCTCCTTCACTCTCTTGTTCTATTTTCCTTCTTTAGCTCTTCCACTCCTCTTTTTCTTCCTCCTTCTCCACTCCATCCTACTTCCACTCATGTTGGCCTTGGCCTTCTCTTTTTCTCCACCCTCTGCTCATTTTCACTTCATCCTCCTTCACTTTATATTTCTGTCCAAAATTCTACTCTCGTTTACCATCCTCCTCCTCCTTCTCATCCTCTTTCTCCTCTTCTTTTCCTTCTCCTTCTCCTCCCCTTCCTCCTCTTCTTTTTCCTCCTCTTCCAACTCCTTCTCCTCCTCCTCCTTCTCTTTTTCCTCCTCTTCCTCCTCCTCATTCTCCTCCTCCTTCTCCTTCTCTTCTTCCTTCTCTTTCTCGTTCTCCAACTCCTCTACAACTTCCTCCTCTTGTTCCTCCTCCTGCCACTTCTCTTCCCATCCTTACCTTTTTCTTTCCTTCACCTTCCTCTTCCTCCTTCTCCTTCTCCTCTTCCTCCTTCTCCTCTTTCTCCTCTTTCTCCTCTTCCTTCTCCTCTTCCTCCTTCTCCTCCTCCTCTTTTTCCTCCTCTTCCTCCTCTCCTACTCCTCCTCCTCCTCATCCTCACCTCATCTCACCATCCTTCCCCTATTTTCCTCATCCTCCATCTCCAACCCTCGTCATCGCTGCTCCGCATAAAAGCCCTAAGCGCTTTGCAAAGCGTTTCGTTATTAAGCGATCGATCGCTTTGGCGATCCGTGCGTCAGCGCTGCAGGGGGCTCAGCGACCGGACAGACGGACGGACGGTCAGCCGCTGGACGTACAACCGATGGACGGCCAGCGGATGGACGATCTGCCGACGGGGTACGGACAGGAAGAAGGGAGCGGTGGGGGTAGGAGGGAGGAAGGAAAGGATTGAGGTAGAGAGGAAGTGGGTGGATGGGTGGGTGGGTGGGTGGGTGGGTGGGTGGGTGGGTGGGTGGATGGATGGATGGATGGATGGATGAATGGATGGATGGATGGATGGATGGATAGATGGATGAAGGTGACCGCTGCGGAGTATTGAGGACGAACACCGGATGTTAAGGCTTGCGTCCAAACTTTCATGCTGGTAAAATCGAAGTACGACAGGAAGGAAGGAAGGAAGGAAGGAAGGAAGGAAGGATCAAAGGTATGGTGAAAGGATGGAAGGAGGAAAAATGGATGGAGGGAAGGAAGGAAATAAAAAACGAAGAAAGGAAGGATGAATAAATGGATGGATGGAATGAAGGAATGAGGAAAGAGGGATAGAAGAAAAGAGGTGGGCCAGAAAGGCGAAACTGCGTGGACACACATACACACACACACACACACACACACACACACACACACACAAACACACAAACACACAAACACACAAACACACAAACACACACACACAAATACAGACAAGCGCGCTCACGAAATACAGACACACGCAAGCACAAACAGACAAGCGCACGCACAGACAGACAAACAAACAAATACAGACAAAACACACACAAACACAGACAGACAAACAAATACAGACAGAACAGTGACACATACACAAATGCAGACAAACGAGCTCACAAAATACAGACACACATAAACATAGACACAAACACAGACAGACAAGCGCGCACACACGCACACACACACACACACACACACGCACACACACACACCTCACACACACGCACGCACACGCACACACGCACAAAGCGCACTCTTGTATAGCACATGTATCGCAATCGCAACCTTCACCTGAATATTCTTAATGTGCATCTCCTGTTAACAATGCGTGTGTGGAGTAATCAGCTGGAGATGCATTTGCATTAGAGGCAGAGTCATACATAAACAAGCGCAACATAACATACAGATATATAGACATGATATTATACTGAGTACTCACTTGTATAAAGGCGTAATTTAGAACAGACAGGCATACTCTATCCCAATCAGTAATGACAGACAGACAGACAGACATATTGTGCAATGTGCATACATAGCATACATACATAGAGACAGGCAGGCAGACAGACATGCATAATTATCATACACACATAAATGCAGACTGGCATAATTTTCATACAAACAGACTATTCCGACAAAAAGATAGACACGCTCGACACAGATAGAGACAGACAGACACACAGACCCACAAACAGAGACAGAGAGACAAAAAAGACAGCCAGATAGTCAGACAGTCAGACAGACACACAGACAGAGAGACAAAGACACTCAGACACACAGTCAGACACACGCACATGCACAAACAGACACAGACAGAGACACAAATACACACACACAGACACACACACACAGACAGAGACAGACAGAGACAGACATAACAGGCTGCCAATGATTCTTTGTGCAGAAATGTAGACGGCAAAGTGTAGATGGCTATCTCGTTGAAGTGGCGGTCAGCAGAGGTGGCAGACCCAGCGGCTGTAGAGGGGTCTGACCACCGGGCGCCGGGTGCACATGGAGAGTGGGACAACGAGGGGCGTTGGAGGGGGAAGTGGGCTCGACGAACGGGGCTTTGAGGGAATTTAGCGATGGGGGCACATCATCCATCGGACGATGGGGCGACGGCTGCCAGAGCAATTAACCCGACGGTCGAGGGAGCCCCTACCAATCCCCACCCCACCCCACCTCCACCCCCACCCGAACGATGCAATCAGAGAACTGTCGCCCGATTGGATGCTGGGAGGCAATGAGGGAGGAGGAGAGAGTCATGGTGGAAAGCGAGGCAATGAGGGCCAGAAAGGCAAGGAAGGAGAAAGGCAAGGGGAGAGAGGGGCAAGAAGGGGAGATTGACAAGGGTATAGAGGCAAAGAGGGAGATAGTCAAAGATTATAGAGAGGTTAAAGGGGGACAGGCAAGTAGGGGAGAGAGAGTCATGGTGGGAAGGGAGGCAAGGAGGGTAGAGTCAAAGGAGGAGAGAGGTTAGCAGGGAAAGAGCGAGAGGCAATGGGAGAGAAAGAGGCAAGAAGGGAGAGCGAAGCCAGAAAGGAGAGATCGGAAAGGAGGGAGAGAGGGGCAAGTAGAGAATGAGAGTCAAAGTAGAGAGAAAGAGGTTAGAAGGGAAGAGACAAGGATAAAGAGAGAGTCAGAAAAGCAGAGAGCGAGAGAGGCGAGGAGGGAGAGAGAGTCATAGAGGAGAGAGAAACTAGAAGGGGAAGACAGAGGGGCAAAAAAGGAGACATGCAGGGACAGGAGAGTACAGGAAAGAGGTGGGGACAAAACTCGGAATTCGGAGGCAGATGGTAGGAGAACGGAAGAGACAGAGAGGAGAGGGATTCAGCGGACTAGAGAGAGGCAATGAGAGAGAGGGCACACGGTGGAAAATGGCACGGTGGGAGGGAGGGAAAAGCTCGACCTCTGGAAAGAGCGTAATTTGAGTGGGATTAAGGGCAACGATCGACCCGACCACCGGACGAAAGGAGGAACGGACGGACGAACGGACGGAAGGACGAAAGGACTAAAGGACGAATCCGTCCGGACGAATTGAGACTTTTATCGCAACGAACTAATCGTTGTCGAAGCGATTCGTTCCTCCCTTCGTCCGCCCTCCCCTTCACGGTTACCCCAAATCCCTCACTCACCCTTCCCCCCCCCCCCCCCAACGGTCAAAACTAACCAATGCATGAGGTTCCTTAACACTCATTTGTATCATCGTGATTGGACTGCATGCATTGGAGCGCCTCGTCGATGGGCGCTATTATATAAATTCTTGAAATGAATGAATGAATTCTTGAAATGAATTAAATATACTATTTTAAAGCCATATCAAATATCTTCGTCATGCATGTACAGGGTGGGCCAAAAAAACAGACCCCCCTAAGATTTTTGCCGATATCTTGACCAAAAGTAAGAATTTCAAAATTAAATTTTACAGTCTTAAAGACAATTCATATTTACACCAGATGGCCGGATTTCATTAAAATATTTCAAACAGAACAAAAGTTATGCCACTTTTAGTGAGGCCACCCACCGTTTTTTGACGATTCAAAAACGCGACGCGACAAAAAGTAATAAAAATTCAATCTAATTATTCTGGCCAATATCTTGGCCAAAAGTAAGAATATCGAAATGAAATTTTACAGGCTTAAAGACAATTCATATCTGCGTATGATAGTCAGATTTCATCAAAATATTTCCAAAGCAACAAAAGTTATACCACTTTTAGGGAGGCCACTCCCCAATTTTTGACAATTCAAAGACGAAACGCAGCAAAAACACGATTTTATTAAGTCTCATCTCAAATAATTATTATCAAATAGCCTTAATATTGGCAGATGATCATTATTATTACTATTTAAAAAAGAAACAGGGTACCAGCGTAGCTGCACCTCACTGAGAAGTCACTTAGCAAGATGACAATCAAATTGGTAAATAAAGAATCTGTCAGATTAATCAGAGGTCCATCAAGAACTTTGCAAAGAGACTCAAAAGAAGTGTTGGCACTGGTGTTGGGTACATTGAACACAAGTTGTGAAGCACTACCAAGTTCATTTGACAACAGTTATTTAAGATGAGACTTAATAAAATCGTGTTTTTGCTACTTTTTGTTGCGTTTCGTTTTTGAATCGTCAAAAACGGTGGGTGGTCCCGCTAAAAGTGGTATAACTTGTGTTGTGTTTGAAATATTTTGATGAAATCCGGTCATAATGTGTAAATATGAATTGCCTTTAAGCATGTAAAATTTCATTTTGAAATTCTTATTTTTGGTCAAGATATTGGCAAAAAACCTAAATTTTTTGCGTTTCGTTTTTGAATCGTCAAAAAACGGGGGGTGGCCTCACTAAAACTGATATAACTTTTGTTCTGTTTGATATATTTAGATGAAATCTGGCCATCATGTGTAAATATGAATTGCCTTTAAGACTGCAAAATTTCATTTCAAAATTCTTACTTCTGGCCAAAATATTGGCAAAAAACCTAGGGGGGGTCTTTTTTTTGGCCCACCCTGTATATTGTATAATATGCACAGTGCCTACACACCTGCCTGCCACTTATCGTTAGACAGACAAGGAAACAGACAGACAAACAGACAGACGGACACAGAGAGACAGACGGACACAGACAGACAGACGGACACAGACAGACAGACAGGCGGACACAGACAAACAGACAAACAGATAGAAAGATAAACAGACAGACGGACACAGACAGATAGACAGACAGACAGATAGACAGACATGCAATACATAGACAGTTAGAAAGGGACAGACAAACAGAGAGTCAGTCAAGCAGAAAGAAAATCAGACAGCAGTCTGCCAGTCTCCATACACATATCTGTAGGAGCGTCTGTACTACATGGAAAATGTGAGATCAAAGCGCTATTTTCATTCCACGCCCCCCCCCTCAAACGCCTCAGTCCGTTATAATTCTAGGCACCAGTCAAAGATTGAACGCAGACAACACGCTACAGACACGGTTCCTAATCGGTTCCAAAGTCAAAGAAGAATCGATCGCAACAATGCCATTAAACTTTCAACAATGATGATTATGATGATAGTTCTCATGCCAAAGAGATGTCTCGCACGCCAACGACTATATTTACTCATATCCAAATATATATATATATATATATATATATATATATATATACCGGGTATATAAACAATGTACATTATACATGTACATATATATATGTGTGTGTACGCATACATAAATAATATTTATATGCAGCCTTGTATGAGTCTGAGTGTGACCCCACATGTATTTGTATACTTGTTTGAGATGCTGCCCGCCAACGACTGCATATAATATTATATAATTATATATATGCATACATACATACATACATATATACATGCATACATACATAAATACATACATACATACATACATACATACATACATACATACATACATACATACATACATACATACATACATACATACATACATACATACATACATACATACATACATACATACATACATACATACATACATACATACATACATACATACATACATACATACATACATACATACATACATACATACATACATACATACACACATGCATGCATGCATGCATGCATGCATGCATGCATGCATGCATATATACATACATACATACATACATACATACATACATACATACATACATACATACATACATATAATAATATATTTTTATATATTCTTATATTTATATCAATGTATATATATACATATATCGGCGTGTCCCGCAGCCGTTTAGCGATGCGCATTATATCTGCAGGTGGAGAGGCAAATGTCATGTCGAGACATCAAAGGCCAATTAAGACGGCATCGTTAACGTCAGGAATGACGTAATCGTCTGCCCCTCGTTCAAAACGAACACACGCACACATGCACATGCACACGCACGCACACACTCACACGCACACACCTACACACGCACATGTCACACACGCATACACTTACACACGCACGCATACACTCACACGCGCGTGCACACACACCCACACCCACACAACTCTCTCTCTCACACACACACACGCACACACCTACCTACACACGCACGCATACACACACGCACAATTATACACGCATCACGCGCACGCGCACACAACTAACCCCCCACCCCACACACACACACACACACACACACAAACACACACACACACACACAGACAATGTCACAGTCACACATTCACGCTCATTCATTTGACCTCCTTTGACCTACACGCGTATCATAATACATGCCGGTTGTTGAGAGAAGAAGTTTTAATCTGCAAAACTCCCAAATGAACGAACAACTTTTTACGTAACAGGTCCATCATTCATTTCAACGAGACATTTAAAAAAAATTAATTCATTTTTGCCATGCGCTATGTGATACATAGCACTACAGTGACCACACGTGCAGACATACACCAACACAAACATATGTACACATACACAGAAGCATACATACACACACAGACAGATGAGTGCACACATGCTGCCAATACGCGCACATATAATAGGAAGCAAGACAGAATAAACAGAAGTATGGCCAGGTAGATACAGAGGCAGATAAGGAGACAGAAAGGCAGACAGAAAAATACAGATCGACAGGCAGACACACACACACACACACACACACACACACACACACACACACACACACACACACACACACACACACACACACAGACATGTAGACAGGCAGGTGGGCAGGAAGATACACAGACATACAGACGCACACAGGCAGGCAGGCAGGCAGACAGGCAGGTAGACAGGCACACAGACAGACAGACAGACAGACATATACATGTATAAATGCATATACGGTCCCCGTTGACTTATAACTCAGTTGCAAAAGTGCAAAGTAATAAATTCCTGTTTTTCTTTTTCTGTCGCACGTCGCCAACAGCAAATTCCATGTGAACTATTATATTTGTGTAATATTATCATTTGCATTAATAAATCTATTTGCGAATATGCCTTTCCGGTCATATCACTCCAGGCGGTTGTCTGTCGTCGGACATAAAACTGCGAATGAATGCATAGAATATACAGACAGACAGACAGACAGACAGACAGACAGACAGGCAGGCAGGCAGGCAGGCAGTCATGCAGATAGACAAGACAGACAGACATACAAGCAGAGAGACGGACGGACAGGCAGGCAGTCAGGCAGATAGACAAACAGACAGACAGATAGACAGAAAGACAGACAGACAGACGAACAGGCAGATAGACAGACAGGCAGACAGACAGACAGGCAGACAGAAGGACGGACATACATGTATATAAATGGACAGACAGATAGACAGACAGAGCAGCATATATAGTTCATTCCAAGGCGCGTTATTTATCCGAGGAATTCGCGCCATTAGATAAAAAAAAGTCGTCTGCTGGATGACGACGTTGCGTCATCTAAGTGAGAATAAAAGACCTGACTGCAGCGATATTAATTCCGTCCAAACGAGATATTGGTCGGACCATTTATCTAGCGCCATAGCAATCGACGCATTTTTATGTCCACCACGAAGAAGAATGTTCCGCGTTCTGATGTCTGCCGTGTGTATACATTAATTATTATAATCGTCATTGTATTTGTATATATATTATATATATACATGTATATATATATATATTGTATACATATACATGAATGTATATATAGACAGACGTGTATCTACACTTCATCTTCATTGCATCTTATCGGAACATTTGGATGAATAGTGATCAACGTCATCACATGTGAAGCACACGATGAGCGCCATAAAAACTATATATATATATATAATATATATATAATTATATACACGTTATATATAATGGAGCGCTTTTGAGTAACCTACCTTGAAGGGGCGCTATATGAATTTCCGAAATAAATAAAACTATATATCTATATAATATATATGCCGCTAAGGTTTAATGTGTATAGATAGACGCATTGTCCTCTATGGCTGGCATTATACAATATACAACAGACGCATGCATATCGAAGAAAGATAAACTGATTTGATATAGTAACATTTATAAATAAAAGGCCAATGAAGGTTGTTTAGGATGTGGTTAAGTGTCGCTCGCGTAGAAATGGTGGATCTCCCAAATCTGTACAGACATCACACTTTCATGTAGCTCGTCTTCGCGATTCGATTACCGATATATTCGCTATTTGCTATTCAGATATAGGTAGTAGTAAATGTCTCTGGCATTATATTATATAATGCCATATAGGGTAGACTATTGTAATCAAGGCACAATCGTAGGAGAAAGAAGGAAATTAAGTGAGAAGGAAGAAAAGGAGGAGGAGGAGGATGAGAAAGATGATGATGACGAGGAGGAGGAGGAGGAGGATGAGGATGAAGAGGACGAGGAGAGAAGGATGAGAAAGATGAGGAGAAGAAGGAGGAGGAGAAGGATCAGAAAAATGAGGAGGATGAGAAAGACGAGGACGAGGGAAAAAAGAAGAAGAGGAGGAGGAGGAGCTGGTGGAGGAAGAGGAGGAGGAGGAAGGATGTGATGAGGAAGAAAGAAAGAACATGAAGAGGAGAAGGAAAAAGAGGGACGATTCTGGCAGAGAATATTCAAGAGGCATGTCATCGTGGGGCGCCGTGGTGTAGTGGATATTATGTTCCTCGCCTTGCAGCCGAAGGGTTGCAGGTTCGAATGATCGAATCCACTAAAAGTCGACGCGTATACTGACCCTGAGCAAGTCCTTCGCTCTCAATTGCTCAGCGCTTCGGCGTGAAACTCCGATGCAGTGTCCGCGCTGCATTCGGGAGCGCCTCTGAGTAAAGAACTTGAAGGAGCGCTATAGCAAGTGCACATACAAACAAACAACATATATATACCTTTAAATAGACATAATAATATAAGAATCTTGCTGACTTAATCAAATTCGTCATCATATTGATATGTGACAGATGTTTATATAAATATATGTATGGGTTTAGATAAATGGTTGAACAAATTGGTCGAGCGTGATAGACATGCCAGTTCCATTGCCTGCACAGCTGTGCAGCGTGGCACACAACAACACGCGGCTCTCCTGCTCACCGGTCCCATAATAATATACTCCAAGATTGCTAAAAAAATAAAGTGAAAAGATATTGCCGTACAACACCGTTGAACACCAGCGTCAATGTCTCAAGTCAGCCGTTCAGGCCAAGGCCATGCAAGCAAACACACGTTTCTTCCCATCTGCCTTTGAACATGGCGGCGTGTATGAGTAAGGACGTCCGGCCCTCCCCACTGCCCCTCCCCACTCCACGGTGCACCGCCGTTTTGCGCTCTGTAGTCCGGTTCTGTTTCACCAGCTATCGATTTCTTAATTGGATTCGTCCGCGCCCCGTCTTCCTGCTGCATCCCTTCCTTGACCGCCACTCGCGAATGAAGCCACATCATCATCATCATCAGCAGCAGCAGCAGCAGTGGCAGCGGTGGCAGAAGAAGAAGAGGAGGATGCAGAAGAAGAAGAGGAAGAGGAGGAGGAATAGGAGGATGCAGGGCAGCAGAAGAATCGAAGACATCGATCAGAAGAAAATGACCTGAGGCATTGGTTCGGGAAGGGAAACTATTGTTCTGCCAAGTCAACGCCTTGAGCTATGGTTTGAGAAGGAGGAGGAAGGACTTTGCACTGGGTATACAGTTGCACGGAGAGAGAGAGAGAGAGAGAGAGAGAAAGAGAGACAGAGAGACAGAGAGAGAGAGAGAGAGAGAGAGAGACAGAGAGACAGAGAGAGAGAGAGAGAGAGAGAGAGACAGAGAGACAGAGAGAGAGAGAGAGAGAGAGAGAAAGAGAAAGACAGACAGACAGAGAGAGAGACAATGGCAGAGAGAGAGAGAGAGAAAGAGAAAGAGAGAGAGAAAGAGAGAGAAAGAGAGAGATAGAGAAAGAAAGAGAGAGAGAGAGAGAGAGAGAGAGAGAGAGAGAGAGAGAGAGAAAGAGAGATAGACAGAGACAGAGACAGAGACAGAGAGAGAGAGAGAGACAGACAGAGACAGAGAGAGAGAGAGAGAGAGAGACAGAGAGAGAGACAGCGACAGAGACCGAGATAGAGAGATAGAAAGAGAGAGATAAAGAGAGAGAGAGAGACGGAGGAAAAAACTGAAGATAAATAAATCTACAGAAAAATTATGAGAAAACTGTATAGCTGAGGATTGCGTATATAGAGCAGATGCCAACAAAAGAATCCCACAAATATAATAATAGTATACACGCAAAGATATGTAGGCCTACATGTATGTTATGCGTGTATATGTGCAACTAAATGGTATACATAGGGCGTCGAGCCCTGATGCCAGCAAATACTGCTCATATGTTGTTATAGTTTATAACTCAATACTCATTTTACTCATGCCTATATATTGTGTACACTCACAGATATAATATATAAATTATATATAATATACATCTGCAGAGGTATGTAATGAACGGCCAAACAAATACTTATATGTATCGGAGTTTGACACGTAAGAATGATCTAGAAATAAATGAATGACAATTCCTATAATTATAGCCTCCATACACATGCATATAAGATAAGATAAAAAATATTCTTTGATTCACCAATTGCTAACCGCATTTGGTTTACAGACATGGTACAATAAAATGAAATGTAGTTAATATACATAGCATATAGCGGTCCATCTTTCACATGTCTCGTCCGATACCTAAGCGCATTCACAATTTCACATCAACACTTACGGAATCTTTTCTTTAGCGCTGCATATCGACATTGCACAATTACTTCATCTTGTTGCGCTTCTACAGGATGAAGTAATGGTTATTGCAAAAACTCCATTGATAGACCATGTAGATTTGCTTGAATTCAAAATAGGTCAGCTCTATAAGCTTACTATAGAGTAAGCTTATAGAGCTGACCTATTTTGAAGAACTCAGTCCATAACTTTGCCCCGTGGCTATATCAACCGATATTATCAAATAGATGTCTGTATGTCTGTCTCTTTCCATCTCCATTTTTCTGCCTGTCTCTGTCAACCTTTCTCTCCATCTCTGTATATCTGGCTCTGTATACGTTACGTGTATCCTGTGCTGTCTGTGTTGTCTCTCTCTCTGTCTGTTTTTGTTTCTATCTCTCTCCCTTTCTCTCTGTCTCAGGTCTCTGTCTGCATGTCTGTCTGTCTGTCTGTCTGTCTCTTTTTTTCTCTCTCTGTATATATATATATACACATATATTATATATCGCTCTGTATAAAGTGTCTGTCTGTCTGTCTGTCATCTCCATCTCTCTGTCTGTCTCTGTCTCTGTCAACCTTTCTCGCCATCTCTGTATGTCTGGCTCTCTCTCAACGTTACGTGTATCTTTGTCTGTCTGTCTGTCTGTCTGTCTATCTGTCTGTCTGTTTGTCTGCCGCTCTCTGGGTCTGTTACCGCATCAATTTGCTGTCTCATTCTCTTTTTTATGCTTTTGAGTAGATCTGTTTTCCTGTTCTATTATCTCCTATAACATAGCATAAGTTCTAATCTACGTGGCCGCCATGCATTAGCCGTCTCCTCATCCTCCTCATCCTCATCCTCATCCTCATCCTCATCCTCATCCTCATCCTCGTCCTCGTCGTACCAGTCCACAGCCGACCGCTGCAGCACTCTTCATCTCTCTACGGGCATCTCGAGAGTATCTTGTTACACGCGTCAGGATCTAGCGCCACGTTTAATTGCTTCGTCAATCCAACTCACCCCACCCTCCCCCATTGAGCCATTGCCCCCACTTCCCCCACCGTCCAGAAAACATCTCCGCCTCGATGCACGAGAGCTCTTACTACTCCTCGTCTCTTGACGTTCATCCCTTTCAAGCTTCTCTCAGCGTTGACTTGTTTTCCTGTAAGTCCTATGCGCAACAATCCTCATGAAATCTACAGGTGTGTGCCTGTACGTCTGTCTGTCTGTCTGTCTGTCTGTCATGTTTGTCTGTCTGTTTGTCTGTCTGTCTGTCATGTTTGTCTGTCATGTTTGTCTGTCATGTCTGTCGGTCGGTTGATCCGCCGTCCGTCCGTCCGTCTGTCAACCGCTGCTCCAGAGATCCGATGCACAGAATTCGCTGTCGAGATATTAATCCAATTAGGAAGAAGGCTTTTAGATGTTGTTTTGTTGTGCCGGCTTTTTACTGTCTGCATGCGACCTCCGAAATCATTTAGGTCAGCGGTCAGAATGAATGTTTGGCTACTTAAAGTTAATAGTATGAGTTAAGCTGAACGTATCACAAAGGAACGTTGGGAAGAGGATATAGTTTCCTGTAATTCGGCTGTTGGATATTGATGATGATGATGATGATGATGATGATGATGATGATGATGATGATGATGATGATGATGATGATGATGATGATGATGATGATGATGATGATGATGATGATGATGATGATGATGATGATGATGATGATGATGATGATGATGATGATGATGATGATGATGATGATGATGATGATGATGATGATGATGATGATGATGATGATGATGATGATGATGATGATGATGATGATGATGATGATGATGATGATGATGATGATGATGATGATGATGATGATGATGATAATAATAATAATAATAATAATAGCCTAAATATAATTTCCAGACATTCAGCAGCAACTTCTATAGCATAATTTTTAGACTTATGGGGGGCAGTTCTTATAACTATAATATATGATAATGAAAATAAAAATAATATATAATAAATGTATATTATTGTTATTAGTATTATTTAAAAAAGATTATTTTACTATCATTATGACCTTGTCTTATCTATCTCCACATTCCACAAGACGGAATGGGAACGAGGTTGCATGTGGAATACGATTTTCCGTTTTCTTGACGGATCATTACAAGTAAAATTGTTGATACTGCACAGATGCACCTCACAAAACGTTCATCGTTTGAAGATCAGAAATTCTTTTCGTTTGATCATCGAACTCGACTTCAAGTCTTCAACTAAACTTTGCCCGCGTGATGTATACGACCTACTCCTGGACTAATCCCGACATCATCCACACAACAAATTATCTCGGTTAACTCAAGCGCTTCTCCTGTAATCACCGACTACACAACAATCGATTCAGTCTCTTTGAAACCGCGTTGATCCACTGTAATGCAGATGAGCTTCAAACCAGATGCAAACCTTTCTTTCTATTTTGACTTACGCCTCACTCTTTGATATATCTGTTACCAAAATATACATAGATAACAGCTCACACCACGCTATTGCCTCATATAAATTATGCGTCGACTGACTGAAGAAAGACACCAATGCCAGTCCCAAGCCTGGATAAGGGAGGAGGGTGACACTGATAATTATAATCTCAATGCACGACAGCTCTTTACATTGATTCCTTTCGTGCATCGCTGCGTGCCCGCTTTTACCCGTAGGCCTACAGGCCTATATATATATGTTTGTATGTATGTGCACTTGTTATAGCGCCCCTTCAAGCTCACTACCCAGAGGCGCCCCAAATATGTTTCCGGGCCCCTGATAATTCATAGGCATAACCTGCTCACATGGCAATAACACACTTATATTCATAGGCCTGCTTCTATACATGGCATCATTTATATTTAATATTATGAGCTAACTATGTCACTCGTATTTACTTGTTTCGTAACCTCGACTACAGCATGCATCCTCCGAACGATTCTCTTCGGCTTCGAACCCTTGACCGTCGGCTAAAGTTCTCCCTCTCTCACCAACGACAATGACGACAAGCGCCGACAGACGTCGCTGGAGGGGGGGCTACAGTGGGGGGGGGTATGTGGTGAGGGGCAGGCGAAAGGAGAAGATGGTAACCATAATACACGGAGAAACACTTATAACCAGGTTAGACTCATCACTGTGAATTAAAAACAAGTGACACGCCACCATCGTCTGCTCAACGCGACAGACATAATAATATCTTTCGTGTCTAATCGAAATTTAATATTATTAGCTGCAGACGACTTGCTCTGCATGACGCCAACGAGGCCTGCAGCAACGTTGAGCTACTTTTTAGGTTTCCCTTCATTTCGTGATGTGGCTTTTTTGACGCACACTGTACAGGGTGGTTCAAAAAAGTACCACCGAATAAAATGCAATATCTTCGCAACCAATTGAAATTTTTCTTCGAAAATTTTCCAATTTGCAGCGAAATGAATTTCCAGCAATCCCTGAAAGTTTCACTGAAAACTGTTTATGTTTGCAAAAGTTACAGCTGCTTAAACGTTCATTTCCGGTGTTTCCCCTCAAATATCCGGAGAATCATGTTCCAATACATTTGATTTCATTTTTAGCCACCCTGTATGCATGTATGTATGTATGCATGTATGTATGTATGCATGTATGTATGTATGCATGCATGTATACATAACTTTTGGACCTATTATTACTTTAACGGTAGAGAAGTTGTTTCTGCAACTGAAATTTCGAAATAATTATATCTAAGCGCCAGAAGGGCCGAAGTCTGTTCTTTCTTTGATAGAAAAGAAGATGTGAATACCGAGAAAAGTCTAAACTAGACTCTACGGATAACCAATCGATAAAGTCAACATATGGAGCTGGCAGATCGATTTGAGTTGCAGTCCGTTCGATCCGGTGAATGGCGGTCCGCTCGTTATTCTGAAATTTGCGGAGAAAATGTTTACAAGCAAAACGTTCCGCGCTTGAGTATATTTACCAGTTATATGTCTATTATACTGACTTCTATCGGGAAGTTTAGACATGCGCGTATCTGGTAAATGTACATGTAAATGATTGGCCGTGAAGTTTCTACTTCGGGCTGTTCACGGTCTATTATTCGGAGATGAGACTGTGTCGAAAGATACGCATTGAAGGTCTGGGTACGAGCACTTGATGCACTGTGTTAAAATTGTCCTCCCAATCAGGTTAAGTGGAGATGACTTTCAACTGGAAAAGGAGAAAGGAATTAGAGTTGCCCCACGCAGAGGAGGAAGAAATGGAAGGACATTTTCAACATCAGCAACTCAATTATAGCATCAGCATCTGCCATGACATAAGTCATTACCATAATATATTGTACACTTTAACCATAACCATAACCACAGTTTTTATTGCTCAAAGTGACAGTTGACAAAACATCTTTATTACATATAGTGTCTATAGAAACTAACAAAAAGCAAAAGGAGAGAACCCTTAAGGGACTACTGTCCCACTGACAGGGTTTCCCAAATACAAGTGAAAGTAAACAGCAACAGGTTATACGAATAATGGAGTAATAAAGTTAAATTTTTATCTTAACTAGTTAACTAAACATCCTGGGGAAAACATCTAAAGGTGATGTTAAGTGTGCCAAATTAGAAAAGTCGTTGAAAATAAAAGAATAAGGGCAGATACATAGATTGAGATTTTGTAGTTTAATAGGAGACAGCGTAAAGTAAATGACATTTAAGTTTACGTTTAAAAATGGTGAAACAGAGGGAATTCCGAATAAACAAAGGCAAATTGTTCCAGGTCTTAGGACCAGCACTTTTAATTGAGAACATACGAGTATTTGTTCTAGTGATAATACGTCTATAATTACATGAGGATCTGAAGTTATAGGGAACTAAGTCAGAGGTTAGAGTAAAGAAATCCGCAAAGGCATGAGGCAAAAGATTATGCATATGTTTGAACATAAGTTCGGACGTTTGCATGACTCTTATCTGTTCAATGGTAAGTATTCTTAATTTAGATAATAGGAGATGTGAAGAAGACAGGCGGGAGAGCCCCATAATAATCTTTGCAGCTCTGTTTTGAAGTGAGGTAAGTCTTGTAAGTCGAGAAGAGTAATTAGAAGCCCAGACAAGATTGCAATATGAAAGATAGGGATGAATAATAGAGTAATATAAGCTAAGTCTAATTCGAGGTGGAAGAAGATAAGAAATACGGGTCAAGATACCAACACTTTTAGCTATCTTTTTAGAGATGTTTTCAATATGAACCTTCCAAGTTAGAAATCGGTCCACATGGACACCCAGGAATTTAGTTGATATTACTTGGGGTATATTGAAGTTGTCCATAGAAATTGTTAAATTTATGTCAGGAATTGATTTACGATGAGAGCAAAATAAGATATAGTTAGTTTTCTTAAGATTCAAAGATAACTTATTAACACGAAACCAATCAACAACGTGTGAAAGCTCTCGATTCATCAACTGAAAAAGTGATTCATAAGATTTATTGGAGGCAAAAATGTTAGTATCATCAGCAAATAGAACAAAGCGCAGTGAAGGGGAGGCGTTAGGAAGGTCATTGATAAAAAGTAAGAAGAGGAGGGGTCCAAGGATAGACCCTTGTGGGACACCAAATTTGATCAGATTGATTTTGGATAATGAACCATTGCACGAAACCTGTTGCATTCTATTTGAAAGATAGCTCCTAAACCAATCAAGGGCAATACCCCTTACACCAATATTTTGTAATTTAGAAATTAGAATGTCATGATTTACAGAATCGAAAGCTTTCGCAATGTCAATAAATATGCCCAATGCAAATTCACCTCGATCAATTATAGAGGATATGTTATCCTGGATATTGAGAAGTGACATGGAAGTAGAGTGGCCTGGTTGGAAGCCATGTTGAGAATCATGTAGAATATTCTTTTTGGTAAAGTAATTAAATAATCTTGAATACATAACTTTTTCAATAAATTTGGAGAAAAACGGCAAGATAGAAATTGGCCTGTAATTCATAAGCTCTTCTTTATTACCTTGTTTAAATATTGGTATAACCTTGGCTATTTTTAGAGCAGATGGAACAATGCCAGTTGATAGAGAGCAATTGATGATTTCAGCCAAAGGGCCAGCAACAAGTTCAAATAAAGGGCTCATAATAGTTGGGTCCAACTCATCAAGACCTGCGGAATGAGAAGTTTTAAGATTATGATTAATTGACAATAGTTCAGTAGAAGAAGTAGGGTAGATGGCAAAAGATGTTGGAATTGGTGGATTAAGATAAGTATGGATCGTATTCGTGGAATCAGGTATATTGTTGACAAGATCTTGAGCAACATTGGTAAAATAGTTATTAAATTTCTCAGATAAGATACTAGCGTCTGTCACACTCTCACCATTAATGCAAAGATTTTCAATTCCAATATTCTTGTCCTTTGTGTTTATAATATTTCTTATTATTTGCCAAGTCTTTTTTAAATCATGGTTATATTTAAAAAATTCAGATTCATAGTACTGCTTTTCAGCTTTGATGCGAATCGTTTTAAATTTATTTCTATATGAAGTGAATTTAGTTTTATTTTCAGGTGAAGGGTTCTTGACAAATTTCAGGTGTAGTTTTGACTTATATTTGCAAGACTTAAGTAGGCCTGGGGTCATCCATGGTTGATTTAGTTTCTTATATGGTTTGATTAGTTTCCGTTTGAGAGGAAATGCTATGTTATAGGCAGTTTTAATTAGAGATAAGAATAGCTCATAGGAGCCTTCAGGATCATTGCAAGCACAGGAGTGACTAACTTCAGACCAATCAATGTTAGATAATAGAGTTTTAAAATGTTCACAGGAGGCTGGATTGATATTACGAGTAGTTTGGTAGTCAATAATTGCTTCTTTGGGAGGGAAAAGTTTAAGTCTTACAAGGATTGGAAGATGATCAGATATGTCAGATGCAATAACAAATGAGTCCACAATTTTTGAAGTTCTATTGGAGAAGAAATTATCAATTAGAGTTGAGGACGTGCAAGTAATTCGTGTAGGTTGGGTAATAGCTGGTAGGAAGTGGAAGGATGACATAATATCTAGGAAATCAGAAGTCGGATGATGATCATGAACCTTTAGCAAGTCAATATTAAAGTCCCCCAAAATATAAATGTCTCTAGGTTTAGTTGAGAGTGAGGATAAGAGTTGAGCAAATTCATCGTTAAAAGTAAGAACATCCTGACCATGCAGGGGGCCTATATATAACTCCAATAGTAAAGTAAGATCGATCAAATTGGGGAAAGCGTAAAAATAAAGACTCATAGGAGCAATGTGATTGACAGTCAAAAGGAATGCTTTGCTGCTATATATGTGGCATTATGTTGACAGAATCTATGCAGTGTGATTCAGGGGCTCGTTATCCAATTGGATTGAGAGTTAAGACTGTGATATAATAGTTGTATGGCATATACATGTAAGCCTATGTATTCGTTGTATATTGCTAATTGCATTTTAACTGAAAATGTAAAGTACCCATAATCATAGTTCGCTTTATTCACTAACAATACATTGTATAATAAATCCAATACATTTCAGCCGACATGTACTTATAAACAAGACTAGTGCAAATTTTTATGGTAGGCTATTGCTCGTTGCCTATAATATAGAACACGCGTCTGTGTCTCTCCTTATAATATCTCCAACTGTGTTCATGTGTCTGTCGTTGTTTTGTCTGTATAGCTCTTAATACTTAGATAAATTCGTAATACTAACAATTTCGTATAGGGCTACATGTTTATTCTACATCTTGTAAAGAACGGTTAAATAGATCTTGTAAATCCGTTGCATTAAAAATAGATTTAATTATCCTATTCGTTTGCATAATTGGCATTTCTATGAAGCCAATCACACAAATGGCGCACGAATTCACTTGCTCTTTGTCAGCCCATCCTTGCACCGTGCGTCCACTTAGATCTATATACATCTCTCTGTCTGCAAGTCAGTTAGTCTGCATGTCTGTCTATTTGTCCATCTCTTTGTCAGTCAGTCAGTCAGTCAGCCAGTCAGTCAGTCAGCCAGTCAATCAGCTAGTCTCTTTGAGTAAATGAGTGAGTGAGTGAGTGAGTGAGTCTCAGTCAGTCAGTCAGTCGATCGGTCGGTCAATCAGTCAGTAAGTCAATCAATCAATCAATCAGTCAGCCAGTCAGCCAGTCAGTCAGTCAGTCAGTCAGTCAGTCAATCTGTCGACATTTAAGTCTGCTCATAATTATGCTTGCCTACCTGTGTATATCTGCCAGGATAATAATCCTCTATCTGACGAGATTTCATCCGCCCCTCCTCCACCTCTCCCCCCATCTGTGCCTCCCTTCGTCAGTCTTCATATCTACGTGTCTGTCTGGTTGGATATTCCTCGTTTTGATGAGGTCCTGGTCAGATCACTGACTGCAGCAGCAGCAGCAGCACAACAACTTCTCGCAATCATCACCAACATAATACGCATCTCAGGTGTCGCAGCGCTCCGGCGCACCAGGACTCCATCCACACCGATCCATCATCACGATCCTGCCAGGCAGCTCCGCATCTCCGCATCATCAGCATCATCATCAGCAGCAGCAGTGGATGCTGATGGATCTGTTTTCCAGTCGCATCCTGTCTCCGACCGATAGTTCCGCTCCAGTTGATCCAGTTGACGGATCGCTCGAGAATTAACTACAGTCGCATTAACTTGTACTCGGAACCCCATCTGCAGTGTTTTTCTGACGGCTACTGTAAGACTCCTTTATCCCACCAGGGTCATGTCTGCTGTGACCAGACGCACTAGCGTGAACACAATAGACAATGAAATGATAATGACTACTCAGTGATTGTCACCGTGGAATGCGACGGAAAAATTGTGAATAAGTTGCATGTAAAACGGCGGTAAAAACGGTAATCCGCGAAACGGTAATTCCGCGGACCTGCATGGAAAACAATTTCGAAACGACGCCGTACGACGGCGGCATTGGCAACGGTAATGGAAACATAATTATATCATACCAAAACATATTGGAGCGCCTCTGAGGAGTTCTCTTGAAGGGGTCCTATATAAATGTACGATTGCAATTACTGCAATTACAATATCTGTGACGTTAATATTCCATGGCATTGATAGAATTCTTGCTCACTCATTGCTAAGGTATAAACGGTGAAATTTGACTGCATTTTTAGAAGCGCTACATAACCTTCGGTCTATGATCAATGTGACGAGAATCAAGATTTTTAAATTATTGTTTAAATTTTATATTTGGTCATCGGCCGAAAAAATTTCCCTTGGAAAAATCTGATGCCCTTTGTTAATTTTTCTCCTGAAATCTCTGAAAAGCCTTGGCAACTCCGGTTATTTTAAATCTGATGACTTTTGTGTTTATTGAATTTTTAATGTCATATGCTACTTTTTTTCTCACTCACCACCTTTCCACCTTTCTCACCTTTTCCCACTGCATTGATTTAAAGCTAGTTGAAACCTGATGGGGGGTGGGGCACGACGCCTCGTTCTGTGCAAATCTCTGAATGGAGGGGGGCATTGCTGGGTTGCTCCTCCCCTGGATCCGCCCCTGGATGTTCAACGACACTGTGTCATATCAATGATAATTAGTATCGCCCTCCTCCTTTCTCTACGATTGGGACTGGCACTGCTATAGTTATACAAGCAGTGGCGGAGACTTTTTGTCAACAACGGTCACAGGAGAAATAATAATAATAATTATTATTATTAAAGCCACAGGTTGTCGCTGCTATTGCTAGACATCTTAGCGATTAGGGTTAGTCACTAGTCAGCGTTGGCAACGCAGAGAAGACATGAGAAGACGAAAAATAAGCGGCTTATAGATAAGCGCGTGCAACTCGCTTTGTCATTACATCCAAGCGGATTATCTCGATTCGGTCTCACGGTCTGTTGACGCCTCTGAAGCAGTAGGCCTACATTGAACCATGCACTGTCTCACTGTCTCACATATCTGTAATCTGCTTCTTCTTCTTCTGCTTCTTCTTTTCTTTTTTCTTCTTCCTCTTCTTCTTTTTTCTTCGTCTTCTTCTTCTTTTCTTTTTTTCTTCTTCCTCTTCTTCTATTCCGTCTTTCTCTTCTTCTTCTTCTTCCGCTTCTTTTCATTTTCCTTCTCTTTCTACTCCTTCTCCTCCCTCTCCTCCACCTGATCCTCCTCCTTCTGCACCTCCTCCTCCTCGTCGTCATCTTCATCTTGCCTCTCTTCTCCTCCTTCTCCTCCTTCTCCTCCTTCTCCTTCTCCTTCTCATCCTGCTCCTCTTCCTTCTACAACTCCTCCTCCTCATCATCATCTTCTTCTCCTTCATCTTCATCCTGCTTCTCTTCTTTTTCCTTTCTTCCATTCGGTTTCACTCAAGCATCGCATTTCTCCGCATCACACGAACCTATTTGACATTCATTAAACGCCCGTTCATTAAAACACGGTTCACTCGCATCATCCTACACCTTCTCCTCTTCCACCTCCTTCTCCTCCTCATCTTCTTCCACATCCTTCTCGTCCTCTTCCTTCTCCTCTTCCTCCTCCTTCTTCTCGTACTCCTTCTTTTCGTTCTCCTCCTCTTCCTCCTCCTCCTCCTCCTCTTTTTTTCGTACTCCTCTTCCTCGTCCTCCTCGTCCTCCTCTTCCTCCTCCTCGTCCTCCTCCTCCTCCTTCTCCTCGTACTTTTTCTTTTCGTCCTCCTCCTCTTCCTCCTCCTCCTCCTCCTCTTTTCCTCGTACTCCTCTTCCTCGTACTTCTTCTTTTCGCCCTCCTCCTGCTCTTCCTCCTCTTTCTCCTCTTCCCCTCCTCCACCACCACCTCCTCCTCCTCCGCCTCCTCCTCCTTCTCCTCCTCCTCCTCCTCTTTCTCCTCCTCCTCGTCATCATCATCATCTTCACCAGACACCCGTTTAAACGCAGAGAAACATCGTTCGTACGCGTCCTGCATATTCTAGAACAAAATGGACCTGCATCAGACAATCAATATCCATCCTCCCGTGAGTCTCCTTATATCTTCCCGATATCGTAATATATAAACGCCCTCTTTGCCCTAAATCCTAAATCCCCTAATAACAGCCCAAGTTGACCAGCAGTCCCGCGAGCGTACGGTGTTCGTCCCCAGCGTGTTGCACGTCGCCACGTGAATGATGGGCCCCAAGTCATCCCCCAAGTCATCCCCCAAGTCATCCCCCAAGTCATCCCCCAAGTCATCCCCAAGTCATTCCCCCATCGAACACCAATTGGTGAACGGCAAACAGGAGCGCCATCCCGTCAACGTTGATATATGGTGGTGGTGGTGGTGGTGGTGGTGGTGGTGGTGGTGGTGGTGGTGGTGGTGGTGGTGGTGGTGGTGGTGGTGGTGGTGGTGGTGGTGGTGGTGGTGGTGGTGGTGGTGGTAGCAGAGCGTTATAAGCGGCCAACGTATACATTTATGCAAGGCTAGACGAAGCGTGTCACAGACAAAGCATAGTGTCCACATCGTAAACCATTGCAAGGACAACAATTATTGTACTGCTGCAGCCGTGCAGCGCGAAAACGTAATTGGAATCCATATGGCAAATATAATTATATGTATACGTTCATATGATTATATACACATATAGTCTATATATAAGTGTTTTTATGTGCACTTGTTATAGCGCCCCTTCATGCCTTCTACTCAGAGGTTCTCCAGACTGCAGCGAGGACACTGCATCGGAGATTCACGCCGAAGCGATGAGCAATTGCGAGTGAAGGACTTGCCCAAGGTCCCTACGCGGCGGTTTCAGGTGGATTCGAACCTGCAACTCTCCTGCTTCAGGGCAATGAACATACCCACTACATTACCGCGCCTCACATACATACATGTATGCATGTGTGTGTAACCACATAAAATACAATATGTATAATTTGTATATGGATTCTATTATTATTATACATTTACATATAATTATAATATGTTTGTTCTTCGCAAGCGCATGGCCTACGCTTGCCTCCTCAGCGACCAGCTGCAGAACTCATGGTGATGGTAAAGCGTCGTTCAAATGCATCATTCAACTCTTCAGTCTCACAGATCTTTGCTGGACGGGTCGATTAATCGCAGAATCTCAAGCATCATGGTATGTGTCACCGTGTGTGGCGCGGTGGTGTAGTGGATATGTTTGTTGCCTTGCAGTCGGAGTCTTGCAGGTTCGAATCCACCTCAAGTCGCCGCGTAGGCACCATGAGCAAGTTCTGCACTCGCAATTGCTCAAGCACTTCGGCGTGAAACTCCGATGCAGCGTCCGCGCTGTAGTCGGAAGCGCTTCTGAGTAGAACCTGGAAGAGGCGTTATAATAAGTGCACATACATACATACATACATACATACATACATACATACATACATACATACATACATACATACATACATACATACATACATACATACATACATACATACATACATACATACATACATACATACATACATACATACATACATACATACATACATACATAGATACATACATGCATACATGCATACATACATACATACATACATACATACATACATACATACATACATACATACATACATACATACATACATACATACATACATACTAACATACATACATACATACATACATACATACATACATACATACATACATACATACATACATACATACATACATACATACATACATACATACATACATACATACATACATACATACATACATACATACATACACACACACACATACATACATATATTGTTTAACCGCCTATCAGCTAATGTTTAATCGAGACACCGCTTGGTGCACTGGGGGAAGTTTCCCCAGAAACGACATTCAACCTGAGGTGTTGTTCACTTGTATTTATGTATCCTACCATTTCCCTCAGAAAATGGTACTTGTAACATCCCCCAGAAAAATGTAGGTATACAATTACTGAAAAAGTCATCAGATTAAAAAGTATGGAAATTGGTATTTGAGACAAACACTAAAAAGTCGTCATAAAAATGTCCGGTCAGGTCCAGGTCAAAGGTTAGAACGAAACAGCGCAAACAACTCACAAAAACAGTGTCGCAATAACAGAAATACCGAATCGCTAACTCAATTCTACTAAAAGTGAGAATAAACAAGAGCATGCAGAAGAACGCAGCATTGCAAATAAACGCATGATATTTGCTCAGTTGCAAATTGCAATAACATCCCAAGCAATAATATTATTATAGTCAGCACGCATTACAAGCTATAGTTAATAGTTATGCTAACACATCACCATTTGTAACGATTTGTTACACGCCATTAGGACCTGCAGGCTGCCACGTAACCCACGTTATTTTGTTTCTATCCATTACGCGCGGGCAATTTTTAATGACAATAATTGTGTTGTAGAGCAAAGATGTCCCGTTGCATGTTTTTGTAGATCTTTGACTTCTGACATTCACCTACGCGACGTATTTCGATCTACCATAATGATTGTTACGCAAATGGTGTACTCACAAGTGTATTTAATAATTTATATTTAAGTGTATTTAATTATCTAAAAATCTTGAGCAATTAGAGTTAAGTGATTGCCTATAATAGATATATGACGCTACCAGGTACGAGTTAAATTAAAATACGAATTAAGAACCTGGCAAGAACTGCAGTTAGCCTATATAAAAAAGTTCATTAGAATAAAAGTAAAGTGGTCTGAATCCCGTTATTGGAAATATTTTTAACACAAGCATGTAGCCTATAATTAATAGGATGCATTATAATTATATTATGTAAGGATTGTAATCGGTACAATAATTATCAGGCAATATTATATTTATTTGTCGCTGGCACAACTAGGCATAATTAGCTACTATATAGACTAGGCGTTGCCCTATACATAAGCCATGATACCTATAAGTATGCATATATAGTATAAGTATGGCCTATTTATTGTATAATTCAGCTAGATTAGGCGTCATATAGGTATAATTATGAGAGGCACTTAGTCATAATTAGTTTTGAGAGAAATAATTCATTATGCAGGACGCACTGCATGCTTCGGGTGGCACCTAGCATCAGCATCAGCATCATCATCATCAGCAGCAGCAGCAGCAGCAGCAACAGCAATGTCTGCTACGTCTCGGGGGTTTAGCATCGCCAACCATGGTCAATGGTCATCAGTCACGCGTGACAGCATCGGCATCTTGTCTTATGCAAGACGCGTTGAGGTGATGTATTATCGGGCAGTGCATTAGCAAATACCCAGTCGTACTCGCTAAACCTGCTTTCTATAATAATTATTGAGTGCTTGAAATCGGCCGCTTTACGTAGTGCCAGTCTCGCGCCTAAAAATGGAGGAGGGTACATTAACGGTTTTTAGACGGTGTCATAGTTTCAAGGGCCTAATAATAATTATGTTTTATGTGCACTCGTAAAGTTATATTATAGTCTGTAACACTTCGTGTCTGAAAGATATATACTGAGCCACCACGCATGCAGTGGCGCCGTTTTTTCAACGCTGTTCATTAATAACTAATATATTCTTCTCGTCAAATAAATCATCCCGAAGCTTTACTGTGTCAACAACTTGTCTGTATCCGTGTATTATATGATGCCTTGCTTCTTACGAGTGTGTGTATGTGTTTGTGTGCGCTACAGTGTGTGTGTGTGTTTGTGCGTTTATATGTGTGTGTTTGTGCGTGTGTGTGTGTGCGTTACAGTGTGTGTGTGCGTTACAGTGTGTGTGCGTTTGTGTGTGTTTGCGTTTGTGTGTGCGTTTGTATGTGTGTTTGTGTGTGTGTACGTGCTTGTGTGCGTGTGTGTGTGTGCGTGCGTTTGTATGTGCGCGTTTGTGCGTGTGTGCGTTTGTGCCTGTGCGCGTTTGTGCGTGTGCGCGTTTGTGTGTGTGCGTTTGTATATGTGTGTTTGTGTGTGTGTGTGTTTGCGCGTGCGTCAATCTGTGTGCGAATGTGTGTGTGAAAAAATGCAACGTGGATGTGTAAACACACGTCGTGTGTCCGCGTCTCTGTGCGTGCGTGCGTGTGTGTCCGCGTGTGACGTGTGTCTTCGAACACCGTCAACTTAACAGCGTGTGAGTCAAGTTGGTGCTGCCATATAATTTAAGAAGTCACTGAGGAATCGTCCTCGAGACTAAAGAACAGAAGAAGATGATGGTGGCAAACAACAACATCAGCAGCATCAGCAGCAGCAGCAGCAGCAGCAGCAGCAGTAGCAGCAGTAGCATCATCAATCAGGTCCGTCTTCTTTTCTGCGGCTGCAGTAGAATCGACCATCCGATGCAGCAACTGTTTATATGCGTACGTTGGTTTTAACGCGACTATCAGAAACGGTGCCGTACGATGCACGTACGGATGTGTATGGATGAGGGTAGTCTTCTGCGTTGGAGGGAGGAGGTGGAAAAGGTCTGGAGGAGGAACAGGAGGGGAAGAAGAGAAAGGAGGAGAAGGAGGAGGGAGAGGAAACGGAAGGAGTAGGAGAAAGAGCATGAGAGAAGGACGAGAAGAAGGAGGAAGATCAGGAGGAGGAGGAGGAGAAGAGGAAAAAGAAGAGGGATTAAGAGGAGAAAGAGGAGGAGGAGGAGGAAGAGGAGGAGGAGTGTGGGGGAGAAGGAGAAGGAAACGGAGAAGGAGGAAGAGAAGAACGAGGAGGAGAAGAACGAGGAGGAGGAGGAGAAAAATGGATTAGGAGGAGAAGGATGAGAAGGATGAGAAGGAGGAGGAGGAAGAGGAGCAGGGGAGGAAAAAGAGGAGGAGGAGAAAAAGGGGAAGGAGGAGGAGAAGGAGGAGAAGGATAAGGAGAAAGAGAAGGAGTAGGAGGGAGATAGGAGGGAGGAAAGGAGCCTGGGATACGGGGATGGAATGGAAGGAGGATGGGCCGTTGAAAGAAATCATAATGCGGAGAAGATTGAGAAAAACAAGAGGACGATGATAGAAAAACAGGCGCGAAAAGGAAGCGTTAATTGAGACGGAAATCTGTTTATCCGGGGATGAGTCATCAAGATTGCAGTGTGTAGTTCAGCCTCAGACAATGCAAGGAACAGGAACAATGAGTTAACGATGATGCTGTTTCTTTCTCTGTTTTTTGTTGTTGTTGCTTTTTTTCGATTCTGAACTTAAGTTACGGACACAATCTATTGGCAATTAATCATTTAATTGATAACTTGGTTCCCTATAACAATTAGTTTTGATTTTTGTATCCCTTAAGGGTCTCCCTTTTTTGTAGTCGTGTTTCAATTAATTATATGTATACTTGATTTCTTTTCTTTGAATCGGCTGCAAAAGTAAAAAATTTGATTGATTGATTGATTGATGGTGATGATGACGACGACGACAATGATGTTGTTGTTGACGACGACGATGATGTTAATGATGGTGATGATGATGATGATGATGGTGATGATGATACATGATGATGATGATGATGATGATGATGATGATGATGATGATGATGATGATGATGATGATGATGATGATGATGATGATGATGATGATGATGATGATGACGATGATGATGACGACAACGACGACAACGAAAGGGAAGATGGAAAGAAAATGACAAAACTGGAGTGGGTCATCTCTTGATTAAAATACCCCTTGAGATGATAGGAGGAGATAGATTGCAACTGATGAAATATTCATGATATGCATACAGGCAGATCGCCCTTCGTCGCTCAGCAAAAGATCACCATCATCATCATCATCATCATCATCATCATCATCATCATCATCATCATCATCATCATCATCATCATCACCATCATCATCACCATCATCATCACCATACACGCAATCAATCTATATACCATCAGATAAATTTATACGAATAACGTTCATTCTCTATATTTCATTCTCTTTTCCCGTTCTCCCCTTTATATATGCTTTATTCTCATCTTCACATCTATAGAAATTACAAGCTGACATGCGCGACACACAGAGAAGAAGACAGACACACAGAAGCAACTTAAGTAGGCAACTTAGGTAAGCAGAGAGCGAGAGAGATACACAAAGACAGAGAGACAGAGAGAGAAAGGGAGAGACAGAGATGGACGGAGAAAGATAGAATAACAGAATTATACACACATAATTATTCTTTCTTATCTGTAAATTTACCGTATACTTCACCTCTTACAATGTACACAATGCAAGTATAATATATATATATATCTTATATATATATATACACTGTGTCCGGAAAAAAAGGGACCCATTTTGTAAATATGAAAATAAATAGTAAATATTAATCGATTTTCACAATTCAAAGACCGTTTTTATCCTAACATAATTATCTAACAATTGCGAAAATATAAAAGTTTCAGTCCAAATAATGACGTCATGATGACGTCATTTGCACAAAAAGTCAAATTTAAGAGATAAATGCGCAAAATCATCAAAAGTTTCAATATTTTCATGATGTAATTTATCAATAATAAAGTAAGTTTAATTTTAGTTTTATATCTGGATTAATTTGTGGTCAAAGTGTACACCTTTGGCCTCAGCGTAAGCTTCAAAACGGTCGCGCTAATAGCCAACAGCAGCATCGATAACCAGCGTATCAAAATCCTCCCCAGCAGGCATTAACAATTCGCTCACGGAGTTCTTCAATGTCTCTTATCCTTGTCTTGTAACCATCTCCTGCAATAGTCTCCACGTTTTATAATCAACTTGATTTAAGCTCGGGCCGTTGGGCGGCCAAAGATTATAAGAGGAATGAAATCCGGAGTCTCATTAGTCAACAGTTCAGCAGTTTAGCGAGTTCAGTGAGCTGGAACGCCATATTGTTGAAATGTTTATTAATCCGAGTATTCGCGGATATCAGACATCAATTTTATATGGAGGAGACAATTCCTGTAATGAGTTGCATTTATTTTTACTCCTGGTTCTGTTAAATGGATTTCCGTTTCACCAAGAGCCAATATACCAGCCGAAATAATGCATGACTAGCCGCTAAATGAACTTTAGTGCAAATGACGTCATTCTGACGTCATCATTGTGACTGGAACTTTTATATTTTCACCAGTATTAGATAAATATGTCAGGATTAAAATGCTTTTTGAATTGTAAAAATCGATGAATATTTACTATTTATTTTGATATTTAGAAAATGGGTCCCTTTTTTTCCGGACACAGTGTATATAGATCTATATATGATCTCATAAATATATTCGTAGAACTTAATGTAGCGCTATTTTCAGTAGCTTCCATTAAGATTGCACCGTGGCTGCAGTAGTGCGCTGTTCCGTCACCCCTCAACCCACCCCCAACCCTCCCCCCGCCGTCACCCCTCCCCCAACCACTCCCCCGTCACGAGTCACGCAATGAAGCCATCATGTGCATCATCCATCAGACGTGTCGACGTCACGTGCCAGGGTTCAGTGGGGTGGGGGGGGCGACGATTAGCCGACCCCCCAGACGATGGGTGACAGTGATCAAGTGAGGAGAGATCAGACAAGTCAGGATCCTAACAGTCAATCACTGTCAGCTGCACGGATATACAAAGTATCAGTATGCATGCATTCGTAGTACACAGTATCTATAAGTATGGCCTCTGTGTGTATGTGTGTAAGTTTGTATGTATGTATGTATGTATGTATGTATGTATGTATGTATGTATGTAATGTAATGTATGTATGTATGTATGTATGTATGTATGTATGTATGTATGTATGTATGTATGTATGTATGTATGTATGTATGTATGTATGTATGTATGTATGTACATGTATGTATGTATGTATGTATGTATGTATGTATGTATGTATGTATGTATGTATGTATGTATGTATGTATTTATGTATGTATGTATGTATGTATGTATGTATTTGCATGTATGCATGTATGTATGTATGTATGTATGTATGTATGTATGTATGTATGTAAGTATGTATGTATGTATGTATGTATGTATGTATGTATGTATGTATGTATGTATGTATGTACATGTATGTATGTATGTATGTATGTATGTATGTATGTATGTATGTATGTATGTATGTATGTATGTATGTATGTATGTATGTATGTATGTATGTATGTATGTATGTATGTATGTTTTATATACATGTATGCATTTATGTATGCATCCATATATGTATGTGTGTATGCATGCATAGCATACATACAAACATACAAAAAAGCAAGCATTTTTGCTCGAGGCGTCATTGAAGAAAAGAACAAGCTTGACTTCACTCATTCTTAAACTTCCTATTAGGCTGGCTTCCGGCTTATAAGCATTGTGATTCTATAACTTAAAAACCATCTCCCCGACAACCAACTTACCCCGCGTTCCCTACGAAATGCAATAACTTACCAGTCAACTAATAGATCAGATAAGATTTACGAACGACATATAGGCCTATATCCATTGCCATTTTATTGTGCCCATAACGGTGGCTCTTTGTGCCAGGAGTAATAGTTTACATGCCAGTCAACGATGATGTTGATACTGTAAACGCTCTACGTGCAAAATTAATTAGTGCAGTCTCTCAACAAAACATGCCCCCCAATGGCACACGTATTTGAAAGGAAGAAATCAACATGCGAGTAATTCATCCCGAGGATTTAGAAACAACAAAACGTTTATAACTTTCGGTGCGTTAGCGTCAGGAGCTGTGCAGATGGCAAGCTGTGCCCTGACTTTTTCTAAACAAATAACACTGTCCTGCATGCAAACGCCCCGGGGTTGGTTCTGAGAAAGATGATATCGGCGTAGAAAGCTTTTTGGTGATATTTACACTTTCGTTTAAGTTTTATTTGTAGCCCTGCACCCATGCAGGAGCCGAGGAATTTAATCGTTCGTCTCAGAGGTATGTGAATTATAGGCCTACACTGAATGGGAACCCTGCAGTGTATAGGTCTATTGGCAATATCCCCTATGCGGGTCCGGCTTAAAAACTTTCATCACTATAACTGGGCTGGGAGCGCCTCTGAGTAGTTTCTTGAAGGGGCGCTATATAAACGCTCTGAGTGAATGAATGAATGAATAAATGAATGAATAACAGCTAACGATTTTCATCAAGATAATAATAAGTGCTTTTAGAATAGCTGACTGTCTTAGAGAACAACTCATTGGATTTTGCATGCTTATTTCAAGGTATGTAGGCCTACACCAAAAATATGGAGGGCAATCTGTCAATAATAATATTATTTGTGATCATCCGTCATACTATGAATTGTATTCATTCACCAGTGTGTCATTTTCAAATCAAACGAAGATTAGTTTATTATTATTAGCATTAGGCTATAATACGATTTCTGTCTTACCTGTAACCAGCTTAAGAAGCTTCCACTCCTAGCGTCATTCACTCGCAAGTACGTTGCGTAATTGCGAACAATGACGTAACGCTTACGTCACATAATATCAAGTCATGATGTTCATAATCGTGAGTTACAAAGTTCGATCAAAGCTGACCTGTTATATATTCTTTTGGTTCTTTTAAAGTTCTACAAACTTTGGTTCTCTCTCTTGTCGTCATAAAACTTCACATGACTTCACTTTATGACGTGCTAATGACGCAACCATTACCGTCGATGTTTCAAGGAAACAGCCCACTATTATACGTCGCGATGTCTCAGTCGATGACGTATAAGTGACGTAGCTGTGGATTCGTCAAAGCATAGGTCTGTGATTACGTCACTCAGTAGGTGACGTGCAAATGACGTCCATCACCGTCGCATCCTTAAGAAACAAAGTTCATTTCTTCCGGCATCACATTTAGTGACGTATAAATGACGTCAATTACTACCAAGTGACGAATAAACTATCAACAAGGACAAGCGATCACATCAATAATTCGCTCAAGTTGATGACGTATAAAACGACGAAGAGTTGTCCCAAGAAACAAACACGAAGCAGCGATTACGGTCACCAGTGATGACGTCGGAGTGACGTAAACACCGTCATTACGTCACATAAACCACCAAACGACGTGGCGCCGTCGTCGATCAAGTAACCTCCTCTTACTGCAACAGTTCAGTGCCAGTCGAAAGTGGCGTGAGAAGTAGGGGACGACGTCAACAGTCCTACAAAAAAGTCAGTCGCAGGTTATAGTTAAACACTTGAAAGCACAACTGCGGCTCACAGACGGACGACCGGCTGTCGTTCCCGGCGGTCGGGGACTGATCCATCCGCCGACCGACGAGTGGTCACCGAACGACCGACCGACACGCTGCGTTCCTCCCCTTCTTCTTCCTCTTCTTCGCCCGATGCAACTCTTCATTGATCGGTGCGGCGGTGGCCTTCAACGGCCAATGAGACTCTGTTCAAACATCGCTCGCTTGATCAGTCTCTCACACCCTCCTCCTCCTCTCTTCCTTCTCCTTCCTCCTTCTACTTATCCTCCTAATATAATCCTTCTCTTCCTCTTCTTCCTTCTCCCCTCCTCCTCCTCGTCCTCGTTCTCCTCCTCGTTCTCTTTCTATTCCTCCTCGTCGTCCACTTCCTCGTCCTCCTCCTCTTCATTCTACCCTTCCTCCTCTCTTCCTCCTCCTCCTCCTTCTCCTCCTCCTTCTATAATCCTCCTCCTACTTCCACTTCCTATTCCTCCTGCTAATCCTCGTGCTCATCCTTTTGCTCCTCCACTTTCTCTTCCTCCTATTTTCCTGCCTTTCCTTCTCCTCTTTATCCTCCTCTTCCTCCTCCTCTTCCTCCTCCTCTTCCTCTTCGTCCTCTTCCTATTTATCCTCCTTCTCCTCCTCCTCCTCCTCTTTCTTCTCCTCATCCTCTCTCTTCTCCTCTTCCACCACCTCTTTATCCTCCTCTTCCTCCTCCTCTTCCTCTTCGTCCTCTTCCTATTTATCCTCCTTCTCCTCCTCCTCCTCTTTCTTCTCCTCATCCTCTCTCTTCTCCTCTTCCACCACCTCCTCCTCTTCTTCATTCTCCTCTTCCTCCTCCTCCTTTCCCTCTTCCTCTAGCTCCCCGTTGGTTTTCGGTTATACATCAACGCATATACGTCTAATGCTTTCCATACTTTTTCCTTATACATCAATGCGACAGGTATACACAAAGACGCGCACAGTACCAGACACTAGATCGCCGTATACATTATAAGCGTACATCACACGTATACATGACACATGCATATACAATTATACATACGCATATGCATATGCGTGATCATATACATATACATATAGGCTACATAATACAGATGCACAAACGTATGCACATTGATTATGTATGCGTAGTTGTAAATAACCTTTTTCGTTTTTTAATTCTCAGAAGAATTAATTCCGGTTCTTGTTTCTTTTTGTCTCTTTTCCCGTTTTTTATTTCTTGCATGCTCCATTTTTTTTATTTTTTGTACGTGACCATTTTATTTATTTTCTGTCTGCAATTAAAATTATTTTCGTTTATTTTATTTTCGTCTGATATTCCTTCAGGCTTCAACTGTGTCTCTCTTGTAAACCTCTACGATTCCACTAATTCAGGTCATTTTGACATTTTTATTTACCTCTAGTGTTTTCTAATAAAGGTGTGTAATTTTTCCCGCTGATTAGAATTAAATAGGGTAAGTAAGTAAGTAAGTATATTCTTTAATGTACCAGCTGCAAAACGCACTCTGGTTTACAAGCACAAAAAACACGACATAAAAAAACAAATACAAGACAAATATGGCAGCCATCAGCGGCGCCCACTCATATAGCTCAAGCCTATTGATGGTAACGTCACGACAGAAGTCATCCTTAGGCAAAACACCGCTCGAGAAGCACAAGTCACCCCATCGTCAAACTCCTACGCGTTGGCTACACGGAGAGTTCAGCCGAAAGTTTCTCGTACCGATTCCCGATGATGGTAGTTTAACAGTATTTTCAGTGTCTACAGAGCCGAGAAACATTAGTGCGAAGAGCAGCGACGGGCAGCACAACGCTAGAAACGTGGCACTACTGCGGCATGGTTTTCGGTTGCTGGTATATAGTGAAATCCTTTCAAGCTTTTTAATTTTGAGCTGCAGCATAAGATTCAACAAAGTCCAATTGTTTTCTTTTTTTCTCTTTTTCGTTCTTTTATTTTTCTGAATAAAACGACGTTTTATTAAGTTTTTATTCGGTTTCATCCTTTATACATCTATGTAGGTCCTATATGCATGACATAGGGCCTAAACTCCTATAATTATGCACATAATTATGTGTTTATATATATACACTGTGTCCGGAAAAATTCCAAGGCTCTTATATATGAATGAAAAAACTATAGTAGATAATAATCAATTAGAAAATTTTAAAACCTTTTTGATCCGTACATAATTACCAATAAAATTCTTTGTAATTTATTAGTAATGCAGGAAAAAGTATACAAGACAAAGGTCAGAAACATCGAAGAACTCCGCGAGCGAATTGTTAATGCTTGGGATGAACTTGATCAACTGGTCGTCGATGCTGCTGTTAGTCAGTGGCGTGTACGTCTCGAAGCATGCGTGGAAGCCAATGGCGGACATTTCGAACATAAATTATAGTTCCATAATATTTCAGGATTAAAGTGTTTCTGGAATTTTTAAAATCTATCAATGTTTACTAATTATTTTTATATTTACCGTACAGCCTTGGAATTTATTCGCACACAGTGTATATACGTCTATAGCGAGGCCACGTACATGTATACACATTGTGTCTAGCCAACAGTAATCCTAACAATGTAGGCCAATAGAATGTCAGATTAGACCTGAAGTTGAGTCATTGTTGACCCTAACGATAGCACCGCAAATATCATGAAAGCATTGAGAACACCTATACAATAGAAACCCTGCGACTGTTTAGCGCAGATAGTGCAAATAGGCCTACATGGCCGAACCGCGTGTTTATATGCATACGAATCTGATACGACTACAAAAGATACTAATACGTACATCCATAGGCTACATGTATATGCCTGTATAATTATTATCCAGGTTCCCTGTTTGTCATTGTGTCCAGGACAGTGCGCCTGTCCATCTTCCGGTGTTTGATGTGTTTGACTTGTGGGGCGCGGTGGTGTAGTGGTGTCGTCGTTGCCTTGGAGCCGGAAGGTTCGAGGCTCGAATCCACCTCGCCGCGTAGGGACCTTGGGCAAGTCTTTCACAATTGCTGCTTAGCGCTTCGGCGTGAAACTCCGATGTAGTTATAGTGTCCGCTCTGCATTCGGGAGCGCCTCTGAGTAGAGAGAGCTTGTAGGGGCGCTATATAACAAGTGCACATACATACAAACATACAATGTATGGCATGGTATTGTGGGTCCCTTCTCAGCTTGGAATAGCCTCATCTTTGACCTCAGTTGCGCTGTATACAATGGATGCGTGTGTGTATTTGATTTTTAACTTAAAAGACGTGTTGACAAATATTTGGTTTATTGCTGAACGAAGAAGTTTTCCACGAAAACCAGTTTTCTTTTATTCCATCGATTGTAGGGCAACGTGGAATGAAGGATGAACGAAGGACGTGTGGATTCCACGATAGATCAACGATGTGTACCACTTCTCATTCCTTCCTTCCTGCCTTCCTGAGTTCCTTCCGCTCGTTTCTTGAGCTTCCGCCCCATTCGATCGGCTTGCTATTCCTTTCTTCCATCCGTCCATCCTGTCATCTATCCTTTCATCCGTCCATCCTATCATCTATCCTTCCATCCGTTCATCCTGTCATCTATCATTCCATTCGTCCATCCTATCATCTATCCTTCCATCCGTCCATCCTATCATCTATCCTTCCATCCGTCCATCCTGTCATCTATCCTTCCATCCGTCCATCCTATTATCTATCCTTCCATCCGTCCATCCTGTCATCTATCATTCCATTCGTCCATCCTTTCTTCTATCCTTCCATCCACCCTTCCAACTCGACTCTCCTGTTTTCCTTTCGTCCATCCGTCCATCCTACTTTCGTCTGTAAGTCTGTCTTCCCATCTTTCCATCATCAGCCTGTGCTCTCATGCATGATCATTCATCTTTCCATTCGTATATTTGTCCGTCCGTCCATTAGTCCCTCGTTCCGTCCGTCTTTCAGTTAATCCTTCCATCTTCCATCCATCCTTCCGTCCTTCCATTCGTCTGTCCGCCCTTCCGTCCTTCCGCGTCCGTCATTCCATTTGTCCGTCATCCCATTTGTCCGTCATTCCATTTGTCCGTCATTCCATTTGTCCGTCATTCCATTTGTCCGTCATCCCATTTGTCCGTCATTCCGTCCGTCCCTCCATCCGTCCGTTTGTTCGTCCGCTCGTCAGTCAGTCCTTCCGTACATCCGTAGGCTACATCCGTTCGTCCGTCCGTCCTTCCGTCATCAGTGCATCTTCCTTTAGTTCTTCTTGCGACGTTCTAATGTCTTTTATTGCCTATTCACCGAAGATTGGTGGCGAGAATTTGCCACCACTCCCCGTTGAGACTTGAGACTTGAGACGACCCCCTTTCCCCCTTTCCTTCCTCGCAGGCGTCGGCGAAGAAGACTGGTGGAGTCGCAAACGGAAATCAAGCCATCTCCTGTCTTAATTACCGGACGATGAATGTCCTCAGAGCCTCGGTGCTTGTGAGGCGATGATGGTGGAAGAGAAAGAAGAAGGAGAGGAAGAAGAGGAAGAGGAAGACGACGAAGAGGAAGAAGAAGAAGAAGAGGAGGAAGAAGAAGAAGAGGATGCATCCGGTGTTTGGTTTAAAGACCTGTCTTTTTTTGTTCTTCTGTTCAATTGCTTCACATCCCATTGTTTGTCTTCAGTTCTTCATATCCCATTGTTTGTCTTCGTTTCTTCATATCCCATTGTTTGTCTTCGTTTCTTCATATCCCATTGTTTGTTTTCATTTCTTCACATCCCGTTGTTTGTCTTCGTTTCTTCATATCCCATTGTTTGTCTTCGTTTCTTCATATCCCGTTGTTTGTTGTCATTTCTTCATATCCCATTGTTTGTCTTCGTTTCTTCACATCCCATTGTTTGTCTTCGTTTCTTCATATCCCGTTATTTGTTTTCATTTCTTCATATCCCGTTGTTTGTTTTCATTTCTTCATATCCCGTTGCTTGTTTCTGTTTCTCCACATTCCATTACTCGTCTTCATTGCTTCATATTTCTTTGTTTGTCTCATCGCTTCTTCATAATCCATTTGTCGTCATTTCTTCATATTCCAAGTTTTTCCATTTCTTCACATCTTCATTGCTTGTCTTTATTACTTCATATACTATTAAATAAAATTAAAGAATACACAAAATGCTCAAACTGGTGCCTGGGCAATGGCACATGTGAATCTATTCTGCAGCTCAGCGTGAATTATGCATTTCCAGTTTCATAGCTGTAATAGTTAATGTAAGCCTTAGAAACTTTTCGATGAAATCTGCGTCGATCACAGCTGCATAAAATGAAATCCGGAAGAGCTGATAATGGACTGTGTTTTGCAAAAAGTAATTATTTCTAGCGACGTCAAAAAGATTTCTGTTGACATGCGGTGGTTTTAAAGTGTAGGCTACTCTGGATTTAAAAAGTTATGTTGCCTGGTCAGACTTGGTTGGTGCCTCGGGATTAAGAAAAAGCAAGGTAATAATAATAATGACCAGGCAGAATAATATCAGACAGACAAACATGGTAGGCGAGGAAACTGATAAGCCGCACTAAGAAGTACACATATATACAATACAGAGGAACAGATACAGATACAAGAGAAAGAGAGAGCGACAGAAAGAGAGAGCGAAAGAGAGCGAAAGAGAGCGATAGAGAGAAAGACAGAGAGCGAAAGACAGAGGGAAGGACAAAGAGAAAGAAGACTGACATGTGTGTCGTGGTTATATTAAATGATTATCAAATTAAACACTTGCTATGCATGTATAATTATTAATTATAGGTAGAAGTTAAGCTAGGCAATTTAATTGGCGAGTTTAGGTAATATGTGTGGCAACATATAAAATATTAATACATAAAACCAATGACTGCAGCTAAGCGTAATAACGAGTGGTCAAGATTACCATGACAACAAAGGACGCTAATCCTATTCGTGATTGGTGCAGACTGGAAGCGAATGACGTGACGAGTTAAAAATGACGTCAGCGAAGTGGACGTTAAGTTTTTGACTCTCTACAGGTATATCTGGAAATGGTGGTTGTTTCGCTGCGGTGATCAATCCAAAGTTGTGATTTTCAGAGTAGAGACGAAGGTAATTGAACTGTTCGGACGATCAACCGATAGTTCAAAGTATTGTGCATTAAGTGCAACGCAATTTAAATGAGAAATTTGCGTTAGTGCATAATAATCATCGTGTGAAGTGTGAGACACTTGCGAAGAAGACGAACTCTTAGGCAACAGTCTGAAGAGTCGTGTAATTTGAATCGGCTAGCGAACAGCTGATTCGGCGTGTGAAGTACGAGGGACGTTTGGTCAACTGGAGAGGAGCTGTGAGGTGAATGCGACGATTCATCTTGTGTGCAACTGATTCACGGCAAGATACGAGTAAGGCGATTGGTGTGGTTGCTTCCATGACTGCATTTCAACCGTCTGATCAACATTCTTGACTGCGACGATTGGACGACGGAGAGAGCCGAAGACATTCGAGTTCAAACAACTCGACAGATAAGCGCAAATATAATATTTCCTAAGTAACTCGCCACACTAGGTAAATAGGATTGTTATTTGTTTGTGCATATGAATGATATTGAATAACTTTATATTATATATATTTCATAAGAACTGGGAGTTTGTTGAATTTGGAAGAATTTCTTGAGTAAGTTAAACCCAACCGATTAACCACTAGGATAATAAAGTGCCCTTTACACGGGATACGACAACTATGGGGTCCTACGTTCCGGAATATTAAAACTGGATTTTAACTAACACTCGAAATATCAACGAACAATAATCTCAAGTATTGAAAATGTATAGTTTAAAAGTTATCGCTGTTGCGATCGCGAAAGAACGACTTTATTAATAAGCGTTTACTCGATGCGAATTGTTTAGTAAAGGTTAAGGTCAAGCATACGATTAACCTCGCGTAACCACAGAGTACGCATTTCAAGAGGGGACATTTTAATTATCTTTTTTAAGATTATCTTTGAAGAATTTAATTCTTATATAGCGAAAGCTATTGGAAATACTTGTTAAATAAGTAAACAAGTAAGTAGACCATGTCACTTGGAGAACATGAACAGTGGGTTAAACTCGCTAAAGAGATGGGGATGGAAGGTGATGAGTTGAAGACGTTTGTGCGTGATAGACAGCAGGAAGCAAGAGAAGACAGACTGCGTGACCGAGAAGATCGAAAGCTTAAAGAAGAGGCACAAGCAGTCAGGGCACGAGAAGAGGCACAAGCAGCCAGAGCACAAGAATTAGAGTTAGCAAAAATAGCTGATGCTAGGATTCAACGAGAACGAGAGGCGAATGACGCCAGAATTGAAAGAGAGGCGAATGATGCCAGGATTCAACGAGAACGAGAGGCGAATGACGCCAGAATTGAAAGAGAGGCGAATGACGCCAGAATTGAAAGAGAGGCGAATGATGCCAGGGTTCAACGAGAACGAGAGGCGAATGACGCCAGACTGGAACGGGAAAGTCGTGAGAATGAGGCAAGTGTCAAGAACGAACGAGACCTATGTGAAGCTGAGGAGGCAGAAAAAGTCATAGCACATGAATTACAGATGGATGAATTATCCGGAATAAGAATTGAACATGAGCGTCAAGCAGATAAGGCGAGAGTTGAAACTGAGCGTGAAGAGAATAACGCAAGACTTGAACTAGAAGCGTATAACGATAGATGTGAATATGAACGCGATGAAGAGATGTTAGTCTGGGAAGCAGCTGAAGCGATACGAGAACGTGAAGTAAATGAGGCGAGAATAATTCGTGGAGCAGCAAATGCTGAGTGCCAGACTAGAAGAAGGATCGAAGTAGCTGAGGTAGAAAGGCTATCGTCCCACAGAGAATCCTATGTTGAGGGTCAGAGATATAAGTATGACGAGAATACTACAAAGTTGGATAATGACAGGGTCAACGGAAGACCATATGAGAATAAATTTAAAGAGAGATTTAGTGTAAATGAGAATAGAGGATTTAGTAGAGAAAAAGAATGTGTGATGAAACATGAGGTAGTATGCTTGATTTGTCGAAGAAAGGGGCACAGGGCATTAGAATGTGTCCACAGGTATAATGAGTATATTACGCACGATCTAACACCAGAGCAGATCTTTAATAACAGCACTTACAAAATAGTGCAAACGAGTGAAATTGCGAAAACAAGTAAGGTTGAAAGGATAGAGGAACGTAAGGAGAAGAAGAAAGACGTAGAGTTACCTGTGCATATGGAGGTGAGTGCCATGGTGACAGTAGTAAAAGGAGATGGTGATCCTGTTTTGGAAAGTAGAAATGAGTTTCAAGTGAAAGTGAATGGTGTGAGTACCAGTTGCTTATACGACTCAGGGTCAAGCAAGTGCATTGTTAAGAGGTCACTGGTCGACGATAGTGATTTCACGGGAAAGGAAACGCAATGCATATTAGTCGATGGGACAGTGAGAAATTTTCCGATAGCAAGGATCAATGTTGAAAGCGAGTATTTTATCGGGAACGTTGAAGCAATGGTGATGGAGGAACCGGCGAAACCAGTAATTATCGGTCGGATCAAAGGATTAAAATATCTAGTAGTAAATGAAACTACAGATAACACGATTAAATGTGATCGGAATAATAAAGATGATAAAGAGAATAGAGAGGATAGATTTAAAAAGATTCAGAAATCTTTAAGTGTTGAGTCACAAGGACAAAGTGACAAAAAGAAAGTTCATTTTGCGAGTGAAGTCACAAGTGAATTAAATGATGATGTAACGGATGACGTCATGGAGAATGATGATGTGTGCCAAACGACAGCAGCAGTTGAAACCAGAGCGGAATCAAAGAAAGTAACAAAATACAAACAGTTGAAAGTTACTGAGATGCCGGATTTAAATGTATCAACAAAAGAAATTAAAGAGTTACAAAGCAAAGATGAGACTTTGAAGAAGTTTTGGGATAAAGCAATTGATTGGAGTGGTGATGACAGTGTAACAGAGAAAGTTCTTTATGTGAAGAAGAACGGATTTTTGTATAGGAGATTCATGGAGACAACGGAAGATGATGCGAAGTGGCAGTTAATGGTCCCGAAGGAACTTAGAGGTAAAGTATTAGCCGTGGCCCATAACTCGCTATTGTCAGCACATTTGGGTATGAAGAAGACCCATGATAAAATTGTGAATGAATTTTATTGGCCATCGATAGGACAAGAAATTAAAAGGTATGTCCTGAGTTGTGATGTATGCCAAAAGTCGGTGGATAAAAAGGTGAGCCACAGAGCACCGATGGGACATCTTCCGGTACTGGATGTACCATTCAAACATGTCTGTGTAGACATTATCGGAGTGATAGAACCTATGTCATCAAGAGGTTATCGCTATATATTAACGATAGTGGATTTGAGTACCAGATACCCAGAAGCGATTCCACTGAAAGGAATAACTACAGAGGAGGTGGCGGAAGCCTTGTTCAATTTTTATTGTCGCATGGGTGTTCCTCAGAAAATCCATACTGACAGAGGGAGCCAATTCACTTCAGAACTGATGGCTGATGTTAAAAAGATGTTGTTGATCAAGCACACTTTCACTAGTCCTTACCATGCTATGGGAAATGGATGTGTGGAGAGACTTAACGGAACAATAAAAGCAACGTTGAGGAAGCTAATAGGAGAACAGGTCAAGGAATGGGACAGGTTCTTAGCACCATTATTGTTCGCGTTACGAGACACTGTACACGAAAGTCATGGGTTCACACCCTTTGAATTAATTTTTGGAAGGTCATGCAGAGGACCAATACAGATATTGAAGGAACTCTGGACAAATGAGAAAGTGGAAGATGAAGTAAAAGATGTTTATACATACATGACCGATTTGAGAGAAAGAATAGAAGAAACATGTGATATGGCACAGAAGGCCATACATAAAGCAAATGAAAAGAACAAGAAGTATTATGATAAGAAAGCACGTTACAGAGAGTTGAAGATAGGAGATAAAGTTTTATTACTGTTACCCAGTTGTAACAATAAGATGCTTGTAAAATGGCAAGGACCATTTGTGGTCAGAGGCAAAATAGGAGATTATGATTACAAGGTGGAAATTGATGGTGGAAAACTCAAAACATATCACATCAATATACTAAAGAAGTACTACGAGAGAAATGGAGAAGGTAATGATGTAGAAACGTCAGCATACATATCGGCGATAGTACATGATGGTAAAGATGGTGAAGATGAAGAAGAAGAGATATTGAGCTTATATGTAAGTAAACAAACGGAGACTTACAAAGATGTGGATATCAATCCTAAATTGACGGAAAAACAGAAAAGAGAATTAAGGGAACTACTGAGAGAACATGAGGACATATTCAGTGATAAGCCAGGAAGGACAGATATGGTAAAGCATGAGATTCATCTGACGAGTGATGAGCCAATTCGGTTACGAGCTTATCCAACGCCATATCATCTTCAAGCGGAGATAAACAAAGAATTAGAGACGATGCTAGATAATGGAATTATAGAAAGATCGGAAGCAGCGTATGCAGCGCCGCTTGTAGTTGTTAAAAAGTCAGATGGAAGTAACAGACTTTGCTGTAATTATAAACAACTCAACAAAGTGACAGTATTCGATCCAGAACCGATGATGTCGAATGAGGATATTTTCAATAAACTCAGTGGAAGTAAAATCTATAGCAAGTTCGATTTCTGTAAAGGGTATTGGCAGATACCAATGAGCGAAGAATCAAAAGACTTAACCACATTCATCTGTGCAAGCGGATTATATAAGTTCAATGTGTTACCATTTGGACTAGTCAATAGCGCGTCCAGTTATAATCGCTTGATACGGAAAATATTACATGGAACTGAAAATCTAGAAAGTTATGTCGACGATATTCTTGCTCATACGAAAGGATGGGACGAACACATGAAGACGTTAAGAGAGTTTTTCACAAGAGTGAGAAAAGCTCATTTGACATTGAAACCGAAGAAATGTTCACTAGGATATGGCAAGATAGATTTCCTAGGCCATACATTGAACAACGACGATATAAGCCCTAAGGGAGAATCTATTGACAAGATTGTGGAAATGCCACAGCCTAAGACGAAGAAGCAAGTGAGAAGCTTTTTAGGAGCGATAAATTACTATCGAAAGTTTATTCCACATTGTGCAGAATTGATGGCACCGTTGAGCGACTTGACTAAAAAGTTAGCTCCTAACAATGTTGAATGGAACCAAGAGTTAGGTGAAAGTTTTGAGCAGTTGAAAGAAGCACTAGCTAAAACACCAATCCTTAGGTTACCAGACTTGGAGAAAGAATTTATAATACAGACAGATGCATCAGGAAAAGGGATAGGTTGTGTTCTTATTCAACAATATGAAGGAATAAACCATCCGATAGCATATGCGAGTAGAAAACTGTTGGAAAGAGAGATGCGATATTCAGTTGAGGAAAGAGAATGTTTAGCCATAATGTGGGGAATCAGTAGATTTGATCGATATTTGTGTGGAAGAGAGTTTGTGATCGAGACTGACCATTGTGGACTACAGTACATGAAGGAAGGGAGGATGAAGAATGCAAGAGTCATGAGGTGGAGCTTTGCCCTTCAAAATTATTGTTTTACAATACGTTACATTAAGGGATGTAATAATGTAATGTCCGATTATTTAAGTAGAGGATTGACCTAAGATTTAAGTAAATCAATGGTGATACTATAGGTAGATAAGAAGTAGTTGTGTTAGGTTGTGATGTTGTGTAAAGTAGTATAAGCATAGGCATAAGCAGTTATTGTAATTTGATAATTAGATAAGTTGATAAAGCCTGTGTACAGACTTTTGAAGAAAGGGTATTTGTCGTGGTTATATTAAATGATTATCAAATTAAACACTTGCTATGCATGTATAATTATTAATTATAGGTAGAAGTTAAGCTAGGCAATTTAATTGGCGAGTTTAGGTAATATGTGTGGCAACATATAAAATATTAATACATAAAACCAATGACTGCAGCTAAGCGTAATAACGAGTGGTCAAGATTACCATGACAACAAAGGACGCTAATCCTATTCGTGATTGGTGCAGACTGGAAGCGAATGACGTGACGAGTTAAAAATGACGTCAGCGAAGTGGACGTTAAGTTTTTGACTCTCTACAGGTATATCTGGAAATGGTGGTTGTTTCGCTGCGGTGATCAATCCAAAGTTGTGATTTTCAGAGTAGAGACGAAGGTAATTGAACTGTTCGGACGATCAACCGATAGTTCAAAGTATTGTGCATTAAGTGCAACGCAATTTAAATGAGAAATTTGCGTTAGTGCATAATAATCATCGTGTGAAGTGTGAGACACTTGCGAAGAAGACGAACTCTTAGGCAACAGTCTGAAGAGTCGTGTAATTTGAATCGGCTAGCGAACAGCTGATTCGGCGTGTCAAGTACGAGGGACGTTTGGTCAACTGGAGAGGAGCTGTGAGGTGAATGCGACGATTCATCTTGTGTGCAACTGATTCACGGCAAGATACGAGTAAGGCGATTGGTGTGGTTGCTTCCATGACTGCATTTCAACCGTCTGATCAACATTCTTGACTGCGACGATTGGACGACGGAGAGAGCCGAAGACATTCGAGTTCAAACAACTCGACAGATAAGCGCAAATATAATATTTCCTAAGTAACTCGCCACACTAGGTAAATAGGATTGTTATTTGTTTGTGCATATGAATGATATTGAATAACTTTATATTATATATATTTCATAAGAACTGGGAGTTTGTTGAATTTGGAAGAATTTCTTGAGTAAGTTAAACCCAACCGATTAACCACTAGGATAATAAAGTGCCCTTTACACGGGATACGACAACTAGCATCAGACAGACAAACTGGCAGACAGACAGGTAGACAGACAGATAGACAAACACCTTGATAGGCAGGCAGACAGACAGACAAACAGGCAGACTGATCGGCAGACAGCAGGGAATCGTGCTGCGGCATTAGCTGGATATGTATACCTGGATGATCAAACTATACCTGTCGACTGTATTCAACGGTTTAGAAACCATCGTCTGATCGTCAGGTTCTTCCATCACAATAATTATGATACCGACATCAAGATTCTGTGTATCACAAAAATATAATAAGAAAATCTGACCTACATTGTGTGCAGGGTGAGAATTGTGGGTGGGCTGTGAGGGCTCAACCACCCACTCCCCATAATCTTCCTTAGTATACCGTTGTAAAAGTCTTCATTGCACTCCCAAGTCCACATAAAATTCATAAATTAACGTCTGACCCCACCAGTTATATTTCTACGATTCTCATAAGATAGGCTACATACATGTATGTATTTTTATGGACGTGTACATTTTACAATGTGTTTCAATGTATCTGTTCACTTAGGTATACGTGTGATGTTGGTATGCTACCACAATAACATAAAACATTTTCTATGCAGGCTGCGTTAGCCTACATTTAATTTTAATATCATATGCAATATTATTACAGTAGCACGACATGAATTTTTATGCATAAAATATATATGTGTGTGTGTGCATATAACAATGTATATATTTGTGTGTAATTATATTAGGCTATGTGTGTGTAAAGCATCCTAGAAGTAGCTTACTACATACAATGCTATATAAATTGTCTTGATTACAATTATAATTGCAAGTTTGCATGTATTCATAATTGCATATAGACCTATGTGTGCAATAGTACGTTACGCCCTCTGCAAATACTTGACAAAGGCAGAGACAGATCACAAATGTCCGGAGAGCTTCTTGAAAATTATCTACATGATAACATCTATAAAAATTATGTCACCTTTAGAATCATATCCCGCTGACAGCCAGCGCGGACGGATACCTATATCAGGGTTCGTTGCCCCCTCTCCCCGAGGTTTATCAGAGATTAATTTCTCGGATCTTTACTGCGGGTGGCTCGTACTGTCGCAATATAAACGTGTACATGGAGTGAGAGGTTGTACTCTGCCTCCGACACTAATCATCTTCGATATGAAAAAGTGTCGTTAAGCCCGAATACAACACCCCTCCGTATATATTTAATTTGAATGAGAATGGCGTCCATTTCCTCTGCTACCTACCGACTGTTTATCATCCGGGGGACTGCTTCACCCAGGCGCTCTCTATCCTTCAGAGAAAACTCGTCACGTTCAACTGTGAATAACATCCGAAAATATCAGCGTTAGAAATTATATAGGCCGCGTTTCTCGAAGGCTTCCAGCGCTGACAAACACTCGCTGGAATAGTGGAATACAACAACAAGAACGACGATGCATCGCGATGGATTACATATTATTGCGAGACGTAGTGGCGACTGATGCACAATGCGTTCCGTTGTTCGACGAGCCACCCTTCGAGCACTCCTCCGAGTCTCCTCCTCGGATACGGAACAGAAGAAGGAAGCACCGAAGAGAAGGATGAGGAGGAGGAGGAGGGTGTGAGAGGGATCGTCTAACAATTCATCGAAGCCATCACTAGTCTGTAGGCAGCGAGTAAGGCTCGAGGCTGCTTCTCTTCTTCTTCTCAACTGAACACAAAGGATCCCGTTGTTGTGAGCTCGGGAACAATCTTTCATTCACTGCGTTCGCACACACAGAGAAGGATTCTTGTAGATGTAGAGTGAATGTGTTATGCACTGCAGAGCTTTTGTTCGTTGCGTAATAATGTTCCTCCTCGTCGATTCTGACCGAGTCATAAGAGGAAATCTTCGGAACAAATGATGAACCGAACGAGTGAACTAACGAGAATAAATAAGTGAATGGATGAATGAATGAATGAACTAATGAATGAATGAATGTCAGACTACGAATGAATGAACGAATGAACTAATGAATGAATGTCAGACTATGAATGAATGAATGAACTAATGAATGAATGAATGAATGAATGAATGAAAAAACCAATGAATGGATGAATGATTTAATTAATTAACGAATGAACCAATTAACGAATTAAATTAAAGTTGAATCTTATAATGAATGAACTCAGTGGCGGAGACCTGGCCGGAGAGTTGGGGGGGGGGGGGACGAAGGAATGGCCGAAGGAAAAAACAAATTTTTGTTTCATGATACAGCCGAAAAGTCTAGAAAATTTTCTATTTTCGCCGCCAAAAAAGTTGATGACCTTTTTTTTTAGTCATTTCGCCAAAAAAGTTCGTAAAGTCCAGAAAAATTTCTATTTCCGCCGCCAAAAAAGGTTGATGACTTTTTTTAGTCATTTGGCCAAAAAAGTTCGAAAAGTCCAGAAAATTTCTATTTTCGCCGCCAAAAAAGTTAATGACCATTTTTTTTAGTCCTCGCACTCAATTATTGGGGGGGACGAATGCATGGGCCGTCCCCCCAACCCCTGCTTTGGGGGGGGGGGACCGTCCCCCCTGTCCCCCCTAGGTCTCCGCCCATGAATGAACTCAATGAGTGAAAGAGTGAAAGAGCTCGTAGTTAATGAGTGTGTATGCTTACTCGACGCTAAAAAGCGTTGAAAAATCGAACAATAAAAATAATAATTGGAAATCTTTGAGTTTTTTTGAGTATTTATACTTTCATAGCACCACAACAAACTATTATGACTCAACAAACAGTTAAGTGGTATGAACGAAAATCGAGAGGAAACAATAAAGCAGTATGATTTTCGTTAAGCAAATAATTGCAGTGTAGATGGCCTGCATTGAACCACCGGAAACTGAGCTGGGGTCAAACCTGACACCTCCATTGTAAGGCTAAGTCCTGAGAATTCACAGGAGCGGTTAGAAAAGCACCGGAGGGTTGAACCCTACATCGACAATTTAATCTCTGCTAAGGTCAGACGTGTCTGACAGTGAGCCACAGTGTCTGCAGCCTCAACTGTTCGCCATTGGTCGCGGAGTCAATTCAATCGCATAAATTTATATAGCGCCCCTTCAAGATCTCTAATCAGAGGCGCTCCAATTCAGTAGGTTCTGATTCAGAATTGTTGGGTCACAGAGCTTGTACGCTACCGAATGGACCCCAGGTCTTCTCTAGCCACATTAATGCACTCAGTGTCTATTCTATACAGACATTTGGTGGAGGGGTTGAACAGAGGTGATATAGTTTGGTCTCAGTTCAGAGCGCAAGAGACCGAATGCACTTAGGAAACGCGCTTGCATGGGAAACGTTTGTTTACATTCGCTCCTTCCTTTATGTTCATCACTGCGTCCCATCTATAAACAAGACTTCCTCTCATTCAGCCTCCATCTATCAGCTGTATTCATTCCAAAATAATAGCACAGCCGATAACTCTACAAAGGCGCAACAAAAATATCATTATGCATAGGCCTACATAACTTTATATCAAGAGTTTGCTGTTCTATAGGTGCAGAAAGGCGTCTCACTTTTGTAAACCTGACCATGGATATAGGCTATATAATATATATTTAGTAGCATAGCCTAAATATGGATTTGTGACTATAGTGCATAATTGATGACCTACCGAAGATGAAAAGATCTGCCACTTAACCTCACCGAAGACATCACAATACAGTGAATACCTCTGTTCGTTCGGCCAATTCAGTTGAGGCTTTCAAATCTCGACTGAAGACATAATATTATATGTTTTCTAAGGCATACGTTTGACTGATTGCGTTTGTGTTTCGTAGAGGCGCCCTTGTAACGGCATGTGCTGTGTTACGGCGCCATAGAAATTGTCGTCATTATTATTAAGTAGTTGCGCAATACCAGAACCTATAGTATGGACCGATCTCAACGTCATAATAATATAATCGACTTAAGACAAGAGCACTTAACAGATGAATCTTGAAACTGCTCTCCACCAGTTGAGCATTTGAGACACTGAGCCTCCTCCTCGACTGCAGCTTTTCTCTAATGTTACTTTCAGGCCTTTTTTCGCTATTAATACTACCAAGTATGGTCTAAAAAAGGGGTCAATCTAGCCTTATGAGTCCCTAATTATGACCCGTTTGGATTACTTTGACGTGTGCATCAATCATTAGTATTTAAGATTTTTGAGTTTGCTTAGGCTACTGACTGTTTTTCTTTGGAGATTTCATGGTTTTGATAAGCCAATAAAATGACTATTACTGGCTCGATTATTCGCATCAACTTCAGTAATTTACTGCTAAGTCAAACTGTATCTAATTTTGACTGAAACCTGAATAAAGATTAAAAACGGCGACGACTATAAAAAGATAGATCCCTGCAGGTGCCAGTCAGTTTATGGACCAAGGAACGAGGGTCAGAGGGCACGCATGCGCGGTGTGTGATTTCTCATCAGAAAGGAGATCCCATTTCTCCCATCTGATCATCATGCGAAATGTAATCATGTGAAATGTAATCGTGTGAAATGTAATCGTGCAATTAACTTCGAGGGACTATATTTATACGAGTCCTAATAATTATTATGAAGACTATAATAGTTCTATAATGCTGGTGCATGGGAGTTAAATATTTATTTAATCTTGCCAAACGTTGAATTGGCTCAGTAAAGATATTTGCTTGCTTTCTGAAATGTCAAGAATTCTAATGAAATGCTACAACTGTATAGTCTACTGACCTTCTAGACTCTATAGACTCTATAAAGTCTAAAGATCGACAAGCACGCATAAACCATTATTTCTATAATAATTGCACGCTGCTATAGCTCTTCTTCTCTATATTTTATAGCTATACCGTCTAGAATAACAGACCATTCATAGACTCATTAGATAGTATACCTTATTGTAATTGTTTTGCAGCGTGTTTCCACTTCTTGGATAATTACTTTTGATAATATCAGACCACCAACCAACCTTCGCCCGTTTCAATTACAAAGCCAAGCTGTCTGAAAAATTTCCTGCTGAGAATTGTAGAATAATAAGCTTAATTACTAATGATTGAAGCAGTTGGGTATCTGTCAGGAGGCTCTATCTTCTACAGATTGGTCCTTAATTACAGAGGCCTGAGTTAACCGGTATCCGAAAGAGGTCTACGATGTAGGCCTATGATCAATTTACGATGCCGCACAAAAAACTTACGATGAAGCCTTTTCGCTTGCAGAAAAAATGTTAGGCGGGTAGCCTACTTCTAAGAATATTGTGTGTGTTTCAGGTCTTTGGAAACATGTAGGCCTAAAGCAAAAATTCAGTCCTTTTCAAAAATATTTTAAACTCCCTCGAGAGCCATTCAGGCAACTCTTGCTCCTAAACGTCGATATTTTTCCAAATTTCCTACACAGCCAGAAGGACCAATTTGAATGGACAACCCTTTGTCCAGGGTGAAAATTGCAGGGGGGTTGAGGGGTTCAAGCCTCACAGTCTTTCACATGGCCCCATAGTAAAGTCGGCTTTTCACACCCCCAACTCCACACGGACCATAGTCCGACGACTCCGAACCCCAGTTATTTTCCACAATTCTCATGCTGCGGAATTGTATGCAAATATGTAGCCTATCCGCCAGTCGCCTGGCCTCCAAAGTTGTAAGAATAAATTGAGTATTTATCAGATAGGCTACAACAAAATCACTAAATGAATATTAATTACATTGTTGACTGTTGTGTGTGTGTACATAGTTAAGTTTTGTTTAGCCAAGCTAATTCTTGATTTATGTCTAAGTCCTCATTATCTAGATGGCCCAATTTATCTGGATAATCCATACCTTCAGGGTCCATCCCTTGATAACAACAACGCTGTATACTCTACTATGTACATTGCAATAATTATTGTCGAACCAATCTGTGAATTATCAGAACATATTATACGGGCGACGACATAGCAGATCCTAACGTACACAAGTCTCGCCAGTAAAGATAATGCCTTGCGTGAAATTGTATTGACACAAAACATTGTATACAATACATTGAGTACACACTCATTCTGACTGCGCCTGTAATTGCACATGTACTGTTATTATATGCAACGGCCTACATATACAGAGTATGCAATAGATCAGAGAGTGGACGTAATCTTCGTATTATTTCAATTGTTGGGATCATACGTGCATCTCTGTGGATAATAAGTGCACGAGAAAATGATGCTGCAATTTCGTGAAACCAATAAAAAATAATTGAAGAAATAGGGCCTAGTTCCATGAAGATTGAAGGCTAGTTGCTGTAGCGTTGGAGTTGATATGAGAAATTGTAGGCCTAAAATTTAATATCCTAACTATAAGTCTCTAGCTCCAGGGCTGTTTTTAAAGAATTTTTAGAACTGCACAACTCCTTCTTTCCTTTCCCTTTCTCCATGGTAAATTACTTAGAATCGGAGGATAATGACCTTTTTTGTTAGTTTTAACTGTACAGAAGTGCTTCTACAACTGCACAAATCCATTTAGAACTGCACATTTTGTGTAGGCTACAACAGTACTGCACGTTAAAAAAGCCAGGTCTATTAGTTGTCTGAAGTATACCCATGCAGTGTAAGAATTGTGGAAAAAGAACTGGGGGATTGAACCATTATCCACTTGGAATTGGGGTGTAAAAGCTGACTTTACTCTGGGGCTATAAGAAAGACTGGGGGGTTGAAACCCCAACTCCCGGCAATTCTCACCCTGCGGTTACCCTTAACTTCCTTGATTTGTGTTGTTTAACTTGTCTTGTGGTAATCTTTGACCTATAAACTCATATCCAATACTCTTCTCATTTATTATATAAGCTTTCCGCTTTAACGAGATATCACACCGATATCTAAGTCAAAATGTAGTGGAGCGCGGTGGTTTAGTGGTGGCGTCGTTGCCTTGAAGCCGGAAGGTTCGAGGTTCGAATCCACCTTGCCGCGTAAGGACCTTGGGCAAGTCCTTCACTCACAATTGCTCAGCGCTTCGGCGTGAAACTCCGATGCAGTGTCCGCTCTGCATTCGGGAGCGCCTCTGAGTAGAGATAGCTTGAAGGGGCGAAATAACAAGTGCACATGCAAACAAACAAAATGTAGGCTTAGGCTATACACGCGTGTTCATGCGTGTGCAGGTAGAAAAATCTGTCATGTCGTTAACATTCTCTTTGCGATCGTATTGCAAACGCTTCGCCTTGTTCTCTCCCGTGTTTTCTTGGAAGTAACGATACGTTGTTCATATATATAAATATATAATTTATATATATATTATATACATATATACATATATAAGATTATATATATTATATAGCATCGAGGCAGAGAATCACGTGTCATCTCTCATTTCCATAAAGCCGAGGAAGTGTGCCTATTATATAAAAGATCTCTTAAAAGCCGCCGACGCTCTCTACTCAAAACATGCTTACATCAAACTCGGTAATCAAAACGCCAGCGCATGCAGGCGCAGTGTGTGTAATACAATATCAGTATAGATTGGTCGAGGCGTAGTTTTTTTAGGAATATGGGTTAGGACGGGGGCTATCTACCCTCACTTATCGTACTGGGTGTCGTACTCCGTCCTCTGTCGTGATAAACAATAATTTTAATACCCAATGAGTTTAACGAGCCTGAAACTCTCTATTGTGTCTTTCCAGCAGACAGTAATGAGCGAGGCTCGTTGGTGCGGTGGAATGTTCGTTGCCTTGCAGCTGGAAGGTTGCAGGTTCGAATCCACCTCAAGCCGCCTCGTAGGGACCTTGGGCAAGTCCTTCACTCGCAATTGTTCAGCGCTTCGGCGTGAAACTCCGATCCGGTGTCCGCTCTGTTGTCGGGAGCGCTTCTGAGTAGAAATCTGGAAGGAGCGCAATAACAAGTGCGCATACAAGCAACAAGGACTGAAATCGAAATGAAAAAGCTGGGAAATGTGTTGGTATGCATACTCCCGTTGTTATAAGCCGAAGTTACGCCTCTTATAGTGTTATGCATTCAGGCAAATGAACAATTTGAACATCAACCCCATGTCTTATCAGCGTCGCCTCCAATTTTCGTGTGGGTCACAATGATGACTGCAGGTAGAAACTTTTGTCATTGGAAGTTGAAACCTGCGGAAGGGCAGAGATCTTAAAGAAGAAGTCATCATCATCATCATCATCGTTATCCCTGGGTTAACAACCCGTAGGTGTCCGACGCCACTCTCTGTCTGAGTCTGTCTCGCGTCATGCTGCCCAGCTTCAACCGGTTCAGTCAGCAGGTCTGCTCCATACCATTAACATCTTGGAGCCGCTAGACCACCTTGTCCGATTGAAGAGAATATTGGGAGAGAGGTACGAAGGACAACCTGGGTCAATGCCCGTATGTGGCCCACGTATGCTCTCTCCTTCGACTCTCTCCATCGGTCTGTCCTGACCGGCCTGTGCATGTATGCTCCACATCATGACACCTTGAAGCATCTGTGTCGCTATGTCACTTGTGTCGTGGTTTTTGCGGATTTCTATGGTCTTGGTCTTTTTCTGCCAGTGTATCTCCACCCATCTGGCAAACCTTCCTCCTTTGTCCGGGCTTAGGACCGGCACAGAGACGTTGTTGGTTCCCTGTGGCGGAGGATGGATGCAGTTTAACGTCATGCCCAGGACCATTATTTTTATGTATGTATGATTGATTGATTGTTTTATTGTTTGTCTATTGATTGTTTGTCTATCTTTTGTTTGTGTTCTTTCTCTGAATTTTTTCTGTAGTGTTAGCTACATTTGTTTTGATAATATTTTTTCCCTTAGTTAAGTAACATCTTTGCATTCCAATTCTCCCTTCAGCTTTTACTTTTACACTTCACTTTCTTAATTAGGCCCCTACTTAGCGGGACTTGTCTTTTTTGGTATGCCTATTTGTTTCCTCACTCTTATTCTACTTATTCACTTTGAGTATTTGCTTATTGCTGATTATGTCTATACTTTGGCATAGGCCTACAATGCCCTACATGTACAATTGACGTGTATGGGATCAATAAAAATATGTCTATGTCTATGTTTGTATTGTATATCCGAATAGACATAAGAATGGCGACGGGGTGCGTGTTGCATAATACTATTGCAAATCTCTGTATGATTCATCTCAAGAGTTTATTTGTCGTTTTTCGCTATAAAACTAATGGAAGTATACTTGAGGTGTAACCGTGTTACGGCCAAATGAGATTTGCCATTTTGCGAGACGACGTCATAAAGGGCAAGGACTATCAATCATCCGAACGATGATACCCTGGTTTATGGGTCATGTCGTCATCATTGCAGGCACACAGCGGGTGGCTTTGCTATGGACTTTTATGAGGCTGGAGAGTGGAGACAAAAGCATTCATGCCGAAGATAAATTTTTAAAAAAGCAACGAGTTATAATAATAATAATATTCTAAATGCATCAGACATTGGATTAGATTAGATCAGATTAGATCAGATCAGCTCAGATTAGATTAGATTAGATTAGATTAGATCAGATCATATTAGATTAGATTAGATTAGAATAGAAACCTCTTGTTTCTGTTCTGCTCTTCACTCATTTAATCAGTTCTAATCTGCTGTTCATGATAGATTCTAATCTAATCTAATTTAATCTGATATAATCTTATCTGATCTAATTTAATCTGATCTAATCTGATATCTGATATAATCTAATCCGATCTAATCTAATCTAATCTAATAATCAAATCAATCTGATGCTTATACTATATGTGTGGGCGTGTGAAAGTGAATGCGCGCGCGCGCGCGCGCGCGTGTGTGTGTGTGTGTGTGTGTGTGTGTGTGTGTGTGTGAAAGTATGTGTGTGTGTGTGTGCGTGCGTACGTCGCACGTGTGTGTGTGTGTGTTTGTGTGTGTGTGTGACCTGACCCTTTCTATAGGATTATATTTATACCCTTCGATCTCATCTTAACCCAACTTAATCTTCAGAAAGCAGCGGCCATTTCATTGCAGTCTTTCCCAACACACACAGTCAGCGTTGCCATTCACTTTATCCATAACAGAAGTTTTACGAGTCCCGTCAGTCGTACAATCAGTCTTTTACGGTGCGCCTTTTCCGCTTTGCGTGGTGCGATATACTATATTATATCCGGAAAGCGAGAACTCTCCTGCTAATGTTCCAGGATATAAAATATATCCCCCGCTGATTATAAGAATTTTCCGAATTCATTTCATTCCTATCAGAGGATTTAATATAAACTCTAGATCATAACATTAAACATATAAATGAATATATATAAATTATATACATAATACATATTACATTATCATATTACATATGCAGAATCGCAGATATAAATCACGTTGCGCACGGGTCAATTCTAATATACCGGTATTATTACATTGTAGGCATGTGCTATGGAGGTGTAAAAGTTTGATGTGTGTGCTTGAACACATTACCACTGGTCTGCATGTATATGAGACATGCGGACCCGCCGCTCGGTGGGTTCCAGATTAAAAAACGAATTGGAAATATCGCACTCACGGATCCCGGACCCAGTCATTTCATTCGGAGACGTAAATTCTCGACTGGAATACGTGGAATGAATTCCCTGGAGCGATTATCCGGAAGGAGAGGGGAGGGACGGAGGGAGGGAGGAAGAGAGAGTAGGGAGGGAGCATCATCGTCATAATCGTCATCATCATCATCATCGTCCTCCTCCTCCTCCTCATCATCATCATCATCATCATCATCATCATCATCATCATCATCATCATCATCATCATCGTCGTCGTCGTCGTCGTCATCATCATCATGATCATCATTGTCATCAACAGCATCATCGTCATCATGGACGGTATAGTATATCATGAGGCGGCAACACGTATATAATAAGCATGGCGGGCAAATCAAAGGTAACAATGATTTTAAGTCGATTTTAAGTCGACGTGCTAATGGACAAACGCTGTTGGTCGGTTTGATAAAAGCTGCAGCCAATCAACTGTCACTTTAAAGAAGAAAACGGCAGAGGGGCGATTTGGGGGGGGGGCACTGATGACCACACATATAGACAGGCATATTAATACACGGATATAGGCCTACACCTGCAGTAACCTGTCTATACGTATAATTCACTCTGAAGTGCATTGCGGTCCAGCTTTATATATAGGAAGACAAGTCAAATGCATATAATATGCATCTATATCTATACATATCCATCTGTATGTCTATGGAATTTATATAGCGCAACTTAAATAACTATTCAGAGGCGATCCCGACCCATGCAGGCACGGTCAAAGAGGAAAGTCTTCAGTAGGTATACAAATATCAGAACGGTCAGCACAAGCCTCGTGGACTGCATTAAGTGGCTGATATATATATATACTAGCTGTACCCAGCCACGCTTTGCTGTGGCAGAAAAGACTTCCCCCGCCGCTTTCGAAAATTAATTTGCAACTCGCTTATGACGTCACAGTACGCAACCTCATTGATGCTTCGTCTGCTGTGTCTGAAATCTGGCAGCCCTGCTGTTTCGTTGAATTTGCAAATGGCGGGCGAACGGATTGCAAAGTTAACTTTTTGTGGAAACGATTGGTTTTTTTCGGGGAAATAAAATGTTGTGACATTGCGGTATCGGAATGGAAGGTTTTGGTAAATTTTCAAAACAATTGGTGCGTCAGTTTCGGCGTGATCGTGACCACAGGATCGCAAAGTTTCATTTTTATTTATATAGATAGGCCTATGTCAACAAACATGCTACAACATTTTGTGCTTGAACCCTTTTATACGTAAAAGTAGGCTATGGTTTGTGTAGTGGGCAAGTGGTATGTTCGTTGCCTTGCAGCCTGATGGTTGCCGGTTCAAATCCACCTCAAGCCACCGTGTAAGGACCTTAAGCAAGTCCTTCACTCGCAATTGCTCGGGCGCTTTGGCGTGAAACTCCGATGCAGTGTCCGCTCTGTAGTCGAGAGCGCCTCTGAGCAGAGAGCTTGAGCGGGCGTTATATGTAGAAATAAATAAATAAAATATGGTCATGGCTATGGCTAACCAATTGTATGGTTAACTTTCAATTTTTACTTCAATTCTTCAATACGCTTTAAAGCGCACCCTATAATCTTCGACGAGCCTTTTAAGTTCGTGTTCTTCTAGATTCATTGTCACGTTCGCATGCACATATCGATAAATCTAAATCTGCATTTGCGAATCTTTACTAATGCTCTTGCATCTCCCGTCACGCGTCTAAAACAGGTATTTTTATATAGCGCCATTATGTATATATATATATTATATATATATATATATATATATATATATATATATATATATAGAGAGAGAGAGAGAGAGAGAGAGATTTTCGTTATTACAAGCGGATTTTTCAATAAAACAAACGACTTGTTACAGATACACAAGAAAATATTATAAGCGAAAGCCACGCTCTAAATCACAGAGAATAATTTATTCCATCAATCCATAAAACACAATTTCGTCTGTTAATTGAACTTATTGAAGGTAAGTAATCGTCTCCATTTTCTCGCAGTTTGCATTACACACAACACCCTCAGTTTCTTCACGTCCGAGACCGCTACTTTTTCCAGTTTTACGGCGCACCTGCAGACCGCAAGCAGACGAAATTTCTTTACCATAGCTCTGCTCTGAATTCACAATCAGCGAATCGACTGTGAATGGCTGGGAATGCTGTGCGCATAAACTGTTGCGAAAAATTGAATTACGGCCGAAAGTGGACACGCCGGTCGCCATAAAGTTTTCGTGAGAACACCTGGACGTATAAGGCTTCCGTTTGTACGTATACACAGGTCTTCGTTATGCAGTGGCGTGCCTGACATGCATGAGCGAGGAACATGGATCGAGTGAGGTTTCATGTGACGTGGAGCCAATCGTTAACGTGTTGTCGGTCAATCATGGAGAGCGAATCGGACTGAGGCAGAATGGAGGTTTTGTTGGCCTCCGTCATTTTTTTAGCTGTTGTAGATGAAACGACGTAGAATATACAATGCAAGACAATACAATGCATTGCAATGCAATACAATGCAATACAATGCATTGCAATACAATACTATACAATAAATACATTAATGATTAATACAATAAAAACGATGCACTACAAAATTAATTATAATAAAATAATAATAATTATTATTATTATTTTATTTTTCATATTTTTTACCCGAGGTATCTATAATCCCTCAGGTGTCAGATACTATTACTATTTTACTACTATTATTTTTTTAGTGCCCTAAGTATTTAGGATTCCTTGGGGACTTCATTGCTAACTATTGTTGTTATTATTATTATTAACTTGCTGTATATTTGATAATGCCTCCTTACAAAGTTCAAAAGTACACATTGAAGCCGAGGGCAACATTCAGAACCGTATATGGGTAGACTAGAAGTTAACTACTATTACCACACGTGTCCTACAATTGGATCTGATTCTCAACAACAATATATCACGGTGGCTATTTTTCTCAAACTAATTATTGTCTCACCGGTTTGTTTGGTCCACTTACAATAACAAGAACAGACTGCATGGGAAAAAACGAAGAGGTTAAAAATACATCCGTAGTAGGATTGATGTGTGTGGCAATACCGTCACCAGGGAAAGCTCACGACAGCGCGACGGTATTGTATATATCTATGTACGTATATACATATGGATACTTATTATACATATGCATACACATATACATATACATTATACATGCATGTACATATACACATACATACTGTATACAGATACTCATACATTATACATCTTTAATTATATGCCTTTATGCATACAGTATACGCATACAAATACATATACACCTACACATGCAAATACAATACATACACATACAAATACATAGTACATACATAATGCATATATACATGTAGATATACACATACACATACATATAGATTATACGTTATTACACGTATGCGATGCATATACATATTCATGTACAATTTATGCATATGCACATACCTGTAATCCTATATAGCACACATAGTACATACAAATACATATACACAACTATACATAGAGTCTATACAAGCATATACATATGCACACACATATGTATTATGTATACATATACGTGCAATTTATACATAACTTACATGTATAATATCTTTCTGAAGAGATGCCTCAGAGTTGCGGTTGTGCTGTTGTCGACTCAGCATCATACGAACTGACTGAAGAAGAGACGAGTTATATTTAGTGGTGCATAGATCTGCGATGGCATGACGCTGGCAGTGGACGATGGTCTTTAATTGAATTCCAGTCACTTAGACGGAAAGACAGCGGACGTCGTTTTGCCACAACTGGAGGAGGTTCAGGTCAAAAATAAACGTCGATTTATAAGCAGACTTCGCCATTTATTCATTCAGAGCATTTATATAGCGTCCCTTCAAGAAACTACTCAGAGGCGCTCCCATCCCAGCCACGACAAAAGAAAAAAGACTTGAGAGACTTGTAGAACCCAGCCAGATGGACCATCAACGAGTAGCCTATTATAATAGAGCGAAGTTGTCGTCGTTGTCGCTTGAATGTTTTGCGCCACAATTATTAGGCTATCTCCACCAATATGTTATTATTCTACATATAACTTTATATATAACTTTGACAATTATAAAAAATTAAAGGAAAATCGTATAGTCTGCAGTTTCAAGCAGGTACACGGGAGACAAAGCATCTATATTTAAATCGATCAATTATTCAAGCAATCAATCAAACATTCAATCAATCAATCAGTCAATCAGTCAGTCAGTCAGTTAAGCAATCAACCAATAAGTCAGTCTTTCATTCAGTCAGCTATCAGTGAGTCAGTCAGTTAGTCAATCAATCAATAAATCATTCAATCAATTAATCAGTCAATCAGTCAGTCAGTCAATCAATCAATCAATTAACTTTCTTGTTCACCAGTATACATTTTATATTTATAACAAGCGCACATACAGGGTGCGGCAAAAAAAAAGACCCCCCCTAGGTTTTTTGCCAATATTTTTGCCAAAAGTAAGAATTTCGAAATTAAATTTTACAAGCTTAAAGACAATTCATATTGACACACGATGGCCAGATCTCATCAAAATATTTCAAACGGAACAAAAGTTATGCCACTTTTAGGGAGGTCACCCCCCGTTTTTTGACGTTTCAAAAACGAAACGCAATTGTTTAATGGTTTTTTGCCAATATCTTGGCAAAAAATAAAGATATCGAAATGACATTTTACAGTCGTATAGACAATTCATATCTACACATGGTGGCCAGATTTCATCACAATATTTCAAACCGAACAAAAGTTATGCCACTTTTAGTGAGACCACCCACCGTTTTTTGACGATTCAAAAACGAAACGCAACAAAAAGTTACAAAAACACGATTTTAAAGTCTCATCTCAAATAACTGTTGTAAAATGAACTTGGTAGTGCTTCACAACTCGTGTTCAATGTGCCCACCCCCCGTGCCAAAACTTATTTTGAGTCTCTATGCAGAGTTCTTGATGGACCTGTTGATTACCTGACAGATTCCTTATTATTTCTTATTTTAAGAATTTGATTGTCATCTTGCTAAGTGACTTCTCAGTGACGTGCAGCTACGCTGGTACCCTGTTTCTTTTTTAAATAGTAATAATAATGATCATCTGTCAATATCAAGACTATTTGATAATAATTATTTGAGATGAGACTTAATAAAATCGTGTTTTTGCTGTATTACGTCTTTGAATCGTCAAAAATTGGGGGTGGCCTCCCTAAAAGTTGTATAACTTTTATTCTCTTTGAAACATTTTGATGAAATCTGACCATCATGTGCAGATATGAATTGTCTTTAAGCCTGTAAAATTTCATTTTGATATTCTGACTTTTGGCCAAGATATTGGCCAAAATAATTAGATTGTTTTATTTTTACTTTTTGTTGCGTCGCGTTTTTGAATCGTCAAAAAACGGTGGGTGACCTTACTATAAGGGGTGTAACTTTTGTTGTGTTCGAAATATTTTAATGAAATCTGGCCATCTGGTGTAAATATGAATTGTCTTTAAGACTGTAAAATTTCATTTCAAAATTCTCACTTTTGGTCAAGATATTGGCAAAAATCTTAGGGGGGGTCATTTTTTGCCGCACCCTGTACAGGGTGGCTCAAAAAAAAACGTACCACCGGAAAAAATGCGATAACTTCGCTACCGATTGACCTTTTTCTCCGAAAATTTTCCAATTTGTAGGGGAATGAATTTTCAACAATCCCTGAAAGTTTCAGTTGAAACTTTTCATGTTTACAAAAGTTACAGCTGTTCAAACTTAAAATTTCGTTTTTTCAAATTTTCGCGGAAAATGAACGTCACTTGTAGATTTCCATGTCAAATGATATCACTTTTCACTACGACCTCAGAATTTCGTTTTACAATTTTTTGTAAGGTATAATGAGAGTGTCCACTCCCTGCCTTAGCACAAGCTCAACTTCTTTTTGTGAAGCTCAGTATGGCCTTGTTGGTCGGGTTCTGCGGCAACTGACCCCACATTAGCAGCAAGACTTGCTTCAGCTGGCCAATGTTCTCCAACTTGGGATGAAATGTCTTGCAGCGTTCCAGAATAGTTCACCAGACGTGATAAGCAAGAGGACTAAGGTCTGGCGAGTTTGTTAGTCACCTTTGCCAATAAATTTACTGCATTTGATGGCAAAAATAAGGTAGCGTCATCATAATCAGCCTTGCCGTGCGAGCAAGCAGGCGCACCGTCCTGCTGGAAATTAAAACCAGATGTTAGAGCATGCCTGGTCTTCAATGAGTCTGGGTAAGAGAGTTCAGCGATGAGTTTGACATTTAGCCTACTGAATGGTATTAAATGCAGTCTTTTCTTGCAGCTGTAACACACGCCATCATAGCTGATACTGAAATCATGATGTGCTTTGCAAACGTAACCCTTTCGAATACCAAGCGAATTTCCTGAACATGACATTTTCCCCCGTCAGACCAAATGACAACTTCCTGCCTCTCTTCCAGCATCTGACCTTCGTTACATAAACACGTTTGCAGATAGCCTTCAAAGTGCTTCAGGCTTCACTTTTCACTGGGTCTTTTGCTATGACCGCGCGATGTCCCAGTCTCTGTTCACGTAACGTCCGAGTTCCCATTTTATCCTCTGCAGAAACTTTGCCCATGACGTTCAGTAACGGATTCACAAACTGAGGCCTTAATATACAAAATATGACCATATACTAACAGCTTACATAATAAACAGCTTATCTACAGCTCTTAGTGAGGTTGTATGACATTGTCATCATTTTATGTGTTGCAATTTGCCAAAAAAATCGTAATGAAATCACATGTAATGGAACAAGATTCTCCGGAAATTCAAAAAAACGAACTTTTAAGTTTGAACAGCTGTAACTTTTGCAAACATGAAAAGTTTCAACTGAAACTTTCAGGGATTGTGGCAAATTCATTCCCCTGCAAATTGGAAAATTTTCGGAGAAAAAGGTCAATCGGTAGCGAAGTTATCGCATTTTTTCCGGTGGTACGTTTTTTTTTGAGCCACCCTGTATATGTTCATCCCAATACATAAAAAATGCATATTGATGCAGTTGCACCTGCATTGCCTATTGTATACCTGCACTCTATATTGAAGCCATCTCACCTGTCTTCTATGATTATGCGTTTATCTTATAGGGTGTTTGAAAATCTTAGAAAGTTCATTGGAGCTGAATGGAGCTTCAGCGTGTGAGATGAAAGGCTATAATATATTATTATATAGTTTTTTTTAAGAGACACGGTTAGAAGATCTTGCGAAGGTGAAACTGGATAATGGACAGTGATCAATAAATTCATTAGACAAAAGTATGATCACTCCGTTGTATGGGAGGAGGAGGAGGAGGAGGAGGAGGAGGAGGAGGAGGAGGAAGAAGAGGAGGAGGAACAAGAAGAGGGAGAAGAGGAGAAGGAAAAGGTGGAGGAGGAGAAGGAGGAAGAGGAGAAGGAGAAGGAGGAGCAGGAAGCGGAGGAGGAGAAGAAAAAGGTGGAGGAGGAGAAGAATGGCGGGGATAGGTTAATTTAAAATTTAAAGAAGTAACAAGAGGAAGGAAAGAGGTGGAAAGAAAAAGGAGGAGGAGAAAGAGGATACGAAAGAAGAAGGGTGGGGAGGAGGAGAAATCAGCTAGGGAAAAGAAGGAGAAAGGAAGTGAGGTTGAAGAAAATAGGATGAAGTGGAGAAAGATATGGATGAGAGGAAACATAAGGAGACGTAGGAGGAGGAGGAGGAGCAGACAGAGTAAGAGGAGGAGGAGGTGGAGGAGGAGGAGGAGGAGAAAGAGATGGAGGTGGAGGAGGAGGAGGAGGAGGAGGAGGAGGAGAAAGAGATGGAGGAGGAGGAGGAGGAGGAGGAAGAGGAAAAAGAAGAAAAAGAAGAAGAAGAGCATAGTAAGAGATGGAAAGAAAGCACGCGGCTACTGTTGAAAGCGGATGGAATCGTAGGACACAGAAAACTCATCAGAAACTATTCACACAACCGTTAACGTTTTTTCTTTGTAACAGGTCGACGCTGCAGAACGAAAGAAGAGAGAAGAGAGACTGGGCAAACATTGAAGAAAATGAGTTTCGCTTCAGAATCATGGTTCTCCAATAAACAGGAAATTCTTTGTGAAACGAGCCATGGCTCTCCAGTCGCCGCGTGTTGTACTTCCTCATTCCTCCATCTTCCTCTACTTCCTGTTTCCTTTTGCGGAAGAAGAACAGATCGATGCAACCGTTGCAAAGACGTTGTAATGTAATGTAATTTTTTTTATTAAACTAAAAACTGTCCTTTTTGCCGTGCTATAGTCGGGAGCAGGGGCGGATCCAGGAGGAGGCCAATCCGGCCATGCCCCCCCCATTTAGAAATGCCCATGTATCGTGGGCCCCCCCCCATTTGATTTCAGTGGCTGTTGAAATGGTATGATTTTGCCGAAAATTTGGCCTGATGACTAAAAAAAAAGGTCATCAACTTTTTTGGCGGATGCGATTTTTTCCCAGACCCAAGGTCTCAAGAATTTTTTGGCCTCCCCCGTCCAAAGTTTCTGTATCCGCCCTTGGTCGGGAGCGCTTCTGAGTAGTCCCCTTAAAGAAGCGTTATATAAATTCTTGAATGAATGAATGAAGTTTCCGTTCACTACTATTGTACAGATGTACACGGCTTCAACGCCCAATGACATCATCGCAGTGAGACTGTAGTCACCGGCGGCTCGCGGATATATCCTTGGCTAATACTTTATGGTCCATGGTCTAGGAGAGAAGGAGGATCCATGGCTTCCCCAGAGGTCGTGACACTGACCAGCCATCTGGAGACCATTAGCCGAATTAACCTGTACGTGGTGTACTTCTGAGCATGTCGTTCAGCTCTGCATATATATCAATGCGCTTAATCTAATGTGACAATGTAATGCGATGCAATGCGAGTTAACGCGATGTGAGAGAATGTATGCGTACGACAAAAAGATGAGCATATCGGCCGTGTACACGGTAAGTGGAAAGGTCGGACGTTGAGCCAGCATATGCCGAGATAAAGAAAAGGAAAGCGCTAGCTTTTTCAGTTGATTCTTATCAGCAGACTCAGCACGCTTCTATAAATTTACAAAGCGCTTCTCACAGCGCACGCCCAACAGAGGAGATACATGTATATCAGTATATAAAAAACAGAGAAAAAAGGTAATTTTAAGACGGCGAGAAGATGTGCTTCATACATTCATACATAATACATACATACATACATACATAGTACGTACATATATACATGCATACATACATACATTCTGCATCGGAGTTTCACGCTGAAGCGCTGAGCACACTGCGCGCCTCTGAGTAGTTTCTTGAAGGGGCGCTATCTAAATGCTCTGAATGAATGAATGAATGAATGAATGAATGAATACATACATACATACATACATACATACATACATACATACATACATACATACATACATACATACATACATACATACATACATACATACATACATACATACATACATACATACATACATACATACATACATACATACATACAGTACATACATACATATACACTTGGTATACAACACACATATCCATGCATACATTCATGCATATACTCACACACACAAACGTACATACAATGTAGCTACGCATGCGTATCTACATGTACAATTGTACATATCTATACAATGCATGTATGATATATATGTTGTAGTTCAGAGGTTCTCAACCGGTGTGTCGCGACACACTAGTGTGTCGCAAAGCGACCGGAGGTGTGTCGCGTAAAAGTGGTGTGTCGCTGGTGTGTCGCGAAGAATTGGTGTGTCGCGACACACCAATTCTCACAGCATACAACCGTCGTTCTTGCATTACACTAACTTGTTCACTTTAGTCGTTTGGCAGGCGTAGGCTGTGAGAATATAGGCATTTCGAAGGACTTCGTTTTATCTATTCCATGTAATGGAATAGATAAAATAGATAAAATAGATCAAATTTTGATCTCAATCGGGAGCAGCCACGATGTTTGCCTTATAAACCCACATGCACTGCCTATGTAGGCCTACATGGCATAGATTACAGTAGGCTTATAAGACGTCAGCTAGCGAGTGCACCGATTAAAATTTTATCCAATGCTGTATAACCTTCGAAAATAATGGGGAAAATTATCATGAATAAAAAACAACAATTTTGCGATTCTAAATTTGATGACGCGGAAAGGTTGTTTGCGTATTCAGAGAGTGCCAATTTACAATACAAGGGAGGTGCACAAGGTCCAGGGATCCAGAAGTTCATTTTTTAACTAACAAAATTATTGTAGGCCTGTGCTTTCCAGTTTTCGTTACAATTATTATTCGACGTTTTGAAGGGCGTTTAGTTTCGGTAGTGTTTAGCTAGGCTACCTTTGGGCCTATCCCATGTTTGCCTGTTTTGTCGAGCTAACAGAGCTAGCGGTTTGGACTATGGACAATTTATGCTTTTTCAGATCTAAAACTCATAGGCCTATAACTCATATAATATTATGGCTAATTTAATTCGTTTGTCTCAGTTGTAGGTAGAGCGCAGGCCCTATACGTGTTGTACTGACAAAACCTATAGATCCTCATCTGACTATGATCCAATGAAAATCCAGGAGCAAAAATTTCATTAGGCCTAACTGTTAAGACAGACTATTTATGAAGAGTCATAAAACGTCATAGAATCGTAAATTTAGATTGGTAAAATTTTTAATGTTAGAATAATTTGAAAATAGCCTAGAGAGCTTTCAGTGTCAACATTCATTTATTAAAATTTGCAGAAATTTCAAATATATGCTAGGCTAGGCTGGCTTAGGCCTAATTTAATTTCTTTTAACGATATTCACATGAGGATTGCATGGTGTGTCGCGAAAGTTGGTTGCAAGTTTAGGTGTGTCGCGCGCCAAAAAAGGTTGAGAACCTCTGTTGTAGTTTATTCCACTGATCCTCAGCTTATGTCTGCGCCTGCGCAGATGAAATCGCAGCCGATCGACCGCGTGGACCAATCACCGTTGACCGCGTGGACCAATCAGCGTTGACTTCGTCGAAAGCATAGATAAAATCGCAATTGCAGTTGTGGATCGATGGGACATTTTCCCATCAGTTGTGTCCCTCTCTATGGCTAATGTCCGGCTTTTAATTTCGTCCATGTAGCATCCAATTTCACATCTCTACGATCAGTTGAGCCGAGTATAATCCCCCGTCCACCACTGGTTGCTGCTGCCGTCAGCCCTCTATGGTCAGGCTGAGGATTTACTCTCAGATCGCACTGCAAAGGCACAAACTCGTTTCTACCAACCGCCCTCGGCGTTCTCGATCTGCTATCGATGAATCGGTGTGTGTGGGAGGATGGTAGAAACGCGGTGGTGCGATTGTATTTTGATCTGTGATGCTTCTAGCTGGGGATCGGCAGGGGGATAGAAACGATTTATACAGTGTGGTTGGAATTGGGTGGGAGGATGATAGAAACGAGGTGGTGGGGTTTTAGTTTGTTCTGTTATGCTTCTAAGTGGAAGGGTAATGAAAAAAGACACGAGGTGGTGTAGTAGTTGCACACTTGCAGCAGTTGGATCCGTAATGCATCCTTCTATAAGTCACATAAGTGGGAGGGTATAACAGAAACGTGGTGGTGGGGTAATAGCTTTATCGGTTATGCCTCAGGAGTGGATGGTAGTAGAAACGAGCTTTTGCTGTTGTAGGGCCTAGTTTGACGGAAATCATGGATGGATCGGGGAGAAGGGGAAGACCATGCAGAGAATGGTTGCAGGACAAAGAAGAGTGGTGTGGGATGAATGCGCAGGAACTGACACATCGGGCACAGGACAGAGAATTATGGAGAAGAGTAGTCAAGTGCGCAGTGGACATCTACGGGCTGTCATCCCATAGATAATGAAGAAGAAGAAGAAGAAGAAGAAGAGACTAGTTTAATATGCTGTGCTTCCATCTGGGAGGGTATTGGAAACGAGGTATATGGTGGGGTTGTAGTTTAATCTGCTATGCTTCTATGTGGTATGGCGATAAAAACGCTGTGGTGTGTTTGCAGTTTGATCTGAGAATAATGACCAGTTGCGCAGCCAAGAGGGGAGGGAGGAGTGTTGCGGAAGTCCCCAGGAGGCGATGTCCGTCCATAGGTGGCGAAAAATGGCGACAGACTAAAAAATTTAACGACATAATTTGTCATATCCGCCATTAATCTTCTGCAGACGGCGCGAGATGAAATCCATCAGCGGAATTACGAGCTATAATGGACACCGAATAGGGCGAAGAGGGTCTGCAAACCGCCATACATATATCAGCATGTCAACATGTGGTACATGGGTATGGTGTTGTCACGCAAACAATACATGTTCATGCATAATATCATATTATGTATATATATACCGTATACGCATGCATATTATAATTGTGGGTGCTTATGGGTTAGTTCACCTGATTTATTTTTGCAGTGCCGTCAGCGTTGTCATTGCACATCTTTTCCGTGAGGGTCGGTTAGGGCTCAGGTTAGGCATCGTGAGGGTCGGTTAGGGTTAGTGTTAGGGTTAGTTTAGCCATTAGAAACTCTGGTGTATTCATGGCAAAAGACACTGTGTATTTTTTTAAAATAAATCAGGTGAATTAACCCATAAGTACCTAATTGTGTTATAGAATTCATATATATATATATATATATATATATATATAATTATGTGTGTATGTATTATACACAATTTAAAAATTCCAACCCCCAGTTATTTTCCCACAATTCTTACACTGTGGAAGACCATACAAAGAATGGTTGCAGGACATAGAAGAGTGGTGTAGCCTAAATCACAAATGACATTGTGCAGATAGTGCTTAGTGCAACTGTGGTCGAGATTTGCAAAATCTGCAAAGTTTATTGTCATATGGAACTAGTTTACAAGAACTGGTATTGTTCCCAGGCCCCTGCAGCTCTAATGTGCGGATTTGCGAAAGCGGTACGAGAGATAGAGGGACACAGACAATACTGATATAGACACCGACATCAACACCGACACAGATACAAAAGAGACAAAGGCAAAGAGACAAAGGAAAGAAAGTGAGAGAGAAAAGGGAACTGACCGCGAAAGGCATGCAGAATTGCAGATGCCATGCCAGGGAAGGGTATACGGGAGGACAGAAGAAGGGCAGAAGGATGAGCAGAGGGAGTGAGAGCAGAAGAATATATCAGAGAAAATGAGAGAAAACGATTGGGAAAGATGGAGGACGAAAAAGAACGAGGGAGAGACAGAAAGACAAACAAACAAACAGACAGACAAAGAGACATACATACATGTACATATAGACAGACAGACGGACAGACAAACAAACAGACAGACGGACAGACAGACAGATAGACAGACAGATAGACAGAAAGACAGACAGACAGACAAACAGACAGACAGACAAAGAGACAGGTAGACAAAGAGACAAAGAAAGGAACAAAGAGTACAGTGTGGATAGGATGAAGGGCAATCTGTTTCATCGTTGGCATTTTGTTCGATTGGTTTCTCGTTTATTTATTGCGAGGCGACTGATCGACTGATTTTGGGAAAAGCGCAAGGGATCACGGGAAGTGGAGGTGGGGTGCAGTGGAGGATGGGGTCGAATGGAAGAGTGATAAGGAGGGAAGAGGGAATAGGGGAAATGGAATGGTGCAACAGACTGGGGAAGTTATTATTCTGCATACGTGTGTGTATGATTGAATATGCATGTGTGTGTTGGGGTGTGTATAACTGTGGATTTGCATGTAGGCTTGTATAGGTACATTAGGTTGACATGCCTGCACCTTTGCACGCATGCATGCATTCATTCAGAACATTTATCTAGCACCCCTTCAAGAAACTACTCAGAGACGCTCCCAGCCCAGCCACGACCACAGAAAAATGACTTGAGGGACTTGTATGTAAGTATATATGTATGTATGCATATATGTATGTATGTATGCATGTGTGTATGTATGTATGTATTGCATACATGCATTTATGTATGTATGCATGCATTGCATATATGCATGCATGTACGTATGAATGTACGTACGTCGGTGGTCTTTACTATATACTCAGATAATATTATGCAGCGGTTGGCAATGGAACTGTGCGTCATTATGCATGGAACGCAGAAGTTTCATTACGGCGGCCATTGTGATCGATTTATCGGTCCCCAGAGAATTACAGTCCGGCTAAAATTATACCCCGGCGTCATTGAACCCCCCTCACCCCCCACCCACCCCACACGCTCTTCTAAATGGCAGCCGCACCTGCGATGTAGCGATTTCCCACAGCACTGTTACGAGATATCACGACGTGCAATCTATCCGTTTTCCTGACAACATTAGGTCATCATAACATTAGAGCGGATCTGTAAGGTGCCCTTATAACGACATGGCCGTGTTACTGCGCCATATAAATTGCTATTATTGTTATTGCTATTATTATTTTTGCTATTATTATTGTTGCTATTATTATTGTTGCTATTATTATCCCTATTATTATCCCTAATTATCTCTACTACCACTGCCAATGCCACTACCACTACTACTACTAAGCTTACTACCACTATATACTACTACTACTGCCACTATCATTACCATTACCACTACTACGGCTGCTGCTGCTGCTGCTGCTACTACTACTACCACCCCCCCTCCTTTATTTTTTATAATTATTATTATTATTATTATTATTTTTTTTTTTTTTTTTTTTTTTTTTTTTACCCGAGGTACCTAGGATCCCTCGGGATTTCAAAAAATTGTCCGGAGACTGTTAGTTGGTGGGTTCTGGAACGGCTACGCTTCATCCAATTCTGGCAAGTCAAAAGTGCTGTGGTAAGCAACGGCATTGAATCGCTGAATAATAATTGAAAGCCTTTGGAATAGGTGGCTTGTTTCTCTCGGGTCTCCGGAAATCCGAGTCAGATTGCGTCCAAGATCAGAAATGAAAGAGAGACCAGTGCTATTGATGGGCCCAAGAGTTTCGAGGGCCAGAGGAACGAATACATGTGTTGCAAGGAATGCTCTGTATTTCGCCTCTTTTCTTGCAGCTGCCAGCTCTGCAGCAGCACCTGCCGTAACTGAAGTTGCTGGCAAGTATGAAGTAGCCAAAGTATCGGTCACTGTGGCATCCCATAATAGGCTACGTCCAGAATGCCACGGAATTAGAGTGAGGCCATCCGGTCTCTTGCCATCAGTCCGAGAAAGGCCAGCTGGTTCCTTAATGGCAGGAAAACCAGCACGAGTAAGACTGCGCCAAATGAGGTCATTTAAGATGCCATGTCGAGCTATGCGACCGGGGCCAAGGGTGCATGAGAGTCCATGTGAGCCATCGGCAGCAACCAGAGTGCCGCATGCACAAGTATGTGGCTCACATAAAATGGCTCCAAGACGGAGGCCAACTGCTATTCTGATAGCCTCATTGTCCAGTCTCAAGCCACAAGCTGTTATTGGCAGTGCAAATAACCAGTCACCAGAATGTGGAGCAGAAACCGCCTTCAAACGTGCCTGATTATAAGCATCGTTGGCTGACGCATGAACCTCGTTCACAGTCCTGTCAAGAAGCGGTTTGTCCCAGAATGCTTGCTTTTGCAAATGGATGTTATCAGGGATCAGGATCGTGGTTTCTCCCTGCCAGTGATCAAGCAATGCTTGGTACTCTGGATCCACGGGTATTCGCAGACATCTTAGCATGGAGGACTGGAGTGGTAGGGTGCCCGCAGCAGAAGCCAAGAAGGCGGGAAGGGCCAGCGACGACACCCGACGAATACCAAGTCCACCAGCTTTGATGGGGAGAGAAGCTTGTAGCCATTGACCTTCAGACAGAGACATGTTAAGGATGGAAACAAGACCTTTCCGTAAAACAGAGTCATAATCATCCAAAAGGGGGTGACCAAAACAAGGAAAGCAACGTAGAGTGTGCAGGAGTTTGGGTGAGCCAAGACTGCTTCTCAGAAGTACCAAGGCATCGTGTCTAGAAACCAACATCAGTCTTTCCAGAGCCAGGGACAGTTCAGAAATACGTGACTCAAGAGTGGACTGTAGGGCCTTCAAAGCAGATAATGAGGCCCCCAGAAGTGTTGCAGTGTCCGGGTCAACATGCATAAAGTGCCGTAGCAAACCATGTGAATGGACTTGAGTGGAGTGTGAGATCACCTCACATTTTGCCTGGTTTAGTTTAAGGCCAAGTTCAGCACAGCTTTGTTCAATCATTTCCAAGTCTGCCTCGACCACAGAAGCCTCTCCACCTAGTGTCAGATCATCCAAGAAGCCTAGCGTGAGAGGAGATTGCAACTTAAGAAGAACAGGTTGCAGTGGGAGACAAAACAGAAGTGGACCCAGAGGGTCTCCCTGCTGAGGACCAACCTGCGACAAGAGGGTAAACCTGCCATATTTTAACTCAGTTGCCTCTGAATATGCCAGGTGGCAGAAAGATGCCAGCTCTGGAAGAATGTCCGTTATTGAAGCTAACATGCAGTCTCTGTATAGACTGTTAAAAGCATTGGAAAAATCCAATTTAACCAGTATGGAACCATGTTCCATGTCAGTGACAAATCGCCTGGCTGCGTGAACAGCTGCCTCGCATCCACCCGGGATCCCAACACCCACCTGTCTGGGTGACAGGTAATCTGTTACTCTGGGAAGCGCATAGGCATTGGCGCATTTGGAAGCAAGCCTACGCCAGTAATACCCAATGACTATTGGACGTAGGCCGCCAGACTTTTTTCGCAAAGCGAAGAGTGTACCACCAAAAAAGATAGGAGACACTTCTGAAGGGCATTTCCCACTCAAGAGGAGATTTATCAGAGCAGTAATAGCAGAAACCAGTTCGGAACCAGAATCAGCACATTTGACTAAGTCTAGGATGTGCTGGGGTCGTAGACCATCTGGCCCCCCAGAAGATCCTGCAGGGAAAGTGTGCATGAGCCTAAGCACATCAGATTCCGTTGTTTGAAAAGGGTTGGAATTGGTTGGCAGAGGGATGGAGGGTCGGTCACAAGGAGGGGCAGGATGTTTCAAACGCAGTTCCTCAAGCGTTTCCTCACTTACTGGAATTGGCTTATCATCAGAACAAAGAATTCTAACTGCGGCCCTAATATTCCCATCCTCCAGCTTAGATGACACTGCTGCAGCGATTGAATGGTCATTGTTGGGCATCCTCTTTGACCTAGTTGTTTGTGGGTCCTGGGCTAACAGTTCAGCCGATTTAATTGGCCATGTGGTGAAGAATTCATCAACCCGCTTTTTAATCGAGGATGTGAGGTTGTGGCGTTTCCCTCCTCTAACTGGCTGCTCAAGAATAATCGCCCCAAAGAAGAAGAGAGGTTGCCATGCAGAGGACTCAAGTGGGTCCGATAGAATGCGGTTGATCACAGTGGTAAGCAACCTACCAACACTTGCTCTAGCTCCCTTAGGAATATGCTTAAGGAGTTTGGTCTGCAAAATTGGGTGGTCAATTTTATATTGAGAGTTGGGAGGCACCACGATGCTGTCCCTTGAATTAGAAGTATCCTGGGCCGGGAGAGAGGCGTTTCCGAGGTCCAGAGTTGTCGTTGGAAGCGTTGAGCGCGAGTCATGAGGCGGCTTGCGTGAACCGGGGCATGGCTGTGACCTGGGGCCGTGCAAATGAACCATGCCATCTTTATTGTGCAGCTGTCTAGTCGTCCGACAGACACTGCAAGTACCTTTCGCCTTTTGAGAAACCTGAGTGGTAGGCGATGTTTGACCAGGAATAGAATTCATCCTAGCTTCAGGTTACGAGGGTGGTGTGCGCAACATAAAGAAATAACGCCAGCAGTAGCCAGTGCGGTGTAAACAAAACATCGCAAGCGGGCGTGGTCGAACTAAACTACCAGCCAGAAGGCAGTGAAATAACAAAGAAAAGTGTTCAAAAGTACTGTGTGGGACAAACCTGACACAAAATGTGTTCAAAAACCGTGGTGCATTGACGGATAGCGAAAAAGAGCTCTATCAACAACAAATTAAAACCAAATAATCACCGCTACGAAGGTGATAGCTGCCATCTTGGACAGCGGCCGTTCCAGAATGAACTCTATTATTATTATTATTATTATTATTATTATCATCATCATCATCATTATCAGCAGCAGCAGCAGCAGCAGCATCACCACCACCACCACCGCCGCCGTCTCTCATCGCAGCCCACAATCCATCGCATCAACCCGTACGACGCTTACGGAACGTATCAGTTTAAATCGTATTTCCTTCATCGGTCTTCATCGAAACCTCTTATTAATTGCATTTGTTAGGAATCATGCAGGAACCCGAAAGCTATTGATGCATGTCTGTTTTGCATTAGGCCCAGGGCTTAAAGTGTGGCAGGACGGTCATGGACGGCGTCCTGGCACTTATTTTCAAATCCCTATACCGTCCTGCCACTTATTTGACCAGCACACCTGAAAATGTGAAGGACGTCCTGGCACTTCTTTTGGAAAGGTAAGGGACGTCCAAACACGTTTTTAAAAACACTTTTAGCACTGATTAGGCATAGGCGTATCTACAAACAACAGCAAAATAACCGTTAATACAATCGACAAAAGCAATAAAACTGATTTAAATCATGCTACGTTCTTTGTAGTTTCGGAATACAATGGGCTGGGTAATGACTAACTGCAACCCCATTGTTTCCAACACAATTACCCAACAATTGTTTTCTGCGTCTCGGTCGACCCACCGCGTCGTCGAATCACGTGACCCGACCGGAAGTATTCCCTGGCGCCTCCTATTGTCCATTGTTCAATTGATTTGCGGCCATATTCAGTCGGGGCATATCGATCAAATTAGCGCCGGTGAGACTGTCTTAGAATCGAACTTCCAGCAAGGACGTCGTCGCTGGCATCAGGGTTTCCGAGCAGCGAAAGAGGCAGAGTGCGGGAGACGGTAGACTCTACATTGTATACACGCAGGACAGAAAATTGCTTGTAAACTGAAATTTCGGCATATGAAGTTTAAATATTCATATCTTTTTATCCGTTCAACTTTATCTCATGAAATTTTGGAATCGCATTCTTGGTCCACTTCTCTAAATATTTGGAAAATTGTAGCTTGATATGTCATAAGGTATTAGAGATATATGCATAACAATTTGGCTTACTTTTTTTAACCACGGTGTATATACACGCAGGACATAAAGCTCAATGAAGCTCAACAAATGTGGTCAGCTTCTCCTCCTCTGGGACAGATCTAATGCATGGGACGAGGCAATAAGGAAGAGAAGAATTGGCGAACAGAAGGAGGAATGGGTGGATGGATGGAAGGGGATGGGAGTGGATGTACGGTATACGATGGAAGATGGATAGATGGATGGATGGATGGATGGTGGATAGATGGATGGGTGGGTGGATGTATGAATGCGTGGATGGATGGATGGGTGGCTGGATGGGTGGCTGGATGGGTGGATAAATGGTTGGACTAGAAGCCATTTAGTTGTAAAAAATAGTATTTGAACAAATATTGACAGTTAATTATACTCATTATAATATGATAGTATCGTATTATATATTTTTTATATCATATCATATTAGGCCCTATATTACATCATTAGGCTATAATCGTGTAATGGGCCAAGTAAGTAATATAACGGTACATTATGAGTTCATATTAAATACAATAATGTGGGCAGCAACTAAAAGCTATTATAATTTTGCCAATTTTCTGCGGGGAAAAGAAGCCATTTCTGATGGGGAGGGACATTCCCTAGGTAAAACGCTGTGGGCTAACTTAGATGTAGCCTATATAGCCTGCGGTCTGAATGTTATGCTTGGACATATCTTCTGCTTTTTATCATCCAGCGTTCCTTGAGACCGACTTCTGACCTATAAACTTCTTTCACCGGTCGACATTCACAGTATTTGCAGACACGCACCCTCTGGCGGTGCACGAAAAGTGTTTTGCCACGCTGACCGTGTGACTCGTCAATGGCGTCCACCACGGAGGCATTATAGACTGCAGCAACGCACTCCTACCCTCTTGATTGATGCTTAGTCGTTGGCATAAAAGGACCGCAGCATGCCTCTCGGTCCTAATCAAGTGCCCGACGCCTAAGTGGACGTAACGATGTCCGGCAAAATCAGCCGAACGGGCCTGCACTGGCTCCCACGTCCACCGACGGAAAGCTCGATGACACTCGGCACCTCCTTCTTCTTCGACTCGACCACATCAAACGCCGGGCCATCACCGGTCGGCGACGTTTTTAGAGGACATTTTAGAGGACATTTTTAGAGGACATTTTTAGAGGGTCCGTCGCGTCGCCCCTCGCAAAGACGCCCGCTAAGAGCGTTGGAGGTCCGTTCATGCGTCTGCCCGTCCGTCTGTTTGTCCGTTTATCCGTCCGTTCGTCCGCCCGTCCGTCTATCCGTCCGTCCGCCTGTCCGTTCTTCCGTCCGTCCGTTCGTACTTCTGTTTGTCCGTCCGTTCTTTCGTTCTTCCGTCCGTCCGTCCGTTTTAGGCTACAGTAACTATGGTCGCTATTTTCCCTGGCTTGTGAATATTATTGAGTGCCGATGTATGTAGCCCACGGCAATGGCGGCAATACCAGCACATTATTTATAAAAGACGTTTTCAGGACTTGTGTACAACCGACTTTGTCTACTTATAAACATTGTCTGTTTTTTACAACTTGCTACAAGCTTTCTTCTGCGCGAAAGTAGGCCTAACTGTGGATGCTGAAAGGTTTCAGTTCTTATTGCCTCTAGGCCTACTAAGGTGAACCGTTCAGAGGCGCTTCCAGTGCGCAGGGCATCGAAAAAAGTAATAAGTTCTGAGGAAAGGAATCTTTTTTCCAACCTGCCATTTTCTACTCATAGAATATTTAACCCGTTGAGTTGCTATTGTGTCCGAGCGCCGTAGACACAGGGCTTAAAGTGTGCCAGGACGGTCATGGACGGCGTCCAGGCACTTATTTTTAAATCTCTATGCCGTCCTGCCACTTATATTTGGCCAGCACACACTGAAAAGGTAAGGGGCGTCTAGGCACTTCTTTTTGGACACTTTAAGCACTGCGTAGACAGATCCCTACAGTACTACATTACTACATTATTACAGTACTATAGGCTACAAATGGCATGGCGCATCATTGTGCTGACTCTGGAAGTTCCAACATTGTTGAGATACCTTGCTAATTGGCTAAAGAATATTATGTACTGACTTGGCCTGTTACTTGTTTAACGACACTACCATTTCAAAGATGACTAATGTCGCCCTCCTCCTTTACCCAGGCTTGGAACTGGCACTGGCAGAGAACAACCAGTGGCGGAGTTCCTTTATTAGGTCCTGAAGCAGAGTATAAATATTATTTATACTGTGGCCTATAGGCCTAGTCCATAGTTTTTGGGCCCGACAATAGCTGGGCAGTAGCCTAGTAAGCCTACGTGTGTCTATTTCAATTTCGAATCGTGTAGCCAGTGAGGAAAGCTGTCTGGTCGCAATGGGAATTATTTGTCAACATAAATATAAGCTAGAATTCGACAGTAGTTAGAATGCATGAAATTACTATGAACTAGAAATTGGTTACGAATCTTTCGTGGGGCGCGGTGGTATAGTGGTGGCGTCGTTGCCTTGAAGCCGGAAGGTTCGAGGTTCGAATCCACCTCGCCGCGTAAGGACCTTGGGCAAGTCCTTCACTCGCAATTACTCAGCGTTTCGGCGTGAAACTCCGATGCAGTGTCCGCTCTGCATTCGGGAGCGCCTCTGAGTAGGGAGAGCTTGAAGGGGCGCTATAACAAGTGCACGTACAAACAAACAATACGTCGTCCCATATTTCGTAGGTACATCGTTAGAAGTTCGCCAGAGCGCAGCATTGAAGTCGAGAGCATGAAATAACATCGTTGCCTAATTAGGCTAAATGTCCTGTCAAACTGGTAGCCTACGCTAAAACAAACAATAATTATTAGAATTTATTAAGGCCAGAGCCGTTTTAACGCCTATAGTCACGCGAGGCACGGGCCTAGGGCCCCGCGCAACAGAGGGGCCCCGCGGCGACGCAAAATAATAGGCCTAGACTACATCACATAACATATGAGCAGCATGTTATACGGACTTTGATGTTTATTAATTTGTTAAACTAACATTTATTTTACACTTTTAATACAAATATTGCTGTGTAAGCAGTGTACTATATCATTGACATACATGTATGTAACAAAATGGTATACATGCACATAGAAGGCATGAATGCAATGCTCTATATCTGAGACTGAGAGATTGAGGCGGAAATCGTATTACGTTCAGTGTTTAATTTAGGTATCTTCATGGGGAGCTCCACCTAAAAATGACTACCCAGACATTTGATCAAAAGTAAGAGCCTAATAGTTTTTAGTTGCCGTTTACATTAGGGCTATAGCCTACCCGAGCTCTAGTAGGTCCTAGGCCTACCGTGATATTAGATTACATGTGATTATAATGATAAAATCCACTAATATAATATGATAGGCCTACTATTACAATGAGTAAGCCCATAGGCGCCGAGTTGACCCGAAAAGTAGGGGTGCCCAAAAGAAAGTGAAAATACGCGCGCGTCAGCGCGCGAAAAAAATTTTGACCCTTTTTTATAGGAGACTTAGGGGAGGGTGCTCCAAGATGCCCACTTTAAGGAAAATTGGACTTTTCTTCCTCGTGGATTCCAAAATAAGTACATAATTGACACCAATGTGAAGAGTGATCATTGATAAAACAGTATCAGCAATTATAGACCTTTATTCGATAAAATCAATCGTGTAAATTAAAAAAGGTCGACCCCTCCAAACTGGGCGTCTTAGGAACCCTATGCTCCAAGACGCCCATAGGATGGGCATCTTGCAGCAAGGGGAATTTACTCAAAGAAGTAGTATTGCAACCATGCATTTTAGACTAAAATTTACTTAGCAAACTGTATTTGAGCTAAAGAAATGGAACCAAAACTAAAACATCTTAAAACTACAAAACGATAAGAGGCAAAACCTTCAAACTTGTGTTCACAAGTCAGCTAACGACAAAAGTCACACTTGAATCCTTTGGATGTCTCTCCATCTGTGCATTCTTCATGGCACCAACCCTTGCACTTCATGCATTCTATCCATCTCTCCCCCGCCGCACTATCACTAAAATGTTCACCACACAGCAGACATTTTTCATCTCTTTCGCGGACAAACTCGCGCTTCCTTCCTTTTGTCTTGTTTGGCTCTGGAGCCTCTGGTTCCAGGACTTCACATTTTGCTTTTCTCCCCATTGGTTTGTCTTCTCTGCATGTGAGTTTTTGCTTATTCTTCTTCCTTCCATTTGTCTTGTTAGGCTTTGTTTCCAGAAAATCACATTTTGCTTTTCTCCCCCTTGGTTTGTCTTCTCTGCATGTCAGTTTCTCCTTATTCTGTAGCTTCTTCATTTGAGGTTTTCCTTGTAGCGACTGGGGTGTTTCACGGCACCATAAAATCGTCGTTGTGATTAGAATTAAACATCAACAATTAACCTGCAGATGAATTACCAAATTCACACATCTGTTCAAGTCATTTAGCCTAATAGATGATCTTGCTCTAAGGTGCTCAGTGTATCAAAGACGCCCATGGGCATCTTGTAAACCCTATGCCTCCAATGTATTCAAGACGCCCATGGGCATCTTGTAAACCCTATGCCTCCAATGTATTCAAGACGCCCATGGGCTTCTTGTAAATTTCTAGTCATTCTCTACTGACGCCATTTTCATTAACGACGTAAATATTTACGAACTATATAAAACCACTAAAACAACGACAAATGAACACAGAATAAACGTTGAAATGCGCGAATTGCTAGTCCATAAGGTTAAAGAGAAATTGAAGCAGATTCATAGATGTATACTTACAAAAAAGTGGTCAAATATTATAAAATTGATTTTTAGCTACAATATTTCGAATTCCGAAACGCCGCCGCTAATGGAGGTTCGCAAGATGTCGCTACATGCGATGAGGCAACTAAATTATGAATTTGTGTCTATTCACGAGTTTTAAAGGGGGTGGGCGTCTTATCCACCCTGGGCGTCTTAGAGCACCCTCCCCTATTGAAATCACCACTATTTATAGGCGGAGACTTGGTCCTGCATGGTTTGAAGGGATGAACTTGCGGCCAAAGGATGATCGCCGAGAAGCACAGCACCGAGCATGGAAGGAAGTTGGGAAGGAATGTGCTCCTCTCCATTTTCTATTTTTTTTATTGCCACACTGCGATGGTAGCATCTTAGGCTATCATTTTAACGCCATTGCATCCTTGTCAAAATTTCCTATTATCTCAATTATTATCTTAAAGACAAGATTTAAGACTTCAATAAAATAACGTTCTTCCCAATTAAAATTTTTGATCATTCTATGTATTTCATGTAGCCTACTTCTCTTGGAATCCGCACAGAAGAAAAGCACAATCTTCGTATGCATGGGCGTCTTAGAGGCTAGAGCAGTGGTTCCCAACCTTTTTTGACCTTAGGGCCGCTTTTTCTAAGTTGGAGGACACGAGGGCCACTTTTTCTTAGTTAAAGCAAAGATATTAGAGTCGTTAGGGGGCCACAAGGCTAAAATTTAATTAACTTAAAGCATATAAAATTGTTATAATTGATTCAAAATAGAATCTGTGATGTTATCGTTATTCATAGAGTTAAAAATAAAATAATTTATAATAGACAATAATTATGTGTTATATCACGTCAAAATTGTCAATTTTGCATATAGCCTAGCTATTTTTTTAAATTCTTTGAGAGACGAGGGCCATTTTTGAGGCCTGGCGGGCCATTTCTTGAGGTCTGACGGGCCACTTTTGGCCCGCGGGCCACGGGTTGGGAACCGCTGGGCTAGAGCAATCTCTCCTAATTAGGTCAACAGACTCAAATTTTGCACAAGAAATCAAACAATAGGCTACTATTTAGTGAGCCAATATTAACACTGTGGGATAGTTTTTATAGTCTTTCAAATAGTTTTGAAAGACAATTTAGTCAAGGCTGATTTGTTAACGCAGACAAAAAATATCCCGCTTTTATGATGCTGGGAGGTGACTCTCGAGCAGTTATGAACATTATTGAGCATATACAGGGTGGCTAAAAAAATGTACCACCGGATAAAATGCAATATCTTCGCAACCGATTGAAATTTTTCTGCGAAAATTTTCCAATTTGAGGAGGAATGAATTTCCAACAATCCCTGAAAGTTTCATCAAAAACTTTTTATATTTGCAAAAGTTACAGCTGTTTAAACTTTGAATTTGGTTTTTTCAAATTTATGCGGAAAAATTAACGTCAATTGTAGATATCCATGTCAAATGATATCACTTTTCACTACGACCTCATAATTCCGTTTTACAGTTTATCGTCAAGTGTGATGGGAGTGTCCAATTCTTGCTTTATTACGACCTCGAATACTCTTTGTGAAGCTTAGTATGGCCTTCTTGAACGAGTCCTGCGCCAACTGACCCCACATTAGCAAGAAAGACTTCCTTCAGCTATAGCCAATATTCTCCAACTTGGGATGAAATTTCTTGCAGATTTCCAGCATAGCTCTCCAGACGTGATAAGCAAGAGGGCTAAAGTCTGGCGAGGTTGTTAGTCACCTTTGCCAATAAATGTACTGCAGTTGATGGCAAAAATAAGGTAGCGTCATCATAATTAGCCTTGCCGTGTGAGCAAGCAGGCTGGAAATTAAAACCAGATGTTAGAGCATAGCCTACCTGGTCTTCACTGCGTCTGGGTAAAAGAGTTCAGAGATGAGTTTGGCATTTAGCCTACTGAATGGAATCAAATGCAGTATTTTCTTGCAGTCATAACACATGCCAGCAAATCTGATGCTGAAACCATGATGTGCTTTGAAAACTTGACCCTTTCGATTACCAAGCGAATTTCGCGATTTTTTTCCCTCAGACCAAATGACCACTTCCTGCCTCTCTTCCAACATTTGACCTCCGTTACAAAACACGTTTGCAGATGGCCTTCACTGTGCTCAGGTTCAACTTTTCACTGGGTCTTTTGCTATGACCGCGCGATGTTCCAGTCTCTGCTCACGTAACGTCCGAGTTCGGATTTTATCATCTGCAGAAACTTTGTCCATGACGTTCAGTAACGGATTCACAAACTGAGACTTTAATATACAAAATATGACCAAATACTAACAGATTACATCATAAACACTTCTTTACAGCTTTTAGTGATGTTGTATGACACCATCATCATTTTAGGTATTGTAATTTGCCAAAAAATCTTAAAGAAATCGCATGTATTGGAACATGATTCTCCGGATATTTGAAAAAATGGAGTTGAAAGTTTAAACAGCTGTAACTTTTGCAAACATAAAAAGTTTCAAGTGAAACTTTCAGGGATTGTTGGAAATTCATTCCCCTATAAATTGGAAAATTTTGGGAGAAAAATGTCCATCGGTTGCGAAATTATCGCATTTTATCCGGTGGTACATTGTTTTTTGAGCCACCCTGTATACAATATAGGCCTAAGGAAACAATGTCATTCAAATCGTCGCCTTCCTCCGTAATAAAAGAAATTACGGAAGCGGATCGAATAAGAAGGATTTCAGATGGGGTAAAACTGGAGTAATTGTAAGGTAGAATAATTATTAACTAAGATTGTAAAAAGTATATTAAAGAAGGAATGATTTTTATGCGGTAGATAAGCAATCGCAACAGAGAAAAATATCTTAAAAGCACATCTTGCCGGCTGATTTCAGGTGGTGCCCGTGCATGGGCGGGCCTCGCATGGCCAATTTCTGGTGGTGCTGAGCACTCACGGGCCTCGCAGAGTCGGCGCCCATGAGTAAGCCTATAGCCTAATTTACTGTTAATATTTGTACAAAGACTATTTTTATACCCGGTACAACTAACACTTATAGTGATACCTGGGTATGGCATCATTAGTCTACTACACGGCTTTCCGATTTTGGTAGTTCTTCCTTGGTTTGTGTAGGCTAATATTATTTTGTAACTATTCTGATAACTGTGTCCTGGTCAGCAATGTAGGATCTTCTTGAGCAACGGGAATTCCAGTGCAAGAAAGTTGGGCATAGACTATAGGCCTACAGCTGTCTGCAGAACAGTGCAGATATACATTATACTGCAACGGTCCAGAAGCAGCAGAACTGATTTGCAGAACTTGATACGCAAAGAAATTATTATTGTAAAATACTAATTGAAATTTTCACCCACTCTTTTTGTCAGCACTGAAGTAATATAATAATTTTGTTAGAATCGCAGCTTGCAATGCTACCATTACATTGTGGAAACTGATAAAGAAATTATTATAATTGTATAAGAACATTTATTGAAGTCTTAGACTATTCAGGTCAGCACTGCAATAGTTGAGAAATTTTGTTAAGATGGCAGCTTAAATAAAATGCTGCCATTGCAATGTAAAAATTCAAAATTTTCTGGTGGGGAGGGCACATTCCCTCCTCTTGCCCCTCCCCACTCGGCGCTACGCATCTCAGAGATCGACCGGCAAATACTCATTCTCAGTCCCCCAGAAACCTTGATTTACCCCCAGAGGATGGGAACTAGATTAGACTCATAGCCTAGTTGCGTTTAGAATTAGTGTTTGTGCCTAGGGCCCCAAAATTCCTTAAAACGGCCCTGATTAAGGCCTAACCCTAATTATAGCCACGGGAGGAAACCTGGGCGGAGACTGGGGGGGGGGGGGGGAACGAGCGAGTGGCCGAAGGAGAGACTCGAGATTTTTTAGTCGTCTGGCTGATACGTCAAGAAAATTTTCTAATTTTCTATTTTCACCGTCAAAAAAGTTGATGATCTTTTTTAGTCATTTTTTGGCCGAAGAAAACCGATAAAATCAACCAGAAACTGTTTCTATTTTCACCGCACAAAAAGTTGACCTTTTTTAGTCTTTACGCTCAAAGATTGGAGGGAACAGATGCATGGGCCGTCCCCCCCCCAACACGTTGGGGGACCGTCCCTCTGTCCCCCTTAGGTTTCCGCCCATGATTATAGCGCCCCTTTAAGATCGCTGTTCAGAGGCGCTCCCAAGTTTGGACACAGGCCAAGCGAAAACAATAGCAGTCTTCAACAGTTGACGAAACTGATCAGGCCTAGGCCTACAGTTTGAGAGGTGTCGTCGTAGGCCTAAGCTTATAGACAGAAAAGGGATCAAGTCTGTTGCGGTCTTGTCAACCTTTAAATATGTTGTCATTTCACTGGGCTCAATAGGCCTATAATTATGTCATCTATAATTCTATAATCTTACTGTTGCTATTGGACCATCATTCACTTAGTAGGCCTATAGGCGAAATACATTGGGCATCTCTGGATATCTATATTGCGGACTTGAATATAGCGCAGATGAGTAAGCTTGTCTCCTGACGTGGCTTTTGTAGCGCTGTGAAATTCTCGGAGATTTACATTACATTACGCAACATTATATTACATTGGAGTGCTGGAATTCCATCCTATAGCATATACTATCTTTTTCTTATTTTTCCTGGTCTGCTTACCCGAAAAACAGACTTACCCAAAATTGGGGGTGGGGGGGGGGGGATTTCCCCTCTGGACCCCCGCCTCGTACGCCTATGCATGCAGCTAACAGCGCTCAAAGACCATTGTCAGATATGTAGCCTACGATCACATTGTTAGATAGACAGCACCAATAACGAATTTCTCTGGATATGGCATCGACTATTGCAACTCACTATTTGCTGGACTTTCCAAAGCACATTTATCCTCCCTTCAGTGGGTTATGAACTCGGCAGCCAGACTCGTTGCTCGTCTATACCTCGCTACTCCTACATTTCTACCTGCATGACCGATGTCCTGCACTGACTTCCTGTTGGCTCTCGTATCCAGTTCATTTTTTGTTGTCTGTCGTAGGCTACTGCTCCTAGTCTCAATTATTTCATTGGGGCTGTCACGCTAGTGCTGTCAGATGCTTTACAAATTCTCATATATTATGATTCAAATTTGCAATCACAATTACATCATAATTATGTCTGTTATGAAAACTAAAGATGTAAAAAAACGATTGAAACGGAATAAAATAAAAAAAACGATAAAAAACGGAAACGAAAAATAATTTGACTTTGCTACATCTAAAACCGCATTTTAACTTTGAAAACCAGGCTATCGCTCAAATGATGTTAAACGATGAAATAATGACTTTAGTTAGCTGAATCCTTGAGAGTAGGCCTAACTGTTGGCGGAAAACATAAAGAATATCAGAAAAATTTAAAATTAAGGCATATAATAACAGAAAGTAAATGAATAATAAAGTTAAAGAAAAAAGAAAAAACGATGGGAAAAATAAAAAACCAAAAAACCACGTTTTTGGGAGAGAATAAAAAAACGAAAAAAAGTTTTTTTACAACTCTGATGTTCAGTGTTGCATAATGCCACACAACACAAGTGTATGGCCATTGGCCAATAGCCATAGTGCCGGTGAGAATTCTCGACGCTACCAGAACTCTACGCCTCTGAACCAAAATTCCGACAAAATCAGTTGAACAAGTATTTCTTCTATCATCATCAAAGTTTTCACAGCAGCTAAAACAAACGCCGCTGAAGTGGGATCTTTGGTTCAGTTATCGCAAAATTATACAGCACAAAAACTTTAGAAAAAAGCTGCACAAAAAAACACATAAAAGTTTTGAACATCATGGCAAAACGCAGAGCAACATAATTTTTTTAAATAACGAATATGCAATGTCAGCAAGTAGCGAAATAATATAAAACCGTCACGCTTGTAGGCCTATGTAGGTCACACTGGTCGGCCTAATCACCATGGTCAGCACACGACATCAAATTAAGTCAGAAATTCATTGTTATGTATAATTTGCATACTTGAGTCAGTAGCGTACACATTTGAAACACACAACAACAAAATGGAACTTTTAATCAGTGCAAAAAAGTTTTAAAATCATTTAATGGCAGTTCAATTTTGATTTTTACGTCAATTTTTTATGTCACCCAGGGACGAGCTGAGAGAGGTTGTTTCCCGTTGCCTCCCTCACCTTCCGCAACTGGTCCAATGTATAGATTCGAACCTGTGACCATCTGGTTACAAGGCACAGAACAGACCGCTACACCACCGTGTCCCAGGGAATGCCTTTGTAAATCTCCAAAATTCAACAGCACTGCTTCAGAGTAAAGCACAGGGCACCAGATTATACAACAAGCACGTCAGAGAGTTGTAATGTGAAGTGAAGATTTGAGGAAGCTAGCATGCCTGGGAGACTAAAGACTAAAGAGAGGAAAGAGGCAAATGAAGGGCCAAGGTAGATTTTATTCACTGCAAAAACTTGTAATATTTCAGCGGATTTATTCTTTTATTTCATTTAAAACAAAGACAAATAGTATATTATTTCAATACTTCAAGAACTGAATGACCAGAATGGAATCAAATTACGACATTTTATAAGTTATTATAAAAAAAGTTAAAAACAGATAGCAAATGTGTCGCAAATTAGATGAATACATCGCACCTATACTCTGAAGAAACTCTTGTATTCTTGGCTCAAAAGATCACAGATTCCAAGTGCTAAGCAATACCAAATCACAAATGAAACTCTCATTAAAGAACTGCAAGGAAATCTGGCTGTACATATTGAAAAGAACGAATAAACCAATAGACTGAAAAACTGCCAAAGCAAATATTACTGTGCATGTCTAAGCTTACTGTGCAGCAAAGCAGAGAAATCTGAACACTTTGATAAAAGACATTTATTCTGAGGTAGCTTAACACAACGTTAAAAGTAAAAGGTCATTTTAGCAATAAAATCAATCATCCATATTCTGTGATGCATTTTATACGCCTCATAATGAAATATTATTTCAACGCAATTCAACATTTAATAACAAGATGATACATTCAGATATTTTGAAGACCAGATAACAAAGACCAACTATAATTATTCATTATAAATTATTTTCACAAAGATCAATTTGTTCAACACAAATTTCAGTAGCAATGTCACAATAATAAATGTTTAAAACCAAGAGACATGTTATGCTTCTAAAAGGTCATTAGAGAATACCAGCATGGCAAGTATTTATTTACTTCGCCTTGAACTACAATGCATTTTCAATACTTGACCACTTCATCACATTCCGCATATTTTTATTTAAAAAATGTAAACAGAGCAGTCATCAATGTGCCCTGCAGCCACTTACTTTTGTTCCCATCATAATTTAATAAGGGTATGATCAAGTACATACATCACCAATGGAAATTTATGCCTTGACGCTTTAGTTTACAGTATTTAGGATGAAGGGAGTTTTTATAGATCCCTATGAACGTTATCATCGAGGGTGTTAAAATAACGTCAATAAATGCTTCTTGGCACAAACACACACACCCACATACACATAAGGCCTCGTTGCATACTTAACCACAGCACGCGCTGCTCAGCTTAACAGTCGACCCACAGCTCAGTCACGTTACAAATAAATACGTTTATAAATATCAACTTGTCCAGATCGGCATCTTCATATGCATCATAATCAGGCCAACGACTACGCGTTACGAATGCTAAAAAAGAAGTTGTGTTCTCAAGAAAGCACTGAATTCAAGATTTCACAACGGGCGGCCTGCTCTTGCCCCCCAAACCCCCTGCTCCGACAGCAAATAATATTACGAGAAAAGACACGTTAAAAAACCTACGTATTACGAATAGCAAATGTCATCGAATGTCATAGTTGTCTGTCAGTAGATTTCCGTCTCCTCGCACTTCCGCCGCTCCGCCTTACTGTTCTGTCCAGCGTTTGCGCGTGCCTGCTGTGCGCCCCCATCACCATTGACAAGCGAAGAAGTTTCCGCAGAACGGGGCGCCTTCCTCGCCGCGTGGCCACCACCGCCCTGCTGCTGCTGTTTCTCGAGAAGCGCGTGCTCCCTCCGCAATTCCTGAATGTTTGAATACTGATGTTGCTGCGCGACTGGCGACGACGACGTTGTCTTATTCTGCGTCGACAGAGTGCTAGTCTTTCGCAGCGGAACCGGTGGGGGCACCCGACAGGTCTCGCGACTGATGTTTCCATTGCTGCCTCCTCCTCCCGCTGCTTGCAACGTCTGCTGCTTCTTATCGCCAGGCGACGCCTCGTCCTTTGTGTGCGGATTGCGTTTTATTGTTCCGGTCTGTGAGTCGGCGCTTGTGGAACTATCAGAGTCACTGTCTTTCTGGCAGCAGAGTTTATCAACCGCGGAGGATTGCGCTAACAATACAGCAGGAGTCTCCTTGGTTGGGACAATCCCCCTGTTGCCGTTTGTGAGACAAACTGGGCTCGTGGTAGCCGATGATGGTTTCGACGGTGGCGATTTGAAACCCGCTTGCACGTATTCCGAAACCGGACGTGGCTTCATGAAAAGCACGGTCTCCGGCTGGCGGGAGAGCCCAAAAACGCTCTGTGGCCGAGCCATCTTGCTTGAGGCGACGGCTTGATCGACTGCGTCCTGTTTGCAGCTGACTACGTTCTCGTAAAGAGATCCCGTTGAACTGTCTGTCGATGTTGCGGATGTGTTGCCTTGAGAGGCAGCGGTGGCGACCATCTTTCGGGGAGGTGGAGGCGGTGGAATTCGTTTCGGTCGACTCAGACCATCTTCTGGAATTTCTACGATGTGTTTGCTGAACGTCACGCGCTCTTTCGCCACTGGAGATGGCGAGAGCACTCCTGCGGTGGGCAGGTTCGGCGATAAAGGGACTGAAAGGTTAACGATGACGCGGTCAGAAGGAGATGACGCGGTTAACACGTCACCTGGGGGACTAGATACCGACTTTGCAGCTTTAGAGTTTGTGGCAATTTCTGCGACATTAGTAGACGAGATGATGACTAGTTTCTGGAGGTCACAGATTCTGCTGAATTCTTTTGTGGTTGGTGACACAAGTGAAGAAACAACAGCGGCCAGCTCCCCCTCCTCCCTGCCAACACCAGAAGAAGACAGATCCGAGGGAATCTTCTCCTTGGTCGCCTCGCTCTTACCAAATTCCTCGTTGCTAACCACAGACACCGCAACGTCCGACATATCACCGCACGGTCTACTCGCATCTTTACACCGCGTTGGCTCACCACTTCTGGTGTCGCAAGTCGACGCACCAGAAACCTCATCACCGGTGTTCAGCCCACCATTTATTAGGTGACTAACACCATTGAATGCAGAAGAAGCGGCCAAACTGTTTTGTAGAGCGGTGTTGTGTGTTCTTGCATCTTCCTTATTGGCCGCTCCATCAGGTAGTGTCTGCTTCTGTTGGTATATCAGACTCAGTACTTGCTCTTGTCTGGCTGCGTTCCTCGCCAAGTTGTCCGTCTCTCGAAGTTGACGCTGGGCCAACTCGAGCGTCTTCTCAAATCGTAGGCTCTCGACGTTGCCGGTGATCTTCTTCTTGCGTTCTCTTGCTGCCGCCGCCTCCTTTTAAAACAGAACAATGCTTTAGTGAAGACATGATTCAGTACAAGCAAAAACGTCCTCTGCACCGATAAAATGTATAAAATATCTCCACAATGTTTTAGTAATCGCAAAGATCTGTCTTAATCGTCAATTTATCTAAAAGATTTATAGAGATCGTAAGGCTATCTCTGCAATATCTTAATAATATTCAAGACAAGAATAGCAGTTGTAGTATCCAAAATAGCAGTTTCATACTACTATTAACCTTTTCATTACTCCTGTTAGTGCCAACCGCCGTACTGGGAGAACCTATAAAAATTCTTTCTATCCCGCACGCCGCGCACGAATGAGCACTGTGGCATGTTTTAATATCTCGGCGCTGCGCCTGGATACGCATTGAAAAGGCTAAAGCAACTGACAGATCAAGATCAAGGTCGTGGATGTGGGAACCAGTACACCACAAGACGTGCCATTCACTTTCCAGTCGACGTCGTTACCAAGTCAGATTTCTTTGTGATGGAGGAAGAAGTGCAGAAATAACCCCACCCATTGCGTGGAGTCATATCCAGAACCGTACACAACTGCATCATATCAAGATCACAGTATCTTAAAACTAAACTTAAAATTGAATGTACAACCGCTATTCAAGACTTACTGCCACACGGCCAATGCATCACGCAACTTCCAGTTTACTTCAAAAGGGAAATGCCCCAGTGTCTATATGGCAAAAACTTTCACGGCGCTTAATAAAATCCTCCAGCAGAGTGTTTTTCCCAGCAACCTCCATGATCAATTTCTTGTTCTTTCTTTGCCCCTTTCCGCAAGCATGTGAAAAACCATTCTTCCCAATTGCAGTGGTTTGCTGTAAGTCTGGTCAGAAGCACTCTGAGGAGATCCTCATGAACTGGCGCTATATATAGATGTGTTTTATCGCAGCCTCAATAAAATTATCTGTTTCAATTGAAGATGGGTCAGGAGCGCTCCTGAGTATAACCTTGAAGGGGCGCCATATAAATCCTAGTAGTGAATGAAAGTACATTAATGATTACGACTGCCGAGTATGTCATATTTGTTGATTGAGGCCAAATACCTCAAGACACTTTATTCTTGCCTCATGATTCGGTATCATCGACTCAATGTTCAGCAGGACAGCCTGGCGGTCATCGGTTGTCAGTTCGTGCTTAGTAGCCACCGTTGGTATGGCAACGGGACGCTTCTCCTGAACCGATGCTAGCCTGAAATTAATCAACACGAATTTGAGTTCTTTAGCCAAGCAAATAAAATACATACCAAAGTCATGGAATTTATCCTATGGTGCTTTACAATACCATAACAAGATGATAGGCTGGATAAGCTAATGGGTTCTTTATTTACAATACAATAAATATTTTTACTGACTGAGTATCTCTTCTGATTCAAACTTCTATAGCACTACTGTAATTACGTACAAGGAATCACTGTAGAGGTGCCGTAAGCGTTGTCCTGCAGAATGGGAGAAAAAAACATAATTGCAAAAAGAGAAAACTAATTAGAAATTAAGCAACCTGACAACAAGTTGGCAATCCAGCTTGACAACCAGTTGGCAACCCCAAAAGCAGGACAACAAGTGCACAATCCAAAAAGACAACCAGTTGGCAAGCATGCAATCCAAAAAGCAAGACAGAACAACCAGATTGCAATCGAGCATCAAAGCAGCTAGCTGACAACCTCTTCTTATAAATGAATAAGTAAACCACTTAGCGATTAGTGTATACTGGGACTGGGAAATCAATACAGCTTGTCATTAACACGTTGACCGCCTACTACGAGTTAACTCGTAGTACAGCCAGTCATTTAACATAGCGTGTAGGCGGTCAATGTGTTAAAGGATAAAAAATCTCGCAAGTGTTTCTTAAAACACCGTGATTTCAACATCGTGCTAATCTCCTAATAGTTTAACAAATCTCAAATAAGTCAACAACAGTGATCACCATTTTCCCCACTTACTTCTTCAGCGTCAACAGCGTACCCATGAGTTTCTTGGATCTTTTTAACGATTCCTCGATTCGCAATGGTTCTTCACGAAGAAATCTGCAAAAATAAAGCAATATCCGATTTCATTAAAGACTAGAAAATGAAGTCAAAGCATTTCATACCCATGGCTGCCTTTCAGATTTGCTCAAAGCAATTTCCTTCCTCATTTCATCAATGAACCCAACGAGGGGCGCGGTGGTGTATAGTGGTGGTGTCGTTGCCTTGGAGCTGGAAGGTTCGAGGTTCGAATCCACCTCGCCACGTAAGGACCTTGGGCAAGTCCTTCACTCACAATTGCTCAGCGCTTCGGCGTGAAACTCCGATGCAGTGTCCGCTCTGCATTCGGGAGCGCCTCTGAGTAGAGAGCTTGAAGGGGCGCTATAACAAGTACACATACAAACAAATAGCTGTCGACAATTAACTTGTGATCATCTGTTCATACCATGAATTGTAATGTAATCATTCTGCGTACTTGTCAGATCGAAAATTAAACGAAGATAAGATATGAAGATTTCTCCCATCTTACTTTTCTTCATGTACGACGACTTCCATTTCATTCTCCATCACCGATTTCATCTGATCATGCATGTCTGGAAAACCACCTGCAACAAAACAAAACAATTGCATCAGTTTCCAAGTACAGCAACAACAGAAAGTGGTTTTTCTCAACAGTTTTAAAAACAAGCTGCATTTACTATTTACCGATACTCATCAGTAGAGAAGTTTTTCAGTAAGGGATTAACAATGCAGTTAATCTTATCTTCGTATCTTATCTTATCTGACCATTTATAAAGCGCTTCTTGCAGCAAGAGCCTTTCAGAAGCGCTCCCAGTTCGTTCAACCCCGAGAAAAAGGTAAATTTTTAGACGAGAGAAAGACGAGTTAATGCAGCCTGTTTTAACAACTTAACAACAAATTTAACTTAAACCGACCAATCAAGTTGCAAACCTAAACTTTGTAAAAGACTCAAGGAAAATAAAAGTTAAGAAAACAGAATAAAGAACTTGTACAGGTTTTAAAATATTTCACTAGTAATGAAATTTGAACACATGAAAAACTTAGCACAAAAACACGAAATGGATTTGTACTATGCCTACACCCTGGGATCCTACCATCCTTCCTCGTCCTCTATAAACTTAAAACTGTTCCTTTGGGTGCGCTGGAGTCAGGAGCGCCTCTGAGTAGTTTCCTTGAAGGGTGCTATATAAGTTTCCAAATGAATGAATGCATAAACACCAAAAATTTCATTTCAGACAACTATAAAGAAGCTGCAAGAAATCTAAAAGAGAAAGGAATGTAGTTAGTGGACAGTAATTCCTCAAACAGACAAGTGGTGGGTGAATTGTGAGCAATGCACAGAACTGAATGAATGTACAATTGTACATGTATATATTCGAAGACTTATTTATATAGCACATTTTATGAAGAAACTCAAATTCTCTTTCTACAACCATTACGAATTCTTTTAAAATCATTCAGAAATTGTTCAAGTGTAAATTTTTAAAAAATCGATCACAGATTTTTTAGCGAATGAATTAAATTATTGTAGCTGTTGAGAAAAAATACCTTTTAAGTCGGCCAGAGATCGACTGATCTGGCTAAGAGCGAGCGCTAGACTCTCCACTTCCGCCATGTTGACTCGGCATTTACGACCGACGACATCCTTACGTATCTCCTCAACCAGTTTCTCGAGGTCCCTGTATCAAACACAGGCAACCAACAAACTTTCTGCATAGTGCTAGATGCAATCTGTTCCTTGAATACGTTTGATAAAAACAAAAATACAATATTAATTGTAGCTCAATTTTGATAGTCTTATTTATCTCTTGAAAAGCAGTTCATGGGCAAAAAATGAGCTGGGAGTGCTTTGTGGTGCGCTTCAAAAGGTCACTGCATGGCAAAACAGTTTCGATGTCTGTACGCATTTATTGGACCTCTATTATTTTCCATCTTATACTGGGCTAAGGCTGTAATAGAAGCTGCTATTAATTTACTAAAAAATCTTGGTCAGGAGAATGGACATTCTCAACTACAAACTGGATGTAACAAAAAAGAGCCGAGTTATAATACTATCCAATCCTGTGTTAAGCAACTGTTGGCCAGTTCGGGAAAATGTCCCATCTGGTTCAAATCCTCTACCACCACCTTGTGCCACTCCTCCCCATTTCCATATTCAATAATATTATACTAAAAATAGTCCAAATAATCATATAATCTACGGACATGCCTGCACAAATTATAAAAGGCCTACACGGTGTCAAGTTTATCTTATTTTTCCAAACGAAAATTGTCCATTCATTTTATACCCGACGTAATACTACAGTGATAGAGAATTAACTGCGTTAGATGAATTCATTAAAATCAGCCTTAATAAAATAGCACAAAACAAGCCAGAGAGATTAAACCAACCTAAGGCCTTCATTGACTTGATTGGCGGTAAGACTGTAACTCTGAAGGTGAACTTGGGAGTTAAGGCGCCGAGTCCACGAACAGGGCAGAGCTCGTAGATCGGGAACATTGTCCATTGCAAGCTGTGTTTAACGAGACGAATTAACAAGCAGCTTTACACATTCATTCATTCATTCAAGTATTTATATAGCACCTACAAACGTTAAGAGGACATGAATAGCACTATCAACTACCACGACAGGAATAGCCTTATCAAGACATTAGATTAGCTGCCTCATCAGGCCAGGGCCAGGAATAGCTTAACGAGGACATGATTGCTTTAAGATATGAGCAGCTCTAAGAGGACAGCTCCATCAGGAAATTAATAGGTTTACGAGGAAATTAATAGCCTTACAAGGATAAAAATAGCTTTAGGAGGACACAAATAGATCTATGAGGACAAGAATAGCTTCACGAGTATGAAAGCCTCAAGAGGAAATGAACAGCTTTATGAGAAAATTAATAGTTTTAGGACAATAATAGCTTTATGAAAAATAGTTTTAGAACAAGAATAGCTTAATGAGTATGAAAGCCTCAAGAGGAAATGAACAGCTTTATGAGAAAATTAATAGTTTTAGGACAATAATAGCTTTATGAAAAATAGTTTTAGAACAAGAATAGCTTAATGAGTATGAAAGCCTCGGGAGGAAATGAATAGCTTCATGGAAAAATGAATAGTTTTAGAACAAGAATAGCTTCATAATGACATGAATAGCTTTACGCGGAAATGGTATGAACAGCTTTATAAGGACATGAATAGTTTTATAAGGACATGAATAGCTTTATAAGGACATGAATAGATTTATAAGGACATGAATAGATTTATAAGGACATGAATAGCATTATAAGGATTTGAATAGTTTTACAATGAAAAAACAACAGTAAAAACCTTGATTTTCTGGAAGACGTCTTGAACTGCAGTTCGGATGCAATCCGCATACGCCACTTGCATCCGTCGCAAGTGACAGAGCTCGGAACGCACTTCCTGCGCCTGTCTTCGCAACGCACACATGATGTTCAGCATCGTCACGCTAACGACGGGCTGCGGAGTGCAAGTTGATATGTCGGACACACCTGCAATCAGTCACGCCGTATTATCACCTGTAATCAACCAACCAGTGGAAGGCAATGGAAAACCACCTCTGTCAACGTGCCAAGAAAATCGTCATGAAGAGTTGGGTTACTTTGGTCATGTTGTCATGTTATGCGATCAAATGGACTGGAAAAAGATATGATGCTGGCATGCGGAGAGGGAAGGAGAAAACAAGGGCGGCCGAGGAAAAGGTGGATGGACGAGGTTCAAGAAACAACAGGAATGAATCTGGAGGAACTAAGAGAAGCGACATCAGAAAGAAAGAAATGGAGAAAATGGATCATGACGGTCGCTAGAGATCAAAGCCCAAGGTGACAAGGTGAATCAACTAAAGACACTGTGGTGATAATTACTGACAATCACTGATGATCACTGATGATCACTGATAATCATGATGATAATCACTGATAATCACTGATAATCAATAATCACTGATAATCACTGATAATCAATAATCACTGATAATCATCAATAATCACTGATAATCACTGATAATCACTGATAATCACTGATAATCACTGATAATCACTGATAATTAATCACTGATAATCACTGATGATCACTGATAATCACTGATAATTAATCACTGATGATCACTGATAATCACCGATAATCACCGATGATCACTGATAATCACTGATAATCACTGATAATCACTGATAACGCTCGTCAAATCTTCACGTTTATTTTGCTCTCATTAACATTTACCGACCAAAGTGTTGTGAATGGTCTGGGATGTCCTATACCCTCGGTTAGAAAGCAATAGTAACTAACAACACCACCTAAGTATTTTTAAGCAGAACACCCTGCACAAGAACCACATTACGGCACTTCAGGGGTTATTTTAACGTGCAGCTGGACACAAAGTGTGTAGTTGGAAAACGAATTTGTGCAGTTGAAAATCAGGTTTTGTGCAGTTACTTTTTCACACACAATCGCATAAACGATGTTAGTAGACTAGTAGCTAATATATTTTAATTAAACTAGGCCTAATTGTAACAAACAAGATTATAATACATTTTTGCCGTGAATTTTACTATAAATATCTACTGACAACTCCAATGGCATAAAATACAAGAAAACAAGTCTAGAGATAAATGGCATATTCAAACAAGCTGTCTGATGCAAGCCATAGGCTACACAGTCATGTAACGGTTAGCGAAACGAAATCGAATGCAAGATTCCCAGTTTGCAACAAAATAATGAGTTAAAAACGAAAGCCAGGCGGAGCACAGGGCTTCTCTGATTTTTGTGTTTACAACTATAATTTTAAACAATTGACGTGAAAGCATATAAACATGAAGGATCGCAAATAATCTTACACCGTATAAAAATTTCCCCAATTGAGCTATTCCACGCAAAACAAGCCATGGCGGCAGGGCATTTTAAAGGAATTTTAAGAACTGCACAACTTTCCCAGCCTCCAAGGCCGTAGCCAGGATTTGATTTGGGGGGGGGGAGTTCTTCGGCGGAGAATTTCTGACGAGGTTTTTTAGTCGTCAAAATTTCAGAAAACACCTTTGTTAGGTCGACAAAATTTCTGAAGACACCTTATTTTAGTCGTCAAAATTTCTGAAGACACCTTTGTTTAGTCGTCAAAATTTCTGATGACTTTTTGTAGTCGTCAAAATATCTGAAAATACCTTTTTTTAGTTGTCAAAATTTCTATACACATCTTTGTTTAGTCGTCAAAATTTCCGAAGACACCTTATTTTGGTCGTCAAAATATCGGAATGCACTTTTTTTAGGTGTCAAAATCTCTGAAGACACCTTTTTTACTTGTCAAAATTTCTGAAGACACTTTTGTTTAGTCGTCAAAATTTCTGAAGACACATTTTTTTAGGTCTGAAAAATTCTGAAGAGACCTTTTTCAAGGGGTAAAAATTTCTAAAGACACCTTTTTTAGTCGTCAAAATTTCTGAAAACACCTTTCTTAGTTGTCAAAATTTCTAACAACACCTTTGTTTAGTCGTCAAAATGTCTGAAAACACCTTTTTTAGTTGTCAAAATTCCTGACAGCACCTTTGTTTAGTCGTCAAAATTTCTTATAACACAATTTTTAGTTGTCAAAATTTCTGTAGACACCTTTGCTTAGTCGTCAAAATTTCGGAAGACACCTTATTTTAGTCGTCAAAATATCGGAATGCACTTTTTTAGTTGTCAAAATTTCTGAAGACACTTTTGTTTAGTCGTCAAAATTTCTGAAGACACCTTTTTTTAAGGGTGAAATTTTCTGAAGAGACCTTGTTAAAGGTGTCAAAATTTTTAAAGACACCTTTTTTAGTCGTAAAAATTACTGAAAACACCTTTCTTAGTTGTCAAAATTTCTGAAGACACCTTTGTTTAGTCGTCAAAATTTCTGAAGACACCTTTTTTAGGTTTCAAAATTTCTGAAGACACCTTTTTTTTAGCTGTCAAAATTTCTAAAGCCACTTTTGTTGAGTTGTCAAAATTTCTGAAGACACCTTTTTTAGTTGTCAAATTTTCTGAAGGCACCTTTTTTAGTTGTCAAAATTTCTGAGACACCTTTTTTAGGTGTGAAAATTTCAGAAGACACCTTTTTTAGTCGTCAAAATTTCAGAAGACCATCGGAAACGGCTTTCTTAGTATCTTTCGCCTAATTTCATGTTTTTTTCATAACGTGCAAGTGAATAATATTCAATTTTTTACATTTTAAATTTCGGATGGTGTTTTCATGGTTTTATTTCATGGTTTTTACATCATGTGCTAGTATATGCATTATATTATTTTTTTACATTTTCCATTTATGGAGTGTTCAAACACCCCAAACACCTCCCTAGCTACGGCCTTGGCGTCAATTTGCGAACGAAACTAAGATGGACCCATCGAACTGCTCCACTCAGGTTTTCTACTGTAGGCATTGTTGCAAAATAAGGTATTGATTTGGTTAGGCTGGTTTCAAAGTTTATAGCTGAAAACTTCAATCACAAAACTTGCAATAGGCCGACTATAATAGGCTTCTTTAAATGTCTTTTTAAAATAGCGAATTATTCCAAATCGGAAGACAACGAAATTTCAAAAAGTTTTTTAACTCCACAAAAATGCTTTTACAACTGCACTAATCCATTTAGAAGTTTATTAGAACTGCACATTTTGTGTAGAACTGCACGTTAAAAAAGCCCTGTTAGTCTCAATAATGACCAATTTGCCTGATGTAGGATGATATTCTGAAAATATGTGTAGTTGAGAAATTTTCTTAAAATAACCCCTGCGGCACTTGACAGTAAATTTCACACAAGCATAGACTACAACACAAAGACACAAACTACAATATAAAGAATCTGCAGTAAAAAGCATTGCTCATGTTGCCATATAAACTTACTGCTCTTGACAGAGTTGGGAGCTGATATGGTGGCACTTCTGTGTATGCTGGAGCTCGAATCGCCAATGGCAACACCGGTTTTAACCTGTTTATACATCGCGGTCTGGACCCACGCAGTTAGACTCGCCAACTGTGACTCCATCTTCTGCATACGATTCCTGAAAAAAAACCATAGACACAAATTATTTAAATAAAATCAAACAATTTATTAGGTGAGTAACAAAAAACCAACAGCACCAGATGAGATAGAATGTCGAGTCACAAAGGGGACCCTGAAAGTTGGTCACATTACGGCCCCACTAAGTAGGGTCGTGGGCGCGGTGGTGTAGTGGGTATGTTCGTGTCCTTGCAGCCAAAGGGATGCAGGTTAAAATCCACCTCAAGTCACCACATAGGGACCTTGGGCAAATCCTTCACTCGCAATTGCTCAGCGCTTCGACGTGAAACTCCGATGCAGTGTCCGCTCTGTAGTTGGGAGCGCCTCTGAGTGGAGAGCTTGAAAGGGTGCTACAACAAGTTCACATCCATACATATAAACAAATCTTCAAATGTATGCACGCATAGTCATATACATTCACTCTACCTTGTTTCTGAGTCGCCACCAGATGGCGTAACAGTTCCGGAGCTGTAGGCGGACAGCGGAAGATCGCGATCGGTGTAATCCTGGTAGCTGTGACTCTGCGACATCTGACCAACAATCAACGACGATGAAGAGTTCGAGGAAAGCGGTTCTGGAAGACAAGCGACGGAATGTCTCTGGTTCATCAACGACGACGGAAGACCTAACAACAACATTTCCAATAAACAGCGATTCAGCTCAAAGTCATCTACAAGGTGGGCCGAAAAAAGTAATCCCCTACGGTTTTTAGCTCATACCTTGGCCAGACATAAGAATTTTTAAATGAAACTTACAGTCTTGTTTGAATCGTCAAAAAAACGGTGGGTGGCCTCACTAAAAGTGGTATAACTTTTGTTCTATTTGAAATAGTTTTGTTGCAATTTCACCATTGTACGTAAATATTTTGCCTTTAAGACTGTAAAGTTTCAATAAAAAATTCTTATTTTGGCCAAAATATTGGCAAAACATCATATGGGATTACTTTTTTTGCTCACCCTGTATGTACACAGCCTCAAGGGTCTCTCATAATCATAGAAGAAAACGAGGAATGCTAGAACTGATGACTGATGTTAATATTATACTTGTGTTTCCGAAGGTGTTTTTGGTTTTGAGACGATGCCGTTGTCATCATCGTCGTCGTCGTCGTCATTATCATCACCATCATCATAATTGTTATCAGATATTTTGCTTAAGATCACTGAACAATGTTTTGAGACGACAAGGATATTTCCGCCATATCCTAGACATCTAATCTGTGCTAATAATGGCTCAGACATGAAGAGGATATACAAAGATGACAAAGATATATTTCTACCATTCATCAGTATTCTAATCTGTTCAAATGGCCAAGATGCCTGCGAGTGTTGACCTTTAAACGGTTAATCTTTAAACGGTTAATCTTTAAACGGTTAATCTTTAAACGGTTAATCTTTAAACGGTTAATCTTTAAACGGTTAATCTTTAAACGGTTAATCTTTAAACGGTTAATCTTTAATCTTTAACACAGGAATCATAGTAAGGTAACGTTACCCTTAGACGGGCTGAGACACTGCGTTGCCAGGTGAGACCATGGGTTCGTTGTGCACTGTGGAGGCAGGGCAACAGATTGCTGAGAGGCGTACATCTGCAGAGAAGAAACGCTCGGAGGCAGAGAATGCGTCTTCTCCATTCCCTGCTCGTGAAAAAACAGAACGTGGAAATACAGATTCATTCTCCTGGCGACTGACCTCAGATTATTAGCAATAATAATAATAATAATAATAATAATAATAATAATAATAATAACAGTAAAAAAATAACAATAATAATAATAACAATGATAAAAATAGCAACAATAAAAATAACAATGGTACCAATAACAACAAAAGTAAAATAATGACAACAACAATAGTAATAATGATAATACACTGATAATTTTAAACTGGGTTTAAAATTAAGGAAAATAATAACAGACAGTAAATAAATAAATATAACTACAGAATAAATAAAACGGAATGAAACAACCCAAAAGATAAAAAAAACAAAAAACTTTTTTGGGAAAGAATAAAAAACGAAAAAACGTTTTAAACAACAGTGCATGTAAGAGAACACCTCAAAACATAGAGCTTACTTCAAGAGGCGAGGTGCATGGATTGATGGCCTGGCCTCCAAGCGATGAAACAGATGTTGTTAAGTCATGAGGGGTCGACCGTCCAAGCGTATCGTAAACAGGTCGCGTCTGCTGGAGCGGCCGTGGACTGGAAAGCGTCATGCACTCCGAACGTTCGAAGATCTTTAGAACAACTCGGTCGTTGATTTCCCTGAAAGCCATAAAAAAACGCGTGTAAACAGGGCGAGAATAACCAGGGAGGGGTATGGAAGTTCAAACCCCCCCCCCCCCGTCTTTCTTAGGGCTCCATCGAAATGTCTAGTGAAAAGTTAAATAAAACACCATTAACCCATCCTACATGTCAAAATGCTTAGTGAAAAGTTATGCCTTATTAATACTGTTCCGCCCCCTCTGATCCTATGGTAACTTGATCCGGACCACCTTTACACTACTCTCACGGACAACCCCTTTGACTTTATGCAGCCCTCGTGCGTAAGCTCGTGCCCTACGCTTGGCTTTCGAGTAGCGCCTTAGAAGTCTGGAGATTATGATTACGATTAAATAAACCAGCATTAACCCATGCTGCATACATGTCAAAATGGTTCGTAATAAGAACGAAGCAAGACACCATCAAAAGTCAACGCAAAACCACTGCAGCGTAAACCTCAGTAAATTAAAGTCGTCACATGCATGAAAGTCGATAGCTAGCATGACTTGCGGTTAAGACTTAAGACTCGCTGCTTTACAACGTGGATCAACAACGAATCGAAGAGATCGCATGCTGCAGAACACAGAAATCCAGTGGGATTACTCGGTGCAAGATGAACGATGGTCAATACGATCGAAGAGTGTACTGTGTACTGTGTACGCATACTAAAGTAAGTGCAGCACCAGCACCAGCTAAGATCAATACTAACTGATGCAAGCGGACCAATCAATGGTCGGTGTGTTTACAAGCACAGAATCGTCTTAACCCTTTAACGACCAGCTACATATGTTTTCAATGCATTTTAGTACATGCTGGTCGTTAAAGGGTTAACAGACATTGAAACACCAGAAAAGCTTTATGCCTTATGTCGAATGTTTGTATGTGCACTTGCCATAGCGCCCCCTTCAAGCTCTCTCTCCTCAGAGGCGCTCCCGAATGCAGAGCGGACAATGCGTCGAAGTTTCATGCTGAAGCGCTGAGCAATTGTGAGCGAAGGACTTGCCCATGGTCCCTACGCGGCGAGATGGATTCGAACCTCGAACCTTCCGGCTCCAAGGCAACGGCGCCACCACTACAACACCGCACCCCACAATGGCGTAGTGGTGGGTTCGGTTCCTTGTAGCCAGGTTCGAATCCACCTCAAGTCACCGAGTACAGACCTTGAGCAGGTCCTTAACTCGCAACTGCTCATGCGCTTCAGCATGAAACTCTGATGCAGTGCCCACGTTGTAGTTATGAGCCCCTCTGAGTTGAGAGTTTGAAGGGGGGAGAGGCGGAAGTTTGAAGGGGAGAAATAAAAAAATACCCAAGATCCTCGAGTTCGTAAAAGACGTTGGTCGCAGAATCGAGAATGTAGATTTTTCTGTACGGTGAGTCGAACCATCGCATTGAAAGACTTCTCGAGAACGAACGGACGAAGAGAGCGCGCACCGTGTCAATGGATGTCACCTCGTTTGGTAGAACAGCACGCTTCGTCTCGCCATGGTAGACGAGAAAAACCTGACCTAGAATTAATTATGCAGAAAACACACACACACAAAATTAGTACCTACTCAATTATAATTATATAATTCAATAGAGGGGATAACACGCTGGTATGGAGAGCAAGAGGTAACCTATAGGGCGGGCATGCTTTGAAGGCTGCTATTAGCGCCGTGTATTGCAGACTTCTGTTCTGTTGGTAGCTAAGTTTGATGTTAATTAAGATTGTTGCATAACTTGTACCGGTACATGCACAACTCAGTGTGTTTGCAACGGTTTCAATAAAGAAAATTATTATTATTCCGGTGGTAGGAACCTCTACCTGAAATGGTCTTCCTCTGACCCTATGCTCTCTTTGTAAAAATCCTTCTCAGGCTTTCCTCTCTCATCTTAAGACAGTTTCATTTGGCCGTGCTGAGGTTGGGAGCGCCTCTGAGTAACCCCCTTGAAGAGGCGCTATATAAATGCATATAATGAATGAATGAATTCCATTATAAAACATGATGGATGTAAATAACGCAGATTTTATTAGCACAGATATCACAAATAATTAATACAACAGATTCCGAATGAAAATACCTAGAGGTCGCTCCATGGATTTGTTCGGTGACCTGATGACGGGCAAGGTCGAGCGCAGTTCGCGACAAGACCCAAGACCACTGGCGCTGCTGCTGACCGGACTGCCAGCCTCCGCAGCAGCAGCAGCATCAGCGCCACCGCAGGATGCAGCCATTCGGTCTGTTGTCATCTGATGAACGCTGCACTGGCTTCCATGCATCACCGATGATGCGATCTGACGTCGTCGTATCGTCCCTGAATCCTTCGAGACAAAAAACAAAAACCGTCCGGTCAATGAAATAAATAAATAATTAGTTAATAATAAATATATAATATATAATAAATAAATAAATAATAAATATATAATAAATAATAAATATATAATAAATATATAATAAATATATAAAAAATAAATAAAAGTAATAATAATAATAATAATAAATAAATAATATAAAAAATTCATAATAGATAATAATAATAATCATAACAGCCTAATAAGCCATAATCATGTGTATACAATCAGCCTAATAAGCCATAATCATGTGTATACAATCAGCCTAATAAGCCATAATCATGTGTATACAATCAGCCTAATAAGCCATAATCATGTGTACACAATCAGCTTAATAAGCCATAATCATGTGTACACAATCAGCTTAATAAGCCATAATCATGTGTACACAATCAGCTTAATAATGACCAGGTTAACAAAACATGTTGTTTAATTCCAATGTCAGAGCAACCAGGAACACCAGCATTGGTCCAGCAGTTCTCAAAGCAAGGCAGCACTCAATTTTCGCAATATAAATACATCATCTCCAAGAAGACTGATGGCTTTCTGTCAATACAATAAATCAATACTAATGTACTTTGTTACTCTTCACAGTCCCAAATTGTCCACCAATTTATTCAAATTATACAATGAGGATATAAAATATCATACGAATGCACTGGAGAAAGAACATCGTTTCCTCTCTTTAGGCCTATATTATATTACATAATAAAAACTGCAATAATTATTCAATTAATCGGTGTAAATTGCTCTCATGCACTGTGCGAACTGCATTCAATTCAATTCATTTATTGTAACCATAAACAATAGTCATAGTACAAGATGCTTCACATGATCGGATGGTAACAAAGAAGGCCCTAAGGGATGAATATCCCCTTAACAGGGACACCTATGTGCAGTTTTAACCGATGGCTAAATCGTAATCGTAATCTCGAGACTTCTACAGCGCCCACAAAAGCGAAGTCACGGGAACCAGCTTATTCACAGGCGCTTAATCAAAACAAAATTGATAGTCAGCGGGTCAAGTCCGGAGAGTCAGGCAGGCAATGGACGGCTAAGGTGGGTGATGTTTAGGGTTGAAATGACGAGAGATGTGAGGAGAATCAGAAGACGGTTGATATCATGAATTGAACAGAAGGATAAAAAAACCCAGAATGAAATGACAAATAATGTAGTAAACTTAACTACAAAAAACACAGTGTAAATGCGGCAGAAAACTTTTCTCATTTATACCATCAAGAAGAAAACTCCACAGCCAGTCATGTTATTCTTATCCATAGGAAAATTTCAGTGGATCACTTAACTCCAGTTTTCCCACTCATTTATATCCATGGGGCTCAGCCAATTCCTCCAAGACTATAATTCACCACTGCCTCAAACACACCCCTCTGGATTAGCCGAGCCCCTGGAGGCCTTGCGTTAATTACCCCTGTGATAAATAGCTGCCACATCTATTACTTTTAACTGGCCCTAGGTACATCAAGGATTGGACCATGGAGTTCCGCTAACAAAATCTGCATGTACATTTGTGTGGATGTACACACACGGCACCCAGTCATACACATATCATATACATATCATATATATATATATATATATATATATATACACACACATATATACCCACACACATACACACACATACATATATATATAATATATAATATATAATTATACATACCATATCTATATAATTCCATACATAGCAGGTGTACATTAGCACATGGCTCTCTCAGTGTACATTGTGTAATATTGTGTATGGTGTTTATATAATATTGTGTGTCAATATATTTAATTATACAACATGACGATGAAGGTAAGGATGACCAACACCAACAATCTATATATATAAAAATCTAACCGCGTTTGGCACCTGATGAAAGATCTCCGAACTTTCTTCATTGATTGCTTTCGAAACTTCACCAAAACGTTTAGTTCCAACACGGCCGGGTTTGCAGAATGCTTTTTGGGAAAAAGCGCAATCTTTTAAGCTAAAAAAGCAACTTTGCAAATTCAGCCGTTTTCAACACATAGCCTACGCCCGTCAATAAGCCTTGCATACCAATTCGGGCATGTTTGTTCCGTAAATTTCTTTAGCGCATTTCATTACGGCCTTCGCATTTCATTACGGCCTTTTTGCTCAAGCGTTTTATGGCGTGATCCGCGTCGCCATCGCAAAGGGAGGGGGAGGGGAGGGGGAGGAAGAGGGGAGGGGAGGGGAGGGGGAGGGGGAGGCTCTTTTCAGCCACAGCAACGCGTGGCCGGGTTCAGCTAGTAACAGATAAAAATGGTAAATCTGAGACAGATATTACTCATTAATAACACGGATAGACATTATTCACCCATCTATATTACCGCCTGTTTTATCAGATTGGCTAAGCGTTCATGCACACAAACACACACACACACACACACACACACACAAGCAAACACACACACATAAACATATATAAACACATACACAGAAACACACACATGCATACATACGCACACACATGTAAACATACAAACACATACGTGCACAAGCACACAAACACACATGCAAGCACACACACACATAAACATACATAAACACATACACACAAACACACACATGCAACCATACACACACCTACATGCAAAACACACTTATGCAAACACACATATACGTGCACAAACACACACACATGCAAACCCACACACCCACACACACGCACAAACACACAAACATGCACAAACACACACACACAAACTCACACACCCACATACATGCAAACACACATTCACACACACAGATGTATCAACATTATTTATAAATCACAGAAGATCGGACAGCAAACCAACATCCAACATAAAGCTGAATTGGGAATGGTGGTAAGGTGGAATGGAGAGAGGAGGGAAGCCACAGATTTAATATATAAATCAGGATAGCATTTCTGCATAGTCTTTTTTCACATACAACACCAGTCATGAAAGCAGCATCTACATAAATCTGGATATGTAATTATACACACACAGTATGTACCTACAGCTGTTGTTCACATAAACCTGTACCAGCATCAATGCCATCATCGCTGCATGACAATGGACAAAATAAAAATAACAATGGAGTGGATATCAACAGACAGCTGCCCCAGAGATTACATTTAACACTGAATGAATATGAATATATATACATACATATATGGGGGGCCTAAATGTATCGTATATATATAAAATTTATATATATATACAATAATATACATGTATATACACAATACATATAGGCTCCAATGTAATATTATAGGCCTACTTACAGTACACTTTCGGATGGCTCTTAGTGCACTGACCAGTGTTCAATCCAGCCGTCTCTGGGGAACTCCCCACCCCCCCCCCCCCCCCCCCAATACGTCCCCATATTATAGGTGCGTGTCTGTGTAGGTGTGCGTGCGTATGTCTGTATAATAATTACATTTGCGATTAGACATGAAACTCCGAAGCAGTGTCCCCACTGTAGTCAGGAACACTCCTGAGTACCGGTAGTGAGTTTGAAGGGGCGCTATATAGCAAATGTGATAAATAAATAAACACACTCAAAAACATAAGCTTACAGATAGAAGAACTCGTGTATAATTATAACATATGCCAATGTACCATCAAAACTATAAGTCGCAGTCATTAAAACCACTGCTATTTTTTTATTATTAAACTTTTAACTCTAATGGTATTAAGAAGCAACCACAGACAGCATCAAATTGCAGAAAGGACAAAGCAAGATGATTTATGCGTCCAAGATTCTCCAGCCACTATATATCCACTTAGAAAACCCGACCACTAACGTAAAGACCAGTGAAGCATGTAAAGACCACTGAAGCATGACTTAGCGCTGAACAGTAGACAATAGGGATTGCACAATGAAAACGGAAACAATGCAATCTCGTTAGACACTGGCATGCAATAGGAGCTATTTCCATCTCTACGGATGTGATGACTCACAACCACAATACACATGGCACCAATTCCCAACAGGGATGCCACTCATAGCTTTTTCAACCTAGATCTAGGTTTTCTCGGTCTTGCCTAGGCTTCTAATTTTTTCTCACGATCTAGCTCCTTTTTCACGCAGGGTTTTCCGACATTTTTTTACATTAAAAAATTGATTTTTTTAGGTGAAAATGTACAAAAGACGTGAAAAAGTCGAAACTGTTGGGATTTTGGACCAAAAATTGTAGGCCTAGATTTTGGAGCGAAAGACTAAAAATTTAAGAAAAGGCTATCAGCAATTTTATCCGGAAAATGGAGCAAGTTTTGGTCGGATGACTATAAAAGGTCATCAGAAATTTCAAAATCTGTATATTCTTCAGAAAAATCTCAGTCTATGCATTTCTAGCGTTTTTTCTGCCAGATCTGACCTTTTTAAAATTCAGAGTGGCATCCCCGCCAATTCCCAAACCACTTACGGAATACAAAATGGCGATCTATCTCTCGCCATGAGCAACAACAACAACAATAAACTCTCGGAGATTTCGCCGCTCGTATCAATCGTCGCTTCGCAGCGCAAACTTATGACTCACCAAGGTCCCATTCTTCCCGGCCCCTAATGCAAAAATCAATGGTAAGTAAGACTAAGAACCGGCAGCATCTGAGCGATCGCTTCGAAAACAGTTTTCTCCGAATACTTTCCGACCCATTTGTCCACCCACCGACCCACCCGTCCGTCCGCCCGCTGGAGAAAAACTTCATTTCCTTGCCATCAGAAAATTAGTATCGATCGGCTTTCGTTTGACTGATTGCCTGACAAACATCGGGTCCTAAGGAGCACGACGAATGCAAACAGTGAACGAATGAATAAAGAATTCCAAGGGATTAAGTTAGCGCAGGGTAATCCGGCAGATGAGATGGTTCGAAAAGACAATAGCCTAATAGATCAAGCAGGGTTATAGTGGGAAAAATTAGAGTGAGCTAACGCTACATGTTGGAGGCGGCAGGACTGGAGAGGAATCTGCTGAGGACAGTAAAAGAAAGAAAAATAATTTATTCACATAATTAGCCAGGGTGAGAATTGCCAGGGGGTTTAGGGAGTTTCAATCCCCCAGTCTTTCTTAGAGCCCCATGTTAAAGTCTGTTTTTCACACCCCGATTCCAAGTAGATAATGGTTCAACCCCCAGTTATTTTTCCACAAGTCTTACATTGTAATTAGCCGATTACACCAAAGATGCATGTAATCTCAAATTCTAACTCTTTCCCTTCTGCAACCTGACAGCGATACTCACCTCATCTCTTCACAACTACAGTCAGACATTCTTCCAAATCATGAACTTAATATTAAGCTCAATTAAAATATCTACTAAATTAATTATTTGTTAATAATCCACACAACAACGATAGAATTAAACAAGTTCAACTATAACTTACTAGTGACTAACCTTGAAGTAAAATTTACTCTAGAAAGAACACCGCTAAGCCCAAAGGACATTTCCTGCAAAATTCTTTGGTATGGCAACCGATAACCCTGGCAGCAAAGGCATCAAGTAGGCCTAGGTCTAATATCAGTCCCTTTAAATAGAGCAAACAGCTGCAAATGGTCATCTGAATTGGATGAATCAGCTGGTCAGGAGACTGCATGGCAATGGTCACAAGGAAAGACTCATGCAGACAGACAGACATATAGACAGGCAGTCAGACAGACAGACGGACATATAAACAGGCAGACAGACAGACAGACAGACAAACAAACAGACAAACAGGCAGACAGACAGATATAGACATCTCATGGTTATGTTAAATATTCCTCAACAGAACGTTAATCAGTATTTCACAGGGAACCATACAATGTGATCGGAAACCATAATTTCACATTGAATCAGAAGAGATGAGGCATGACAGGGCTTACCAAATTTAAAGCTGGATGCTTTTATGTATCAACTGATTGGTTTTATCACATGGTCTGCATCAGACAAGAGGCAAACTAGTAAAAAAGCATTAATCTGTCAACAGCAGCTTTTGGACATTTCTTGGAAATTATTGTAATAATTCTGCAAATTTATATCTCGGACAGCTGGCCATCTGAACCCCGGATGAAAAATTAGCAGCTAAACAAGTAAGGCAGAAAGGACAGTAACCATAAGAGATCAAAATATGGATCATAAAACAACACTCGGGCAGACAGACAGACAGACAGACATACAGGCAGACAGACAGACATAAAAGACAGGCAGACAGACAGGCAGGTAGACAGACAGACAGGCAGGCAGACAGACAGACATAAAATACACGCAGGCAGACCGACAGACATAAAAGACAGGCATGCAGACAGACATAAAAGACAGGCAGATACAGACAGACATAAAAGACAGGCAGGCAGACAGACAGACACACATAAAAACAGGCAGACAGACATAAAAGACAGACAGACATAAATGACAGGCAGACAAACAGACCAAGACACTAGTGACTAGACAGAGATACAGAACTAGAGGAAAAGATAAAGAGGGGAGAAAGTGCACCAACCCCTTCATACACACATCAAAAACATAACATAGGTCAGATCTTATAAACAGATCTTTATTTTTAGTGCAAAGATTAATTCTTAGTGTAAGGTTAGAGAAAGTGGATTAAGAGTTGTTGACAGGAAATAAACATTTTGATAACGAGAGCAGAAAACTGCACTGAATGAATGAATGGCATGGAATTGTCAGTCCATCAATTTGCCAGTGCATTTAGATGTTCCAATGAGCTGCAAGAGAAACAGATAGAGGCAGACACAGAGAGAGACTGGCAAAGAGAGAAGAACATGCAGACAAAGAGTGAATACAAAGACACAAAAAGACACAGCAAGACAGAGAGACAGAGACGAAGACAGAGAGACAGAGACGAAGACAGAGAGACAGAGACGAAGACAGAGAGACAGAGACGAAGACAGACAATAGGTGGAAAGAAAAAATGAGAGTGAGTGAAACAGAAACACAGAGAGAGGAGAGAGACATAGAGACTAGCAGAGAGAAACACTGAGACAGAGACCGTGAAAGTGTTTGAGAGAGAGAGTGTGTGTTTGAGACAGACAGACAGACAGACAGACAAACATACAGACAGTCATAGAGACAGGCGGCGAAAGAGACAGAGCGAGAAGTGCAATCTGGATGACAGCTGGTTGCTCTTCTTACTGGCACTGTACAGTTGTTGGTGGCATCATCATATTACCACCTGCTATATGGAAGCGATACTCTCCTCATGGGCTTCAGCACCAGAATATATTATATATACATATAAATATACAGGGTGGGCCAAAAAAAGTGAGAACACCTTGTAGAATACGAGTTATTTACAAATATAATTCAATTAATTATATTGTTTTCATATATTTTTGTTTGCCAAGTATTTAGCTAATCAGAAATCATGTTCAATGTGTCCTTCTTGCTTCTCAGCGAGTTTTTCTAAGCGTCGACGCCACTCGGTTTTATGCTACTGCATGTCAATAAAACGCTGTCCCAGATTTCTTCATTCTTCGAAGTTCGATTATTGCCAACTTGAGCTGCTGAACTGTGGTAAATTTTCGCCGAAGGTAGACTTTTCTTGCAAAGCACCCCATATGGCATAATCTACTGTGCTTAAATCACAACTGTTCGGTGGCCACATGTCTGGCTCGATGAAGTTAACATTCTCCTGACGGAGGCTGACGAAGAAAGTTGATGGTATTTTTCGCTGTATGAGATGGAGCTCCATCTTGCTGCTGTAATGTCCAGTTATGGCGATCACATATCACCTTGTCTCAGAACATGTCCACAATAGTATTCACTGTTTACTTTGGCGCCTGGTTCATCGAACACAATATTAGTTTTACCCACTGGAGACACACCAACTGATATAAAAGATACCGCGCGGCTGAAATGGTCATGTTCTCGTATGAGTCGACTTTCCTGAACTTACATTTTTCTTTGTTTCAAAGTAATAAACAATTAACTGGAGTGGCATCGGTGAATGTGTTTTCGTCGGTAAACCAGATGCTTCGATCGTGCACTTCTCTCATTAGGAAACCGCTCAAGTAGCTGCCGAATGCGTTGCAAGCGTTTCAAAGTGACATTTTCATTGAGCTTCTGCCCGATTACACGCTTGCACGTTTTGAGCTGTAAATTTTGCTTTAAAATGCGTCGAAATAAAGACATCATATAGCTAAATATGTAAGTAAGTGAATGAGCAAACAATTTAAGCTATTTTGGATACAGTGAAACAAGTTTTGATGTAATTATACTACTTTTTACGCGGTGTTCTCACTTTTTTTGGCCCACCCTGTATATACAGGGTGCGGCAAAAAAAAAGACCCCCCTAGGTTTTACATATATATACACACACATATAAATTATATATATATATATATATATAATTATATAATATATATGCTCTAAATGACTTCCGCTCAACCAAAAGACGATAACAGTGACAGATGGCTGGAAGAAGACTGGGTCTGTCTGTCTGACTCTCTGTCTCTCTCACCCTTTCTCTGTCTGGGTATCTCTCAGTCTATGTCTCTCTCACTGTCTCTTTCTGTCTGCGCCTCTTTGTCTACGTCTCTGTCTGTCTGTCTATCTCCCTGTCTATATCTCTCTCTGTTTCTATGTCTCTCTCTCCTGCAGTCATCCTAAGCATGGCTTCAGACAGGATCTTTTTATTGACCATATTACATCAGAGATATGTCATAACATTGTCACTGGCATGCAGCAGACCACATATCATCAACAGCGTCATTTAAGTTAATTCAATCTCAAATTTAATTTTGTCTCTCAGAGACCAGCAAATGCTCGTCATTCAACCCCCCCCCCCCCCCCCCCCAAACCCCACACCCCATTCACGCTGGGAAACAATGTTACTACAGAAATGAAGCACATTACATTTACACCCTACTATATTATAGTCCCATGAGTTGACACACTGGTACTTACTTCTGAACTCACAATAGCAAATGAAGTAAAATATATTAAATTACACTTTTCAGTCACAGATGCCCATGGCATCAAAAAGATATCAATGCTATCAAGAAGGATATCTATCAATGCTATCAAAAATGATATAGATATCATTTTTGATAGCATTGATAGATCTATCAATGCTATCAAAAATGATATCTATCAATGCTATCAAAAATGATATCTATCAATGCTATCAAGAATGATATCTATTAATGCTATCAAGAATGATATCTATCAATGCTATCAAGAATGATATCTAAAGATTCGTATACGCGAAACTTTCTTTTGCTGGATTTCTTACGTCACATGATATCTAACACTTCAATACAGCCCAGAAAAAAGCACGTACATGGCAAATCATGTGAAAATATAAATATTCAAAGTGCAGATCATGAGCTCATTAGAAGATCTTCCATGCCAGAAAAATGAAGGCCACTTACTTACTTACGTCCGATGTAAATGAAGGCTCAATAGTTATTTACACTGTGAGAGGCGCTTTATAAATTTATAGATACAATACAATATCAAGCACATTACTAGTCAGTTCACACACTGAGAACCAAAGAGAATAAAACTGGCAAGACCAATCCAAACTTTGCCAACTGAAACTGATTGAAGTGAGAAAATGATGAATGCCTTGCACTGGCCCATGAGAGAGAGCTATACAGAATCTATTAATTTAAAGTATTTGTATTTTCATTCATTCGTTCGTTCGTTCGTTCGTTCATTCATTCGTTCATTCATTCATCCACCCATTCATTCATTCATTCATTCATTCATTCATTCATTCATTCATCCACCCATTCATTCATTCAATCATTCATTCATTCATTCAATCATTCATTCATTCATTCATTCATAGATTTATTTAGCCCTTTCAGACCATCTACTCAAAAGAGCCTCTGTCCCAACCACGGCTAAAGAGAAAACTGTCTTAACAATAGAGCATCAATCTATCCTTCTCCCTCAGGACTGCACGCACTGGCAGCGCTTCTGAAATTCTTTTGCTGCGAGAAGAGAGAAGCGCTTTATAAGTTGTCAGATAGAAAACAATACAATCTACACATTTATATAGTGCCTCTCAAAGTATATCTAAACGTAAATCTTCGAATTTTCTCAGCATCACACAAAGTTCGCATCAAAAAGACCAGCTTATTCGCCGGTGCTGTCAAATTTAGTGCAAGAGCTAGGTTGTTTTTTGTCCTTTTGGCTGCCAGGTCAGAATCTGGGGAGGTCAAGCAGCCAGTTTTCTTTTTATTAGCACTGCTTACAACCAGACAAGGGAACTGGGCAATCAGGCAGCTGACCAAAAACCCACCCAGTACTAGTGTTCAATAAATGGACTGGTCAATGACCTTGGACAGTCAATATGGACAACTTAAGAAATGGCAACTGACCAAGAAAGCCAGCTGACCAAAGCTGACCAAGCACTGAATTCAACTAATGACCCCTCCCCTCCACCCCCATCAAGACCACATTTATGAAAATGGTCCAAAAGTTCAGAAAAAAACATTAATCACGTTTGCCATAAATATAGCTACTCCAATAGTTTATTTCCTTACTTCTTCTTGCACTGGTCCAAGAGGTAAACTCCACAAAATGTTAAGGAACCGTATAATATATCATGGAGGTCAAAGCTGACAGTAAGGCCGTGGTGGAGCCAATGGAATGACTAATCCAGAAGAAACCCAGCAGCTACATGCAGAGTCTTTGTAAATTAATCAATCACATCTTCGCTCTGCATCTCTACCTCTGACCTATCCAAGTATCCATAACTGGCTGATGAAACAGGATCATAAATAACTAGTGGCGCCTGCTCTAAACGCTCGCCAACATAGACAAGCATAGGTAGAACAACATTCAAACACCACACACATACGCGCGCACACACACGGACGCACGCACACGGACGCACACATGCTAACACACACACACACACACACCCACACACTCTCTCTCTCTCTCACACACACACACACACACACACAAACGTATTCTCCCACAGTCACACACTTTCTTTCACACACATACGCACACACGCGCACGCATGTACACACGCACGGATGCACACAAACGCGCGCGCGCGCACACGCACACAATCTTACACTCTTAGTTTCGGTGGCCAATCCTTTCCCAGCCTGGAAATGCCTTTCGCATTTCTCATTTGACCTGAAAAATATATCAAGACAACGGTAGGTATGCAATCGTGTCAAAGATCACGGCTATAATTACCAGCCAATCTCTCAATCTCTCTCTCTCTCTTCAGCACCTCCTTGTATTATATGATCCGACTTTACTGCCACCTGAGAAGCGTAGTAACCCAGCTGGTAAACAACTTAGTCTGGGAACGGGTCTGTAATATATGATCAGGTGTTAACGACATGTCATCATGTGCTAATGTTGTATAGGAAGACGGCTTTATATATAGCCCAGAACAACGATTATTATAATTAACGAAATTATCATGTGATTGCAGCAAAAGCGGAAGTCGTTATTGTAAGACGAATGACATAAATAGAACAATAACAAGAGAACAATGATAATAAAACAATAATAATAGAACAATAATAATAGAACAATGATAATAGAACAATAATAATAGAACAATAATAATAGAACAATGATAATAGAACAATAATAATAGAACAATGATAATAGAAAAATAATAATAGAACAACATTAATATACATGTAGAACAATAATAAGAGAACAACATTAATAGAACAATAATAATAGAACAATAATAAAAGAACAATAATAAAAGAACAATGATAAGAGAACAATAATAAGAACGGAATGACTTAATACGGCATGTACTAAGGCCTAGAAAAAAAGTTGTGTTTCCGGTAACCCGACCGACCCTCTTTTATTGCCGCGACTCAAATAATTTTGTAAAAAAAATTATTATAAAAAAATTTATAATTTTTTTTCTTCTAAAAACATTAATTTTTTCTTTAAAATATTTTTTTAAACATTTGTATTGACATAACAGAAAAGACGTCACCAACAATGAAATTAATAGGACTGCTTTCTAGAGCAGTTTTAGGTGCAGACAGTCGGGAAATAGGCAGTTTATACTTGCTTAGAACACGTACTTTGTTGCAGCGTGTACCTTTGTGAAAAAAAGCCGTGGAGTATAATTTTTCGGATAATCACTGTATAAAAATATTTTACCTAAATAAAATAATTTTCCGACCTACCTACCTAATTTTGTTTAGCTCTGTTACCGGAAACACAACATTTTTTTAGGCCTAATGAGTCATATAAACAGCTAATGTAGAGGAGGGCAGGTTTCCTGAGAAGCAAGTGGAGAGTAATGTTCCTCTGAGTTAAGTCCAATGATCATTAGCAAACAGCAGCCTAACAGCTGTAATATGAAATGCTAACTGCAATGGTTGTCATACAATGATGACGACAACGATGATGATGACGACGACAATGATGACGATGGTGATATGATGATGGCAATTCGTCTGATCAACATCCTTGGCTACAGTAACTGTCCTGTTCAAATAATTATAATCGGTGAGCTATTAATTATGCCTTCACTCCATTGGCCTAAGGCCCTAAGGTTTCCGTAGAACCTAAGTTGGAAGTTGGAACCACTGCTCCATTCCGTCAGCATTTTTTCAGACCGTTCCCTCCATTCAAGCTTCCTCCATCCCAGCGTCAGAAGAACCTACAGTGAATCTCTCCCAATGAATGACGTGCTATATAAATCTCGAAACTACAAGCAGCCACAGTGGTAAATGAAGTGTGAATAATTCACAAAGAAATCAATATATTATTTCCTCAGGCAAAAATCTTGTTCTGCAGTGGCTGCGGTCAACTGGAGTCACGAAAACACGAGAATATCTTCTACGCAGAATGCCTGAGGAAAACGCATCCAAATTCTAACGTTCGTCGGAAGAAGAGGAATGCACAGCAAATGAGTTTTACGCCTCGGGGGCGAGAATGGCACTAATCCCTCATCAATAATTCAGATTGCAATTCTATGTTGTTTGTCTCCTGTATACATACATGTACACTCGTTTCTTTATTCAACGTCTATGGTAAGATATGCTGCACTTCTGCGCGTGTTGTGACAGAAAGGGACCCGAATAGATGGATGGACGGGCGGGTCGAGGACGTCTGCATAATAGCTCTGGAATAGTGGCTCTATTATGCGCATGTCTATGGATGGATGGATGAATGGATGGATAATCTGATTTGATTACTTTTATAGCGCTGTAATTCTAAGGCACGTGGCAAATTGGCAATGGTCCAGGGCTGTTTTTAAGGAATTTTTAGAACTGCACAACTCCTTTCCTTTCGCATCTTCCATGGTAAATTACTTCCAATCGGAGGACAATGACCTTTTTTGCTAGTATTTTTAACTGTACAGAAGTGCTCCTACAGCTGCACATTTTGTGTACAACTGCACATTTAAAAAGCCCTGCAATGGTCAATTAAGTTGACTATTGCAGATAGAAGTCAGAATGCGTAGGATGAGTCTATGAATAGATGGATGGTTAGATAAATATGCAGATGAATATATGAGTGGATTAGCAATTGAAAAGATGAGTTGGTGAATAGTTGGACTTGGATGGATGACAATATGGGTGGATGACTAGATGGATGGGTAAATAATAAGATGCATGAATAGATAGATGGATGAAAGAACAGACGGAGTAGATAAACAGATGGATGGATATATAAATAGATGGAATAGAAATGAGGATATCCTGATATGAATAATTATTACATCGATGAATAAATAGATGGATGGATATAAATAGATGGCAGAATGAATATACTGAGAGGCAAAGAGATGAGGAGATGAACTGACAGGTAGGTATCTATGGTAGCTAATAATCCTAAACACAAGACAGACAGACAGACAGACAGACAGACAGACAGACAAAATTGGCTTGGATTAGATGATTAGATGTACAACGACAAACCATAGCTAAATGTCGAGGGTCATAGACGGGAAGAAAGCTGAAAGCAAAGAGACAAGACCTTCAAGAGAGTCTTAAAAAAAGACAGGAGAGATTTGAGGTCGATAGAATTAGGCATCGAGCAAGAAACTAAAAGTCACTGAATAAGTTTGACAATAAAATTATAGTTTCTTCATCAGCATGCACACACAGACATGAAAAACTGCTATTAGAGATAACGAACGTCAACAAGGAACCAGTCTAGATAACATTTGAAAGAAATGAAAAACTATTAATTTTAACTCTTCTGCAACCACATAAAAGCTATCAGTGAATAAACCCAGAGTAGAGTTTAAATTGAGAGCAAGACAAGGAGAACATACATACCGGTAAATACATAAATACATTATACATTAAACACATGTATAATTTCATGCATACACACATGCATACACAAACACATACATACATACATACATACATACATATATACATACACACACACACACACACATACATACATACATACATACATACACACACACACACAAACACAAACATACATACAATGTCACACATACATACATACATACATACATACATACACACACACATACACAAACACAAACATACATACATACACATACAAACACACAAACACAAACAAACATACATACATACATACATACATACATACATACATACATACAAACATACATACAAACACACATACAAACAAACATACATACACATACAAACACAAACATACATACACAAAACATAAAAACACAAACATACAAACACAAACATACATAATGCAACAAACCCATCTTCCATCGACCGTCATCTTGAGTCAGCTGCTCGTTCCTCTAACCACCCCCACCCACCCACCCCACCCACAGCCTTCCAGCATCTCTATAAGAAGAGGACGAGTATTGATTATAAGAAGACGGGGCTTTGGCATCCACTGCCACTGCTGCTGCAGCAACGACAGCCACTGCCTGCATAAATCATAACATAGCATCGCCACCGCCACCGTCATAGTTGCAGAGGATGGCGGAAAGAAGACGGCTACGGCATCCAAAACACAGGCGGTGGTGGAGGAGGTGGTGGTGGCGGTGGTGGTGGAGGTGGTGGAGGTGGTATGGGTGGTGGAGGTGGTGTTTCCAGCGCATCGGGCATTTGGGAAAACACAGTGCTCAGGAATCACGTCATATTGATCTGGCACGAAAGAAGAAGACGACGACCAGCGGCAGTTGAACCTTTGGCATTTACACAGCAAAGAAAACTGTTTTGTTTTGCGCATCGCATTTAGGAACACAATCGTCTGTCACTGAGAGATGAGAAAAAAATACAATGCGAAGACAGTGACAATGATGACCATTGTTATCTAACACCAACAACAAAACTCATTCATTCATTCATTCATTCATTCATTCATTCATTCATTACGAAGATTTATATAGCACCCCCTTCAAGGCAACTACTCAGAAGCGCTCCTGACACCAGTACGGCTAAAAAGAACAGAACTTTTGAGATGTGCACAGAAAGAGTCAGAGAGGACCTTGGGAACATGTGCAGTGACAAATGGAGCCCATTCCACTGTGAGGGGGCCAACCACCAATAGTAAGTAAACAAGATCTTTCCTTTATATTTATCAATTTTAAACACAGAAGTTGATGGAAGATAATGAGAGGATGCACATGTCATCAGATTTTGTTTTATAAGTCACGAACAAGAAATGCATTTGCACAAGTATCTCAACGATTACAATTGAATAAAGAACACGTCATCTAAGCAAATGCAAATAACATGATACTAGATTAATTACAGAGTGGATTACAATGCCGTGCATATCATATCCATAGCAAAAATCTCAAAGAGACTTGTCTGAAATTCTTAGTCATGAAGGGATCTGTATAACATAGATCAGAATTATAAAACTGAAAATATCTCATGTAGCGCAAGTGCAGTGCCAGTATTTGTTTGTTTGTATGTGCACTTGTTATAGCGACCCTTCAAGCTCTCTCTTCTCAGAGGCGCTCCCGAATGCAGAGCGGACACTGCATCGGAGTTTCACGCTGAAGCGCTCAGCAATTGTGAGTGAAGGACTTGACAAGGTCCTTACGTGGCGAGGTGGATTCAAACCTCGAACCTTCCAGCTCCAAGGCAACGATGCCATCACTACACCACCGCGCCCCACAATAAATACAATACAACAGAATATGATACAATACAACACTATAACTGCACTATGACATTGTCCTCTCCTTTCACAGTTCACAAGTGCACGCACGACCATACGCCAGAACACTAGAACATCAACGATGCCGAGCAATTGTGAGTGAAGGACTTGCTCAACTTCCCTGCACAGTAACTGCACATGACAAGGCACGAACGAGTGCTATCCACATCACAGGACAAGCAGACAAGCACTCACACCAGTCTCGCTACCATACCCCACCCCAACCCCTCCCCCAACACCCCCTCCTTCGACAGAGACTTCAACGTTAGACCACATCAAGAGACCACTTACTTTACATCAAAGAACATCATCTCTGACCAGAAGTACCTACTTTAAAAACTCGAAAACTACCCTCACACCAAGGCAAAATCATTCACATCCAAGATTAATTCTTATGCAAGATCGATCATTGAGATAATATCTAAAATCTTTGATCATAACTGTGAATCATGAGCAACCGTAAACATTCATGATCATGATCATGACTATATCATATTACATCATGATCATGATATAACACAAAGTATCCAATCAGCATTGATCTGCCTGCACCCTGCACAAAACAATCACACACCCTACCCCACCCAACAGGCACCTATAACAACACCCCTTGAAAACAACCCCTCGATTCGTTATGCCACACTCTGCCCAACCTCACCCCTCTCCCCCACCCCCTACAAAACACAGCATAGTAAAGGCATGGTGAGGGTGAGCACTCTCTCCCTGGCAGCGTTGCAGCGTTCCCTTCCTCCATCCAGCGGACAACCCCCTCCGCTCAAACCCCCCCCCCCATCCAATCGGAGCATGACACACATTTACCACGCTGCCCAGACCATCTGTCCCATTAATCTACGCTTTGACTCACTGTGTGTATGTCTCCCGGTACGACGAAAAACTCAACGGACGGCAGCGGCTGGCAGCGCAGACTCCACCGCGGGACAGCGGCTGGCGACGCAGACTCCTCGTCGGGAAGCCATCATCAACAGCGAAGAAACTATCGCCTCTTCTCCCACCTCTCCCTCTTCCGCCTTATCCTCTCCCTCTCTCTCGCTCTCCAATAAGGGCTGGTCACGTGTTCCTACGCGTAAGCAGGCACTCCAACGAGTGCACGACGCACTCCATGCAAAGGATCCAGGCTGAAACCCGGCGACTGACGACGATGTGTGTGTGTGTGCGCGCACACTGCCCAGCGCCTCTGAATAACTGACCAATAAGACGACGACGTCATCTGCGATGCTCGAGGCTGTTCCACGCTCCCCCCCGAAAGCATTCCCGTTGCCATGGAGACGAATTTCGCGCAGCCGTCGGTGTGGTGCACAATCGGTTCCCGTGCGAAGAAAGAACCGAATTCAGAACGACTTAGTAAGGCGAATTTAAAAAAGCCTAGATTCTATACCATAGAAAATGGAAAGACAGAAGTCCAAGCAGTCTTCAAAAAAATAATTATGTACTAGGCCTACATGAACCGTATTAAAATACCTTTTATTTATTCAATTTATTCATATCATAGCCTGTGTATTACACATCGACTCACTGTATCTCCAAGCAACAGTGACAATGACAGTACCATATGCCATAGTAATACCGTAGAAAATGGAAAAATAGAAGCCCAAACAATCTCACCCCAAAGCAGTCTAAACTAATTATGCAGTCGTAGCAATGACACCATTTATCGACAACACGGCAGTGTTAGCAAACACCACCTATAACTTACGCCCTAGACGGCATCCTTTTGTTCTACCAGTTAAAGATGTTAGAAACTTTATTCCGAGGGTTCTCTTTGTCGCCCATTAATGACATTGTTATCCTCACATTACTTTTGTTGTTTATTTTTAAAATGTATTGACATGTAAATAGGTGCGGTGTGTCACCCTGATTTGTCTCAATTAAACGAAGATTATTATTAGTGAACACTACCCACAGAACAGTCTACCGATCACAAATATATTGCATGGAACTATTTTCGTCACCGACCTAAACTGGCACCACACCCGAGCAAGAGATCACTTTCATTAGGTAACACAGTGTTCACCAGATGGCGACATAAATCTCACAGACGAGCTGTTACGTCACACAGCAAGTGCATCGCCGTACAACGCATTTTTCTCTGTGGTGGAGCCTAGGCACGTTGAAGATATTGACTCCCTGTCCATCACCTTAACACTTCCTTGCCATTCCATAACATGTTGTCACGCTTAGATAAGTGACACATAAATACTCCATTAAAATAATGACAAGTAAATGAGGCAGAGACATTTTACTTGTCTATTCAATATCCTTCGTTATCATCATCATCACTTCCTGATGCCAGTCAAATATATTTGGCAGTGACGAACTCCGAAAAACGTGACATATAAATCCTCATTCATCGTTAGATGTAAAAAATATTCATTTATTTATATAGCCCCCAAAACACTACTCTACCATGGACTTTTTGAGGTTCCTATTCAACCGTCACATCAGACAAAACTAGAACCTACACAGTACACACTATCACTATCAGCCACTGTAGAAGGGGGAGGGAGAGATGGAGGGAGGAAGAGCGCGAATGGGCTAAGTGAGAGTTGGGGAAGTAGCATTTGCCGGGAACGGGAACGGGCGAATCCTAAAATTCCCCCGGCAACGCCGGGTACCCCATGCAACTAGTTATACATAAAGCAATTAAGCATGTATACATTCAAAGCCAAGAATAGGCAGAATACAGCATAGCGGCAGGGCATTGGTCAAGTGCTTTGGGTGAGCAGCAGCAATGCCAAATAGGTGAGCAGTGGGAATGCCAAAGTAGAGTTTCATGGGAAAAAATGCGTTTCCATGGTTACATTCAGAGTGAGCAGTGGGAACGCAAGCAAAGAGTTTTGAGAGCAGTGGGCACCGTTGACAGCCACTTTAAACCCTGTGTGGCAGGGTTGATGGTCCAGTTAGCGAACCATGAAGCTATCCTCAGCACTTAAAGTGTGGCAGGACGGTCATGGACGGCGTCCTGGCACTTATTTTCAAATCTCTATGCCATCCTGCCACTTATTTGGCCAGCACACCTGAAAATGTAAGGGGCGTCCTGGCACTTCTTTTGGAAAGGTAAGGGGCGTCCAGGCACTTCTTTTTTCACACTTTTAGCACTGGCTATCATGCAATGCCAACCGACTACGTGAGAGAAAAATACAATATAGGCTGATGTTCTTGGATTTGCATTACTTACATAAATCGATCCTCCTCCATGTGATCGGATCGCGTTCGCATGCGTCGGATATTTCTCGGCCAAATGATCGAGAAGTGCGGCTTGCCGTTCCTCACTTTCCTGTAGCATCACAAACAGACGACTTCCTCATCAATGAAATTCCACAGTAGGCAATGTCCAAGTTAACTTAAAAATGAACTGAACAATAAATAGATTTACACCAGAAAAGTCTAAACAAAATGAGAGTAAATCCCTTGTGAAATTCCACCAGAAAAGCCCGAATAAAGTCTATCCCCGTACTAAGACCAGACAAATTGAAAGTTTATACTCTATACAAAGCCCTAGCACTTGGCAAACGGCAAATTAAACCTGAAAATTCCACCGGAAAAGCTCACAAACTCAAGATGGTTGAAGCAGAAAGGGTGAATCCCATTTTCTTAAATCATCGAGTCTAATGTGAAGAGGACATTCCACAGCAACCTGATCAGATAATTATTGTAATCATGACTTGTGAGTCTTCCAAGCATTCACAATGTATTTAGATCCACCTGATAATAGTAATTCATCAGCAGAGGTCCAGCCGCATAAAATGTCCAGTCACACAGACATGCATACAAATATGCGCATAAAAAGTGCACACAAACACACACAGTTTGACATACAATCATATAGTGGTATAGCGACTTCATTTTCTTAGCCTTGGCAAAACTGAACAATTTTGCACTATAGGCCTATACACGTATCCTTGTATGTATGTTATAATGCAGAACTTGGGTAGCTTTCTATGACAACTGTAGACTTTCCAGAAAAGTGCTTTTAAAAGAAACTAAACGTTGAGAATAACTTAAGACTCTCCACCTGTGGTGCAACACAGTTAAAAAGAAAAAATAAAGAGAAGAGAGTTGAACGTTTGGAGCCCACACACTAACTTAGCCTAATCTGACTCAGGGCTTCTAAGAGTTAGAAGAAATTAAACTTTAAAGCCATCTGGACCACAAAGACTCTTTATACACAGGACTGGTTTCTTCTAGTTTAGCCGCCTTCATCTATGAAGGTAGCTTGACGAATAATTATGTTTGCAAAATAAACAAATGCCTTTGGAGATTCAAAACATTATCCTTAGGGATAGAAACGGAATTTTAAGTGAAGCGCCATCTATGGCTGGAGAGTGAAATCATGACCACAACATGTTCACAAGTAACCTATCCTTTATATAGAATCCTTTAAAGGAATTCATCATTATCAGGGTTATTTTCCCGATTTAGCGCAATACAATTTCCACCCATGACTACGCAATCGGATCGTCGTTTAATGAGATCGCGCGGTTCTTTTGTAAACATTTCGACACAAAGAAAGACGATTAAAACGAACGAATACATTAGCAATGATTTTGAACACTAACACTAATAATGAGTCATTAGGAGTTTCTACTTTCGTGCACACTACACCTAAATGGGTCACGCAATTAAACTCCAGTTACCAACTGGATTGGCGATCGGCCAACGGTTGTGACCGGAATAAATTTTTGAGGTCGGCGTATGCAAATGGTGTGACTAAAATCCCTCTCCTCTCCTCTCACAAGTTAACATCCAGCCCGTCACTTGATATTGGCATGCACGCTCGGCGGTAAGCGTTGGAAAACTGAGAATGTTTACTTTAATGAGGCACGGTCAATGCGAACAACATGAAAAAGTCTAATAATAATCACAGCCGAGACCGAGGAAAATGGCGCTGTACCTAAGTTCAGCTGGGTCCTTAGCTGTGATTTGAATGTCCCCGGTGATGACGCATGCCTCAGTCATGGCGTTGGGGGGGGGTGTCCAGGCTCCAGCCACAGGGAAGGGACAGGCGCCAAACCTGACTTAAGACTAATACGGCTCTAACCACTGTTGAGCTCTCCGCTAAATAAGCACTACAATCTTGTACTCAATTTATTCATATCTTATGTACTATATGAACTGCACTCAATGCCATCGACAAAGATCAAGCCTACATGATACACCATTTTAAAAAATTACAAAGGACTTAAACCAACAAGATTGCATCAAAAAATCAAAAGGTCCCAGGGACTAAACAGCACAAAAAGATCTCAGGGCAGCCAATCTAAAAACAACATAATTTTTTATATAAATGACAAAAGAATGTAATACTAATAATATAACATACACACTACACAGGTGTGGTAATAAATGCACTATATATTTTGTCATTAATATACATATATGAGATGATAAATATACAGTACATAATATGCAAAAGCATGGACAATATATAAGTACATATAAAACCATGCTACACCTTCATTTATTGCATACATATATAACACTCACATTCGTCGCCCAAACGAGAATCTTTGTTAACGATCATTTATACATCAATGCATGGTAAAGGGATCGTTGACTACTGAACCATGGAATGTGAAGTCAATCGCAGATGGCAGCACAATCGCTTTTCTGCGGTGACCATCAAGAGAGACCCTAACCTCCAATTGGATTGACTAAATCCATCATCCTGACTGCAGGCTGATCAATTGTCATTAATAAAACTGGGAATCCTGATGTCTATCAATCGCTAGGGATATCTGCCAAAAGCCGAACATGTATGTATGTGTATGTATGTGCACTTGTTATAGCGCCCCTTCAAAATTACTACTCAGAATCGCTCCCGACTTGCGAGTGAAGGACTTGCCCAAGGTCCACACAAGGCGGCTTGAGGTGGATTCGAACCTGCATCCCTCCAGCTGCAAGGCAATGAACATACCCACTACACTATCGCACTACGTTTATTACCATGTAAGTACATGAAAATTCAGATATAGCAATTGGTCAATTAAAGAATACCCTTATCTGTTATTATGATTAATAATATAACTTTTACAATTAATTATAAATAATTCACACTGACTGTGTGGCTGACAGAAGCGGACACATCGAGGTTGATTGCAGGATTGCTGAGGTTAATTGTGGCATTGCTGTCCGCTGAAAAGTGGGCCATGGTCGACAATCTCGGTTGGTCCTGGCAACTCCGCGGGAGGGCGCTGGCTGACTGGCATTGTCGAAATTTAGCATCAGACATCGTTGTCGGATCTTGGTTGCTGCCAGACCGTAGACTTCCACTGCGGCCTTTTTTCACTGAAAACAAGAAAAACTAAGAGATAAATATGCAACTCCGCCACTGGTTGCACTCTGCCAGTGCCAGTCCCAAGCCTGGATAAAGGAGGAGGGTGTCGCTAATGGTCTTTGTTACCACACAGTGACGTTAAACTGCAACTACTACTACTAGACAAATATGCCTTCTCAGTCGTTAGCACCTCGGTCTGGAATTGGTTCCCTTTGGTATTGTATTATATCTATAAATTTATATAGCGCCTCTTGCAGTGCACACTAATCAGAGGCTGCACTAACTAGGGTCCATTCCAATATGTTCTACTCTAACGTCAAAGCTGTCCTTACGGCTGTGCTGATGTCGGTAGCACTTCTGAGTAGCGGCCTTGTTGTGCTTGAGGGCTTTTTAAAGGAATTTTTTAACTGCTCAACCAGCAATGTTTAATCTAATAGGAACATGTAGAAATAGAGCAGATGTATACAAGACGTTTCTAATTACTTATCAATTACTTTCACAAAAAGAATTGTTTGAATGTTATTATCAGAGCCTTCTATTACAGTAATAGAAAGCTCTGTTTATTAGGCTATAATCACAATCTAAAACAACTTCAAAACAGATGTTCTGAATGTCTCGAAAATTGCTCTGTGTAATAGCCTGGGGGCTAGGCAACTATTCTCCCCTCACATGCCAAAGCCGCCAGCCAGCGAGCCACTAGAGACCTACTATAGACACTTCTCGGCAATATAACCACGGCTCTCCATCACCATCAGTCACTATTTCGAGTAGCTATAGTAGTACCCATTTCATTCGCTAACCGTCCGTCCGTCCGAATAATTTTTTTTAACCTGCTGTGTCTAATATAAATTCTACCGCCCGAGGCTGACTAACGCTTGTAACGCCGTCCGAGCGTCTTTTTTCGGTTGCAGCGGATACAGCCGCGTCTATCCAATGCTGTTTGCCCAGCGTCAGACGGGTAACAATGACATTCGCATGCAATCAATGACTGGAATGGCTACGGTTGCAGGCAATGTTACTGTAACTTGCAATTACGTCCACGCCAGCCTGTCTCTCTTGAGGTGCTCAAAAGAAGCAGCTTGCAGAATTGCAAAAGAAGCTAGCTTGAAGATAGTCATACATGCAATTAGGCACGTATATGGCCTATAGGCCTACATTGACTTGATCAATATGCCTAATGCTTACTGTACTTCTTCGTGTTCTTATATGCCTAACGTTTACTCATACTTCTTCGTGTTCTCATATGCCTTTTGCTTGTTCTCATGTGTCCTTTGTTCTTGTATGCCTTGCCTTTTGTTTACATTATGTGCTCTCTTCTTGTTCTTATATGCACAGTGTCTGTTCTTAGGTATTCTTGTTCATTATCATTTTTGTGCTAGAGTGATATAATGTCAACTATCCTTAATTCTAAGTAAGAAGGTCAAGTCCATATTTTGTTTTTCTCAAGTAGACCTTTGTTCTTATCACATCAGTGTCTGCTATAACTAAATTCTGTGGTAAGCAAGACAATAAATGTTAATATTTGCACTTTTGTTGATGTTTTAAGTCTATGTGTAACAGCATGCGAAACATACATGTGCAAACAAGTAACCTACAGCATACTTTCAAGATATATTCTAAGGAGGTATCATGGAAATAGTCAGCTATCGGCCTATAAATCGCTTGCCTGCTTATTGTTTCAAAGGCCACGAACTTAGGAACAATCTACTTAGAGAGTCAACTCACGACCAAAACAGTTGATTTACAAAGTCAAATGCATGCAAATCAGTTCTTCCAGTGCATTCATTTCCTCGGCAGTGCACATTTTCCCAGTGCACATCGCACATTTTCCCAGTGCGCATTTCAACACCAGGGGCTTGCACTCTTCTCCACACAAAATTCTTCAACTCCAAGACAACAATACATCACAAGGTTCGATCGATACAAAAGAAAATCAACTGGAAAATCAGATTATCTGCGGTCAAGTCAGTTGAAAACGAAGATTACAGTCCGACATTAATTCGCTAAATGACCAGCTAACGCAGGAAATATCGATTTAGCGCTTGCCCATGGAGGGGAAGCAATAGCTTATATTTTTTATATTTCTTATGTTTTTATAAAATAAAATACACTGTGCATAAATGTTGAACCATAGTGCCGGTCCACTTCTAAAAAGGACCATAGTCACAACAATACAGTCTTGAAAACAAAAACACTGCCACACAATGAAGAAATGAATGGAACTGAATGTAGGCTTCACTCCTGTGAATAGCTTATTCCCCTCCCCCTAAACAACCGGGCTCAATTCCTATCCTTCCCCTCCCGGGCAGAGCTGCCCTTCCCTCTCCCCACCCGACGTGAGTTTTAGCTCATTTCTTATTCGCCTTATGTATAGGGAAAGAAGGCCCTGAGGGGAAGGGCTAACCCAAATGCATATGCTTGGGCAAGGATGTGGTATCCATTCAAAGGATAATGTACGTGTGCACAGGAAGCGGGTGAGAAAGAGAATGTACAAAAGTACACGTACGCGTACATAGAAAAGAGGAAACTCCGCCACTGTTCGCTCTCCGACAGTGCCAGTTCAAGCCTGGTTAAAGGAGGAGGGCGACAGTAATAAATACACTGAATTGCAGGCTGTCTGTTCTTCTAGTAGTCAAGATTTTTGTCTTCTGTAATTTGCGATCTTGTGAATTGTTAAATTGCATAAATGTACACTGCAACCGGTTGCCGGATTGTTTCAATAAAGAAAATATTATTACCGGCAATCAGCTTTGATATGACTGTGTTGTTAAACAGCAACAAGCATGGAGAGGGCGAAATTTTCCAGATTTCCGCCTATAATATACTAAATGCATTGACTTTAAATAACTAGAATAACCTGAGATGGAAATGTAAGCGTGCCACTGCCTTCAAACACTGCACTCATGAGTGGTGCATTTCCATTTTCACTTTTGCCAGACAGTTCCAAAGAGTGGAACACGAAACCATATCAAACAGACGGAGTCCGAGTCTTGAGATAGAACCTTTCAACAGCTCTACGAATGCAAGACTCTTGAATCAAAACATTTGCTAAGTGCTTCTACTGCACATAAACTGGTCAGGTCTTGGTTTGAAGAGATGCTATGCACTCTATTTTTATGGAACTATATAGGCCAAAATAAAATACTGAGCTATTGATGTGCTAAATATTATAGAAAAAATGCACTCACAGACCATACTCACAAAACTACAGACTAAAATAAAATACACTGCCATAAATATTGAGCTACACACTTCCAGATTTGATGTGCTAAATATATAGAAAAAATGCACTTCAAAGACCGTACTCACAGACTAAAATAAAATACACTGCCATAAATATTGAGCTACACACTTCTAAGACCATACTCACAAAACTACAGACTTAAATAAAATACACTGCCATAAATATTGAGCTACACATTTCTAAGACCATATACTCACAAAACTACAGACTAAAATAAAATACACTGCCATAAATATTGAGGTACACACTTCTAAGACCATATTCACAACACTACAGTTAAAATAAAATATGATGCCATAAATGCTGAACCATAATGCCACGTATTTCTAAGACCATACATTACATAGTCACAACATCACAGTCAAAATAAATACACTGCCATGCATACAATGAAGAACTGAATGCATGGAACTGAATGTACTCCTATGAATAGCAGGGACTTTAGGACTCTAATTAGTTCAGAGGTGACTGTACTCCTTCTATACCACGTAGTGAACCGACATTGGCGTAGGGCACCCTCCTCCTACCATAATGAACCGACAGCGGAGTAGGGCACCACCGCCCATAAAACCCCTTCAATATCACAACACCCCTGCTTCGCCCCCTCCCCAAGTTAATCCCAGCCCCGTGGCAGCAATAACACCAATCCAATCAGAAGGAAAAGGGCAACACATGCGCCACCTGAACTCCCTTGAATAGACCACAAACCATTGGCAATTAATGAAATCCAGACAACAAGTACAAGTAATTCCACTTCGAGAAACCAGAAACAAGCATTGGGCGCCAACTATAAACCACAAGCACACCGGTCACTTTCTATCCAGTACACAAGTCACTTTCCATATCTAGGCATATCACGCATAGGTCAAGTGCAGTAATCTACATAGTTTTACATAAGATATTCACAAAGCTGAGCCCCTCTGCAACGCACAACCACCTATACTATAACTATGAGACGTGTTCGTGTTCGAGTTTAAGTATTCTATGCTAAAAACGAATCGAATTTGCAAGCAGCTCATTACTTGGTCGCTTGGGAAATCTAGGGCTTCAATCCCCGAACCTTCACAGAATTTAAATGAGGTATGATTTATGTAGAGCCAGACAGTGGCCACTAAACCCTAACTCATATATTCTGTACAATGCCGTCAGCACAAGGCAACAATATTATTGCTGCACATCTCAAACAGCCGCCACGAAAATAGAAAATAGAACAACTCACATGTCATTAGACGGCACTATAGAAATTACTAATTACATTACATTACATTAGCAGACGGCTATTTTGAAAGTCAATCACAATACATCTGACAAAACCAGTCAAGATCATTATAATACGGTGTACAAGCTACGACCAAAAGTGGTATTCATATACATGTACGTGCATACGCATCACGCACGCATTAATTGCTTGTATGTGCACTTGGTAATACCGCCTCTTTGCGCTCTCTCTACTCAGAGGCGCTCTCTCTACTCAGAGGCGCTCCCGACTACAGAGCGGACACTGCATAGGAGTTTCACGCCGAAGTGCTGAGCAATTGCGAGTGAAGGACTTGCCCAAGGCCCTTACGCGGCAACTTGAGGTGGATTCGAACCTGCAACCTTTCGGCTGCAAGGCAATGAACATACCCACTACACCACCGTGTCCCACATAAATGTACTTATGCATGAATGTATGCATGAAGGTATGTATCTGCCATAACTTGTAAAGTATCATCTTCAAAAAAGACATTCAATTGGCATTTAAGCAGCATTTTAATGGCATTTAAACAACTATTAAATGGTATTTAAATGACATTTAAACGACATTTAAATGGCATTTCCTCAATATGACCAAGATCAATACTGAAATAAGTATAAAACAAGAATGACACAAAGACAACTTAATAAGTTTGTCTTTTATACAGTGTGTGGTATTAGGACCCTTCCTCCAAAGCATTTTCTTACTCGGTTTCCAAGACAGCTGGGAAAATATGTTCCATAATATTAGCAGTGTATGCATTTGGCATTTATGAGATGATAACGAGTTCTCTGGCCGAAAACAGGTCCATTGGGCTTTACCCACCTAATCATGATGAGATGAGTGAGGTGGTTTCACATTGTCTTGCAAGCAGACTGAGACAATTGTGGGTTAGAAACCAGTTCAGGGTCAAGTCACTATGCAGTGCCATAAGGTGGATTCACACCTGCAACACTCCAGTTACAAGGCACAGAACATACCACTACACCACCCCACATCCCACAAGTATGTAACATGATGTATGTATACATGTATGTATGTATATATACATGCAAATATGTAAGCAAGTATGCATATGTATACCTGCAAATAGTATTACATGTATGCATGATGCATGCCTACAAATGCATGTCAACATATGTGAACTTTGGTCTATATATGTATGTTTGCATGAATAGGTAGTGCACTTGGAACTTTATACAACCCCCTATATAAAGCACCCTGTATAATAGGCTCGATATATATATAATTTTATATATATATATATATATATGGACTGTTGAGCCTGAACTATTGCATAAATATTATATAGGCTATAGGCTAACGCAGACCGGCAGTCATTTTCACTGTCCAATTGAATGCATAAGGCTTACATGTACGTTTATGTAGTACCGTAACTAAATGAACAGTCGAGCTCGGCTTTCTGCAATCATCTCTCTCTATCACCCGATCAATTATGACTGAAAAATGAGTAGCCTCTAGGAACTCCGCCACTGTTTGTGTTTGTCCCAAGCATTGGTAAACGAGGAAGGCGACGCTAATGATCTTTGTTATCACAGTGACGTTAAACTGAAACTACTACAGGCCTAAGCCTACAATAGGAACACTCCGTCTATACGCTTACATTCATCGAGTCCAATGCGAGAGAAGCACAACAGGCACACCTACCTTTCGATTTGAATTTCTGCCACATGTTATTAGCCAACAGCAGCTGACAGCCGAGATAATGTTATCATCGGATGTTGGTGTTGCATCCGTTGTGATGCAACAATAACAACAACAGCCGATAACAACAACAACAACAACGTGTCTTTACAGAATCACCGGCAACAGATTATATAACGGCGGCAAGAGGCAGAACGCGGCATAATCACATGGACGGCTGATCCGCTGTGGCACAGAGGAAGAACGCGAGCAGCGAGCAGACGCCGTAACACGCTGAGGAAGTGAAATAGTACGGTCAGTACCACACGCCTGGGTATTTAATTTAATACGGTGCATGGATTATTTCAAAGCAGGTCAACCACACCACGGTCTCCAGTCACCCGCAGCTGCCGCACCCTATTAGCCGGTCGAACAGAGGGGGGTTAAGGATATGCAAACAGCGTCAAGCCCCGCAGTCAGTCGGTCACGCCGCCCTCTCCTAATAATAGGCCTACTACTCCGCTGAAAACATATCCGCCCGATCACGCAACATGTGAGTCTTCACGAGCAGCCGCGATGATCATTGTTTCCTCAGCGCTGCAGACGCGGCTGCACTGTCTGCATGCCCAGGCAACAGCAACAACGGCCCTGGTGGATCGGTTCATCGAGCGAACAAACCACGTCCTTCCAGTGTCCTGGATATTATCCTTTCTATATCCAACCTGCGCCTCTCCGATCGGAACGCGCCGCCTCTGGAAAGGAACGGCTAAGACGCCATCGGCTGAGTCAGAGCCACCAGCGCTAGTCACTAATCGACCGCAAATCGGATACAGAATAGAGAGCTAACCTAACTCAGACGCGCGCATGATAGCATGTAATGCTGTTTTATTTCGAGACACAGTTATTATGTAAAGCCCCGATTATAAGGAGCAATCGGAAACAATAAGACCCAGTCGAATAAATACCATCCGGAAATCCATAAGAAAATTGGAAGCCGCCTCTTAGGAAGGAACTTAAGCAGACGGTAGGCTTCCGTCAAGCCCGTCAAAGTGGCCCAATATCCTGCGGATCGTTATGGCAAGTGAGGTAAATAGACCAAAGTGGAGTAAAAATATGGACGCCGATAATATTGCGGTTTCGGAGCCTAATCTTGCGTCGGGTACGAAAGAATAGACGGATGGATTGGGGGGCATTCGGTGCACTCTGCTGCCCTGCCTTCTTCTGCTATTATGATAATGACCCTGCAGGACAATGGATCTTTTCATGCGTGCAAACACAAAGGCTGTAAGCCTAAGGAATACAAGAGGAATCACAGCTGGGAAGCTACGCCTCCTCCCTTTTCCTCCTCCTCCCTTTTCCTCCTCCACCCATTTTCTTCCTCTTCCTCCTCCGCTTCCTCACATTTATTCCTCCTCCCTACTTCTCCCCTACTTCTCCTCCTCCCTCCCTCTCCTCTTCCTTTGACGCATCATTTGCTCCAGTCATTAGCCATGGAAAGGACCCGTATCTGCTTCCTACCAGGGCACAGGTGGCGGCATGGGAAGCTTGGACGGTCACGCCCTCTACTGTCTCCAGCCATCCGAACACCTGGCTGATATTAACTTATTTCCGGCAAATTATTTGAAGTCTGGCAATGATTCCCTCAAACTCCGCCACTGAGCTATACACCCTGGCAGTGCCCGTCCCAAGCCCATAGAAAGGAGGAGGGTAAACTTAATCATCTTTGCTGTGATAGTGTCGTTAAACAGCAGCATACGCCAAATCATAATTCCAACACTGTTATGTTCGCTGGTAGTACCAGACCCAAGCCTGGAGGGCAACGATATTATTATTATCTGTCCAAACAAGAGGCCCAGAAACTTACCAGTCAACATGCAGAAATATAGCTCCGGCCGACAGTTTAAAACGATGTCTGTACCTTAATAGACATGTCCAATAAACTCCTATACATCCATTAAATTGGTGAAACATTGAACCGGATCCTCTGAATGTTATACGAGGTTTATAAAGCCTGAAACCTTATTAAATTATATGACCTCTCCACTTCAGTTCTGTCTCTGAACAGGCAAGATACAAGAGTCGAAGATCAAAGAGCCTGCCCAGCGTGATAAGCAACGTACAAAGGGGCATAAGTTCCATCGACTTTACTAGTGGCTAGAGTTCGGGTTGCACCCAATAATACGCACAGCAGCAGCAGCAGCAGCAGAGCTCTTCGACAAAGGGTGCTAGAACAAAGTCCACATCAAACGCATCCTCCTCCTCCCCTTCTCCTTCTCATCCTCCATCATCAGTGGATCAAAGGCAGCTTCTTAATTGTCATCACCAAAAGAAAAACAGGATTCTTTGGTTCTACATCCCATAGGAATAGAATGAACGAGAAGTTATCTTCGTTCTAAAGAACAGTCCGGCTGAAGAGTCTATAATTATCTTCATTCTTATAGGGCCTTTGGAGAAGAGACATGACCTTTCCAGTGTGAATGGAGTCTGAAATTCTGAATAATATTCAGACACGGAATCGAGAATAGCCTAACTCTTCATTCTGGCTGCATCATTTAATCATCCAGGAATAACAGAGATTTATACAACTTACATAAGAACGACTGCAGATACAGGTTGGGATAGAAGCAAGTTAAGAGGTTATATAGGCTAATTTTGACATTGAACTTAGGCCTACTTGCTATAGGCCTAATTAAAGTGTTTTATGGCACATGAAAGAAATCACTCAAAATACTGTGAAAATTCCTATAGGTTGCATAATAGTCAATTCAGATAAACCGTATATATATTTACATAGGCGTATGTAGACCTATATGTATGTACATATGTATGTATGTATGTATGTATGTATGTATGTATGTATGTATGTATGTATGTATGTATGTATGTATGTATGTGTACAGTTGAAGTAGTTCTGTATACCCAATTACCCATAAAGGTGCATAAACACATACTGGTAGACATTCACGAAGGCAAACAACAAGCATAGAACAACACATTGCCGAAATAGCAAATCTGTCAAGCATAAGCCTCGCCAAGAATATCGACTGCCATATTGAGACGCAGCGCTGTCCGTCCGTCCGTCCAGTAGCTGCCCATAAACGGGCGAAAGGCTGAAACGAGACGTTGCCTAGAGACTGCACGGCGGCGGGTAGCAGGACCAGTAGCAAGGCAACAGGACCATGAAATCTATGGACCAAGGGCCGTGGAAACAACTATAGTGGGCAGAATTCCGAAGATACAAAGTGGCAGACTGCAGTGGGTGGGTTGGTGGGTGGGTAGGGGTGGGGTGCCCATCGGTGTAATTAACATCGGATAGCACTAACAGCAGAGCTATAGAACCATCGGGATCACTGCACGTCTCAACGCAAGGGCCATAGGCCTAGCAGTCCTAAATCAACGGCTTTTCCGATGAGCTGGCTAATTCCTTCAAGAATGTTTTACTACTGCGGACGGAACAAGCAACATCGAAAAAGCTTTCTGTCATTTTCGGAATGCAAATTTTTTTGTCGGACAAAGGAGAAGGAAGACGCGAAAACTTTATTAAATCTATTAGCCATGGCGTGAAGGATCGCCGCCGCACAGCGAGGCACTTAATGTCGCCGCTGAACCCCAACAGGGAGACGGGATAATTGCGACGAATTTTCTCACACGGCTACGACGCCCCGGGCAACATGATAATTGCGGCAAGCAGCAACATTCCAGAGATGTCGGGTGGGGGTTTGCAGGGTGAAATGTACGCTTTTTACACAGCAAAGTGGGGATTGGCCTATTCTATCAATAATGGCCGAGCTTAAAAATAACTGAGGGGCTCTTTCCATCTCTAAGTGGACAACTCCCATAGCTGATTACACACAGCCTACACAGGCCGGTTGTAGGACAAAACCCCCCCTGGACATAACCCCCCCCCGGACATAACCCCCCCCGGACATAACCCCCCCGGACAAAACCCCCCCAGGGTAGGACAAAACCCCCCCTGGTAGAGTATATTACATAAGTTGTCGTACTATAAAACGGCGGTCCTAAGTACGCAACAATCATTCTAACAAGTTATGTATTTCCGTAGGTCCATATCTACATTGCAGTCATTCTAACAATCATTCTAACAAGTTATGTATTTCCGTAGGTCCATTGCCATTAACTAGGCCAAGTTGACACCGGTATTGACACCTGTACGAAAACATAGACGCTCTTGGACAGTGCTATAGGTGTCAATACCCCAGGCTAATGGCATTAATTAGGCAAAGTTGACACCGCTACGAAACCCTGCGAAGAAAACACGGACAATCATTATTAAGCTTTATCAACCGACTGCAGAATAGGTCACAATAAAGGGGGGTGACACGGCTACGAAAACATGCGAAAACTTACGTCCAGTTGGCTTGTGGCATTAAGTATACCAAGTTAACACCACTACGAAAACCTGGACAATTAAGCTTTATCAACCGACTGCAGAATAGGCCATTTGAACGGTAAAGGGGGGGTTTTGTCCGGGGGGGTTTTTGTCCTAGGTAAAATCGGGGGGGTTTGTGTCCGGGGGGGTTTTTGTCCGGGGGGGTTTTGTCCGGGGGGGGTTTTGTCCAGGGGGGGGAATGTCCGATCACCACACAGGCCAACTGAAACTCCCACAGGCACACACGCACGCACGCAAACACATGAAAACACACACATACACACACACACACACACACACACACACATAAACATAAAAATACAAGGAATTTTCATTAAAAAATTGGCATACACACCGTATTACACAGCCACAGCGTGCAAACTGAAGATCCCATAAAGCAACATGATTGAATCTTCTAGTAATCTACATGTAGTATGTAGCTCCGATTTCAGCTAACCCTGGGTCACAAGCTCATTCAGTACTTGTAGGCTACCCCAGAAGTCGGAGTTCACTACAGAGGTGCCACGACACAACGCGCAGCTCTGGTCAGATTACAAATGTACCACAGAGGTCAAGAGGTCAAATTAGTTGCAGAGTTCTATTACATAGGTGCACCATAAGTCACAGTCAGACTACACCCCTGCCACAGAAGTCAAGTGTATGCAAGGACTAGACTTCACACCACATGGCGGTAACCTATACCAACTTCCATCGTAATACTCTTCAAATTTCTAAATTTCCAAAGCACCACTCGAAAGCCAAGTGCAGGGCACCAGTTTATTCATGAGCACACCAAATTCTTCTGGCTCTTGCAGGCACAGAGCTGGAAGACATATCTATCAGCAGGCTTGTCTAACGCCCTTGCTTAACTGAACAGCCAAACAATCATCAAACCCTGGAGTAGTTGAAACTTAACTAGAAAGGAAAATCGTTTTTTCTCAACAACAGCAGTGAATATATTTATCATTTGTATGCAAACATATGGCCAAAAAAAAAATATGTTGTGTTTCCGGTAACAGAGCTAAAAAAAATTGGGTAGGTAGGTCGGAAAATATTTTTACTTTGTAAAATATTTTTATGCAGTGACTATCCGAAAAAGTATACCCCACTAGTCTTTTTTGCACGCTGAAACAAAGTACGTGTTCTAAGCAAGTATAAACTGCCTATTTCCCGACTGTCTGCACCTAAAACTGCTCTAGAAACAGTCCTATTAATTTCATTTTGTTGACGTCTCTTATGTTATGTCAATACAAATGTTTTGTTTTTTTAAATTGAAAAAAAAATTAAATTTTTTTTTGAAAAAAAATTTGTTTTTGAAAAAAATATTTTTTTAATAAAAATTTTTTACAAAAATATTTGGGTCGCGGCCGTAAAAATGGGTCGGTCGCGTTACCGGAAACACAACACTTTTTTTTTTACGCCTATCCAATCCATCCACAGTATCTGACGTGAATCCTGTATTCACCATCAGTCCAGCTCTTAAGACAGTAACCAGATGTAACTATAACAACACTAACAGATGTTTGTAAATGTAAATGCATGTACAATGTACATACATACATTCCGGCACACACACCCATACACACGCACCTATACACACTCAAACACACACGCCCATACACACAAATAAACACAGTTTAAAAGGCTAAAATAACCTCTTGTCACTTAGCTGCATGCCTACATTGCCTAGCGGTTATTCCACATGAACTATTTTGTACAAAAGACAGCCATATGCATTTAAATACAATTGTACACCAATTTTCCATATCCATAAAATGTATTTAGTTTATTCTGTAACAGTCCAACTGCAATTACATTTTTAACTTGCACGTTAAGTGCCAGACCATCTCCGAATTAGTATCCGAGGGTTGGTTCTGGTCAATCGACCCATCTATGACTCATGGTACCAAGGCCCACAAACCGGATATCATCAAGCACAATCATTCAGATTATTATACAATGCATCATTGCGACAGATAGGACAGAAGGAGGCGCGGAGCAAATTGGTTGTCCGTCATAGGGTCAAGTTGTAGCAAGATGGGAATCTGCTTGAGAGGTTCAGCTCTGATGGATAGCAGACACTGGGGAGCGGAAGGGTATCTGACGGAAGCGTAAATGCACCACCACCACACCACTCAGGAGCCAGATAACTCCATAGATAGCAGCCAATCGACCAGCAATTGAAGAGATGGTGTGTTGGTAGTATAATCAGAGGAAATTCAACCATAGAAACAGACAGTGGATGCTTGTGTATTGAGGACTTGTTGCTGAACCACATACCAGCAGATGTTATATATATACATTACGTATATAATTTCTATATATATATGCATACATATGTGTGTGAATCCGAGCATTGCATATATATATATATGCAATGCTCGGATACACACACACATATGTGCCCAACAAGTCCTCAATACACTAGTAAATATATATATACATATATAATTATATGTATATATATAACCATTACATATCGAGCTATTCATTTCACATGCATGGATACATGCATACAGAAATATATACACTTGTAATTCAAGTGAGACATTTATTATAAAGATTGGTCATTTAAAAATGTTGTAAACCAGCCACAAAAAATAGAAAGCATTTGTGATGCATGCACTCTCAAAATGTGCTGTGCACATTTCTGGAAATTTTGTCACTATCGTATTGTATTGTATAAATTATGACCATTTAAAAAGCGCTCCTCTAAGCAGAAGTCTTCCAGAAGCGCTCCCAGTGCGATCAAACCCATACAGAAAAGGAAAGATTTGAGATGAGAGAGAGAAAGATGAGCAAACACTATACCATTCATTCATTCCGAAAACTTATATAGCGCCCCTTCAAGAAGTCTACTCAGAGGTGCACCAGAGAGTAAGGCATGAAAAAAGGAATCAAAACTTACGATATCTTCTTGGGAGGTTAGCCATGAACGATGATGATGATGGTGATGATGTGCCTCCATCGAAAGTCATATTCCTGTTGACCTCTGCCACGTTTTTGTTGATGTCAGCCGTGGTGGCAGTTGCAGCGACGACGTCAACACCCTGACGTGTTGACCCAACCCGACAGGGCGTCATCGTCAACTCCTCGGGAATGTCACTTAGTCGACCACTGACAACACTGTGCATGACATGACCAACTCTCGTGGGAACTGGACTCTGCTGAATCCTCTGCTGTCTGGATTCATAGCCAACAGGATCTGTCGTGACCGCAGGAACTAGGCCACTGTAGCAAGGCGAATAGGAGGTCAAGATTGTGTTCCCTGGGAGAGTTGCATGACTGAAATCCGTGTCATTAAACCGACAAGAACAAATATCCCTGAGATGAGAATGTTTTTCGGAATTCATTACCTCTGTAGCCGTGGATGAGTAGTTGCCACCGGTCTGCAGTCTCTGGTTGCTACAGACACCGCCGGCGAATTCCCGGTAATCCAGGCCACTCTGGGATTCCCCACCGTAGCCCTGACAGTAACTGCTGCAGTGGTGTCTGTTGTGAATGCTAACTATGTCCTCTGCCTTATCAGTGGATCGATGGAACGGTGATTTAATGTGGCTACCAACAGTAGCAACGGTTTGGCATCCTTTGGAATTCAGCAGTTGCCTCTGCTCAACGTAATCACCTCCTTCCATCGTATGCCCATTAATGTTCGTCAGAGGCACTCTCGCAGCAGTTTCGTCGCTTGCAATGAAACTCTGGCACACCTTCGTTGCTGGCTTTGCTACGTCTGCCCCGAAAATTGACTGGAGCTTCAAAATACCTTGTTTATTATTTAATCTCGTTCTAGCATCTTCAGTCGATGGGTATGGTTGAGGCTGTAAATCCCTTGTGGGTTGGTCAGAAAAGTGCTGCTGCTGTACACAGCACCCGGTGGGGCGTGTTAAGGTAACTTCATTCGTGGCACTGTTAATGGATTGAGAGAATAAGTGACTAGAATGATTCGGGTGACTCACACTTTCGTTCTCATGGTAAGTATTGATATCACAAATGCTACTTCCTGTGGCAACTGGCTCAGCATTTACCTTTGCAAGTGAAGTTACAGATGACTTCTCCTTGCGAATCTGTCCACGACTACCAAGACGAGCAAGGAAGCTCTGTGACCTTGCCAGCAGTGACCCCTTCCTGGAGAGCTTTCCATCCACTTCCGCACCACCTCTTCCGGATTCTTCCACCACCTCTGTGGATGGTGCTCTCGGTTCCATCCATTGGACTGGTGGCTCCTGGCTGGGACGAATTAATCTTTCTGGTTTAATTTCCTGGAACTTCGAGGCGGACGAACTCCTTTTCGTGAATATTCCGGCAATATTCTCGTGCGCCGGTTCTGGTCGGACGTCCGACTTACTTCTTGATGATGATGCTTCGTCTGCCTTCAGCCGCTGAAACCTTCGTCCTCTAACCGGTGATGCAGACAACGTTGCCATGGTAGATACAGCAGCAGCCGCAACAGCAGGTCTCGTGGTAGACACAACAGTGGCTGAGGCAGCAGGTCTGGTGGTAGACACAGCAGTGGCTGAGGCACCAGGTCTCGTGTTAGACACAGTAGTGGCTGGAGCAACAGGTCTGGTAGACACAGCATTGGCTGGAGCAGCAGCTCTCTTCGTAGACACACCAGCCTCCGATACAGAAGATGCTCTGGAATTGGCATCATTAGTTGACGAGTCTTTTGACGGATTTGATTTATCAAGACTGTGAATCTGCTTCTGGCGCTGCGACTTCAATCGCTCCTTCATCAACAGAAGTCTCGACTTTGTCTTCACAGGACCGCTCTGGTCTTTCTTCACCATTGATGAAGCCATCTCAACAGCACATCGGGCATTATCCTTCTAAACTCCACGGTCTACCTTAGAATCAGAACAAGAAACGCACAGAAAATTACCTCATAATGAAGCCATTAAACACGATCCATGGCATGTAGGAAAAACCTGAATTAAATGTTCCTATTGACTCTTTAATCTTTAGAAGAAAGAAAATAATTTCTCCTAGAAATAAATGTGCACAGTAAGATAACAACAACAACAGCAGCAACAACAATACAGTTTGGAACACCTGATGGATCATAAATGCCTCAGGTGAAATAAAATTATATTTTTGTCATTATAATAATAAGGCCTAATAATATTCTTGTTTGCTTTAATACAGAAGTTAAGGCACACTGTCAAACCACAATTACTTTGAAACAATAAAAATAATAATTATGACAAATCACCCATAAGATTTGTTCTATTCACAGCATGATATAAATATTCTGGTACTATTGTTATCAATTCAATACATGTCTCCCTGCTCTATCAATGAAAAACCTGCACAGCTGCACAAAAATAAGAACTGAAGGCAGGATATAAATCTAGAAGAGTACAGATTATTTATTCGGAAGCAAATTACAGATCGTATTCTGTAAGAGCAATACTTTCACGTGTAAGCAGTAAGCTTATTTCAGAACGACAACCGTAACCACAAATTTTATTGCATCAAGTAGCAAATTATCAATTGTAAACAAATTTTTTAACTTACTGAAGTCAAAGGGGTAGAGACCCATAAGGAACCAAAGATCCGCAAACAGGGTGACCCAAGTACATAGGTATACGATGCAGTGCAAAGTTAACAATGCCAAGGACAAACAAAACCTCTAGACATGAAGAGAAACAGGCTCATTTCCATTTTCAACAAAAATATTTAAAAAATTGAAAAGATAAATAACAAATAAAATAAAAAATTGATTTTTTTAATTTTTAAAGTTTAGCTTCAGTGATAAAAATTAACTCGATAATGGCAGACAACCAGACTAGATAACATAACAAACCTAGGCAGCATAGGTTCACTGGATGTAATAATTTTCTACAATCAGCAAATACATGTACAAACATCAAACTAGTTAAGGCTGTTACAGTACTTGTCCTATAACCAAAACCTTTCCTTGTCTACAGATATTGTTACACATGGCATCATAGGCGTACGAGGCGGGGGTGCAGGGGGGGGGGCAATTGCCCCCCAAATTCGGGTGGTTTTTTCGGGCAAAAAGTCGCGGACGACTAAAAAAAAAAAAAAAAAAAGGTCGTCAAGTTTCGGGCAAGTCTGGTTTTTTGGGCAAAAAAGTCGCGGACGACTAAAAAAAAAAAAAAAAAAAAAGGTCGTCAAGTTTCGGGCAAGTCTGATTTTTCGGGCAAAAATAGTCGCGGACGACCAACTTTTTGGCCGGATAAATTTTTCGGGCAGAAGTTCAATCTTTGCCCCCCCACTTCTGAAACCTCCCGTACGCCTATGCATGGCATTGAATCTTTTATAGACATTAAAATTAGCAGAGTTAATATTTCCACTAAATGTACTAGACCAACATGACATGGTGGTGCCATGCATACACAAACCATATCAATCAAAAGTATTTTGTTTCAGAACTAATCACAACTAGTAGTAGCAGGTCAATACAGGTCACACTTCCGGTTTTCATAACTGTTGACACATAATCAGAATAAACAGCATACTTAGTGTTGTGATTAATCCTTCCATAATAATCCTGTACCCGCAATAATATTCCTGTCGAAGTTAAACAGGCAGAGAAACTGTTCAAGACTGCATCATCCCATGTGACTACAGAGTTGATAGGTAGGCTAATTACTAAGTTCAAACTTTGATTTCACGCTACTACTGAAACGCTATTCAACGCTTCCCTCAATTTTAAACCCACCCATCTTCCACTATTAGCAATCCCCAACCCACTTTCCGTGAAGGTAAACTAGCTCCACTATTATGACTATCTACCTGAGCGATACGCGCAGCCAACGTGAGTAATTCTGACTGGATAGCTATAGATACAATTTGGCGCCTCTCACTGTAGCCTAACTCGCGAAATATGAATGACCAGACGACAGACAGCCCTGCGAGTAATTGCCCATCTGCAGCCTGGCTGCCCCTCTCTCCCCTCTCCCCCTGCATACGCAGAAGCAAGCTACACTGGGCCTGGCCGTACGTTTGAGATAAGGAGGGGCATATACGATTTCAACCGAACTGTCATTCAAACCCAATAACCCGCCGATGCACCGGCAGAACAGGGCACCAGCTACTCATCTAACAGGGCACCAGCTACTCATCTGCATGGGAATCTCTTTCTACCCACTGTTTCGATGCAAACGAAACTGCATTCTCGTTGCTGTAACGACCCTTACCCTGCATTCATTTATTTATAATGCACACACACACACACACACACACACACACACACACACATATATATATATATATATATATATATATATATATATATATATATCACAAACAGAGATATGTATGTCTATGTATATATACATACATATATATATTACATAAACGAAGATATGTATGTATGTACACAAACGAAGATATGTATGTATATATATATAATTATGTATGTATATGTAAAGTACGAACAAAGATATATTATTATATATATATATATATATATATATATATATATGCCCTTCAGGCAACGTTATCGACTGTCGGTCATTTGCATTGGTCATGTTCAATAAAATGAACCACTCTCGTTATTTAGATCACCCAACCCTCGCCCACCCCCCCCCCCTACCCCTCCGTTCCCGCTCAAAGGCAGCTCTGGGTCGGACGTCCACCCTCGACCAGTTTTACAACCTCTGACCATCGTAGATCTCCGGCAACAACAAAGGCGTCGGCCTACTAGGAAAACCGAAAGGATGGGGGGGGGAACAAGGGCATACCCGGCATAGACTATCTAGAATCTGATAGAGTTGTTTGGGCTCCCTGTCTGTCCGTTTGGATGTCGTCATTGTCTCCCCAATCGTCTGTTTCCCTCTGTCTTCCGTGTTTCATCAGACAGTCTGTTGCCGCCTTTGTCTTGGAATTATAATTATCGACCCCGACAATCGCAGTTTGTCATTTGCAGCGATCCTATGAAGGGGCACGAATGTCAGCCAACAAATCAGTGCCAGTCACAAGCCTGGATAAGGAGGAGGGTGACGCTAATGGTATTATCATTATTATTATCATCATCAGGGCTGTTTTTATTAAGGCATTTTAGAACTGCACAACCCATTCTTTCTTTTTCCATCCTCCATGGTAAATTAGCCTACTCCAAAATGGAGGAAAGTTACCTTTTAAAACTAGTTTTAACGACGGAGAAGTGCCTCTAAAACTGCACAAATCCATTTAGAACTGCACATTTTGCGTAGAACTCCACGTTTAAAAAGCCCTAAATTCATCATTATGCATGGTGGTGCACCTGGCGGTCGATGGTCATGGTGATGGTGGTGGTGGTGATGATTATAAGAATCGTGTGTGTGTGTGCGCGCGCGCGCGCTCTCTGGTGACTAGTTTTCTGTGCATCGTTTTGCTAATTTATGACATTTTATATTTCGCAATATCCAGGGTATCGTGTTATTTCGTGCACCGCAGCACAGTAACATCAATTACCAATTACAGCGTCAAAAATTGTCAGATTTCTCATATTAAAGATGTCAAAAGAAGGCATGAAGGAAATTACTTAGACTCAGAATGAAAGCCATCGTCCTAAGTTCCCGCTTTCCCACCGACGAACCCCTACGAAGCACAAAAGACACTAAGAAGAGGAGGAGGTCCAAAGGGTTAATTGGTCACTTCCCATGTTCAAAAATTCACACCCCATGTCCATATGTCTGTATGCTGGGATACAGCAGGCGCTGCAGGCGGGACTGTTCACAGCTAATAGTGAGGACGTTAAGCTCTTGCATTGTGCAAACTGTGGATAAAAGCAACAAACTTTTTTGTATTGAAGAAAAACATATTTTAAGACTTTTCAGCTAGAGGCATCAAAAAATTCGATCCGGAACATAACTAAAAAAATTAGTGAAATGTGTGGAAAATTCGGTTACTTTTGCTGTTAGATCGACCATTTGGGCTAATTTATTGGGCTATTTTCGCTCTACAGAGCCAACCTTGTGCGAGAGCTTGGCTTGTTCACTTAGTGTCGTGAGCGATGTTTGGGAATAACAAATATTACAAATTTAATTAAAGTTGTTTTTAGCTTGTATTGTGCACAAGAACATTAATATTTTAAACAAGGATTATGTAAATTTGCATGCATTTGATCATTTGTGTTTGGAAGGTTAGAATTTGAATAATGTAGCGATGTCTAAGCAGTGCTTTTAATCGACACGGCCGTCTGATCAGTACTTGCCAGTGTGCGGGTGATTTATCGCTTTAGCGTTCTAAATTATTCGCCTATTGCAGCATTAGTGTTTCCCCTCAGTCCTACATCTGCTTTGGCATGAATTCTTTTCATGGTATTTTGCAGACTATGCTTCTGTCAATGTAAGCGGTATGGCCGCCCAAGAAATCGCTAAAATAGAGCGCTGTGACTTATCAGACGCATCCCATGATGCAGTGCTCTCAGTAAGTAATCAACGGGAGATCCCAAGTAAAATGGTTAAGTTAATAATTATAAATGAAAATATTAAGTAAATAATATTCAGTAAATACTACATAGAAAGTGAAGTGACCTGCGCTTCTAAAACTGATTGGACGCTTTTAAGCACCTCTTTGATGCCTTGGGTCTGGTTGAGCATCGTGAGTTTCGGTTAGGATCAGGTTAGGCGTCATGATGTTTGGTTTGGGCTAGTATTAGTGTTGTCATTAGATACTGTCCATGACTGTAGGCCTATATATGCCGATGGACAGTATTTGTCCTATTTGCATACTTAGAAATTGTGTTAATTTTTTGTGTTGATTACATACTTGCTGAGTGCATTCCATCACAGGATAGGGCTGATAGGTCACAGCACTCTATTTTAGCAATTTCTTCGGTGGCTATACTGCTTACAGCCTTACAGAAACAGGGCCATTGTCTGCACGATTACCCTTTTCATCAATCTTGCTTCCATAAGTTCCATTAAGGCAAGCATTTATTTAATCAGTGTTGCTTCTAATTGAGCAACAACAACTATTTCTTGTCATTCTATATTTAAATGAAATATGTTGTTCATCAATCCAGCGTTCATTTAAGTAAGAATTTCTTTCATCGATCTCACTTCTATTTAAGCAAACATTTTTCATCAGTCCAACTTTTGTTTAGCGACAAATTTTTGTCAATCCTACTTGTCTGCATCCAACGCTACAATCCACTCAACGATGAATAATTTTTAGAACTTTAAAGCAATAGATTACCCTGTGTGCTTGTGTATGCCAGAATAAAGCACATGAGAAACTGCAGTGTCCAGCTAATTCAGTTGTCATTGACAAGAATTGGTAAAACCGTAGTTTATGGTGCTAAATTATGTTAAGCTGGCAGGTTAAAGTTGAAGTCAAAAACTAAATCTTTGCTAGATCGATGAAGTTTTTTGCCTTAAAGGGAATTTAGATTGATGAAAAGAACTTGATTAAAAAAATTGATTGATGAAGATAATTCTTCCTATGAACGTAATTTCTTCTGATAAAAATGTTTTCCTTAAACGTTGGCTGTATTGATGACATTATTGTTTTGCATATGACCATTATAGCGCTACTCTCAGCAAAAGTCTTTCAGTTGTGCTACCAGTGTGATGGATCCTGAGAGAAAAAGCAGATTTGAGATGAGAGAAAGATGAGGAAAGATTACCAGAGAGAAAGGTGGAGCGAACTGATGGTGGAATTCCATTCCATAGAGAGGCACCTTTGCAGTCAAAGCAATTGGATTGAGCCAAGGCAGACATGAGAAACAAGCCGATCAGAGGATATTAGAGGACGCAGTGATGTGGCAGAGAGGAGACGAAGCATCAGATCACAGAGATACTAATAGAAGAAAGACCCAATTGAGACATAAAAACAAGTACTTTGAATTCTACAGGAAATTTTTGAACGTGCAGTTGTACACAAAATGTGCAATTCTAAATGGATTTGTGCAGTTGTAGAAGCACTTCTGTTACAATTAAAACTAGCAAAAAAGGTCATTGTCCTCCGATTGGAAGTAATTTACCATGGAGGATGGGAAAGGAAAGAAGGGGTTGTGCAGTTCTAAAAATTTCTGAAGACAGGTTAAACAGCCCTGGAATTGTATACGATCAGAGAGAGGGATCTAGTAAAGCTATTAAATCATGAATGTAGGGCTTTATTTCAAGCTGGGAATCACAGCCATGTGTGTCTTGCTCGAGACTATTGATACCGATGTTGTTCTGGCTGTTGTTCTGCTTCCAGCAGAGAAAATATTGTGTCACAAATCCTTGGTGACAACTGCCTCTCTTACCAATTCCTGCAAGCTGTTCTACAAAAAAATTCGCTGCTTTAAGGATTACGTACTGGGCCACTGGCACTTAAAGTTTGGTGTCAATAAAAAGGTTTTTCTTCAATTTCTCCAATGACATGTGTTTGACTTATTTATCAGGTGTCCCACATACCCATTTGGTCAGCTCATGGAAATGAAAGGTTTTTGGCTAACTGCAACAACAGTTCCTGTCAGCCAGACAAATAAATTACACATTTAATACTCTAGCTGCAGCTAAATTAAACCACTCAAAAATTATCTCAGATTTTATTATACTGCAGGTATAATGTCTCAGCAAGCTTGACAAAAATAGGTTTGACAAGAAATGTTTTGACATTTACCTATTGACAACCTGCACACAAATTTGTAAACTGTGAGCTTGTATTACTTTGTGGTGGTTTTCAATAAAGTTGACTGATTACACTTTTCAGCAACTCTGCTTTATTCCTCATACGAAATACAACGAATTTGGTATCTGCTGAAAGTACTCGTGAAATCCTTTGTATGGGTGTCCAAAACATTGTGCTACCCCACATGACCATATTGCAACCGGAAATTGTAATGTTCATGTTGTCAAAAGACCACATATTCTGCATCGAAGTGCAATATGGAGTTGCATATCAGTTCTGGAAATGTGTAGTTTTAACATACTTTCATAGTTCACTGGAGCTATATCAATTGTCCCACACATGTATAAATTATGTGTATTCTTTGAATCAGATTAGTAATACTTCTTGTTCTCTAAAGAATACCATATTCTGCATCGAAGTGCAATATGGAGTTGCATATCAGTTCTGGAAATGTGCAGTTTTAGCATACTTTCCTAGTATACTGGAGCTATATCAATTGTCCCACACATGTATGCATTATGTGTATTATTTGAATCAGATTAGTAATATTTCTTGTTCTCTAAAGAATACCATCTTCTGCATCAAAGTGCAATATGGAGTTGCATATTGGCTCCGGAAATGTGCAGTTTTAGCATACTTTCCTAGTATACTGGAGCCATATAAATTGTCCCACATAGGCTATGTATGCACATCTGTAATGTTTGAATTAGATTAGTAATGTGTCATGTTGTTAAAAGACAACATATTCTGCATATAAGTGCATAAAGAGTTGTGTGTCGGCTCTTAAATTTTGAATATTTAGCATACTTCCACAGCATACTGGCACTATAACAACTGTACCACACATGTATGCATACAGTATGTGTAATGTTTTAATTAGGTTAGTAATCTTTCCTGTTGTCAAAACATCACATATTCTGCATCTAAGTGCATAAAGAGTTGCATATCGTCTCTTAAAATGTGAATTTTTAGATACTTTCATAGTATACTTGTGCTCTATCAATTGTCTCACACATGTATGCAGATGAGTCTCTGCTATTTAATTAGGTTAGTAATGTTTCATGTTGTCAAAAGACCACATATTCTGCATCTATGTACATAAAGAGTTGCGTATCGGCTCTGGAAATGTGAATTTTAGCATACTTTAATAGTATACTTGTTTTGTATCAATTGTCACACACTGTGTAATGTTTAAATCAGATTAGTAATGTTTCATGTTATCAAAAGACCACATATTCTGCATCCAAGTGCAGTTTAGAGCTGCATATCAACTCTGGACCATGTGCATTTTTAGCATACTTTCAACCTTCTGTTTAAGTATGTTCCCGTCTGAATTTTTTGATGCCTCTAGCTGAAAAGTTTTAAAATATGTTTGTCTTGAAGCTATAAAAATTTGTTGCTTTTATCCACAAGATGCACAATGCACTGCATTTTTGGACCTTAACCTCCTCACTATAATGAGATCCCGGCCACACTATAATCTTTTCTTACCAGACAGACAGACAGACAGACAGACAGACAGACAGACAGACAGACAGACAGACAGACAGACAGACAGACAGACAGACAGACAGACAGACAGACAGACAGACAGACAGACAGACAGACAGACAGACTCAAAGGAACTCCGTTTTACTCTCAGGCATAGATGTCGCCCCATTTATAATTATAAATAAAAATTGCGCGAAAAAGATCTTATGGCGGGTTCACCATCTCAGTGACCTATCGCGTGCGCAGTGGTCTTTGTGCAATAAATCCAAGATACGCGTGTTCAGCGTTGCCACTCCTTGGGTTTTTCACAGGATCTTGGGTTTTTCGATCCGAACTTGGGAAATAGATTTTTCGGGAAGAACAGTAGGCCTATTTGGGGTTTTTCTTGCTTTTTCATACTTTATTTTGACATTTTTGGCATAGGCCTACTTTGTTAATTTAAACGTTAAAAACTCAGGGTTTTTTGGACAAGCGAATGACTAAAAAAGGGTCGTCAGAATTTTTGAACGGGAAATTTCGACATTTTCTACAGAAATTTACCAGAAAATCTGAACTAGGGTTTTCGTCGTTTTTTTTACCCTTCCAACTTGGATGTTTTTATTTTTAGAGTGGCAACGCTGCACGTGTTGCTTATAATGCTATTTACAATTTATGATCAGTTAGAAATACAATAAACGATATTTGCAGATACTTTGAATTAATATTATCATATGATCATGAAACTTCATTCTGGAAGTTGTACAAAAGTACGTGCATAAATGAATGTGCGTGCGAATTAGTTCTACTGGTTAACGAAGAGAAGAGCAGCCCCTTGAATCAGCTCTTGTGTGACGTGAGAGTAACTTCATTGTCTTAGCGTTTACATTATAATGGCCGGTGGTCAGTCCTCTTCCTTGCAATCTGTTCTTCCCACTGACAGCATTATTGTATTTGATCATTTATGAATCGCTTCTCGCAGCATAGAAAATAAGAAATGTAGACCTGGAGAAGATTGGAGAAAATGAGCTGGAACATAAAGCAAATGGAGTGATTTGAACTGGGAAAGGTTGGAGAAAATAGAACCTGGATGTAAACAATGAGAGAAGTGGTTTAGACACATGCTTGAGAGGGATACTCACATCTGAGAGTGGTCATGGAAAGCACATTGTGCAAGTATATCGTAATCTCCAAATTTCTATCTAGAGCGCCACTTGAAAGCCAAGTGCAGGGCTTATATGCATGGGTGCCGAGTCAAGTCAGAAGGGCTGTCCAAAAAAGTAGTACAAAGACAGTCATAGTCAGATTTGCAATGTGTTCATGACTATGCAAATATTTTCCATGCATTAAATCTCATTGTTCTATATTTTGTAAATTAATTCATGTTGTCGATTTGTCGTTTTATTGATTTGCAGTATTTCCTGCAAAGCATTTAACTCACCTTCAACTGACCTTGGTCTTTTCAAGTGTTCTTCAGCAGTATCGGTGAGGGATTATTTCCTGTTTTGAGCATTTCTGTTAATCAATTTGATTGAAATGTGATTGCAACTGGACATCTATATCGCGGGGAGCGGTGGTGCAAAGGTATGCTCAGTACATTGGATCTGGAAGGTTGAGGGTTCAAATGCACCTCGTAGAGACCCTGAGCAAGTCCTTTACTCGAAATTGCTCATGTACTTTGGCGTGAAACTCCGATTCAGTGTAAGCTTGGGAGCACCTCTGAGTAGAATATATAGAAGGGGCGCTATAACAAGTGCTCAGTCATACATGCAGCCATTGGTATGGGTGCAACCAACTTTATTTTCTTAGCCTCCGCATTAAAATGATTAAAGTTTAGGACCAGGTGGCCAGTCCTCTTCCTCGCCGGCTGATCTTCCAATCAACAGTGAATTGATGTAGTCAATGTCATTTTGTATATGTCAGTGTGCTCATTAGTGACTATTGACTAAATATGTGTGAATCTGTGTTTATTTTACTTGCCAAAGCTTTCCAACACCATGCTATCTCACTGTAACCTTAGAGTAGTATCATTAGTTAGCACTGGCTTTTGACATGATTTCTGGTTAAACTTTGTCTATGATTTTGGCATTATTTCTAGGTAAGATAAAGTTCTGATTTTGATGTAGATAATAATTATAATATTGCATGACTACTATATGCTTTATGTTTGATTGCTACAGTAAACAGCCTCTCACATACCTCACAATACTGATCGCTCATGAGGTGAAGGATGGGTTATTGGACGTGCTTCAGAGGAGGTAATCACATATCTATCTGTCTCTGAGACTGCCACTGTGTGCGGCCATTACAGAAAAACACGGCATAGTTTTATGCTCAGTATTATAACAAGACAAAAAGATTTTTCTGTAGGGATTTTCAATTGCTCTACCTGCATGATGGCTGTCTAACTTGTGCCAACATGTTTGGCTATATTAAACTGTTTGCCTCCATGGCATAAATGGTCTTGACCAGGGCTGTTTTAAAGGAATTTTTAGAACTGCACAACTCCTTTTCCTTCCTGTCCTCCATGGTAAATTAATTCCAGTCGGAGGACAGTTACCTCTTTTGATTGTTTTAACTTTTAACTGTACAGAAGTGCTTCTAGAACTGCACAAATCCATTTAGAACTGCAAATTTTGTGTACAACTGCACGTTAAAGACAGCTCTGGTCTTTACCCTGGACTTTGAAGTTTGAACCTGCTTTCCTCTGGAAACAGCTCTCAACCATTGCATTGCACATTTTAAGAACTTGCTCGTGATTAGAAGTGCAGTGAGAAGGAGAGCAGACACTGACAGACAACTGTCGGTATGAAATGTTGGCAGCACATTTTCTTAGACTTGTCAGCGCATTTTCTTAGTCTTGTCAGCACATTTTCTTAGTCTTGGAAGACATTAATAAGTAGCTAGTCCTCCTTCACCATCTCATATCATAGTCCGCACTGACAGTGCAATTAGTGTACTTGCTACTAGCTGAGATGGCTATGGGAGCAAAGTTGGCAGGCTTCAGGTAAAGACACAAATTGAAGTAAAGCTTTATTTGCACAAGACAAACACCATCACTTTTCAACAAAACATACATTCAATATGGAAAAAGTTAATAATAATCTTAAATAAAAAATTCTTTAATGAAGCACACGGTCTGCAAACGCACTGCTTTACATGTACAAGTTATGCATCAATCTTAAAATTTTAATATCAAAGCTGGCAGACTTCAGGTAAAGACACAAATTGAAGTAAAGCTTTATTTGCACAAGACAAAACCATCACTTTTCAACAAAACATACATTCGATATGGAAAAAGTTAATAATAATCTTAAATAAAAAATTCTTTAATCAAGCACACGGTCTGCAAACGCACTGCTTTACATGTACAAGTTATGCATCAATCTTAAAATTTTAACATCAAACTTAACTACTAAGAGAACAGACAGTCTGCAATACACAGTGCTAATAGCAGCCTACAAAGCATGTCAGCCCAACGGGGGCTCAAACTCGTTACCTCTTGCTCTCTACGCTAGCGTGTTATCCATTGTGCATGATTATAAGTGCAGTAAGAAGGTGAGCAGTTTCTTTGCGGACACTGATAAACAACTGTCAGTATGAAAACTTATTGTTGGCAGCACATTTCTTACAAGGATGGGTGGCTAGTCCTCTTCTTTACCATCTCATATCATAGCATGTATCGACACTACAATTAGTGTACTTGTTACCAGCTGAGATGGCAAAGCAGATGTGTTGAAACATAATTTTACACATTGACTGGAGGCTCCCAAATGACAGTTCAGCACACTTGAGTACCAAACACCCCTTAAGTTTAGTAAATAAGGATTTAAAAAACAAAGTTTACATAAAAGTTTTTTTTTAAATTCAAGGAGATGGGTGACCGGTCTAAAAGTACACAATGACGAGACTGCAAAAGAGCAACTTGTCCACTGGACTCCTTTCAACATATGCTTTGAACTGACAGAAATGGGCGTGAGCCACTACCAGGACGTAAGTTGCTTTAACTCTTTCATGATCTATGAGCATGAGAATGATAAAAAAAACTACTCATTTGCTAAATTTTTCACATAGAAAGCTAATATGAGTCTTGTGCTGCACGTTGCATTTTTCAAAGGTGCTCTATATAACTGACTAGAGCATGTCCTGTGATAGGTCAAATCACATGGAATGACCTTCCCCTCTTCTATGGGCTAAGTTCATGTCTGTACTCTTCCCCACATCCTCTCACTCTCTTAAGTGTTTCTTTCCCCCCAGGGCTTCTGTGCTGAAAGCACTTCTCAATAGTCTATGCTGCAAGAGGTGCTCTTAAATTTTTTTGAAACGATACGAGACATACATTCACACATTACATACACACATTCCTATGTATATGCTTATACCTTACATGCATGCATGCATACATGCTACTTACATACATACTTATTTACATACATACATACATACATGTAGAAGCATTTATCGAGGGCAGTTATATGAAATGTATGTTACATTACAACAGTGTGATTTGTACATCAGGTAAACTTCTTGTTAATTTATGTATGCTGATAAAGATATATAATAATTGGTGTTGGTGCTTGCGATGAAGTGTCGAATGATGCGTGACTCAATTACAAGGTTTTTAATGATCGTTCTAACTGCATTGATTTGTCTTGTCTGGCAGGTCATAAACTTCACGTTCCAGTTTCTCCACCTCATTCGAAATACTGGCATCATGGCGTGGAGGTGGTGTGAGATGCAGCAGCTTCTCAGGCAAAACTTCAACTGGAAAGAACCGGTAAAGCAACCATGCTAATCCTAAATCTAACTCGGTTTAATCTGCCAATATGATATCCTACTCAATCTAGCCTTTAATATTAAATACATGACTTGTCATGTTGATATTGAGAGTTCCTTTATATTTTCAGTGATAATTATTGCTAAGTTTATAATTTTGTTATGCTCTCATGTTTGCAACTGTTTGTTATGGGGTATTCATCCATTCGTACCGAGAATCTATATGGCGCCTCTTCCAGAGATCTACTCTGGGGCACTCCCAGGTAACACTTCATACTCACGGCTGCTTGAGGAGTTATCTTTGTGAGCACAGTATAGGATTGTCATTTTCTATGTTTTATTAAGCGTACAATTTAATATTTCATACAAGTACATGCATATAAAATAGGGATTTCTTGTGGACTGGTCTGTGGCATGGACTACAGTTTGAGTAGCACTGTTGTAAAGAACCTACTGTAAGTAAATGTATAGTAACATTGCTATTGGAGTGATTATTAATTGGATATTATCAGGCTGATTAGCTTAATGGACTCAAAAGAGAGCTCACATTCTTGACAGCACTTGTAGAGATTTGGTTTGAGATTTCTGCTCCATCTACCACTCGTTAGCGAACACAGCTATAATGAGTACATTGGCCGTACACTGTTGGTGGGAGGGTGAGACGTTGAGGAAGAGGATTGGTCACCCCTCATATGCCGAGGCCAAAAAAATGAAGTCGCTAATACTTCTTTTCCATGGCTGTCTAAGAACTTGCTCATTAGACTGCTTTTCTTCTTATGCCATCGGTCTGATGTTTTGTTTGCAGGAAGATGCACAGAGCTATGCCGTTCGTCTTTCAATAAACATGACGAAATTCCCAGTCGATGATTTCGTGATCGGTGGGAGAGTGGCGTCCGGCGACTTTGACCAGCAGGTTCTGACACATTGCAGTGCTAAATTGTTTGTGTGTGTGTGCACGCGTGTGCACGTGTGCGCTTGCATGTGTGTTTTAGCATGCTCTGTCATTGGTTGCCTTTGTTCTTAGTGTAGTGTTTAAGCAACTGGTTTTTCTTTATTGGACACCACTTATTTGATTCTGTGCTATGATTGAGTAAGTGAATGGTTGTGGCATGATGGACAATGTGTTGGAGCACATGGCCAGTAACGCAGAGAACGCGGCCAAGACAATTGCCGTGTAGTAGCTTGTGCAGGTCTTCCACAAGATATGGACAAGATTAGTGGCTAGCTAATCAATTATGATTAGAATTAGCTGCTGAGATTTGCTTATCGATTAGAGATGGAATTTCTATTTTTTTATCTAATCAATTCGAATGATCGGTTAGTCTAAACATGTCTAATTATTGATTTTACTAATTGATTGGATAAATTGTTAATCAATTGTAATTGGATGCTGACATTTGCTAGTTGATTATAATTAGCCAGAATGTTTAGGTAAATCAATTAGAATTAACTGTTTGTCTAATCAATTAGCCAGCCATTGATTAGAATCGAACAATTAGTTGCCCGTCTTTGTCTTTCACACACGTATACTTGGCGCCATTGACGTTCTGTCGTGTGGTCGCTTGTGCGTGTCGGAACTTTGAAGGAGAGCAGGCAGGATCATATGTACTGTATTGTGTTGTATATGGTGTTGTTGTATTGTATTGTATTGTGTTGTATTGTGTTGTATTGTGTTGTATTGTATTGTGCTGTATTGTGTTGTGTTGTATTGTATTGTGTTGTGTTGTGCTGAATTGTCGAGTGAATGGTTGGCTTGTTTCTTCTTTAGACGGTTATCAACTGTGTTAACGAACTCAGACCAGATCGAATGTGTGTGATGCTGTGGTCAGACAGTTTCCAATCCGATCCATCTTTGACATGGAACTATGAACAATGGTTCGGAACCGCATACTCTGTCAAAGGTATTCCTCCTAAGACATGGTTTCAAAGTTTGGAATGTATTGAACTGGTTTGCAATCATGCACAATGGTTATCTTCAAAAATGAAGTGCTAATTTCAGCATGATTCAGATCACACTTAAGTGGGCTCCGATTTAAGAGCACAAATCGGAATCTGTGTTGTGCGTTTGCTGGTGCTTCTCGCTTAACTTACCGTGGTTGGTAGTGGCTCTGAGTAGTCCCCTTAAAGATGCGCTATGCGAATTCACGAATGAGTTATGTCCGTTTTCAACAGGTATCCGCTAGTTGGTTAAGTCACTAAACATTGCATTGTACTGCTATATACCGTAAATTTCTGTAATTGATGAACAAACAACGGTTATGGATGGTTGCTTGTTCTCATTATTTTTTGAATTTCTTATTTTCAGTGATTCCAGCAACTGCCATCAACAACTGGAACAGTAAGTCGAAACACTGAAACTCAAGTTAAAGCTCATTATGCCTATTCCATCTGCTGAATGGAAGGGAGAGTTGACCTTTGGGAGGGTTGCTGAAGCGACCCCGCATCTGTGTGCCAGAGCGTTGCTTTCACCCAAAACCCCTCCTCGATAATTTTTTTATGGGTTGATGCTGTATGTTGCATGGACTATCGGAGTTATAGAATTCTGGAATCATAATTTCTTATCGATTTTTATTTTTTATCATCGTGACCAGGAATTTTTATATGACACTTTGAGATAACTCGTGGGACACACTCACATCCAGCCTTTGATGTCATGGAACTAGTGCGACACAGAAGCAAAGAAGAGCAGTCACTTCAGAAAGCCATAGTAATGTGGTGTTCGCTACTTCATTTCCGTAGCCTTGGCATATGATGGTGGGTGACCAGTCCTCTCCCTGGCTGCCTTATCTTCCCACCGACAGTATACGGTCATTAAAGCTGAGTGGTTGACTACGGGACAAAGGTGGATCAGAGATCTTGAGCCAGATGTCTGCAATGACATGGATTTGAATCCCTGACCTTTCGATTGACTGTCCACTGCACTATGGAGCACCCCAGATGAAAATCCAAAACTTTATTCCTCATGACAGCACGATTATTTGCAGACATCTGACATTTGCTCATTCTGTCTGGTATTTTGGAATATTTTACAGACAATGTGTCAGTTTTGTAATCCTAGGAGCAATGAATAATTCAGGAGTTATTCTTTTTTAGGTGTCCAGCCGTGTCGTGATCTCGTTCTGCCCGGCCCCAACACATTCCAAGGTACGATGACATGTGTGTAATTTATTTAATATCGAGGAGTTGAAAAAGCCTTAGAGTATCCGTCTCTCGCGATCACATTGTTTTATTTGTCAAGGAAGTCGTAGAAGTGCTGGGAATAAACGTTTTTTAAGATTACCAAAACTACACATGCACACAGGCATGGTGGTTATAGCCGAGTTGGATATAATGAAGTTGAATGTTGTTAACACGTTGTACACGAAGCAACTGACCACTCGTGAGATATTTTAAGTTTTAACCCTCCAACCACCACTTGAAACTAGAACAACGGTTCTATTTTACACAGTGGAACTGGAGGAAAGGTAGTCATTGCCCTTTTCAGGGTGCTAATGCAGATCAGAATTCTTGTTACAGTGAAATTTGACCCCTCCACCCCATTCTTCCCCAGGAAGTTGGCTTATTTTTGAACCAATGAACAACATGATGTCCTTTAGCACTTCTTTTATGGCATTTTTATTCGTAGACTATGTAGGCCATTCATTTTACACATTAGCAGTGAGCTACATTGGTTGTCCTGTCACTTTTTATGCACTTTCAATGCTAAAGCGTTGAAGAAATCAACCGTCTTTTGTTGTGATTAACAAGATTTACAATGCTTGATTGGAACTTTTTGGTACTGTCTGTTTAATTGTCTTCTTACATGTTTTTTAGCAAAGAACTTTGAGCTGAAGACACTGGATGAAGAATGCACTGAGGTGAGTTACTTTTGTGCTATATCGAGGGGTTGAAGCATGCTCGTCGTGCCAAAACCGACCACATATTCCAGTGCACGTGGAATTTTGTGGACGTTGTTGCACTGTCTTCTCATGCAGGTTTCGTGACCTTGTTGTGGCGAGACATATCAGGCTGGTTGGCCTCTGACCTGTGTAAGCTTTGGTGCCTCCTTTCTGCTAGAACATGCTGCCGTGCTCTTCTGTCCACACAGTAACTTGCTGCTCCTTTTGTCCACTCCTGTGGCAATGCTGAGCCATTCAATCTGTGATTGATCCGACACCTGGATTGGCTTCTTTCAGTTATATGATGGCTCCAAAACTGTTTTCAGTTTTACCAACTGCCTAAAGCTGTCTTTTTCCTCTTGTCCTGGTCAGAAGCACCTCTGAGTAAGGGTCTGAAGGGCGCTAAATAAATTTGATTTATTCATTGATTGAATGGTTGATTGATTGATTGATTCATTGATCAATCAATCGATTGATTGATTGATATTGTTTAGAGCATTTAGATGACAATGATGACTGTAGTCAAATGTGGTATGCATCATTTTATGTTGATAGTGCAGAGGCCAAATGGGTCTGATATTTGACAACGTTTAGTCAATAATTATAAGATTTCAGTTTATTTTAAGTTTTTGTTTTTTCATTTTAGAAATTTATCTTGCTTGCATGATCATCATCGTTGTCATCAGTAGTTTTGCACTTGCATGATGTCATCATCACGTTTGGTTAAATCAGTCTCAGCAATTATTCTTTTACAATTTTATACGATTGCTGCAACATGCTGATTTCATTAAGAGATTTAGTAAATTCATATAGACAGTAGGCCTTTTGACATACGTAAACAAGACTGCCATTGATGAGATAATTTTCTATTGTTGACACACTGGGCAGCTACTAATTTCAGGACAAATGTTGATCTGTTTAGGTGAAGTGCATTGTCTCTGATGCAAAGATTGGTCGACTCTGGCTGAAACAAGACAGCCGGTTTAAGGTTCCAAAGAGTGAGAAAAGCATGTTTATCTGGCAGATAAGATTTCATGTCAACTTTGGAATGGGTTTTGCAGTCAGTAGTATGCAACGTCTCTGTCTATACGCAATGTTCTGAACTGGCTGCCAGTGAATTGTTTACAGAGCTTCGACACTGGTGTGGCGTTACCTCTTTGGTTTGGTTCTTGCCTATCTCGAATAGTTTTGTTACTCCACATGGGATATCCACACCCGCCGTTTCCTTCGCTCCTCTGTGCAGGGCGAACTTCTTGTCCCCTATATGCTTACTTCTATTAGGCAGGGACGCGCTTTCTCTGTTGCTGGCCCTGTGGTCTGGAATCATCTGCTTCCATACCTGCGCCTGCTTCCATGGGTCCCCTCTGACACGTTTTACCGCAATCTTAAAACTGTCCTCTTTAGCCGAGGTTGGATCTGGAGTACTCCTGAGTAGTCAACCTTCAATCGGTGCTATACATGTAGATCATTGTAATAATATTAATAATATAATTGATAATAATAATAATATTGATAATAAACTCTTACTGGTGTTATTTTGAGAGATTCACCTTTTAGACTGTTAAGTGGTCAAACTTTACAGGATTGTGCCAGATGTAATCTAGATTTCTTGTGTTATCACGAGAAGTTCTGTTGAATGAGGCTTTGCAAATTGTAACTGTACGTATTGACGCTTAAAGCTTGGGCAACCATTACCAGTCAAAACTGTGGCCGTCATGATATTTATTTAGGTGTTTAGCTTAATGGTTAAATAATTGTTGATTTAATTGTTGCTTATTTATTTTAGCCTTCCTAAATCTCTTCTTTTGGACGCCGTTGATGGATGGAAACGAGCACAAGTAAGTTTGCATAAGACTACTTTTTGCTGTGAAAATACTGTATCATATTTATGAGGGCCTAATTTAGTGTATTTTCCTACACCATGTGTGCAGTTGAATTCTCTGGAATTTGTAATATGATTTTTTTCTAGAGACTAGCTCATTGCTGCTGCACAGCATTTCATTTTAATAGCTTTAATTTTTTTTTACCATTTCAAATACATTTTTGGGAAGAGAATGCTGCTGACATTTCCGAGTTTTTTAGGCATTGATATTCAGTGATATTATGGTCTAGAGACCATGTTATCTTCGTCTTGAGGTTGTCTTGAGGCGGGGGGGAAATTTGTGGTCTTGGTCATAAATGTATCGGTCTTGACCTTGGAAGTGCAATCTTGATCTTAAAGGCGGGACCTTTAGCCTTGGATGTTATTATCATAGACAGGCAATTTCAGATTGGCAGCTGAGATAACCATGTTTGTATGATGGCTTTGTTATTTTGCAAACTGTTTGAAATTGAAATTATTTTGCTGTTTTCTCTTAATAGACAAAAATGAGACGACTCCCTCTCGGCTGCAGTGTACTGCATATGAAGTACAGTGCAGTGGATGACAACAGCGTCATCACTTGCTATCACCAAATCGGCTCTGCAGGCAACCTTCGGAGCCGCGTTTTATGCGAGCTGTTGTCGGTAAGTCATTCATCAAACATCAAATTCAAATTGATCTTTTTGTTAGGATCTTTGGAGACACTAAAAAGTAAGTAATTAATAAATTCAATGCACCTTCATGACATTGGCTACATTCCAGAGCTCAGAATTGCACACTTGATGGCGCTATGCTGCAAGAGGCACCTTAAGAATTTTTATTTAGGATATGACGAAATAGCATCATGCAGGGTCAGTCCTTGGGAAGTCACCAAGGGCTCCTAACGGCTGATCTATCTCAGATAGGGCTGTGATTTTGCTATAATATTGCAATTTGATATAATATTTGTGATCATATAATCATGGAGGGCTGTTATACTAACTTTTTTAATGAATGTGTGAATGAAATATTTAACTTTTTGAAATCAAGGCTTCAAGCACCCTCCACCTCTATGTCGTTCAGGCATAAAATGCAGAGGAATGATGTGTTTAAAGCACGTGCGACTTGTTTGGTCTTGGTGGCTTGTTCAAGGGCTAGTAACTCAGGAATGCAAACCACTTTCTAAGGCAAAGAACTCCTGGAAAAAGGCAAAGTTTATTTTATTTATTAGGAGAATTTATATAGCACCCGTTTATAACTATCCACTTCCTCAGTCTCCCTCTTTTTTTGCCTTCAGAGACCTTTCCTCTTCCGCCTTCTGTAACTGCCAGCGATTTCTTTCATTTCCGTGCTTCACCTTACATTCAGCCTCGGCTCGCCTATACAAAATTAACTTCCTGTACTGTCATTTGAACTGAAAGGCAAAACATTCACTTTAAGTTGCGGTTGTGTAAATTTGAATTTTATTTGATGATTCTTTTACTGTATCGCCATCTTCTCATTATGTTTCTCTGCAGCTGATGATGGAGGAGCCTGCTGGCCGGTTCCTTAGATCTATCCAGCTGCTTGGTTATGTGGTAGAGGCCAGCTTTGTTGAGGAGCATGGTGTCTTTGGGTTCTGCATTTCTATCACAAGTCAGGCATCCTCCTTCACGTAAGTTGTGCGGCTTCGTCCAAAGAATTGACATTGTTACTGTTGCGTATCACATTCTTTTGATGCACAATATCTGTTAAGTTCCATATGATTTTGTTTCAGTTGGTGAGTCTCCTCCAGAAATCTGGGTGGAACATTAGCATAATCCAGTCAAACTGAGTGACTTCTATAGCACCAGTAATTCACAGGGTATCAATCGATTGTTGCTAAGAGTATGATGGCATTCTAGTGACACTCAGGGTCGATCAGGCAAGTTGAACCATGTGGTGGGCAAGCGAGTGGAACCATATGGTTGGTGGGCGAGTGGAACCATATGGTGGGTAGCTGAGAAAACTTAATGCTTGCATTTATGGCTTTTTTTAATTATGCAAACTGTCTGAAATTGAAATTATATTGCTGTTTGCTCGTAACAGACTCGGATTACACGACTCCCTCTTGGATGCAGCGTCCTGAATGTGAGACAGAGCACCATCATCATAGACGACAACTCTGTTGTCACGTGTTACCATCAGCTCGGTTCTTCCAGCGATATTCGCAAACACGTCTTAAGTGAACTCTTGCTGGTAAGTCATTCATCAAACATCACATTCAAATTGATCTTAGCTTGATCTTTTGCTAGGATCTTTGGAGCCACTAAATAGTAATAATTATAATATTAAATCCAATACACCTATTTGCAGCATCCTTACATTCAGTCTCGGCTCATCTCCCTGGTATACAAAATTAACTTCCTACTGTCATCAGAACTGAAAGACAAAACATTCACTTTAAGTTGCGGTTGTGTAAACTTGAATTTTTTATAATGAGTATGTGCATTTTATGATTCTGTTACTTTATCACCCTCTTTTCAAATGTTTTGTTTCTTTGCAGTTGATGATGTCTGAGCCGGCTACAAGATATCTGCGGTCAATAAGCCAACTCGGTATGTTGCTGACGCAGACTTCATTAACGAATTCGGGGTTTTTGGCTTTTCAATTTCCGTATGCAGCCAGGCTTCAACCTTCACGTAAGTTGTGCGGCTTCGTCAAAAGAATTGACATTGTTACTATTGCTTATCACATTCTTTTGATGCACAATATCTGTTAAGTTCCATACGATTTCGTTTCAATTGGTGAACCCCCTCCAGAAAATCTGGCGCATACAAGTTGGATTGACAGAAAGAATTCTTGCTAACTAGAAGTAATATTGATTAAAATAATTTGTACCTTAATAGATAGAATTCGGCTCAATGAGAAGATTCTTGCTGAAATTGGAGCTGGATTTTCTATTATTTAAATAGAAGTTGGACTGACAAAAAGTTGTTGTTCAGATGGAGGATGGTTTGATGAAATGATTTTCTGCCAAATTTGAAGTCGGATCAATGAAAATAATTTTGCTGCACCAGTTGAATAATTTAGAATGCCTTATATTACAGGTCAACACACTTGCAAAGACCAAACTGCAGGAAGAGTTCGGTATTTCTGAAGAAGTGAAGTCTAACTGGACAGAGATCGTTCACCAGACTTATGAGTTCGACAACACAGATAAAGAGGTACATTTCATCATTCAATTTGACAAAAGACAAGAAAAGCACTAGTTATTATATTTGGCATTGTGTCTTCAGTCAGTAAACACGTTTTGTACTAGATGTGACTGGTGTGGCTTTGAACTCTTTTGATGATATAATTTTATCACATGACTGACCAATAAATGGTTAGCAGTAATTAATTGGTTCGTTAAAATTGCTTGCTATGCTTACTGGAAGAGGTGACATTATCACTGTGACTATAATTGCAATTTCAATTGTTCTTCAGGTTTACGAACTTCGCAAGCTTCAGCTTCTCGAACTCAAGAAGTTTGCCGACTGTGTCCTTGCTCCGACTCCAGATCGAAGGATGCTGATGGTCCAGGTAACCAAATTAGCATGTAAAGGGGTTCTGGGTCTGCACGATGATTGAGCCTAATCAATTCTTCTAGATATGATAAATAGTCTGATTGGCCATGCATATGAAGGGCTGTTTGATAGTGCTGTTTAATAAGTGGCTTGCATTGGTCTAAAATGTTCAGGAACAAATTTCTTCTCTCCTTCCTTGGATAAATTGCAATGCATGTAATTTCACTTTCAGTGTTGTTGAGTTATAAACAACCATGTAGGCAACACGGTGAACAATTATAGTCTAGTTGTTAGATCACTGAAGTGACTGAACTATCAACCAAGAGGGTTGGAGTTCAAATGCTCGCCAAAGACAGAAATTTCTTTAAGGATTTTTGTTGCGCTCAGTTGCAACACAGTTGGTGGGAAGATGAGATGTATATAACTTAAAGCATGTTCTTTTGGTAACAAAAAACAATTGCTCGTTGTATAAAAGATTTGTGAATGGTGATCAATACGTTGTAGGTGGAAAGACAAGAGAAGGCGAACTCCTTGCCAGTGGACTCCGAGATACCCAGAAAGAAGCTGTGCAAGTTCAGAATAGCTCGTCACAACATCACCAACATCGCAGAATTTAAGGCCAAATGGTGATCAATGCGTTGTAGGTGGAAGGACAAGAGAAGGCCAACTCCTTGCCAGTCGACTCCAAGAGACCAAGAAAGAAACGCTGCGTCTACAAGGTTTCGCGTCATGTCAATGCAAACATCGCTGACTTCAAGGCCAGATGTGGCCAATTCCATTAGGGTCGAACTTCAATACGATGTAGGTGAGAGGACAAGAGAAGGCCAACTCCTTGCCAGTCGACTCCAAGAGACCAATAAAAAAACGCTGCGTCTAACAGGTTCCGCGTCATGTCATTACAAACATCGCTGACTTCAAGGCCAGATGTGGCCAATTCCATTAGGGTAGGATTTCTGTGGATGACTAGTAGACGGCCGGTCTTAGGCATGACACCGACTCTAGCAATTTGGATATTAATAGATGTTTTGGTTGATCTATTTGTTTCTACAGTGATTTTATTAATGCTACAAAAATTATCCGATTACATGGTACTTTATTTCATACATCGATGTTCACAGATTACTTTCCGGGGTCAGTTGCTCTGATCGACCCACTCAGGGTTTAAGCATTTAAGTAGATTATCTGAAACATTAGTATGACACTTGAGCATAATTGCGACAGCCAGTCATAGCCCAATCATATTCACTTGTTGTTGTTCTGCTGTTTAGAACCTGAATTTTTAGAATAAATCATATTCACTTGTTGTTCTGCTGTTTATAACATGATTTTTTAGAATATACGGATAAGTGATGAAGAAATAAATATTTCCCGAAAAACTATGGTGACCCACATGACAGCTTTTGGGTAACATTGTAATGGTGAGAGGCTGAGAGCTAATAGTTTTATAGATCAAGAAAAGCTAAACACAGTTTGCACGAAACTATCGAGAATGCTACAAGAGAGCAAGTCCCGATCTGGATGATTAATAGAGACAGGTAATTAATTTCAGATTGGCAGCTGAGAAAACCATGCTTGCATTATGATTTTGTTATTATGCAAACTGTTTGAAATTGAAATTATTTTGCTGTTTTGTCTTAACAGAAGAAGTTGGTGGCATAGACGGCGTCATAATGGTGCAAGTGAAGTCAACTAGTATGACAATGTTGTATGCTTTGCGCCTACCAAGTAGGTAGGGGCCCGGTAGAGTAATGGATAGCAACTGGTGTAGAGAGCAACAGGTATTGAGTTCGAGCCCCCGTTGGGCGGACATGCTATGAAGGCTGCTATTAGCGCCATGTGTTGCAGGCTGTCAGCTCAGTTAGTAGTTAAATTTGATGCTAATTAGGATTACTGCATAACTTGTACATGTAAAGTGTGTTTGCAGGTGCTAAATTAAAGAAAAAATTATTATTTTACTATTACAATGTCTTTGAAGAGTCGTATTGTGGACTCCCAGTAATTAATTGCCAACATTGTACTATCCCTCGAAGCCAGTGGTTCCCAACATTTTTGACTTTAAGGCCACTTTTTCTAAGTTGGAGGACATGAGGGCCACTTTTTTTAGTTGAAGAACATTAGTGGGCCACAAGGCTAAAATTTAATTAACTGAAAGCATATAAAATTGTTATAATTGATTCAAAATAGAATGTTTGGTGTTATTTATAGACTTCAAAATAAAATAATTTGTAATAGAAAATAATTGTGTGTCCTATCCTGTCCGAATTGTCCATTATTTCATATAATTTTGTTATTTCTTTGAGAGATGAGGGTCATTTTTTTAGGCCTGGCAGGTCACTTTTGGCCCGCGGGTTATGGGTTGGGAACCGCTGCTTCAAGCCATACACCACAAATGCCGACATACCCAGTATGAAACTATGTACTGTTTCCACAGAGGGCACTTTGCCCACAGGCTGCCGTCAATTTCCTGCACATATTTAATGTTGACATCATCTATATTAGTTAACTATGAACCAGTTGCTAAAACGAATGCATCAGAAGTTTGCGGTCCTGCTTTAGTATGTTGTGCTTGCCAACGCAGGACATGAAACAAGCACAGGCTTGTGTTGCTTTGAAGCCACACTTCATACAAAACACTTTGCTCAGCATCACTATCATCAGAAATTAATGTAAGTTGGTAACCTTACCACCAAAAGAATCTGGCTCAGTGACCGATTTGAAGAGATGGAAGGCCAGACTGTAGTCAGCAGTTGATTGGCCGGCTGTGATGAGGATGTATAGTGGAACAGCTCCAGCAGCACACAGTGCCAAGATGAATGTCAGAGAATGGTTTTCACAGTCACAACTGGCTGTTGAGTCAACGAATGCAATCTGAGAGGCTTCTCGGAGTGCATTGGCACGCTGCATGATTGGTGTAACGATGACAATGTTCAGCCAGAGAAGCTTTGTGCAGCTCGGCACGATGTCCGGTCTCTCTGTGCATCTCCAGTGTCTCCTCCAGCACCTACGGTGTACCAAAGGACAGCAACGACACCTTAAAAACATGTTTTCAATTCTAAAATGTCTCTCACTGGTCACTGAAGTAGTGTTAGTAATTTAATAGTACTTAATTAAGTTCTTCAAATTAGTCTTTGAGTGCAGTTACTAAGCATCATATATGCTCATTCATGACACAATTCAGCATTGCTTCCATGTCTTAAAAGATATCTAAAGCCAACTCACAGGCTGCTAGTCAATTAGATCACTGTGATTTTATTTTTACTGGTATAAAAACCTTAGCGAGCTGCAGAGAGTTCAGAACTTCAGCTAGTGCCATAATTAAGAATTGCATATTCAAATATAAACCATGTGCATCAGGGTCCTGTTTTTAAACAAGAACTTTAAATTTGGGTTCATACTTTATACAAAGTTCTGTGTACACTATCCAGCCACAATATTGTGAAGAACACCCCCCCCCCCATTTCACCCTAATCTGGATCACCTCTGTCCAATCCCTCATAGCCTTCATAGGTTGACTGCAGGCATGGGTTTCCTTGCTAAGAAGTTAATGATATCTGCAATGCTCTGCATTAGAAGTTGCAAACTACAGTTACAATCATTGCAACATAAGATACCGGTACAGCATATTTGGAGTTTAAATAGCTAGGGACTTGCTGATAAGAATGTGCAAAGAATTGTGTTAACCTGAAGTACAGCAGTCCTGGTCCAAGGTTGATTCATCTCCATTCATCGTACCACCAGGTTGATAAACCCACCAGCCAGCAGCACCTCACCCATGTCGCTCGTCGGTTCAAGTACACTCGTCTGGTACGTTGTCGCCTCCGATACTCTCATGCCATTGGCAAACTATGCCTCGAACAGCAAGCGACTTTCGGCAGTTGGAGGAAGATGGAGCAGTGTTGTTGTGGTGTTCGAGAAGTGATTGTGCAGATTTATAATCTCGATGACTCCTGGCAAACTATCCTGCAACAGAACCAGATAACCTTCGGATTACTGGAATTAAGCAAGCGTACACTAATAACTCGCTCCTCATGAGTCTCCCCAAGATGTAACTCTCCCCATCCAGTCAGTCTTAAATGCTGCTGCTAGTTGTTTTCTCACATTTCAACTTATATGAAGTCATACACTGGCTCCCTATCACCTCTCGGATCCAATACAAGATCATCCTCATGATCTCCAAATCCCAACTTGGTGTTGGTCCATGCATAAGCCTCTCTCAGCGACATCAGTTCACCCCTTGTACTCTACCAACCGTCTTGATCTCTTTGTCCCTTGTGTTCTGTGTGCCTTGACTCAGAACCAAGCATTTGCTGTGATAGGTACCTCCACATGGAATGGCATTCCCTCTTTTAGGGGTTAAACTCATGTCTGGGCTCGATCTTCCCTTCATTCTCTCGCTCTCTCAGGATGTTTCTTTTTCGCTGGGCTTCTGTGCTGACAGCACCTCTGAATAGTCTATGCGGTGAGAGGTGCTCTATAAATTTTTAGATGCAATAATAATAAATCTTTTAAAGCTGTTCCTTTAGTAACATAAATCTAACAAAACTTATAAATAAAAGGCCAAAGTTACGTGCTGATGCTAAGATACATGCCATATTGGAAGGGGTTTACCGTTTAGGTGAAGGGATTTCTTGTACAATGTCATAAAAATGTATTGCAGGCTGTCTGTTCAGTTAGTTAAGATGTATTCTCTAATATGAGTTTCTGTAAATTGCTTCAACTGCATAATTGTACACTGTAACCAGTTGCGGTCTGTCAACCAGATTACTGAATAACTTAGGAGAAAAATTACAAGGTTTAACTGTTTAAGTAAGACCGAGACTAGAAATATAAAAGCAATTCTCTTAATTCCACACTGAATGAATGAATGAATGAATGAATGAATGAGTTTATTGCACACAAAAATCATACAGTAGAAACGTGAGTCGATAAATATAGTGAAATAGGAGTCAGGAAAAGCTAACAAAACGTATAAATAAAATTAAAGCTAATTATAGGCCTAGCTGATACTACCCGTATCCCTCTTCGTTCAGACTATTTTTCATGCATGCTATTAACACTTAACTATAGAACAACTGATGAAAGTAACAGTGATAAAGATTCAAGTCATGTCATAAAATTTCTATGCAAATATCTTTTTTCGAATAGTGGCTGCTATTGCTTAATTGCAATTCGGTGTACATTGTGATGGCCAAGCATAGGCGAATAACTAATTGTCTAAAACTAAAAGTCGAGGCACAACTAAAACAACCCCATCTGCAACTAAGGTCAGATCCAAAAAGAGTGGAAGACCTACCTTGATAAATTATGTAGGCTGCCCTGCTTCGTCCGCTTTGTGATCAGAAAGATATTCTGAGTCAGCTGGGCTGGACAAAGTTAATTTTTCGAAGCTCGCTTTGTTTCGCTTTTGTTAACGGGCTGTTAAGAGTCATAATCGGCGCGAAAAGCAAGTCTCTGTACGTTGGGGAATGTTGCACGTACTTGCCATTTCGTCTTCAAACGCAATTTGAAATCGCACAGACACTGTTTCATTTCATCCTTTGTCGCTGCGCTTGCAGGCCCTACGAACAGTACACGCTTCGAAACCACCATCGTCGTTCGCCTCATACTGGACGACGCAGTTGCGAACACTATCAGGCAGCCAACTTAAATTATTGCTTTCCGTAGCCATTTTGTTACTGGTCTTGTCCCCAAAGATTTCATCGAAAGACGCCGCCGTCAACACTTATTCGTATATGTGTAACTCTTTTGGGAAGCTATTTTTAGCTGAGCCAATCACGCTTCGAGAAAACGCCACCAATCACACAAGACAATAATAATAGCGTGAAAAGTCACTATCAACTTTCATTCACGTCGATCGAACCATTTCTTAAATAAAAGTTCTATTAATTAATTAATTAATAAAGAATGTCACAAGAAGTGACAAACGATGAGCACAATCGCTGCATGACCGCACGAGAAAGACTACGCAGTATGCTTGTGGATAGGATGCATCGAGAAATTGTTACATCTCCTCGGGTGAGTCCTTGCATGACTTAATTAGGCCAGCGGTTCTCAACCTTTTTAGTGCGGCGACCTCTTTGTAACATTTACAACGTTCTGACGACCCCAACAACAAAATTGATTTTGTGACCCTTCACTACATGATTGTTGCAATAATTATTGTCTATTTTCACTTCATAGTTCGTAATGTGCTTTTGGCATTGTGAGAGATCTCCTGGCTCTTCCTATCTTGATAGCTACATGTACCTTTACTTTACATCAAGTTGAAGTTTCAAAACTCTACTCAACAAGCTGAGAGGTTTGAGAGATGTTCCCCATTGCGAAGTTTGTAGTGCATAAATATTTAAATATTACTATACAATTCTGCGACCTGGTGGAGAAATGGCTTCGAGGCTGTTATTTTGTTTCGATTAAAATATTGATAACAAACCACGAAGTGGGATGAGGTAGGGAAATGTTTAGGAGGGGGTAATTTGAAATCTTTGCACCAGCGTAAGCTGGGAAGTAAACAGCAAGTCCTGCGATACACTGGCCCCGTGTCCAGGACCTTGGGATTCGTCCATTGCTGGCTCAGGGCCATGGAAAAGGATATGAGCACCTCCCTATGTTCCTCATTGAACGGGATAGGACTTTACTTATCCAATTCTTACTAGCCATCTTAGCACAGAATAAGTCTTTGTGTTTGCCTCTGCATTCAGATATGCTGTTTTGTTATTTTTCAGGCGAGTGCAGCATCAGATTCTGCAGCATCTGATAAGACAGCTGGGGCTGTGCAGCCAAGTGACATAGACTTGTCCGAATGTCTTGAGACTCCCACTACTTCTAGAAAGCGAAAACTGAAGACACTGAAGTGTTCGATCATCAGCTGCGATGAAAGTTTCTCTAAGATGCGAGAGGTAATCAATCATCTAAATGAAACACATCATCAGAACCTGGAAGTACAGCATTTGAAATTTCCATCCGAAACTGAATTCAGTGACTGGATCCATGATGTAGAGAGAAGTACTTTGTGCAATTTTATGAGAGGAATTGTTAAAAGGTTCTCATCTGTAGTACGATCATATCACTACTGTAGCAGAAGTGGCAGCAGCCGCGTAATTACAGAACCACGTAAGCGGCACTTGAAAGTGCAAGGCTCCAGTAAAATCAACAGGACGTGCCCAGCACACGTAATCAAACATGTCACAGACAATGGAATATCTGTTGATTACTATGCGAAACACTTGTGCTACACAGATACATATGAGCAATTGGGACACGTAAGGCTGTCAGTTGCAGATCGGGAGTGGCTTGCTGGGAGGCTGTCGCTGAAGATTCCTCTGGAAGTCATCTTGAGAGAAGTACGCAACACACTCGATGGACAACTCACGCGATTGCACATAGTGACCAAGCAAGACTTATTGAACATTGAAAAGTCCTTTCATCTGAACAAGCCGGAACGACGCCATGCAGATGATGCTACGAGTGTTTCGGCATTCGTGAGAAGCTTCGATGGCAGAGACAACTCACCGATCCTCGCTTATAAACCTCAGGGTGCAGAGCACTTTGACATTTTGCCTGAGGGTGTTCAAGCGTCATTGACAAATGAAGATTTCTTTTTTGCAATGATGGATAACTCTCAGTGTCGGATGCTTCAGATCCACGGGAACGGCCCGATGAGTGTCGTGTGTATTGATTCAACACATGGAACCAACAGCTACGACTTCCAGCTGACAACCATCATGGTGCTGGACAGCAATTGGCAAGGCTTCCCAGTTGCCTTCCTGTACTCGAATAAAGTCACCGAAGATGTCTTTAGGATTTTTTTCGAGGCTTTAAAAGCAAAGTGTGGAGTTATTTCGTGCACGACATTCATGTCTGATATGGCTCCGCAGTTTTTCAACGCCTGGCAGATCGTTATGGGCGACTGTCAGCACAGGTTATACTGTGCTTGGCATGTGGACAAAGCCTTCCGAGAGAACTGCCGGCGACATGTTAAAGACAGTGAGAAGGTGATGTTTGTGTATAAGAACCTTCGGACCTTGATGGATGAGCCAGATGATGTAACATTCAACGTGTTACTTCCACAATTCATAAATCAGCTTCGAAATGATGAAGACCTGGCTGCATTTCTGCACTTCTTTGAGTCTCATTATGCGACTTGCGTTCAGAGATGGGCGTATAGTTATCGTGCAAGGTGCGGCATAAACACAAACATGCACCTCGAACGAATGCATGGCATTCTAAAACACATCTACCTCAATGGTAAAAAAAATAAACGACTGGATAGTGCAATTGCTTCATTGGCAAACCTCGTTTCTGACAGACAGTTCGACCGGCTAACCAGCATCTGTAAAGGGAAATACACGAAAAAACTGTCTGAACTGCGAAAGAGACATTCTGCTAGTATCGCAATGAAGTCCATCAGCTGCGAGATGATCCCCGGCAAGGAATGGTGCGTCCGATCTGAGTCTGAGGAAACAGACTATTACACAGTGCGTCTGGCCAACACGGATTGTGACTGCAACATCAAGTGCAACGACTGTGTAGCATGCATTCACAAATATTCCTGTAACTGTCCTGACAACCAGACATTCTTCAACATGTGCAAACACATCCATTACATAGGAATGTTAAATGTGCGGATGGAGACAAGATCAGCGGCAGTTCTGCAGAATTCTGGAGACTCCGATAGTGGCGACATCGACCGACTCCTCATTGGTTCCACTGACGGTGTACATATCCGTCAGGAGTGTGAAGCAACATCTCACATACAGCAGCTGTCTCATCCATCGACACAGCTTGAGGGAAAACGGAAACAATTTGAGAAACATCTTCTTGAGACATCACTATTTGTCAGGTCACTTACGAGTCTGGAGGAAATTGAAGTTGCTGATGCTACCTTGTGCACCATTAAGCCGAAGGTGATGGCAGTTCGTGAGGGGAGATTGATGATGACCTCGGCCAGCTTAATGCCAACTGCGGACAGCTATAAAGAATCACATAACAAAAATACTGTAAAGCAAAGGCGGTTCTTTTCGACCAAGCGTCGAGCGCCAGCTGCCTCCAGCCGCACCTTATCAAAACCAACCAGTGATGAACGAAGAGAAATTCAATTGGAGCTTCTGAGAACAAACCTTATTCAGAAACCCATTGCAGAGCAGTTTCCAATGGAAACATAGACACCCTACAGAATTTCCCAGATCGGTCTTCCCACCTCACCCCAACAGCAGACAGCAGTGATCTGAAGGAAAAGTAGTAGTTGCATTTGAACAAAACATTGTGTTAATGGAAGCTGAACATGGACTTTTTGTAAGTATTTTAAGTGAGATCATTCACTATTGTAAATATTTTAAGTGAGGCCGTAGTATTAGTCTCTCAGCTGCAATATTCTTCATGATGAAACCTTAAACTAGATCTGGTTTTACAACAACTCTGGATCAATTTTGGAGGGCTTGTGACTTATTGTGAAAGCATCCTGGGAAGTCCCTTACTCCCTTATGGATAGTGAAACCACTTCCATGGTTAAAGATATGCAGCTGCAATGTACAAATGCCTGTAAAATTTACATTCATGTGCTATTTGTGTATTGTAGTCCTTATGCACAAATTTGGAAATAATCTCTTACCCCTACCCCCTTTATTTATAAATTACTTTATGACAGTGGCTCAATTTCACTCGTTTAGTACTTGTGGATTGACTAAATATGTTGTTCTTTGCACCCGTATCGCCTGTTGCTTTAATGTTGATTAACTTTTGGCATTTATACCTGCATTTCTCTTGCAGCAATTAGGCACTTTGTATATTAGTATGTTAGTATTCTGACTGTTTATTATAATGTTTCCGATTTCTCTAATCCTTTGTTGTTTGTGATGATTTACAGTTGCAATGGTATGTTATTGCTATTAGTATTATTAATATGCATTGGCCAACTGCAAATCATCTCTAAGATGTGTGGACAACTGATGCACATTATTGTTATTGCTATTGTTACTGTTGTTGTTGTTGTTGTTATTGTTGTGGTTGTTGGTTTTGTTATTAATATTATTATTATTCTTACTATTATTATTATTCTTACTATTATTATTATTACTACTACTACTGCTATTAGCATTGTTAAAATGGCAATGTGTATGAAAAACAGATGGCGTTTCCTCGTTGGATTGCCACCGAGATTCTATGAAACAGGTAGCTTGTCTCAAGTCTGTCCTGTGTCGCCTTGGTCCAGCATAAAATCAAGTCCCTCTGAACTCCAGGAACCGCTGGACTCCAATGCCACCGCTACAAAGGCATGTGTTCGAGTGATTGCGAGTGATTATTAATATTATTATTATTAAGTACTATTGCATTGTACGTTTTCAATAAACAAATAAATAAAACATTAAACTCGTAATAAAATGCATTATTATATAAAGCTTTGTATTATTTGGTGGACATTTTAGTGTCAATATCATAATGTTTATGAAGAAACACTGGCACACTCAACCCACCATGTCTACCACGGAACACAGAATTGAGATAACGGTCGTGTAACCCATTGGAGAACCCAGTGGTCTTAATGGCCCGTTGCTGGGAATGTGACACTATCCATCAGTGGATCTCAGTAACTGGCGAAGGTTCTTAATAATAAGACTTATGCTTAGTGAAGGCCGTAATGGGTCTGAAATCCTCAAAAGTTTCATTGTTACCAATAACATTCTTCCACTCCGATACACAGTGTCCGCTCTGCATTCGGGAGCATCTCTGAGCAGAGAGAGCTTGAAGAGGTGCTATAACAAGTGCACATACAAACAAACTTGTCTGCCTCCTTGTCAGTTTTATAATTATGTGTTTGACATTGCATGGTAGGCTATAATTAATATCTCTTACAAAGTTCATCAAGTCGGCAAGAGTTTGATTAATTGCAGTCGATAGCAGGCTGTAAAGCTAAATGTACTCCTGCACCACAAGTTCACAACCCATTTAATGTAGGCTATGCCTCCCCAGCCTGGTGGTGGTTACACTAGCGCTGATGTAAACTGAACTTATACATTAAACCTTTGTAAAATTAGTTATATGTAACATGCTGAGTGCTGACACCAGAAAGAATGCGAAGTACAGTGAACTGTCCAAAACCTGGGTTCAATCAACGACAGCGGTCCTTCATGATTTCATCAAATATCTAGGAAGACGTCTTTCCCAATGTTCCGGAGACTCTACAGAAACTTGCTATCTCTTGTCGATTTTAATCCAGCGCTTTAATGCCGTGGTTTTCCAGATTTTTCTGATTAATTGATCGAATTTTATAATAATAATAATTGTAACATGCTGCGTAATAAATAATAGAAACATTCATGCAAAGTTATACAACATTCTCATAATATTGTAACCGCATGCTATGATTATTGAATTCTCTGTTCTCAATCGTTGTCCCACCACTTACTTACTCATTTACTGCGTTTCAATAAAAGTACTATTTAATTAAATATGAGGTCGTTGAAAAGTACACACACTTACGTCCTTATTTACTTCTCATTATGTCTTCTGTGATTGGTGGCGTTTTCTCGAAGCGTGATTGGCTGAGCTAAAAATAGCTTCCCAAAAGAGTTACACATATACGAATAAGTGCCGTCAACGGAAGTGAGAGAAGTGACGTCAGTGTCGCGTCACATGCAGAATGGAGGGCGCTAATCAGGGATGCCACTCTGAATTGTAAAAATCGTAATCGGGCATTATATGCAGCGTCGGTGCAGAATTATGCCTATATTATATTCGTTTTATTGACAGAATATAAGCGGTCGACATAACAAGCACAAAGAGAGCAGCGAATAAAGCCTAATAAACGTTTTTATACAGCATCCGTGTTATAAAGTTTTTATTGGTTAGTTCAAATGGATGCGGTCTAGGGCGCAGATTGAATAGGCCTAAACCAGTAGCCTATACGCCTCTAAATTCTAAGAAAAAAATTATGAAGAACATGATCATTGTCTTTAATTAGGCGTATAGCTTTGAAGAGGGCAACAGGGACGACCTCCACTGGCTCCCACTGCAGCAACGCATTGCTTATAGAGTTTCGTCTATTGCTTGGCGCTGCATCCTGTCTCAAGCTCCATCATATCTATGTGCACTTTTTACTCCTGTCTCCGTTTCTCTGGGCCGCCGTTCGCTGCGGTCAGCTGCCCGCGGTGACTATCTTGTCCCTTTTTGTCGTACCGCTACTATGCAGTGAAGAGCATAGGCCTATTTTGTGGTGGGTCCAGCTATCTGGAATGGCCTCCCTACGGCTCTCCGTTCTCTTCCTCGTGACTCTGCTGGCTCTTTTTACCGTCTTCTCAAGACCTTTCTTTTTGACCAGGCCTGGGTTGGGAGCGCCTCTGAGTAGAGATCTTGAAGAGGCGCTATATAAATTTATGTGACTGATTGTGATTGATTGATTGATTGATTGATTGATCAGCAGCTTCAAGAGAAACTCGTCAGAGGCGCTCCAAACTCCTCAAAAGGTTATAGACTACCCGGCGGAAAAAGGCTAGAAAAAGCTAGATTGCGTATTTTACTTTAAAAAATACATGGATTTTCCACAAGCACTTTGGCACCAAGACGAACTCGGTCGGGAGCGCCTGCCAGAGGTTATGGACCAATTTTTTCTGTTAAATTTGTTGATAGGATTATATGATTCGATTTAAATTTTCCTCCCTATTAGGCCTAATTATATAAAAATGGAGACGTCAAACATTCGAACCTGCCTAAGGGCAGAGAAAGAAAAAATGAAAAAATATCAAAATTTATAGGCCTACGACTCTAATATAGTCATCGGTCGCGAGGATTCGATTGGCATATATATTAGGGTGACAATTTCCAACATGCAAAACAAAAAGTTTTGGAATTTTCAAAGTCTCACACCCCACAAGTGTTCTCTACAATATCAGTACTACAGGTGAAAATTTTTAAGAAAATTCGAAAACGTTTAGAGGTGGCCCAATGACCTTGAACTTTCAATAGATGGGCCTATAAACAATGTTGAATATGCAACGTGTAAAATATTGTTATGCTCTGCCAATTACATTTATAATGCATGTGCACTTGTCATAGCACCCTTCTCGCGTGAACTACTCAGAGGTGCTCCCGACTGCAGAGTGGACACTATCGGAGTTTCATGCCGAAGCACTGAGCAATTGCGAGTGAAGGACTTGTCCAAGGTCCTGTATACGTGGCGACTTGAGGTGACTGCAAGGTGACGAACATACCACTACACCACCACGTCCCAATGTCCTCTGTTATCACTCATGACAATTAAAGACCAATAAGTCAATTTGAAAATTACGCAAGAAAGGCCTGTGGGCAGTTAGTAATGTTAAATCGACTTGTGCGCCTGCTGAAAAGAAGTTAAGAAGATCCAATGTCATTTTGAGTGCATGTATCACTGCAGCATTCAAACATGAATGCAATTAGTGACATACATTACACGCGGCACACATTCTATCAGCCAAAGGACAATAAATGGACCGTGATCCTGCTGAAATGGTTATGAATCGGGATTCCATTAGACATTCTCGGTTCCATCATCATTAGGCTTTTGTAAAAGAAATCAGTGCACCGTTAGGGCTTGAAGTTCCACATGAAGTTCACTGGGATGACAGGTTGTTGAAGCCTTTTACGTCGAAGGAACGATGCCGTACTGTGCTGTCACCAGATAAAGGAACAATGAAAGCTTAAAGGTTCCTTTACCGCCTAATGGAACAGGTGAAACACAAGCTTCAGCCGTTTTAACTTGCTTGAAGAGTGGAATATAGATGATCTCATACAATCTATATCTGTTCACACAACTTCTGTCCTCTACAGCAATGCTGGTCTTCAATCAAGAGCATGTGTTCTGCTGGAACCAAATCTCAGATGCGGTAGATCTACTCAGCTTGGTGATAGTGGGGATAGTCTTCAATACTCTGATGATAAACTCTCGCAGACCTACGAAAACACTGTTTGAGAGATTTGGATAGGGAAGTTGATACATTGCAATCTCCCTCTTCCATATCTCTATCATCTGACTGCATTTGAGATGCAGTCTGCATGAGCACGATGTATTTGTTCTTCAGGTGGATCTCAAGATATTGATACACAAGCCAATGTCCAACGTCAGCTCCATGCAATGGCTTATAACTGTTGAAGCAGATCATTGCTCACAAGGCATGCAGTAAGTGAGACCGTCGCTACTGCAAAAATACACATCTTTTCGACCCATTTGAGGTTTGTGAGTGAAATGTTGGTCCACCTGGTGTTGATTGAATCAGCTGTTTCAGATGACAGCCAGATTGCAAAAGTCGAACGTCCGGAATACGATGAACCTCTTCGACATATCAAAGTTTATGTGCAGCAAGAACCACTACAAGAGCTGATTTTTTGTAACTAAAAACACTAAGAAACTCTTCATTGCACTAGTTTGCATTAGATAGTCTTGTAAACTTCCTACATTTAGGCCTACATCCAAGCAGATAGGGAGATAAACGACAGCGTTCTCTTGACTCATCACCGAGCTGCGAGATTAAATGTCGTAAATTATGCAGCTGAACGTGGTATCACACTGATCCATTCATTCCATGAAGTACTTACAAACCAAGAAGAACCAAGCAATACCTATACTCCAAGGGGTTATGAAACACAGGAGGTAATAACCAGACTAAAAAACAAGCAGCCATAAATGGAAGTGATAAACAGTACTGGAATCAAATACCGATAGATGTGTATTAGCATTGCGTTTAACACTTACCATTAGGTCAAACTTCTGATGCGTTGGGCCACCATTAAACATTAATGAATAAATTTTAAAAAAATCATGCTTAGTTGTTTAATGGTACATAACCATTAAAAATAGTGAGACTTGTGAAATTCAAGAATTTTTTTTAACTGTCACCCTAATATATATATATATATATATATATATATATATATATATATATATATACTTGGCAGGGTTGGGCATGGACCTGAGCATGGCCATCACTGTGGCTGAGAATCGAACACTGTGGAAACATTTAGTAAACTCATTGTGCAACGCTCCCATTGGTGGAGTAGGCGGCGAATAATGATGATGACTCTAATAGACAATGTCACCAATGATTAAATGGACTTTTAGTTGTCACTGCAAGGGGACTCGCAATGACATTTCGTTTCTGATCTGACGTTGCTGGGGGGTACGCCATCATTAGATTTTTTACTTGGAGTACAATAAAAAAAATAAAGTTTGAGACCCCTGATGTATAGAGCCTATGCGTAAATGCAATAATTTTCCGAGTCAGTGTTAGCTGATTTCATGTGACCCGAATAGCGCGAGTCTGGCGATTTCTCCGAAAGTCGTGTTTTTGGTCAGTATGTCTTCGACTCCATTGGGTCGCTTATCCTCTGGCCATAGTCTGGTCCACAGATGGACCGCGTAGTTCTGAGTCCAGTTGTACGATCCGTCGTAGATCTGAGCTTTTTCTTTCCAGTTGGGTCTGTCCAGAGACGTCTCTTCGACGTGAACCAGATGTGGAAATATATGAGCCAGCTTATTGACGTTTAACACAGACTTCTCAGCCCAGTTCTCCTTAGATCCGCGGTATGAGTAGTACTGCTCCAGCATAAGCCGTAGAAAGGGGGCGCCTCTTTCGGCGACCATTATTCCGTTACAGAGGCCAATCGAATCCTCGCGACCGATGACAAAAGAAAACTGACGAAGATCATTGAACGACTTGACGACCACGACATCTGAGTCGAGATATATTCCACCGTATCCTTCAAAGAAAAGACTTTCTTTATTGCTTGGAATTTAAAAGTATAATAGGCCTACAGACGACGCATGGGCGTCCGCAGCGGGGCGCAAGGGGGCGCAAGTGCGCCCCCTGGATTTTTCGCATAGTTGCACATAAATTTAGATTCTTTGGTTGTGATTGTTACAGCGCGATTTTCAATGTGATTATCGATTCGTTCTATTAGTTGAACCTATATATATATATATATATATATATATATATATATATATATATATATATATATTATCTTTCTTTGGGTGCATAACGTTCTGGTAGGCTATAGGATTCTCTCGTGGTAATATGGAAATTCAAACTGTCACCCATTAAATTTAGACCATGTGACAATTATTTAAAAGTTTGCGCCTCCTAGAAAAATTCCTGCGGACGCCCATGCACATACACAAGAATCGGTTGGTTCATTTTGATCATGGGCGCCCGCAGAAATTTTTGCAGAATGGATGGGGGGGGGGGGGGGGGGAAACACGATGGTCAGTTGGTCACGGATAAATTTTTAAGAAGAAAAATGCAATGCAGTAAGAACATGCATTGCCAGCATTGGTCTTTTTTAATTTAATGTTCTTAAGGTAAGTTTCTCAGTTTCACTTTTTAATATGAATATGAACAGCTTCTTAAGTGCGAAGAAAAAAAATTTAAATCAAAAAGTAGGCTAGTGTTTAAAAGTATATTTTCCGAGGAGGTGCAATAAGTCCGTAGAATGAATTAATGAACAGATGAATGAAAAATAGGTGTCAATTTTCCAGAAGCAAGTGCTCTCTTTAATTCTATAGTTGAATCGTAATTTCTATACTTTTAAGGCACCACTCAAAAGTCAAATGCTGGCACCAGCTTATTCACGAGCGCTGCAACTATATGCGCTATATAAATGTCTGAAATGAATTAATAAATCAATGAATGAATGAATGAACTAGTCAGGGGTTGTTCAAAGGATAGTCAGAAGGAAGTGCGAGTCTGGTTGTCAGAGCGGCAGAGGGAGCAGAGTAGGCCTTAGCTGTTAAGGGGAGTGTTCTTTATATAGGATTGAAGGGTGGATGATCACAGGATCATTATGAGTAGCCTAGGTGGCATGAATTCTTTTGAAATGCGAGACATGAGTTTTGTGTGGAAATCCAAAGAGGTGATCAAATAGAGTCCCTTTGTGCCTATAAAAGTTTGTCTATGTCTTCGCCTCTGTAGATTCTGTCCTGGCAGTAGGCCTAAGGGGACTATAAAGGCCTGGATATTGCAGACTTGATTAACTTTAGCGAATAAGCAGGTAACTCCGACGCAATTTCAGTTTGTTGTAGATATATTTAAGTTTTTGCAATAGTGAATTTATTTATTATAATTTGTGGTTGTGAAAGATTTCATTGCAATAGGCCCTATCCTTTTTTATCTGTGGCTGGGCTTGAAGCACCTCCGAGTAGTTTCTTTAAGAGGCGCTATATCAATTCTCGAAATGAATGCGTGAATTAATTACATGATGACCGTTGTTATTGCCTACGAATTTGAGTTCAAACCCTAGTTAGGACAAATTTAAAATGGTAAAGCTGCATTGTATGTAATTGAGACTCTTGAAATAGGCCTAGATCTTGCAGGGCTTAATTTTAAATCAGTGTGCTCGGACATTTGTACTGTAGGTCTACTCACTCAGCAATATTTCTGTTCTCATGTAGTCAGATATGTGAGCTGGAAAACTGTAAGGTTGTCCATTTGGTGCTTTGTCCGAGTACGTTCTGTTGACATGGTAGATGTTCTGAACCTCGTTGATGGTACGATTCCACCACTTACCCTTCGGAATGTTGTCCCCGTGAAGGAATATCTGGTCTGGTCGTATGAATCGGTCAGCACTACGATAGCTGAGATAATTGATGAACGTGAAGTTTAAGTCGGCTCCAAGAAAGACGAAGTGAACCACGTTGGGAACTTTAAGAAACGGCTGCGCCTCATTTGCTTGATTTGAGTAATCGGAATGGTTTCTTCCAATTTCTGGCTTGCTCGTTGAGATTGAAAGATTCGTGCTGCTTGTAATATTTGCAATGTCTGATCGCAATTCTTTCGCCTTAGATCGTGTACTAATCGATTTAAATGAGTCGTTTGAGTTGAAACCAACCACAGGAAAAGTTTCTTTGTATTCTGATAGGTTAAATCGTTTTAACATCAGGATATCCCATTCACTTCTCGTAATTGAACTTTCTACGGAGACGCATACAGGTGAATAGCCATCCCGTTTTAACGCTTCCAAAACATCGAAAGATGACGCAATATGCCTTGAGCTATGAAATTCACTTGATAGATCAATGGGAAAGAACGTCGCGGCAGTTTCAAGTTTTATCCTTGAATTATTCATCTGCAGCATCAAAGAAGAGAGGAGTCGCATGTCGTAGAGAATATACACTATTGAGGCAGCTAGAATTGTTGCAAAAGCTGTCACCAATCTAGTGCCCATGTTTTCCAAACTAGAATGTAGTCGAGATTAGGCGCAGAAGGCTTCAACTAATTTCACAATTCGGACAAAACTGAAGCGCCACTCGAAGTTGGAGAACGAAAGCAAACCTGAAGAAGACAAGTAACAAGAAGTCATCATCCGACACGCAGCGATATGTTACAAAGTACAGGTAATCGTAGTTCGTTACTATAACAACTAATTTCAACATATTAATCCTATGCAAGATTGTGTCTTGGACTCTCTTACCGAGATCCCATCACACAGTGTTTAATCTAGACGTCTCTGGGGGGGAAGTTCCCCACCCCCAGAATTGACATTTCACCCCCCCCCCAGAAAAATTTGACAAAATGATATTGGTTTTTAGTTACTATTTCATCATTGTTTTACATGAAGTGTTATAATATATACCGTGATGTCATTTACTATTATATGATTATAATGACATTATTTACTATTATTATATATGATAATATCAATGATCATGTTGCAATGAGTATAACTTACTGTATATATTTGTGTAAACACTATTTTTGCACAAGTAAAAACAGATATGACATTCCCTCCAGAAACATTTGACAAAATGATAATAGTTTTAGTTGCTGTTTACATCATCGTATTACGTGAACTGTTATCATATACTGAAATACTATTAATTATTATATGGTTAATGCATGATTGTAATGTTATTATTTACTATTATAATGTATGACACAGTCCTGCTAAAATGAGAATAAGTGTACTGCTAATATTTGTACAAATACTACTTTTTGTACAACTGAATGGCTTCTCACCAGGGGTATCCTTCAAATTTTAAACTGCAAAATTTCGAAATGTTTGGTCCTATTATTTGAACACAATTATAGTAAAACCTAAAAACAACATCATTACTACACATGGTTTAATGAATTTGGTACCGGTAGTTTATTAATTCTTGATTGGTTTGTGTACCATTAAATATGATTTCAGAAAGTATGTCCTGGTCAGCAATTCAGGACCATCTTGGGAAACAGGGTTAAACTGATATAGTGCTGAAAATTCAGCTTATATAGGCTACTATTATATTCATGTCTGCATTTATTCATTAGAATAACTCAGCAACAGTAGAACTGAGCTGCTGAACTCAATACATACAGATATTTTTATTGTAATTATAATCATATATATTGGATCCTAAAACACTTTTTTATCAGTACGTATACTGAAGAATAGTCTAATGGAATTATTTTGCTAAAATGGCACCTTAAAAGGGTACCATTACAGTGTGGAAATAGCCCCCCCCCCCAATATTTGTTAAGTGTTGCTTATATCTATTGAAGTCCACTCTTATAAGCACTGAAAAGTACAGGCGTTTTGTTAATATGACACCTTAAAATGCTGCCATTGCAATGTGGAAATTCAAAAAGTTTCTGATAAGGCTCTGAAAAAGTACAGGTATTTTGTTAAGATGGTGCCTTAAAATGCTACCATTGCAATGTGGAAATTCAAAAGGTAATTTGTTAATATGGTAGGCCTACCTTAAAATGCTACCATTCCAATGTAAAAGTTAAAAAAAGTTTCTGATGAGGCCCTGAAAAAATACAGGTAGCCTGTTTTGTTAAGATGACACCTTAAAATGCTGCCATTGCAATGTGAAAATTAAAAAAGTTTCTGATGGGGCTCTGAAAAAGTGCAGGTATTTTGTTAAGATGGTACCTTAAAATGCTACCATTGCAATGCGAAAATCAAAAACGTTTCTGATGAGGCTCTGGAAAAGGAAAAGGTATTTTGTTAAGATGGTACCTTAAAATGCTACCATTGCAATGTGAAAATTAAAAAAGTTTCTGATGAGGCTCTGAAAAAGTACAGGTATTTTGTTAAGATGGTACCTTAAAATGCTACCATTGCAATGTGGAAATTCAAAAAGTTTCTGATAAGGCTCTGAAAAAGTACAGGTATTTTGTTAAGATGGTGCCTTAAAATGCTACCATTGCAATGTGGAAATTCAAAAGGTAATTTGTTAATATGGTAGGCCTACCTTAAAATGCTACCATTCCAATGTAAAAGTTAAAAAAAGTTTCTGATGAGGCCCTGAAAAAATACAGGTAGCCTATTTTGTTAAGATGACACCTTAAAATGCTGCCATTGCAATGTGAAAATTAAAAAAGTTTCTGATGGGGCTCTGAAAAAGTGCAGGTATTTTGTTAAGATGGTACCTTAAAATGCTACCATTGCAATGCGAAAATCAAAAACGTTTCTGATGAGGCTCTGAAAAAGGAAAAGGTATTTTGTTAAGATGGTACCTTAAAATGCTACCATTGCAATGTGAAAATTAAAAAAGTTTCTGATGAGGCTCTGAAAAAGTACAGGTATTTTGTTAAGATGGTACCTTAAAAAGCTACCATTGCAATGTGAAAATTAAAAAGTTTCTGATGAGGCTCTGAAAAAGTACAGGTATTTTGTTCAGATGGTACCTTAAAATGCTACCATTGCAATGTGAAAATTAAAAAAGTTTCTGATGAGGCTCTGAAAAAATACAGGTATTTTGTTAAGATGGTACCTTAATCCTATATTGCACAGCGAAAATCATGGGTGATAAACTTTAACATTCTAACACTTTAACATTTTAACGGGTCTCGGCGCTACGCGCCTCACGAGCGTCCTTCGGACGCTCGATTGTCTCCCTCCCAGAAACCTGAATTTCCCCCCCCCCCAGCGGATGGGGACTAGATTAAACACTGCACATCACACCAGCTCTTCGCTCACCTGCCATCCTACCTATCTTCTATGGTCACATCTTGTAACTCTGTTAAAGGTCGCTCTTCTCCTCGATCAGCCTCTGCTGGAAAGTATGTTGTTCCTGGTACACATCTTGTTTTTGGCCGGCGTTCTTTCACATTAGCTGATCCCTTCATTTGGAACTCTCTGCCTACTTATGTTCGTAACCCCCTAGCGAGTCTGTCTTTCGCTCTAAGCTGAAAACTTTCCTCTTTGAGTCTGCCTATATATAGTTTTAATGGCCGCCGAACTTCAATGTGCACTTCTGAGCTTTGTAAGGAGGGCATTATCAAATTTCAGTTGTATTGTATTGTATTATGCAATATGCACGGTTGCATATATATATATATATATATATATATATATATATATATATATATATATATATATGGGTTCCTTACGACACTGAATCAATTTTTTTTTACCTCAACGGGTAGACGACCATGATGGACGCCTTGCATGGGTGCCAATTGAATGCGACTCAGCCGTTCATATGCCTACTTTGGTTATGACAATGGTCACATCATACAAATACCTCTCCAAATCAATAAGATAGTAGACATTAGGCCTACGTTATTCTTTGCTTAGCTTCCTCTCGCTAATCGATCAGCCGGCTCAATGGTCCACAGTGGACTCTTTTAAATCCATACTAAAGACATACCTATTCGCTAGGGCTTATCCTGCATGTTAGCTGCTTTGTGTAATGAATGGCGTGACAGCATGTTAGGGCGCCATATGAATTTTCGTAATGATTCTTATTAATATTAGTTTTTTTACATTATTATTATTACCATCATTATTATTATTATTATTATTATTATTATTATTATTATTATTATTATTATTATTATTATTATTATTATTATTATTATATCAATAACAGGAAATACAATAAACTAGACAAGTTATAGCTATTGTCACAATCATGTCCTCTGGCTTCGGCTCAGCTAAAGTGCCTCGAAAGGCCACCGAATTGAAGCGTTGAACAGTTACAGAGAGGCGTTGTAACTGAAAACAGGTCTCTCTCAGTTCACCAGATGAAACAGTAAGCATGCGGCCTAAATCTGACAAAACGTTTAGACCGTCAGAGCAAAATGGACCTAAGGTTTCAAGGGCTAAAGGGACAAATAAATGTGTGTTCAGAAGGGCAACGTATTTGCTGTTTTTATTATTATTATTATTATTATTATTATTATTACTATTATTATTATTATTATTATTATTATTATTATTATTATTATTATTATTATTATTATTATTATTATTATTATTATTATTATTATTATTATTATTATTATTATTATTATTATTATACAGTATATCAAGCGGATGATGAATGTCAAGAAGGATGCGTCATCGCATTCGTAGCTCGGGGAGCAGTGGCAATGTTCCGGAGAGGCAGATGGCATTCCCTCGTTGTAGAGCCACCGAGATCCGCTGGAACAGATAAGATGTCTCCATTAGGTCGTGGGTTGCGGTAGATATTCGTCTCCCCAACTCGGAAATGAATTGTTGTCCTTTAAAACACCAAACTCCGCCGGTCTCCATGGCGACGGCCACAAAAGTGTGGGTTCTGGTGATGGTGGCATATTTGATCGACTTAAACGTTGCTGCTCGTTCGGCGGCTTCGCCAGCTACGAAGGAAGTAGCCTATGTGGAAGATGGGACAATTCTTATTATTTTATTTATTTTTCGCCCGAGGTAGTAAAGATCCCTCGGGCTGTAAAAGAAGATTAAAATCAGTTTATTGGTTCTCGTCTTCAACTTCGTGCCCAAAAGTGCCTCTAAATGCAACGCCATTGAACCGTTATTATAATTATTATTATTATTATTATTATTGTTATTATAACACATTTATTTCTTCAAAAACTGACACAATCATGTAGGCCTACAGACGAGTAAATAATCGTTTCAAACATTAGGTCCTTGGCCTCTCAGTGTCTTGGCCGATAAGTTCTGTCGTGCCCAACACAGACAACGAATTTCCTACTTGGAGCGCGACTGAAATGCGCTGGAGCAGATGGTTGGACTCTCTCTGGTCACCGGTCGACATCGAAATTCTGCTTCCTAACTCTTGAACGAATTCCAGGGACTCGGAGTGCCAACTTCCTCCGGTTTCGATGGCCACAGGAATGAAGTGATGCGACTGTGAGATGACAACATATTTACTGGTCTTATTTCGAGCTGCTTTTTCCGCTGCTGCACCTGCGTTTTCCGCTGTTAGATGTACGTACGAAGCTGCAAACGTGTCTGGCACAGTGACGTCCCAAGTCAGGCATCGACCTCTGGACCAGGGTATTATAGTAACTCCATCTGGTCGTTTGCCATCGGTTCTCGAAAGACCAGTAGGTTCTTTGATGGCCGGTATTTTGGCTCTCGTCATCGCTCGCCATATCACGTCGTTTATCATATCATGTCGTTGGTGTCTTCCAGCACCTTTAGGGCAGGAGAATCCATGATGACCTAAGGATTCTACTCTGGCACCACATTTACACACATGTTGTTCACAAAGCACAGTACCTAGACGAATGCCTACTGCAACTCTCAACACCTCTCCCGTCATCCGCAATCCAGCTGCCGTAATGGGTAGTGCGTGAAGCCAATCACCTGAATGTGGCGATTGTACGGCTAGCAATCGAGATTTCGAAGCGGAATCTGTGGTTCTTTCTGTGAGTTCTTGAAATGCATGCGAAATCACCGCTGCGTCCCATTCTCTTTGTATATACGCTTTCAGCTCAGTGGGAGGAGGTGCGTTCGAATTCGACATCCAAGAACTAGAGGCTTCTTCCACCAATGGATCGGTAGAAGTTACGGAGACAGCGAGTAGCATTTGGTCTTGGAGGCTTCGAGTGCCAGCGGCTGATGCCAAAAAGGCGGAAGTTGCCAGCATTTCGGCACTACGAATCCCAAGACCGCCGTTTCTCACTGGTAACGATGCCTGGATCCATTGATCGTCATTCATGTCAATTATTATTAGCTATTATTATTGTTATTATTATTATTATTATTATTATTATTGTTATCATCATCATCATTATTGTTATTATTATTATTATTATTATTATTATTATTATTATTATTATTATTATTATTATTATTATTACTACTACTACTACTATTACTATTACTATTATTATAATGTTCACCTCAGTGTATGGCGACTGTCGTTCTCTTCAGCTTACACCAATGACTTTATAGTCGTAAAGTCTGCTTGGCACTTCATCATCATATTCGCATGCATCATATTCAGCCGTCAACTGCAATCCAGTCTGTTGGTTCGGATCATGTTTATTCCGCATCTGTCTGTTATTAGCCAAGCAGTATTCTGCCCCACTCTGCGGGCGTTCAGTATATCTCCAGATTCTTTGACTCGCGACCAAAATATTCATTGGTCGTCCAATGGAAGAGCTACCCCATATCCCCCCCCAACTCCCCATCTGTTGTCGGTCAATGAACCGCAAGAATCACAGCAGTTAACGCGTTGCTATATTGATTTAATTTTACAGCTAATCAATAGTAGAGCTATTGTCATCATAGACTGTTGACATGGACTGAAATCATCCTTCCCCCTACTGCCAGTAGTCTACATAGACATATTAATTTCTCTTCACTGCCATTGTTTAATGTAGTTCCCCAGCTGGGGGAGGGGAATTCAGGGGAGAAAATTCAGATTTTATTATTCCTTTTCACAGGCGCTGAGTGATAGCTAAGGCAATTAAAGTGTATGCATCCTTGCGAGCAGGTGCGGATACAGAAATTTTCCAAGGGGCCAAAGTTTTGTACCTTGGGTCCGGAAAACTTAGCTGATCCTGGGCAGAAAAATCTGACGACTTTTTTTCGAAAAGTCAGAAAACATACCAATTTCCCATCCCAAAAATCTGACGACAATTTTTTAGTCGTCCGGTCAAAAAGTCTAAAATACCCTAAAAAGCTTATGCCCTTTTTTGTTCAAACCGAATGGGGGGGCCACGGTACATGGGCATTTTCAAATGGGGACCATGGCCGGATTGGCCTTGCCGGATCCGCCCCTGCTTGCAAGGTCGTAGATTTGTGAGCCTCATGCGAGTCCTGGTTTCCACTGTGGGTCAAATACCCTGACGTATCCAGCGATCCATAGAGTCTTAGAATGACACGACACAAGCGTACATCTGAAGACTTGCACATAGTGATAACATCTGTTATGTCACTTATATACAGGGTGGCTCAAAAGAAAACGTACCACAGGATAAAATGCGATAACTTCTCAACCGATTGACATTTTTCTCCGAAAATTTTCCAATTTGTAGGGGAATGAATTTTCAACAATCCCTGAAAGTTTCAGTTGAAACTTTTCATGTTTGCAAAAGTTACAGCTGTTCAAACTTAAAATTTCGTTTTTTCAAATTTTCGCGGAAAATGAACGTCACTTGTAGATTTCCATGTCAAATGATATCACTTTTCACTACGACCTCAGAATTTCGTTTTACACTTTATTGTAAGGTATAATGAGAGTGTCCACTCCCTGCCTTAGCACAAGCTCAACTTCTTTTTGTGAAGCTCAGTATGGCCTTGTTGGTCGGGTCCTGCGGCAACTGACCCCACATTAGCAGCAAGACTTGCTTCAGCTGGCCAATGTTCTCCAACTTGGGATGAAATGTCTTGCAGCGTTCCAGAATAGTTCACCAGACGTGATAAGCAAGAGGACTAAGGTCTGGCGAGTTTGTTAGTCACCTTTGCCAATAAATTTACTGCATTTGATGGCAAAAATAAGGTAGCGTCATCATAATCAGCCTTGCCGTGCGAGCAAGCAGGCGCACCGTCCTGCTGGAAATTTATTAAAACCAGATGTGAGAGCATGTCTGGTCTTCAATGAGTCTGGGTAAGAGAGTTCAGCGATGAGTTTGACATTTAGCCTACTGAATGGTATTAAATGCAGTCTTTTCTTGCAGCTGTAACACACGCCAGCATAGCTGACACTGAAATCATGATGTGCTTTGCAAACGTAACCCTTTCGATTACCAAGCGAATTTCCTGAACATGACATTTTCCCCCGTCAGACCAAATGACAACTTCCTGCCTCTCTTCCAGCATCTGACCTTCGTTACATAAACACGTTTGCAGATAGCCTTCAAAGTGCTTCAGGCTTCACTTTTCACTGGGTCTTTTGCTATGACCGCGCGATGTCCCAGTCTCTGTTCACGTAACGTCCGAGTTCCCATTTTATCCTCTGCAGAAACTTTGCCCATGACGTTCAGTAACGGATTCACAAACTGAGGCCTTAATATACAAAATATGACCATATACTAACAGCTTACATAATAAACAGCTTATCTACAGCTCTTAGTGAGGTTGTATGACATTGTCATCATTTTATGTGTTGCAATTTGCCAAAAAAATCGTAATGAAATCACATGTAATGGAACAAGATTCTCCGGATATTCAAAAAAACGAAATTTTAAGTTTGAACAGCTGTAACTTTTGCAAACATGAAAAGTTTCAACTGAAACTTTCAGGGATTGTGGCAAATTCATTCCCCTGCAAATTGGAAAATTTTCGGAGAAAAAGGTCAATCGGTAGCGAAGTTATCGCATTTTTTCCGGTGGTACGTTTTTTTTTGAGCCACCCTGTACATGCATGTGGTGGTTCTAGTTCATACAGCCTGAAACTAAAATAATGGAAAACTGAAAACAACTTTTCTAGTTAAAAATGCTTTTTCCCCTTTGGACCTCGGGTACCCCTGGACATAGTCCGCCTTCGTCATGGGCGGTCATTTTTTTCACCATGAAAATGGTAATTTTTTTCAGGCCTCCGCAAGGAGGCCAATACTGGAAAATATATTTTCTGAGAAAATGGTATGGTTTTGATGATGAGATTTCGGGTGGATGACTAAAAAAGGTCATCAACTTTTTCGGCCAGAGAACAAAATTTTGGCGCCACTCGATCTGGACTAAGTCTGCGCCCCAACCAAAGCCCAAGTTTGAAGTCCCCCCCGAAAAAAGGACACCAAACAAGAATTGTGGGGCGCGATGGTGTAGTGGTGGCGTCGTTGCGTGGCGTCGTTGCCTTGGAGCCGAAAGGTTCGAGGTTCGAATCCACCTCGTCGCGTAAGGACCTTGGGCAAGTTCTTCACTCACGACTGATCAGCGCTTCAGCGTGAAACTCCGATGCAGTGTCCGCTCTGCATTCGGGAGCGCCTAGTAGATGAGAACTTGAAGGGGCGCTATAACAAGTGCACAAACATACAAACAAACAAACAAACAAACATGAATCGTTGAAAAAATGTCAGCGACTTCATTTCTTAGTCTCGGCATACAGGTGGCCAGTCCTCTCCTACGCCGTCTGATCCTCCCACGGTCAGTGTTTAGTGAACAGCGAACACTCGTACAGGTCAGATTATAGCAGATCATAACATTGATTGTATATATTTTCACTATACTGGCGCCGCCTGGCGATTGTCTTATGCCATCTGGCGATTGTCTTTGGTATTAGGCGATTCATTTACAAATGCAATAACGACGATTGGAAATCAAGATGCTACTCAGAAGCGCTCCCGACAACAGCGCGGACATTGAATCGGAGTTTCAATCCGAAGCGCTGAGCAATTGCGAGTGAAGGACACTTGCTAAAGGTCCTTACGCGGCGGCTTGAGGTGGATTCGAACCTGCAACCCTCCGGCTGCAAGGCAGCGAACATATCTACTACACCACCGCGCGCCACAATGAGTGAAGGACGAAGAGGAATGCACGTGGAATGGAAAGTGCAGTCTCAGTTCTGCATGGGTTGAATTTTCCATCTGACGTCTCTACCATGATGGTATGATGGTATGAGTTGCAGATGGTAGTACCATCTGCAACTCGGTAGGCTACTCATTGAACCCGGTACTTCCGGTAGCATAGCAGTAAATTTAATTCGATATATTCTTCGGCTATAATTAATTTAATCCAAATTGTTGCAGATGGTAGTACCATCTGCAACTCCATCATTCATTTCATATCATTTCGCTTTTACTTGCTTGCATAAGTAGTCTACGCGCGTGATTCGCGTAGTCTTCGTTATACGACTAAAATTGAGAGTGTTTCTGGATGAAATAAGATTTTTGTTTCTCTAGTTCTTATGATGCTTCCCCCACATTTAAGTATTAACATGGCTTCCCGTGTACCGCGCCTCTGAGTAGAGATCTTGAAGGGGCGCTATAATAGGCTAAATTTATGTGATTGGTTGATACCGTATTCCGAACCTCATCATGCCTTCCCCCACCGTTCATTCTGCCTTTTCAGACCCTAAATACGTAAAACTTGATTTTAAAAATTCTTGATTTTTCCCAAGACATTGGGAAAAACCGTAGGAATTGCTTTTTATGGTCCACCCTTATATAAGGATAAAGTTGTTCTATTGCTTGCTGATTTCATGTGACCCAAATAGCGCGAGTCTGGCGATTTCTCCGAAAGTCGTGTTTTTGGTCAGTATGTCTTCGACTCCATTGGGTCGCTTTTCCTTTGGCCAGAGTCTGACCCACGTATGGACGGCGTAATTCTGCTTCCAGTTGTACCATCCGTCGTAGATCTGAGCTTTTCTCTCCAGTTGGGTCTGTTCAGAGACGTCTCTTCGACGTGAACTAAATGTGGATAGAGGCGAACCAGCTTATCGACGTTCATAACAGCCTTGCCTGCCCAGGACTCTTTGGATCCCTCGTAGGAGTGATACTGTTCTAGGAGAAGCCGCATAAAGGGGGCACCTCTTTCGGCGACCATTATCCCGAGACATAGACCAATCGAATCCTCGCGACCGACCACAACAGAGAACTGACGAAGTTGGTTGAAGGATTTGACGACCACGACATCCAAGTCGAGATAGATTCCACCATTATCCTACAAAGAAAAGATTTTCTTGGTGGTTTGGGACAGGCGGAGGTCTGTTGGCGGTCCGTTCGAAAGTATGTATAATTATACAGTCTACGCTACAAATGGTCCAACACTTACATTAATGCGGGTGTGAAGTGTGGATTAACCAGAGGCACTTCTTAATCCTCACTCAAACATTCGTTTGCGTAATGGACTTGTCTCATAGGTAGGCCTACTATATCCGTATATTCCTGAACAAATGCAACGTTTACGGAAACAGTGAGACGTACAGGCCGATGGTGATATTGATGAGGGGCACCGTGATAGTTCATGCATGTGCGGCGTGCGCATAATTTTGTGTGTCTATGATTGTGCGAAGATGTAATTAATTAAAATGTTAGTTGAAAATCCCGCCACGACGGAACAAGCTTAACCACCGTCACTCTATAGATCCATCCAAGTCCGCAGGAATCAGGTTGGTCGCTTTCGTTGTCAGATCGGAATTTGGTTGAGTATAGGCCTAAAACTGGAGATGAATGGTGTTATGACATAATGGTGGCGTCGTTGCCTTGAAGCCGGAAGGTTCGAGGTTCGAATCCACCTCGCCGAGTAAGGACCTTGGGCAAGTCCTTCACTCACAATTGCTCAGCGCTTCGGCGTGAAACTCCGATGCAGTGTCCGCTCTGCATCGGGAGCGCCTCTGAGTAGAGAGAGCTTGAAGGGGCGCTATAACAAGTGCACATACAAACAATAAATGTTTGGCTACGGCGTGTCGCGAGCTCACATGGAAGAAGGGTGAAAATCACTGAAAATTGCCGTGGGGCAGGAGTTCAAGTTCTATATAGTCATTCCTACGACCCCCACATCAAAATCTTCGTTTCACATCTCAACTCCACATACCCTAGATCAACGTCTGACCACTCATTTATTTTTTCTACAATAAATTCCAACTAGCCTACAACTCCATGCACATAGCCTAAATCAATGTCTGACTCCTCGTTTTTTTTCTCTACTGTAAAAGCCTATACTTATACTGGTGGGCAATTCTGAGTAGGTACCTTGAAGGGGCGCTATACAAATTTTGATTGATTGATTGATTGATTGATTGATTGATTGATTGATTGATTGATTGATTGATTGATTGAAGAGCGCAGGGATGCAGGATCGCAAAGGTCCACTCAATCCTCCATTCGGCAGATGGCGTTGGTAGACTGAGCAGTACGACGCATTGCTACAGTTAAATTTGACTTATGTATTAATTTGTGATCATCCATTCATTGATGATTGTATTCATGTTGCGCTGTGTCAGTTTGGATTAAAGCGAAAATTATTATTGTTCTTTTTGTTTTTTGTTGCTGTTGCTACTGTTTCTGTTGTTGTCATCATTATTAGGCTAATATTATTATAAAAAATATGTCCCGAGGTAAAAATAATCCCTCAGGGACTTAAACATTATGGAATACATTTTTGACGCCACTCGATTTATTGACAGTGAACACCTATCCAAACTCTTGTCGTGAATGTACGTGCTCTTTGAACAAGTGCAATTATTAGGTCCGTAGTTCGACGGTGTAGGCCTATTCATCATGGTCTCAAGCACTAAACCAGTGGGTGAGGTCAACTCCAGACAATTATGCGACCTGTCCTTCCAAGTGATGCGCAACAAAATGTCACAGCAGTCGTATAGGCATACATAGGCCACACATAGGAGATTCGTCTATCTATTGTTTCATGCATGAATCACAAATCAAGGTAATGTTCAAACTGCCACTGCTGGGTCTGGGAACCAGTGCAGTTTGCCGCGATGACCAGTTGAGCTGATTTGGACTGTTTCATGTCCAGACAAAGTCCACTTCTGACGTTCTTAATTGTTCCGAGAATCTAAAGACGTCATCAAATTTAAAAAAAAACAGTGCACCTCAGTAGCCTAGTAGCATAAACCACAACGATGCCCCTTTAACGGGCGCTAAGTAAAATGTAGCATACAGCCAGCTAACTAGGTGTTCAGCAGGTAAGACAAACCCTTTCAGCAATCTATCCAAGACTAGACATTCGATCGGACATTTACTAATCGCATATTGTGTGTAAAAACATTTAGGCTACTTGTACAGAGTTCACATAGGCTAATTTAATTATAGGCTGACCGCAGCAGATGGCGCATTGTCCTTAACTTTGACAACAAAGTCACACAAAACGATCACCTCATAGCCTCTTAATTGTAACCGGATTACGACCTCATGCGAACTACTCGTTTGGACAACCCTTTTGACTAGACGCAGCGCTATCAAATAAGCTGGTGCCCTGCGCTTGGTTTTCGAGTGGCGCTTTGGACATTCGGAGATTACGATGACGATAGCGATCATAATCACATCAACGTGTCATGCAACAGTCCTAATATCAACAACTTCATTAATTCAATTTTGGAATGTTACGTTTAGGCTAGACTTTCCAGTTTAGGCATACTGTACATTAGTTTCTTAGTATACCGCATATAACGGTAAACATATTGCCACTGGCTTATAAAGGGTTAAGTCATGGGCGCCCGCAGAAATTTTTGCAGGAGGGGGGCAAAAACAATGGTCACGGTCAGTTTTTTTAGCAAGCGCTTGAAAATGCAAAGCAGAATATTAAGAGCACGGTTTTTTCACAGAGGTTTCTATAATGTCAATACATCGGTTTCACGTTGTGTAGGCCTATAATTGTTGTAACATTAGCACTTTAGTGCGATTTTTTTTGTTAAAAACGAAATAGTAGTAGTTAAAAAATAGGAAATCGATTTTCCAAGGGGGGCAAGTGCTTCCTCTTGTCCCTATGTGCGGGCGCCCATGGGTTAAGCAGATGGACATTATCAGTTTCTGAGCTATCGTAAAATATAATTTTATGTGGTCGAAAAAAGACTCGAAATACCTTATCATGTATCCATCGTACGTTGTCTGACTGCACACATCCAATTTCAACCAACACACGTCCACCTTCTCTGTAGGGTGATGATAAACAGGACTCCTCACGTCTCAGTTCGTTTCTAAGACTAAGTGAAAACACCTGTAAGCAAACAATAGCCTTAGGCCTATAATATTATATCATGTGATGATGATGATGATGATGATGATGATGATGATGATGATGATGATGATGATGATGATGAGTTCTCTGCCCGAAGGTTTTTACGCCTCTGAGGCAGTGGTGTAGTGGAGGGGGAACGCGGGGGAACGCCGTTCCCCCACTTTTTTCAAGGGATACTGGAATATTAATAATAATAACACTAATAATATTATTATTATAAAGAGCGTTCCCCCACTTCATTTTTTAGGACTACACTACTGCTCTGAGGATGTAAATATGTGTAAACATAAAATACGTAAAAACAATGCTAAGGCAGAATCACAGCATCACTTGGGGAAATGGTCCGTCTCAAATAATATGATTGTCCAGTGTCCACAGAGTCTGATCCCTCTCAGTCTCTCGCCGCAACTCTAAGCATTGCAAGTTGCAACTCTTTTTAAACCCTAATTTTACCTGCAAGTTTATTTAGCATAGCATCTTAGAAACTCCCGATGAAAACACAATACCCTCATCGAACAATTATAGCTTCAAGCACTTATGGAAACCCAGATAACTTCTCTGACTTTCAAACGGAATTTCTATCCATAGGTACGGTACGGCTTGATGAAGTTAGGACATCATAGTTTGAGATAATCATGTTTGACTCATATAGGCCTACACATAAATTATATTCTCTATTTCTTTCGCACGTTACCGATAAGAGAGTACGCACAACAGCCAGCAACTCGTCGTTGAATTGCAAATATTTAAACAGTAAATTCTTAAATTACTCTATTTAGAAACTTCTTTTAACTGAATACATAACAAAATGAAATCAATGCAGTGGAGAAGGAGCTAAGACGTCTTCAAATGCAGAATGTCGATAGTTCGAGGTACATAATAGTAGTGAGACAACTGCGGTTCTAGGCCAGGGGTTCTCAAACTGTGGTACGCGTACCCCTAGGGGTACGCCAGGCGCCGGTAAGGGGTACGCGAAAGATTTCCAGAAAAATTAATTTTTCTTTGAGTTTATGGACTTTGTGTCCATTTTTTCTTGATTAGAAATGATTTTTAACGGTGCTTCATGTAACAGCATTGTCATTTCTTTCTTTCACAACATGTGATTAGACTCACAGTCTCACATACTAAGCTTATATTATAATAGTGCACGCAACATGTTTATGTTTAGGCCTGTCCCTATAAATTTGAAACAAAAAATAATGTATAAATGGTTGAAAGAACCAAAGCCAGAAAGTCTCAGCAAATGATAGAGCTCAAAAAGGATAGCTGAATTGTTCCAAGGATTAATTTCTGGTCGAGCTTTAGATTGTGTGATTCCTTTCAGGACGTCATATAATTATATAGGCCTACCTGTTTGAAACTAGTTTTTAAACTATTCTTGCTATCAAAAAAAATATGGGATAAATTTTATTTTGAAATTGACAAATATTAAACCAGGTAATTTTTTTATTTTAAATCTGTACTAGTCAAAACAAGCACACATCAATACAACGCTATATATTAGCTCTTTCTTAGGGATTACAGGCCAATTTCCCATTTTTGTTGATACGATTGCATGATTAAAACTTTGCATGTTTTCAATTTTGCTCCATGTAGGCTCTACGACTCTAATAGGCCACAACATACAATGATTAAAAGAACTTTTGGTTGTCACTGCAATGGAGACAAAGTAATGGCATTTTGTTTCTGATCTGACTTTGCTGGGGGTACGCCACCATTCGATCTTTTTACTTGGGGGTACAATAAAAATAAAGTTTGAGAACCCCTGTTCTAGGCTACCTTTGCACTCAATGACCCTATGAGTCACGACTCACCAGTCAAAGGTCAATCGGAAGTGACGTCATCCCACGTAACCTACGCTGGTTCCCTGTCTAAAGTGAGGCATAAACCGCAGTTGTGTTACGACTCACAATGTCCATATCCCAAGTAAAATAGTGAAAGTTCCATTCTAATATGCTTTCGAACAGCATATGGGAAGGAAAAAATGCAAATTTTTAAATAGACCGTACCTGAGTGGAAGCCGTGACCTCGTGACAAGCATAAAGACCAATGTTGTACGCAGTCTTCTCATCGTTGTTCAAAGTGTCCAGACATAAGTTACTTGATGGATTGAACATCTGAAAAACATGAGCAGATTCAGGTAAGCAGTCAAGGTAACAACTCTGAACAACGCAAGTACAATCTTCAAGGACTAATACTTAGTGGTCATACTAGCTGAGTAATTCAATTTGAATGTGATTTTAATGCAATTTAATTCATGACAATGCATGCTTTGTAACATAGCCTAAAGGTTATCCACTTAGTTACTGACACCCGGATTGTTTATCGAGTTTGACATGTGCATTGTGCAACCAGCCCACTAAAAATACAAGTTTCCAGTTTAAATGCACTCAACATCTAGAAGGAAAGGGTTGCTTTTGTTGAACACGCATTTATTTATTTAGCTTTTGAAGAGCGCGTCCAGCCACTGAACAGCAGCCTCAGCAGCCACATGCAAGGCGGCTAAACCACCCGGAAAGCGCGTTATTTTGCAGTCATTTACGATGTGTGACATTGTCTGAATTTCACTACAGCTATAGACAGTGGGTCCAAAGCCAGTCTCCATCGAACCATGTTAGCAGCACAGTGTCCTTACCCAGTTCTAAAGCGATCCAGCTTTAATTGACCAATGTCCACGTGCATGAACATGTACATTTAGACCTATAGCCACTGTCTTATAATTATACAGATTTAGCCTACGCCTGTTGTGCTACAGTCTACAGAGCCTCAATAAATTCAGTCTTGGCAGATTGGTAGATAGCCTACACACCTTTCCATAGGCCAAGACATTTTCATCGATTACGAATTTCTCTGGGTAGATGTTATCCAGGTACCATTTGAAAGATTTGCAGCCAAGCCTCTCACGCAATGCAAGTCTGTCGGACACGTCACCAGCGTCTCTGTCCTAAGAAAAAATCCGAAAGCACATAAACTGAACACTTCAACAGCACGACACTCAGGATCTATTCAAACAGGCATATAGGCCTACAGCCTAATAATTAATTATTGCAAAAGATCAGGGCTTAAAGTGCGGCAGGACGGTCATGGACGGCGTCCAGGTACTTTTTAAAACCTCATGCCGTCCTGCCTCTTATTTGTTCAGCACATCTAAACAGACGAGGGACGTCCAGGCAGTTTTTTCTTTACACTTTAAGCACTCTATATAGTGTTCGACAAACCAAAACAGACACTTTAAGAGCAACAATGACCAATAGGGGACTCTGAGGAAGTGTCTGAACTCTAAGTTTTAAAGTTACGAGTCAACTATATGCCTCAGACTACTTTTAACTCTTTCCCGCCGGATCGGGTCGCGGGTGACCCGATTAACCCAATAGGTATCGGAACAATTCCGGCGGGAATGAGTTAAGCTGGCGAACACTTGCTAGCATAGTGACAGTTTATCTCACAACTGCCGAGTCTTCCATGTTTACCGTGGTATCAAACGAACGTCAAACATCTTCGTGGTGTGCTTGTTAACCTGGCTGGAGCTGGCTTGTAATACTTGTTGGCCTTCCTCCAAGGTAGGTTCAAATTATAATAAGCTTAGTAGTTGACTAGTTGTCCTAATATCAGCAGTTGGCGCTAACAACAGTAGAGGTACGCCTACCGGTAGGCCTAATAACGACAATAAAACATCATTCCTAAATCACATCGTATGTGTTGCCATCATACAAAAAGAAAGACGCCATTTGTTTATTTCTACGACAATAACTAATTAAACCTCCAAGGGTTGTTCTAAATTAAAAGAACTTAACATCGTTCGTAAACGAAATGGGCAGCTTTTGGTAAAGTATATGAATAAAATGTAATATAATACTTGTATACCGGTAATACTAAAGGAGAAGGCCCGGCGGAGGGAGGAGTGGCGACATTGGACATTCGAACCTGCCTACTGTGCCTATAGTAGGGTGACCAATGACCATGCGTCCCGGTTTTCCGGGACATGTCCCGGTTTTTTGTGGTGCGTCCCAGTGTCCCGACGACTTAGGCAAAAAGGCCCAAATGTCCCGGTTTTTGACAAGTAAGAAACTTGGATCTTTTTAAAACGTGTTTTTATGTAAATCACAGAACAAGGTGTATTTTACAACACAAAAATGTAATAAAAGAGAAGTTGTCAATTTATATGGAATATTATAATTGCATCTTTGGTGTTCTACTGAGTTTAGTTATTAAAAGATCGTCAAGGTGTAACAAAAAGTTTTCGTAATAGGGGTGCTAATAATTATGGCGGCGTCAGATCTATAGGCCTATCAATGACGGCAGGTCGCGCCAGGGTCGTAATGGGAGTTCGACCGCTCATGGCAGCACTGAAGTTAATGAACTATAGGCCTACAGCAAATTCTTTCGACAATTTAAAATGCTGTAGGCCTACTGTGGAAACTTTGAAAAAATCTGATTGTGATTTGTGAAGGGCATATTCCCTAAACATTAAATTTTCCTCTGGACTAGATTACCCACTATGCACCAATTGAGAGATTGTCATCAATATTATTAGGCCTACTATAGCTACAGCACTGATGACTAGTGCAGGTTGTAGATTTCTACACTGAAGTCAGCATAAAATTTAACCGAGTCTAAAGCCTATAGGGTTAGGTTTTCGATCGTATAGCCCTGTAGTTGAGGAATTAGGCACACAATTGATTTTTTCCAGTGTCCCGGATTTTGATTGCCAGAAAATGGTCACCCTAGCCTATAGGGCAGATAACCAGAAGAAGAAGATAATACTTGTTTTAAAAAGAGACCTTCCTACATGTAGGCCTACCTTGAGATCAGGACGGAATATATACAAAAGCCTTTTGTAGTCATCCATCCAAACTTCAGCCAGTCGCTTACTATTCAGACCATGTGGGTCCACTTTACCTGGAAAAGACAAACTCCGTGACAGCATAAGATTGCAGGAAAAACATTACGGTGGTATAATATTAGTTTGAAAAACTTTACCACTTGCAATTATGTCTAGCATCACATTTGAAGAGTCTTCTGCAATCTGCATGCAAATAAATTAATAATGAGTGAAGGACTTGCTCAAGATTCCTACACACTTACACAGTAATCGCCTCGAACGGGGATCGAACCCCTACTCTCCGCGTAACAGGTCGACCGCTCTAACCACTCGGATACCGTGCCTTACAGACCATTTAACTTTTGATTAGGCCTACTTAACCCTCATCCGAACAAGCGAAAATCCGACTTAATTTGAACAAGGGGGGTCTGGCCAGACCCCCGGTTTAATGTAGGTTTTTCATAGGTAATAGTGTTTTTATATGCCAATTTTGTAGGATGATGTCAGAATGACCAAAAACAACAATGTATTAGTCTCTCTATGCAACATAAATTATTTTTATGATGAATTTTAGACTACATGTTTAGTAACATTAATTGCGACGGTTTGTCATACCTGTTTCGTGGACTCAATAACTGTCTATCTATAAAATTTGGAAAATCAAATAAAGAAATCATAATTCTAGTAATATTAGTATTAAATGCTGTTAAATTCAAAGTCAGTATGACTGTTTTATATAAAATATCTATAAAAAAGTAATGGAATATGCCTTCACCTAAATTGTAAGCATGTATCATAGTCCGTTAGCTGTTGCTGTCGGGTTTGTATGTCGACTGATGATGTCTCTCATCTCATTGGTTAGGAAACTGTCAAAACTATCTTGAATATTCTCATATAATGTGTCCGTATTCTTTTATTCCACATTTTTTGCTTACTACATTGTGCAACAGAGCACATTCTTTTGGCAATGCATTTGTCTGCCAAACATATCCGGATCTTTACTTGTACTCAGATCTCTCGGCTTCATCAGTATCAACAGTTTCGTCATCATCATCTTCACTATAAAGTCCAGTCTCATAAAAAATGTTCATCATCATCTTCAATTTCAACCGTGTTTTTTCAAAAGAAACACCTGAAGGTTGTTATTCAGGCATTGGTATCTTTTCACGTTCACATTCTTTGTTATTGCTCTTATTGTCGAAACTGTCAACATTACACAGTATCCATCAGTATTATCTTCAGTATCTCCTTATCACTCAACCGATTTGGTCGCTTAGACGTGCTATTTGTAGCTCATCCATATAGGAACAAAGTCATAAAAGCAATTTGAGAAACTATCACCTTAAAAAAAGTTATGCACGAAATATATGAAGGGTGGTCTGGCCAGACCCCCCTTGTTCGGATTAGGGTTAATTAGACAGACAGAAGATCATTTTGTCCCTGTTTAGCAGCAGTTATAGGAAAGACGGAAAGACTTCTACCTGGAAAGGTGTATGGATGACCTGGTCGAAATATATGTCCGACACGAGAGCACGGAATAAACTCCAAAGATCCACCACACATCCACGTCTGAAAATTAAAAAAGAAGATTTACGCAGACAATTTTAAAGAGTGCCTTGCCTTGCCTTCAACCTTCCTCGATACGAGGTTGCATTTTAGACAACTCTTCTCCATTCTCTCCTCTACCGCGTAGGGACCTTGGGCAAGTCCTTCACTCGCAATTGCTCAGCGCTCCGGCGTGAAACTCCGATGCAGTGTCCGCTCTGCATTCCGGAGCGCCTCTGGGTAGGGAGAGCTCTTGAAGGGGCGCTATAACAAGTGCACATACAAACAAACAATACATACATACATTACAGACCGGTATTCATATAACTATTTTCGCTAAACGACAAATGGAGTCTTACCCTAAATGACATTTCCAAGTTTTCGCCGCCCCAGACATCCATCCCTGGGTCATATGAACCAATTTCGTAGAAGAAGTTGCGCTCAATGGCAAACAACCCTCCAGCCATCGTAGGTGATCTGAAAAAGATGTCTGATTAAGGTCTGTATGATAACAATAAATATTAGTATATATCATCAGAAAATTGTCATATTGCTGCCTTTGTGAGGAAACTTAATGACCGCCTTAATATTACGATTCCGTGTAGTAGCGAGGGATTAGCTTCCACAGGTAAATTCATATTGAGGGGTAGCCTACAATGTGCCCAACCATGATCGATATATCAAAACTCGCATTCTAAAAATGCATATTACGGTGCAACGATCGAGTTACGAGTAGGCCTATTCGAGTAATCTTAAATAATCTTTAATCCAGTCAGTCTTAAACACCGGTGCTATAGGCTCAAAACAAACCTTCCTCTGTTTTCTCACATTTCCACGCATTATATAGGTAATGTCTTACCCTGGCTCCCTATCCCCTCCCGGATCCAATATAAGATCGCCCTTCTGGTCTCCAAATCCCAACTTGGTCTTGTTCCCCAAATATCACTCCACTTGTAATATGCATAAGCCTCTCTATGCGAAATCTGCTTGCCCTTGTGCTCTACCGACTGGTCTGGTCTATAATGTCTCTCGTACTCCGTGTGCCTTGACTCAGAGCCGAACATTTGCTGTGTAAACACATGGAATCACCATCCCTCTTTTATGAAACGCAGCGCTCATGAATAAGCTGGTGCTCCGCGCTTGGCTTTCGAGTAGCGCTTTAGAAATTTGGAGATTACTATTGCAATCACAATAACGATGGACTTTTCGCTGCATGCTCTCGCTCTCTCAAGACGTTTTATTGCTTTTCCCCGAGGCTTCCGCGCTAAAGCGACTCTGAATGTAACAGGCAGTCTATGCTGCTAGGGGCATTCTATACATCTTTAGACACTGTATGTGCACTTGTTATGGCGCCCCTTCAAGCTCTTTCTACTCAGAGGCGCTCCTGAATGCAGAGCGGATACTGCATAGGAGTTCCACGCCGAAGCGCTGAGCAAATTGCGACTGAAGAACTTGCCCAAGGTCCTTACGCGGCGAGGTGGATTCGAACCTCGAACCTTCCGGCTCCAAGGCAACGACGCCACCACTACACCACCGCCCCCATAATAGTTTACGATACGTTAATCGTTTACTGGGAAGAGAAGTGAGTTGATACAACGTAGGCTATATTTTCTACCTCACAGGGTCCGATATTGACTTCCTTCGCTGGATCTCATGGTCTGGCATTGGTCGCCAGGTGAAATGAAGACCCCACGTAAATCCGCCCATATTGATTGCACCATGGAGGTAAGCCATCGTATGTGCTGATATGACATCGATTACGGGGCAGAGCACGACCCTTCTGTCGTCCGCTATTCTTGCCAATAGAGGTTCAAGCCTTTGAAACAAGACAACAGAATTTTTCATAATGTTGCAGTGTCCGATTAAGAAGCTGTGCCGATTTTAGTAAATGTATTCCGTAGTGCATGTCAGTGCGTAGGCCTACCCGTAACTAAAGTGTTTTAGAGCATAATTATAAGAACAGACAATAGGCTAATATTGGTAATATCCAGCACTTATAAACAAGCAACTTAACTGCTGTTTGAACTTTGCTTAGTCTTCTCTAGCACAATGAACAGACAATTTCAAATCACTTAAGGACGCAATTATACAATTATTACTCAAGTTTGCATTGTTTATAAATACACAGATACTTCCAGAAAACACTATGCCGTTGTTAATAATTGTTTGTGGATTTCTTTAGAATAATTAAAATGAGACTATTAATTTTGGCAATGCTTGCTAGTTTATCCAGCATACGTAGACAACTTTCCGGTATCTTTAAGTTTGTTTGGCACCATACAAACAGAAACTGTCTCACCATTGTTTGTTGACTTCGCAGTGAGCATCTAAGAAGACGAGGACATCACCAGTTGCTGCATCTGCTCCCATCAATTTGGCACGAATCAGACCAAGTCTTTGAGCAGCTCTCAGGATGCGGACGATTCCATCGGGCCATGTTCTGTCAACCGTCTCTTGCAATTCCATTTTCAATTCAGCTGTTAAACATGAGACATCGTCATCATTGTCACCTTCTTTATCATCATTATCATCATCGCCACCACCACCACCACCACCACCACCACCACCACCACCACCACCACCACCATCGTCGTCATCATCAGCAGCAGCATCATCATCAGCTTCAAACGACCACCAATTTGGCGACCATAGGAAAAAGACAGATATAACTAAAATGCAGCTGATGCACTACAGTAGTCAACATAGAGTAGATCTCAAGCAAGTCTAACTATGGCAGATACATGTCGTATTTGCGTAGCCTAATTGCAATGGTAATTACGATAGGCCTAGTTTTCAGTAGGCCTATATCTAGTGCGGTTGGACACTTAAATAGTCTATCCATTTGTGACTTCTGAAAAACTTACGTCTATCACTGAAGTCATCGACGAGAATGACCTCATGTAGATAATCTGGAGGTGAACGATTGACAACACTGTGTACCGTTCTAAGCAACGATGACGGTGCCTCGTTGCAGAACACGATTATAACGCTGGCTTTAGGTAGACTCTTCGGATATCTCAATTCCTGACACCTTAAAAATTATTCAACACATGTTTTTGACAACAGGTCCTACAGGTAAATGCAGGTAAATCAGCATTGAATGATGTTGGTAGTTATATATGCCCGATTTATCACTGACACGTTTATATTGGCTTATTAATATTATTGCGATATAATAATAGTAATAGGGCCTAATATTTATTATTATTACGACATTGATTAATTGCTATTAAATGGCTATTTTGTTGCTTACATATAGCACTTCCGATCACTCGAAGCAAAAGTAAGCACCCTTGCCTAGAATATTAAATATGCACATTTATGTATTTAGATGTTTCAATTTACGACTGTCTAAAATCTTTTATGTAACTCACCCTTCCCGCCTCGAGTCCGGAATCTCTCTGTCCAGCGCCACTTTATCGCTGGCAACGACATTGAAACTCTCCTTCTCGAATTTTAGTTTCGCCTCAACTTCTTCTTCTTCTGTCAAGACAACAGCTTTTCCCATTTCTCCAGGTCCATCCGGATTTCCAGATCTCAGCTGGCTGGTATTAAACCTCTTCCATCGATACTCCATCACTTCATCCCACAAAACATCCTTTCCAACAGATCGTGGCAGTGCCCTCGGATCCACTTCATGACCAACTTGTTCATGAACACTATCAGTCTTCTGTCGATCACCTCTTTCTACTCTGGTACTTCGGATCAGATATTCTGGCTGTCGCGAGATGCTGTCCACTTGCATAGAGCTGTGATCTTCCAAATCCATTCTGTGAAGCTTTGGATTGGTTGCTCCGAATCCATTCTCCTTCAGAAGAAATGCAGAATAGCATACAAGGAGAAATATAACGGCGAACATGAAACCAGTCAGACCGCGTCGGTGTCGACGTCGCAAAATTCTGAAGCACAGTAGAATCATCGCTTTTGAACAATGTGCTCCTCCATTAAAAACTTGTAAGATGCAGCGGTACTCTCAAGATTCTTTCAGCAAATAATTCCAGACTCGTCGACGAGTTGATTTCATGACGTGCTCTGCAGTGCTAAGCTCAAAGATTGCTACATCACTGTAGGATCTATTAACACTTAAATAACGGAACTTCAGCAGTCACACTGTAATTGAGAATTTAGAAGCTCATTCACTAGGCCTAACAGAAGGCCTGCGTATATTTCTCCTTTAGGAGAATAGGCTATTAACAGTATAGGCCACTGACGATCGGCTCTAAATTGAAGCTGGAAAGTGTTATTACTTAGAACATGTGTTTTTCGAATGATTAACTGCTATTTTCGAAATAGCAGAAGAAACGCATAATATAATTCGATCACTCTGCTGTCATTCAACGCCACATTTGCTGCTGCTGCTGCTGCTGCAGCTGCAGTAGTCAAACACTTCACGACTAAGCAAAGACTGAGATGTAGGCCTACCTACGCCAGATGACATGCGCATTGCACAATGTGCATCCCACATCGCAAAAATCTAAGTCAATAATGGCTACCCAGATGGCATATATATATCGATCAGATATCGACGGCTTAACACAGAAAACTTATGTAAATAGTGAATAACATCATTATAATTATAATAGCATTAGTTAATATTATAATCGTATATAATAACAGTTCATATGATAGGCCTATTGTTATAGAGTAATTAATCAGCAACTCATGTTGTCAAATTTTCCTTTGGTCAGGGCTTTTTGTAGCGTGCAGTCATTGACAAAATATGAAATTCTAAATCGATTTTTTGCAGCTGTAGAAGCACCTCTGTGCAATTAAAAAATGAATGGTTTTAAAAGGTCAGTGTCATCCGACTGGGATTAATTTATCATGGAGGATGGGAATGGAATGAAGAGTTGTGCATTTCTAAAAATTCCTTAAAACAGCCCTGCCTGGGGTGGGTAATTTCTAGGAAACTTTCCTGCTGGATGTGCCTATAGATTGAGCAAGTACTAACAATACTGCAATTTATTCATTTATTCCATACGTTTAACGACAATTGGTCGCTGCTGCAAGTCCCGAGTAGCCTATGCAGTATGCACGCTACAGTTGCGTATAGGGCCTAGGCCTGTTTTGCAGGTAAATTTCACGTATGATAACGCTGTTTTTGCACACAAAATAATATGTGTGAAGTGAGTACACGTTGTGTACCGGCGAGTACAATCCTTGCAGACATCGACAAGAAGGTGCCGCAGTCTGCACTGTTCTACAGTTGCACAACGGATCAGTATGCCTGTGGCACAGGTTTTTAACGTGCAAATGTCTGCACAATATGTGCAGTTGTAGAAGCACTTCTGTACAGGTAAAACTATCAAAACAGGCCATTGTCCTCCGATTGGAAGTAATTTACCATGGATGATGGGAAAGGAAAGATCATTAGCGTCGCCCTCCTTCTTAGCCTAGGCTTGGAACTGGCACTGCCAAAGTGCGAGCAGTGGCGGAGTTCAAGTCATCTGTCCCTATCACTGTCCATAAGCCAAGGCGAACTGGCGGGACCGAAGGGATATCGTACTAGTGGTAAACTGTCTGTTTGGAGGGATCTTATTTAGCCTAACATCCTTGAAACAGCAGAACCATCCATTCAATGAAGACGATGCGGTAGACTATACACGGTGAACGGAAAAAAACCGAACCTCTTCTATTGCTGCGATAATTTGTGTAATAATTTGTATATTTTAATAAAATTTGGAGACAATTCAGCATAAAGGAGAAGAATCAGATAACTATGATTTGTTAGATAAATTGTGTGTTCAAAATATCCTCCTTCGGCCTCAAAACACGCACACGGACGCGCTCGGCACTGACTATAGTTGCTGAATCAATTAAAGCTTGATCAGATTCGCCCTGTGCCTATATCATACGTTGACTCAGTTCTCCGACATCACGTACCTTTTCCTGTAAGCCTTTTTTGCATCAAATACCAGATTTGATAGTCCACGGGTCTAGGCTATTTGAAATGAATCAAGTTTGCAGAATAACGCATCAACAACTGCCTTGATCGCCCAAGCCATGCCTGCTTTTTTACCTCCGTTAGTTTAGTCGCCATGCGCTCCTTGAAGCATTTTAAATGACTTCAAGTTTTAGCTGGAATAGCGTATAATTATAAAAACTAGTTAAGTTTATAGTTGGGAATAAAATAATTCTATTCTCAAAAATATTTTTGCATGTTTGGTGTTGATTTCTTTATTTATTGTAGAGGTTCGGTTTTTTTTCGTTCACCGTGTATATAGAATATCGCTTTAAAATTGCAGCCATGACAGTTGCGTTGAGCCATGCCTGACGATAGAAATTCCAGGCCTTTAAAATTAAACTATCTTAAGGCCTTAAGATAAAAACATATTTTAGAAACAAATTGAAATAATAACATTCAATGTACTACCTATACGATGTTATATTTAGGCCTATGATTAAAAAAAAGGTTTACTTCAGTTGCCAATCCTAAATGTAAACTGATTGCAGGCAATTCTCTGTCATATTACGGTATATTTAAAAATGCATAAACCGTAAACATTGTATAAGCATAGGCCTACTTACAGGCTACAGCTGCTTAGCCAGAGTTTCTGCAAGTTGCCGGGACCCTGTTAATTTTCCTTGCCCTCCTCTATCTGCATTATGAGATGAGCTCTCCGGCCGGGTCCAAGTTCCCTCCCTCTCTCTTTCGTTTATTTTCTGTTTAGCCAATGGCTTTGATTAATTTTTTTCATATCTCAAGTCTTCTTCCGGACTGTTCGCAATGTTAGCTCTCTGAACCAGCAAAAACCTTTTTCCAGCAGAGAATTTACAGAAACAGATGGTTCAGTCCATTTTCATTTCTTTATTTTATGTATTAAGTTGCGGTATGTCAACTTAATTTATATACCGGTATAGGCTAAGCCGATAAGCGGACAAATCGCTTTTGGTCATATTGAAATTTACTCACCGTGATAATAATTAGACAGAGCAAAATAGCCAACTCAACCGGTGGAAATCTGGAAGTAAAGTAATAGGCCTACTTATGACACAAGAGAATGTCTATCTGCCAATCAATCAGGCCTCAAAACAGGTGGTCGACGGGTATTTGATCCGACGCGCGTCTCGCAGAAATTCACGAAAATTCCAAAATAAGAGAAAATAGACAATCTACTAAGCGCTAGCATTTAACATAAATTTAAAAGTGTTTATGCAATGCATTGTCTAAGAACATTTTTTGGTGTCATCTACGTAGCACAATGAGTTCTTCATTAAAAATATTATTAAGCTAATTTAATATAGGGCCTATAATTAGTTGCACGAAACTTGGAATGTCAAATTGTGAATGTTCTGTATAATTATAATTGCTGTAAGATGCAGCGTATGCTATGCCTACAGTAGAGATAATAGTTGGACTTAGAACAATTCTTGGACTTAGATGTGTCAATTGGAAAAAAATATGGTTTTTGAAACTACCAAGGGTGTGCTTTGAAACAACCTATACGACGTAGCAAACAGTATGGAAACATGTCATACTCAGCAGGGTCTCAAACACTGAGGACTAAACATCAGAGATAGACCTATTGCACCCTGTCCTTTCAAGCGATTTGCAGGAAAGTGTTAGAAAATCGTATAATTATATAATAATACGCAAAGATTCTTTGAGCGTCGATAGGTTTCTTCCGAGAATCACGGATCAAGGTAACGTTCAAACTGCCACCTCTGGGTCTGGGAGCCAGTACAGTTTGCCATGATGACCAGCTGAACAGTGCTGGTCAGATTAACGTCCATACAAAGTCCACTTCCGATGTTTTTAATTGTTTCGGTTATCTGTAAAACATCAGCAAAGAAGAACGGTCACTAAGTGCAGATAATCAGTGGCCTATACTCCACTAAAGAAACTATTTGATGCATTTTTAAAATGGCGCTAAATAAACATGAATAGGCCTGTCCAGATAACTATGGTTATGTAAGGCAAACGCATAGACATCATATGTAGCCTATATCACAAAATGTAATTATAACCTAGAACAAATAATTTAATTAATATTATTGTTATAAATTATTAGCGCGAATGGCATAGAGGTGCAAGGACATATTTAGGTCAAATTAAACGAAGATCTGTGGTAAGATAAGATCTCTGGTACGCTGCCCTGTGAGATGACGGGAAGGGGAGAATGTCCAGAGGGAAATCTCTTGTAACTCAACTATTTCATTAGGGGGAACTTCTCTCTCTGGCACAAGTTAGTATAATATATTTAAAAGGTGTCCATGGGCAAACGCCTCTTTAGCATTCAATCCAGTTACAGTCGTTCCTACACATTCCTACTAATCGCATATAATATTGTATTGTTCTTTGGCAACTTACATAGCGCCGCTCACAGCAGTGACCATTCAGCATAGCGCTCCCCAGTGTCGGATCCCTAAGAGGTTAATAAAATTGAGGCAGGAGAAAGACGCAGAAAGATACTCAGAAAATGGTAGCACGTGGAGAGGAGGGAAGGGCATTCAGCCTGGAGGGGTGTGGGTCCAATGGTGCCAGTATAATTATACATGTAGATCCTGTTTGCTGCGAATTTGGTTAGTGACAAATTCAGAGAAGATAATTGAATTATCCAGTGTGACACCTATTATTATCACTATAGAAGGTTAAGAGAGTAAAGTTTTCAGCAAAGAGCAGAGGTTCAAGCTTCTGAAAAGGCTGGGTATCGCCAAACCAGATGATTTGATTTTTGAAAAATTGAGGAAGAGTCTATTTTAAGACATCTATTAGTGAGTCCGTAGGTCATGAGTAAGAAACTCAGTAATTATGGCCAGCAAAAACGAGTTGAGCTGAAGAAGGACTATTGATTTTTTTTATCAGCTGAGAGGTGACCCGTGGACCGTTTGTTTGTTTTTTTGTATGTGCACTTGTTATAGCGCCCCTTCAAGCTCTCCCTACTCAGAGGCGCTCCCGAATGCAGAGCGGACACTGCATTGGAGTTTCACGCCGATCGAAGCGCTGAGCAATTGTGAGTGAAGGACTTGCCCAAGGTCCTTACGCGGCGAGGTGGATTCGAACCTCGAACCTTCCGGCTCCAAGGCAACGACGCCACCACTACACCACCGCGCCCCAGTGGTGTATTGATTAGGAATTAATGAAGCAATAGTCGTGTGCATAATAAGAACTGGTCCTAGCAAAATTAAGCACACGCGACCGGTGAACCTGCTAGGAGAACAGAGTTTCCAGTTATGACCATTCGAGAAAGGTCACACAGATAAGCTACAAGTCAAGTAAGAGGCATTCCCTTGAGGTCACATTAGCATAGGCTATTCAAGGCGTTGATGCAAGATCATTTGGTCCACCATGCAAAAGCCGATTAGCCATCAAAAAGAGTAAGTAAGTAGAAGTCAAAATACCTTGTCGTGTGTCCAGTGTCCGTATTCTGATGGTTGACCGTAAGGATAAACCTTCACATCCCCGCCCATTTTAAAGGGAGAAGATGATAGGTAGGACACCTCGCGTCTCAGTTCATTTGCACGACTTAGTGAAAATACCTTCAAGTAGTATACAGTCAATGAATTGTATTAATGATGCAATTAAAATAAAACATAAACATAGCCTCATGTAGGCATATGCATATTTTTATTGAACCCAACAATTCAATTGTACATGCATGCTTAACAAAGTATAGACATAATCAGCAATAAGCAAATACTCAAAGTGAATAAGTAGAATAAGAGTGAGGGAACAAATAGGCACACCAAAAGGGACACGTCCCGCTAAGTAGGGGGCCTAATTAACAAAGTGAAGTGTAAAGGTAAAAGCTGAAGGGAGAATTGGAATGCACAGATGTTACTTAACTAAGAATTTTATTTAACAAAACAAATGTAGTAAACACTACAGAAAAAATTCAGAGAATGAACACAAACAAAAAATAGACGAACAATCAATAGACAAATGGATAATAACCGAGTTGAAGCAGAATCGCGCCTTTACTTTATTATTTTAAAAAATTAATTACCAATACCTGATTGGCAGATGTGACTTTATGGCAGGAAAACAGACCAATAGTGTACGTGGTCTTCTCATCATTGTTCAAAGTGTCCAGACATAAATTACTTGAAGGATTGGACACCTGAAAATTGCGAGTAAAACCATACATTTAAAGAAGTAAATGCTTGGTAACCTAGAAGCAGAGTGATAATGCCCTTGAGCTCTAAAAATAGTAGTCTCTTAATTCATAGCCATATGTAGCTTACAGCCTAAGAAACAACTATTCTCTTCGTCACGGCTTGCTGACTGAGTTTGAGTTACGTGAGTACGTAACCAGCGCGCTTAAAAGTACAAAATTAATGTAGAGTTTGAATGTTCTCAGGTTTAAGGATGCTAGGCTTGTTTTGTTTAACATAATATTATAGGCCTACACAATGGCTCTGCTACTGCTAGGCTAGATCTAATAGTTCTATGCGAATCTATCCTACGCGTGTTGAATTCACAGAACGTAAATGGGTCTTATATAGTCTTGACAAACTGGCAGATAATGCACACCTTGCCATAGGCGAAGACATTTTCATTCAGTACGAATTTCTCTGGGTAGATGTTGTCCAGGTACCATTTGAACGATTTACAGCCAAGCCTCTCACGCAATGCAAGTCTGTCGGAAACATCACCAACATCTCTGTCCTATGAAAAAAGCAAAAAAACACATATGAATTAAACACTTCAAGAGCACGGCGCTCAGTATCCATTCAAATGCACAGAAATGTAATATCAGACTAATTTATAAATTGTACAAAATTTTGAGCAAATGCCTTTTAAAAGGTCGTCAGAATTTTGGCCACCAGAAAATGGAAATTTTCGTCGGCGACTCGGCCGCTCGCAAAATTCTCGTCCTTCCTTCGTTCCTTCGTTCGGCCACTCGTTCGTACCTCGCCCCAACTTGTATGCCAAGTCTCCGCCCCTGCAATTAAGGGGCCGTCCATAAAGTATGTCACGCTCGAGGGGGGTCTAAGAAAGTGTGACAGTTTGTGACAGGGGGAGTCAGGCCATGTGTGACGTCACACATTTATTTATTTATTTATAATTCTTTTTTATATTTTTTTAGAATTTAATAGCTTTAAAAAAATTCGCACATTTTGTGAAACATTTTAATTAGTTTTATGTCCAAATAGCATGAAATGCGTAACCCTGAATGTGTTGTTCACGATTCCTCTCGCTAGGAGCGCTAGTAATGCTGCTGCGATGCCTGCGAAGCCTTGTTTTAGGCCCTAATAATGTATAGCCTTTCGGTGTTAATGTTTAAAAAAATTCGAAAGTGTGACGTACTTTAGGGGGGGAATCCGAGATTTGTGACAGTTTGTGACAGGGGGGTCAAAAATGGTCAAAAATAGCGTGACGTACTTTATGGACGGCCTCTAAGATATGGGGGCCCAAGTTTTTTGGGGGGAGCCTCAGGTACAGGCTACACGTAGCCTACGTATACAGTGTCGGTTTTTGCAACCGCCCGGGGACTCACATAATTCCAACGATAGTAGCGCTATAGCGAATGAACATCTCTGTCATCTTCATGCACTTCCACACGTAGTTGGAGACTTGGAGTTTACTTTTAATGCATGTCGACATTCTTTTAAGGCAGTTGCAGACATCGACGCCGTATTTGTCGTCAGTATTCAAATACAGTTTAAACTTGTAAGCCGTACAGTGATGGGGAAAATACTTTTAAAAAGTATTTTGAGTATAAGTAGAAATACTTGGCCACAAAAGTATTTAAAATAGGCCTACGAGTAAAAATACTTTTTTTTACAAAAGTATTTAAAATACAAGTATAAAATACTTGGCTTGGATTTAAAATACTTATTTCAATACTAGTATTTTAAATACTTCCCATCACTGAAGCCGTGGGCCTAGTGGACGCCATTTTGTAACTTCTGGAGGTCGCTATTGTTGCCATTTTCGTAAGGTTCCCCCCTATAGCTATTGCCAAACGATAAAATCGTCATTGTTTGCAAAGAAAATAGCTAGCCAACTTGCAGTAAAGTATTAGAATGCAATGTAACATAGATATTTGATTAAAAGGAGAATTTACAACCTCAAACTCTGGTCGGAATAAGTAGAAAAGCTTCTTATAGTCATCCATCCACACTTCAGCCAATCGCTTACTATTCGAACCATGTGTATCCTTTTTACCTGAAAAATGACAATTTCCGTTTTTAAAAAGCATCATTATTAAGTTTGATTGGAGGAAAACATTGCGGTGGTAACAGAATAGTTTGAAACATTTGCCAGTTGTATTCACAATGTAATAGGCCATAGGCCTACTTAATTCAGCCCGCGTGGTGGTTGTGGTGAATACTATACTGAGTAGCAAGACTCAGTTTGTAAATGAATTGTTCCAACATAACTTGCAATAGATTTCCAGTTAGTGAGCGGAACTGCATAGCTACTGTGAACACGTTCACGTTTTGACAATTCTACAAAATTAATAATTTAAATAATTAACTAATCAATTAATTAATTATATAGACATCCAGAAGACCGACAGTTTGGAAAGACGGAAAGACCTCTACCTGGAAAGTTGTATGGTTGACCGGATCGAAACATATGTCCGACTCGAGAGCACGGAATGAACTCCAGAAGTCCACCACACATCCACGTCTAGACGATTAACAAACATAGTTGTAAAAAAAAAACTTTTTCCCGTTTTTTATTCTCTCCCAAAAACGTCGTTTTTCATTTTTATTTTTTGCATCGTTTTTTTTATCGTTTTTATGTAACTTTATTTATTTATTTACTGTCTATTATTTTTCCAGTAATTTAAGCTTTGTCTGATATTCCATACGTTTTCATCATAATCTCAAGTATTTAGAGCTATAACTATAGTATCACTGTGTAATTGTTTAAGTCATCATTTGATAAATAGGGCCTATTCGTTTAGTAGGTCCCTACAAGGAATGACATTTGTACTGGTTATTTTGACATAAAATTCTTGGGCCATAATTAATATTTATAAGTAACTAGTAACAGTTTTAATAGTGCGTTCTGTTAAAGTCATCAACCCCCCGCATTGTGCATTGACCACCTACAAGCATAAATATTTTTGTATTAATTATTTATGCTTTTACCAAGCGAACTAAACGTGTGCACATCTTGAAATGTATTCGAGAAAAAAGAAATTAGATCATATTTTGGTAACGTTTATTATGCCAATTTGGGCTATTTACTGGGCTGCATAGTGACAATTCAAATGTTCTGTGCTAATTTTTGAGACTTCCGGTTGGTAATTTCCGGTATTTTCGACGTTGAAGGTCTGCTAAAAAAATTATATTTCTTTTAATTGATTATTTTTACGGAAATTTGGGTGGTTTCGGTAAGTTGGCAAGACATTATCATACTATACCTAACTTAGCACATTCAATAAATGGAGTGCCAAGCGGTAATTCTTCGGATTGGACCTGCGCATTTTCTGTCAGAAAGTGACACGGTAAAATGCGTGTTGTTGCCCAGGTTTGTCACCGAGAAATGATTTTGGCTTAGGCTACAGAATTTTCTCGCATATCAGGAGCTGAGATCATTTCCCGGCGGCATTGATGTCAGTTCGTGGAATGAAGGCGATGATAGCGAGAACACATATAACAGACACAATGCCTACAGGCAACGGCTGCACTCGACTAGGCTACAATTGGACGGATGCGAAAGTGATCGCATTAGTAGGCTAGAATCAAAATCATAATTTATAAGCTGTACCTAATTCAGAACAAAGCGATATTTTTGCAATGTGTTAAGAAGGTTCTATAGGGTCAATCCGAAAACCTGCAGTGAGACTACTATTAGCAAAATGTCATATTTTCACTTAAATCTGGGACTAATTTCTTCACGAATTAAGACCTTGTTACCTATTTACGTAACCGCTTTTGAGTTGTATCCATGGTTTTTGGTTGTGTGATATTATAGACTAACCGCTCCAAGATGGATGATAGCTCATAATTATCGTGATCATCGCTCCACCGTTTCGTTTCAACATTCGGAAATCTTCCATAAAAATTTGCCCCCAGTCATCCCGGATTGTCCCCCTACTTTTCCCGGATTTTGTTTCTTCACGTCGAACCAAGCCACTGACTTCTAAACCTCCTGATCAACTCACCAAATCCACCAATCCAGACTTCTAGATTTCTAAGGGATTATATAAAGCAGTGAAGACCAGGTGTCATTTAAAAGATTGGAGAACTCTTCCCCAGTCTATTCAACAGAACCTTGACACACTTTGATCTTTACACCCCCCCCCCCCCCCCCCCCAGAACCAAATGAATCTCTCAAGCAAGACATTGAACAGATCTATTGACACAAACCGGAATGGCTATAAGAAACAGAATTCAACAGTACTTTGAAGGGAGACTACTCATCAAGGGACAAAGTTTGTCCTACAATTACCAGCCAAAATTTCATTATTTAATAATGAAATCTACTAACGAGATCAACCACCGAAATGACTTCACTTCCTACAATTTCCAGGGGGGGAGTTCGACTCCCTGACCCTTTAATTTCCACCACGGATTATCGATAATTTTTCGCCCCCTCAACTTACATTATCGCCAAATCACAAAAGCCCTGCCTTGGCTGAAAGAAAGAAAAAGAACACTCCTTCCTCCCTCTTGCATCCTACTTGAATTATCTCACCAATATAAACCACAGATTAATAAAGAACCAACCAAGGGAACATCCAGAAAACCTGCTCTCAGACCGCTCCTCAATCCAAGGTAGCTTACTCCACCATCTCAGATTTGCACAGATATCAAGGAAATTTTAACAAGGGCACATATTCTTAAACAGCAAGGTCGTTCTTGGGAAGTCTACATACACACCTCTACAGGCCATCTATTCCTAGGTGACTGCTTGGCTTAATTGAAATACCTACCACAAGGCTGGCAACTTATGGTTCATTCTGGTTCAGGCAAGCTAGACCATGTTCCTGATATTATCAACAAGTTACCCTTCCATCAATTGCACAGCATTTCCATTGCCATTGGCATCAACAATAATACACATTTACCTCATTCATGGCAAATATGATGTTTTACAATGCATCAGCTCTGATCTTCACAAGAAAGAAAGAAGAGGCATCTTTTTTGGCAATATTTTCATTGACAAATCCACATTTGATTGGGATGGGGGACAAAAGCTATCCAAATCAACAGGTGGTCTTCAAGCATACCTGGAATGAATAATCAATTAATCCCTCCACTTGAATTGATTGACCACAATCAGCAAACCATTTTCTGACATCCAAAGGACTACAATACAGCAAATAAGATCCTCCATTCCATTCTGGCAGAAGTCCCACCCTGAACCTCGTCAGAATCCACTTCATCTATGCTTACATCAACACAATTTTATCTGCTTCTCTATATTTGTATGCTTGTGTGAGAAAGGTAATGGCCTTTTCTCCTTTTGTGTGCGAGTCAATTTTGGGTAGTTCATTCATCTACAACTTGTGGCCATTTGTTTAATTTTTTATTTATTTTTACATTAATTTGCAGGGGTTTTGATCTGCTAAGTCGTTGCCATCAAATCTGTCCATGCTTTGTGCCAACTGAACTTTAGCTGTTCTCTGTTTCTTCACATCTGTAGCCTTGTTTTATTTTGTTCTGTATACAGGAAACTTTTTGACTAGTCATGTGCTGCTGCCATCTTTTAAGCTCTTTCAATTTCATCTTTCTTCCCATATTACTTTCTCTCTGTCTTGTAAAAGTTATATTTCGGCCCTACTGCCTGGATTTTCTCTTCTTGTAATGCTTTACATTATTGCTGGAGGCCTATATTGCCATATATCTCTCCTGATCCTCATGTTCTTTTCTGTGTCCTGCTGTTGCTGTTCTGAGTCAAAACTCAAAGCTGCTCTTACTTTGCTGATTGTCTTTGCAATGACAGAAAAATTCAAAATTAGAATTTCTTGATATCGGGAATTTTGAGTGTATGCTTTTGGTGATTATGCTTAAATCAGTTACTGCAAGGCTGATGATCAATGAACTTTAATACTGAGCATGGTGGCTGCTTGGTAGATGCCACAATATCTGTATTGTATTGTTTTATTATAATGTATGGCGAGACTAGGGATTGCATAAGTCTTGATAAGCACTGCTCGAAAACAAAATAATGTTTACCAAGAAATCAAAATCATTTTTTTGGTGTTTGCTATGCTTGGTGAATAAAGATTTATGCAATTATTAGAGTTTGCAAAGTTCTGTCATATATATTGGTATTGAGTGTATAACTGCTCAAAGTTGTAAAACAAGTGTTATTAAATGCATGTTTGTCCGTAATGCTCCAAGTGCTGTTTTCGCTCGTTATTTGCACTTTTTGTCAGATCATTCTGCTTGGTTTTTTCTTGTTTCTTTCCGGTTTTGTTTGTACTGGTTGCTATGATTAGTGAATAAAGATTTCTATAAATATTACAGTTCAGAACTGTCTTCTATCACTATAATTATGGTTCTGTTTAAGTTGCTGTTTTTTCGCTGTTCACACGTGGGATGGTTTATGACTGTCATATATCACTTTACATGTAGCACAACTTTCCATATATAATGTAATAAGGCGAAAAAGGAAATAATGCAGATAGTAGCAGGAGTGTCATCATCCAACACATTGAACTCCATGGGGATCCATTTAACCCAATTGATACTTTTATAACCCTTGGCTGATACTTATATGCCTCATTCATCACTGTTTATTGGTTCTCTATCAAACTGGACTTTAACTTTTCTCTATTTCTTGCTTGTTTCTTTATAACTGCATCATTTGCTTGGTCTGTATCCAGGGACTTGTTTCATAGTTGTTTGTTTCCTACCTGCATGGCGAAGATTGGTAGTTATAATGATGTACGAAACCGGAGCGAGAATTGACCTCTGTACAACATTTACTACGTTTTATATTATGAGCCAATGGTAGCACCACCCTCGATTCTTGAATATTTAGAAAGATCACAACAAACTGGTTACATGCAAAAAGTTTCAAACCTCTAGCCCATTTTCCACCCAATATATAGCAGTCCAAACTTGGTAGATCATGCCGATTCGCGCAATCCGGTGTCTAGCTTAACTTAAAAAATTAATATCTCGGTCAAATTTTGAGATATTCTGCTAAAGTTTTCGTTGTTATTACTTAATTAGCATGTAGTTTATGCATAAAAATTTTCATAAAAATCCAAGGGGTGGAGTGTGCACCCCCGGTTGATTTAACATGAAAATTTCTTAAAATTGGAAAAAAATGGGAAATATTTTTTCACTTCAGGAAATGTGCACACGTCCTATCATGTTCAGCTTGAATAGCTGATTCCGAATATATAAAATGTTTGCTTGTAGGTGGAAAATGCACAATGTTACAGTAACAAAACGGACTATAAGTACAAATGTGCGATATGTAATTTAGTACACATCTATGGTGTTTGCTTCTGATTAGATTTTAATTGCGTTATGTCGATCAGCATGAACTTATGTGAACTTATGTTTAGGCCTACAATTTAAATTTTAAAAGATTTCAATACCTTTAAATTTTCTGACTTTCTTAATAAACCAAAGTTAGACGAAAAAATAACTGTGGTAAGTTAATGCTACTTACATGTACATGTATGTAGGCCCTATACCAATTAATTTTGGCCTAATAATAAAGTTGTGTTATTTGCAGCCTTTTGGAGACCATAGAAAAGTCTTCGTTGCATACCCCAACTAAATAAATGTCTGAACCCACCCTCATTATTTTTATGCAATTCTCATACTAGGTGTAAGCTTACCTAAAACCATAGAAACTTTGGTTAAACTAATAACAGCGCTATTGTGAGGTATACTATAGCCTATTTATAGGCCTACATAAAATGAACTACATTAGGCTTGGTATTATTGTCCTCGCACCGGTATAGTCTACCAATAGTTAGAATCTGTAATGCAATAGAAAATAATGAATTTTCCTTGGGTATTTTTTTTACTTAGCAAAAGCTTTTGATACTGTTAATCATAAAATTCTATTAAATAAATTAGAAACATATGGCATACGTGGTCTGCAACTCAGTTGGTTTGCCAGTTATTTGGATGGGAGGCGCCAATGTGTTGAAAATAACGGCAAACGTTCCACTTTAAAAAGGATTCTATATGGTGTCCCACAGGGATCAAATCTAGGACCCTATTGTTTCTCCTCTATATCAACGATCTCCCGAACGTCTCTAACCGCTTGTTCTTCATCCCTTTCGCAGATGATACGAACGTTTTTTATTCACATTCTTGCTTACATACGCTATTTCAAATCATAAATGTGGAGCTGGAACTCATTGCCGACTGGTTTAAAGCTAATAGATTGTCTTTAAACTTGGAACAACTAACTACATCCTGTTTAAATCGCATAGGAAAAAAATTCCACTTGGTGAATTTCAATTAAAAATTAACGGCATCTCTCTCGCTTCTGTAGAATCTACTAAATTTCTGGGAGTTTACGTTGATAGCCATTTAACATGGAATGAACATATTGCTCATGTCGCCTCAAAAATAGCAAAAAATATTGGAGTAATGGCTCGAACTGCTTACATTTTACCATCTAGTATTAGGATTAAACTATATTATTCCTTAGTACATCCTTATCTCTCTTATTGTAACATGGTGTGGGCTTCTACTTATGTCACAAGATTACATAGAGTTATTATTTTGCAAAAAAGAGCTGTTCGTATTATTGTGGGAGCTCCATATGGCTCTCACACTGCCCCCATATTTCTAAACCTTAGAATTTTAAAACTCGACCAGATTTGGACTTTGCAAATAGGGGAATTTATGTACCGGTTTGATCGAAGCCTTCTGCCACCGATATAAAAAAATTATTTTCAGCTTTCTTCCCAGGTTCATTCTCATTTTACAAGATACTCTTTTTCGTACCGCCGAACATATGCTCGCACTAACACGCGCCAGTTTTCTATTAAGTTAACTGGGGTCACCACTTGGGAAAAAATTCCAAGGGAAATCAAATTGAGCCCCAGTATTTGGACATTTAAGAAGAAATTTAGCGCCTTTCTATAATAGAAGGTACCAAATAAACGTAAAGTAGTGTTCGCTCAGTATGTGCATTGCAGTTGGTCTATGTACAGTTCAGTAGCTTAGTTAAGTTTTTTGTTCTTTTTCATTATTGTTTGTGACTCAGCAGCGGTGAGCTTTTCAGTTTCCTGTTTTTTTGTGTTTGTTTTTTCTTCCGTTCTCTAGTATAAGTTGCTTTATTTTTTGTCAGTCACTGTGTTGATTTTTGCAAAGACTTCGTCATGGCCACCTTACATCGTCAACTCATTATTAATTGGTGTCCCTAGACAGCGGGATTTTTTAATCTCTTTAGGGCCTCCCTTTTTTGTAGCCAATGTGAACGATGTGTGAACCTTTCATGTATACTGGTTGCAAAATAAAAATATTTGATTGATTGATTGATTGATAGCGGTTCCACCATATGCCCGGCATGCCATTTTATGTGCTGCCAATTTTACTCTTGACCTGCCTCATGGCCTGCCAAAGATCTTTGGATTATCTAGTAGGTCCATCTTCTTCACACATTTAATTTCTTCGACCTACTGAATAACTTCCATGACAATAACGCGACATGCTGGCGCCGCTGATGTCGAACATAGGTCTAGGACTGCAATGACACAAGCATTACTGAATGATATCCATATAACATTTTCACAAAATGCTGAATGCTGAATGGGGTTTTTACCCTGAATGACATTTCTAAGTTTTCGCCGCCCCAGACATCCATCCCTGGGTCATATGAACCAATTTCGTAGAAGAAGTTTCGCTCAATGGCAAACAACCCTCCAGCCATTGTGGGTGATCTGAAACGAAGATCTGTCTAATTATTACGGCGATGCAATGATAATAGGACTTTATAATTTTACAAGAAACTTGTTATCTCACGCTTTCTTTTGCAGCAAAGATCAAAAACCATATTATGGGCTGCACGCATGGGCAACCACAATTTGAAAATTCTACGAAGGCCTTGGTGGTGGTATTTATACAGTGGTAGTGGTTGTGATAGAGTTGGTAGTGGTAGTAGTAGTTGTAGTGGTAGTATTAGTAGTAGACTAGTAGTAGTAGTAGTAACCTAATGAAAGTGGTCGTGGTAGTGGCAGTGGCAGAAGCAGTAGTATCAGAAGAAGTAGCGGTAGCAGCAGTACTTTAGTAGCAGTAGCATCGGCGGAGGCGACAGCAGCAGCAGCATAGATAATTAATTCGATTTTTCTATAAATAATTTTTTAAAAGTTTCTGCAATGCATCATTCTTCAAGAATCACGTAGGCCTGTAATTACTATGAAGAAGACAAGTGAGTTGATGCAGGCAAATTCCCACCTCACAGGGTCCGACGCTGATTTAATTAGCCGGACTTCGCGGTCTGACGGAAATCTCCAGGTGAAGTGAAGGTTCCACGTGAATCCTCCCGTGTAAACCAAACCCTTAATGTAAGCGATGCTGTGTGCTGATATGCTATCCATCACTGGGCAAAGCACAGCACGTCTGTCCTCCGCTATTCTTGCCAATAGAGGTTCAAGCCTTTAAAGCAAGACAAAATTAGTGCTGGACCGGGTAATGATGATGATGATGATGACGACGACGACGACGGTGACGGTGGCGATGAAGGTGACGATGATGATGACGATGATCGTCGATGATGACGGTGACTATGACGATGACGATGATTTCATGGGCGCCCGCACATAGGGGCAAGGGGCACTTGCCCCCCCCCCTCCCTGGAAAAGTGACACCTATTTTTCTAACTACTACTTTTGGGCTTTTAACAAATTTCTTTGCATTAAAACACTAACGATACAAATAAAAAACACAGTGAAAGTCAGAAATTCAAGTTTACAAATTTCTATAGAAAACAAATATATAGTGGCCTTCATGAACCTACTTTTAACATCTACTTTTGGATTTTAACTAATTTTTTGCTCAGGAAACTATTCATATTAAAAATAATACACAAAATGAAAATGAAAATTTTGCATTAAGAAGCCTCTTTGAAAAAACACCCGTTTTGTTAATTACCAGCGCTACATTTGTCATGCCTTCGCCACTGAAAAATTTTACCGTGACCAACGCAAAATTTTTGCCCCCTCCTGCAAAAACTTCTTCTGGCGCCCATGGATGATTTTGATGATGATATTGATGTTGGATGATGACAATGTTGATAATGATGTTATGCGCTCCCGTATGCAGAGCGGACACTGCATCGGAGTTTCACGTCGAAGCGTTGAGCAATTGTGAGTGCAGGACATGCCCAAGTTCCTTACGCGGCGAGGTGGCTCCAAGGCAACGACGCCAAAACTACACCACCGCGCCCCCCCCTAAAACCTTCGCGTTTGTCTTACACTATGTAAACAGAAACTCTCTCACCATTGTTTGTTGACTTCGCAGTGAGCATCTAAGAAGACGAGGACATCACCAGTTGCAGCATCTGCTCCCATCAGTTTGGCACGAATCAGACCAATTCTTTGAGCAGACCTCAGGACCCGGACGATTCCATCGGGCCATGTTCTGTCAACCGTTTCTTGCAATTCCATTTTCAATTCAGCTGTTAAACATGAGACATCATCACCCTTGTCGTCTTTTTCATCGTCATTATCGTCATCATCAGTATCATTATCTTGTTCATCATCTTCTTCATCTTCGTCATCATCAGCATCATCATTATCTCGTTCATCATCTTCATCTTTGCCATCGCCATTTTCGTATTCAAAACCATCTTCACCATTATATAATAATTATTCTATGGCTAGTTGATACGCTCCCAGTGTCAGCGTAATTTTTAAAAATCTAATTCGACGGTCATATTCATCAACGATGAGTTCATTTAGACATTAAGTCATTGTCACAATATTATCCTCACAATCATAATTTCAGCGGGCAGCAACAGCAGCAACAACAGCAATAGCTGTGGAGTTTATGTAGTCTTCCAAGGAGCCGCTGAAATTATGATTGTGCTGCTGCTGCTGCTGTTGTTGTTGTTGATAATAACATGTAGGCCTATTTCATATTGTACCTGCTGCGCATTATTGATGCAATGGAATTCGTCAGACATCAGGTTTATTGTGTCACACAATATTTCTGTCCCATAGCCCTTAAATCATAAGAAAGAACTTACGTCTATCACTGAAGTCATCGACGAGAATGACCTCATGTAGATAATCTGGAGGTGAACGATTGACAACACTGTGTACCGTTCTAAGCAACGCTGACGGTGCTTCGTTGCAGAACACGATTATAACGCTGGCTTTAGGAAGACTCTTGGGATATGTCAATTTCAGACACCTTCAAAATTCAGCACATGTTTTTACCAATAATTATGAATGCAGGTTTTATCAACGTAAAATGACATGCTGATGCGTACAGGACTTTTTGAAAGAATTTTTAGAAAGTACTGCACAAGCCCCTCTTTTCTTTCCCATCCTCAATGGTAAATTATTTCCAATCGGAAGACAATGGCCTTTTGTTGTGTTTGTTTAGGCTACTGCGCAGACGTGTTCTACAACTGCGCACGTTCATTTAGAGCTGCACATTTTGTGTAGAACTGCACGCTAATTAGGCCTGGATGAATGACAATAGCAGTATTGATAAATAGCAAATGAATAGCAATGGAAGTGCTGCAATGTTGCCTTTAACTATAATTGTTGGTCTGGAGCCGAGTTTGAGTTAATATCATTAGGTGGCGATACAAAAAGCCTAGCCTAGTTAGCTACACCGGTAAGCGCGAACGGCATTCGTCTGTTGGATACAACGGACTGCGGTTCAAGCCCCGGGCTGGGAGTTGACATTCAGAGATTTCGATATCTCAGGTTAGTACGTGTGGGACGCAGAGGCAAGTTGCTTACCCATCATTGTCTGTGGAAAAGGCAACTGGAAACCACCTCACTCATCTCATCCCCTGGGGCGTAAAGCCAATGAACCTGCCTTCGGGCAGACAACCATCATCATCATCACAAAAAGTTACTGAACAAGTCTAGGCCTATGTAAATTATTATTTCGATCGTCAATTAACTCCCTCTGCCTAGGTTATTGCCTAGGTTAATTTGGTTATGTGCCTATGATGTTTAAAAATTCGTGTAGGCTAAACAAACTCACCCTTCCCACCTTGAGTCTGGAATCTCTCTGTCCAGCGCCACTTTGTTGCTGGCAATGATATTGAAGCTCTCATTATCGAACCTTAGTTTCGCCTCAGCATCTTCGTCGTCAGTCAAGACAACACCTTTTCCCATTTCTCCAGGTCCATCAGGATTGCCAGGTCTCAGCTGGCTGGCATTGAACCTCTTCCATCGATACTCCATCACATCTTTCCAAAACGTAACCTTTCCAAGTGGTGTCGTCAGTGCCTTTAGGCCTACCTCAGCATCATAACCAACCTTTTCGTAGACACTATCATTCCACTTTTGAGCATCCTCTTTTACCATGGAACTCCGGGTAAAATAATCTGACTTCTGTTGGATATCATCCACATGATCAGTGCCATGTTCTCCAAATTGCATTTTCGGAAGCCTCGGATTGGTAGCTCCGAATTCATTCTCCTTTAGCATGAATTCAGCATAGTACATAAAAAGAATGATGAAAAGAATAAAACCAGCCAGTAATATCTTTCGTCGGCATCGGCGGCGAAACATTTTGAAGCACAGCAGACACATGGCTTTTGAACCTTCTCCACTCGTGAGAATTCACTATACGTTGCACACTCTTGATTCTTAGCTCAAACACGACTCCCGTGTTTACTCTAAGTCTCCTTTTCGTGCCAAAACTCAACTATCAAACTGTAGTATAACAGCCTTACATCAAAGACCTGAAGACCGTAGAATCAAAGGAAACTTAAATAGCTTCTGTTGTGACACTGCAATTAACCGGATTGCTATTCATAGGTGCATTTCACGAACAGAACATACAGGTACAACACGTGAATCACCTCATGCCTAGGCATAATAAGCAGGGCTCGACATGGCAGCTGCTTCAACTAGGCCTATAATTGCATAGGTCTGTCAATAATGGTTCAACAGATGATAGGCATCGACAAATAATAAAACTCAGACTATTGTTTACAACAGGCCAACATGGGCACTATCAATCAATCGATCAATCGATCAATCAATCAATCAATCAATCAATCAATCAATCAATCTATCAATCAATCAATCAATCAATCAATCAATCGATAGATCAATCAATCGATCAATACTCAATTAATTAATCAATCAATCAAGCGATCAATCAATCAATCAATCAATCAATTGATCAATCAATCAATCAATCAATCAATCGATCAATCAATCAATCAATCAATTGATCAACACTCAATTGATCAATCATTCACTCACTCAACTCTCTAAGGAGGACTTAGAATTGCAAAGAATGCTTTCAAACATAGAAAACTTAAAGCATAGGCCTATTAAGTGTATCGAGTTTCGTGCCTTTATGCTTAGACCAGAGCGCCGCTATAAACGAAATACATGTAGGCTATGTAGGCCTATAGGATAAAAAGATAAGCGGACAAATCGCTTTTAGTCGTACTGAAATGTACTCACTGTGATAATAATTAAACAGGACAAAATAAACAGTCGACTCGGTGGAAGTCTGGTAGCAAAATATTACATCAGAGAATCTCTAGAGAAAAAAAGGTTAAGATGCTAATCAGGCTTGGTTAAGGCTATTGGTCCAACGCGCGGCTCGCGGAAATTCGCGAAAATTCCGAAAATATGAAAAACATTACATAGCCTACACTGCGCTATTTAGCATTTAGCATTAATTTAAAAGTGTCTATAGCCTACAATGCATTGCTAAGGAACATTTGATGGTGTCAACTACGTAGCACAATGAGTTGCTCAGCTAATTTATTATAATTATTATTGCACAAAACTTATAAAGTGAATGTTCTGTATTGCTGTAAGATGCAGCGTATGCAACGGCATGCCTACACGATACAATAGAGAAAATAGTTGGCATTGGATGTATCAATTGGCGGGAAAATATGGTAGTTCAATCAAATCAATCAAATCAGTTTATGCTGAGAATGAACAACAGACAAACAAACAAAACCAAGGTAGACCGCAAAGAAAAATAGTAGGCTAAACATGAATAAAAAGTAATGTTCATAGGACACCTTGATTGTATGAACGGTGAACACTCAGAAAGGGTCATCCAGAAAGGGGCAGATGCCGCTAACCTGGATAACCTCTGAACGTAAAATGTAAGTCAAGATGGAGAGGTTACAGATATAAACAGAAAATGGAAATTTTTAAAAGAAAATACCAGAACAGAAATCAGTGTGGCATAAAACTACCAAGGGTGTGCTTTGGAAATACCTATATATAGGACGTGGCAAACAGTTTGGAAACATAATAATATATTAGCAGGGTCTCAAACATTGAACTTCGTGTCGAGGAGTAAACACCAGACAAGTTGCACTCTTTCTATGCAAGCGATTTGCAGGAAATTGTTCGGAAATTTGTATATACGTAAAGATTCTTTGAGCGTCGATTGTTTTTTTAGACGAGAATCACGGATCAAAGTAATGTTCAAACTGCCACTGCTGGGTCTGGGAGCCAGTGCAGTTTGCCATGATGACCAGCTGGACTGTGCTGGTCAGTTTAACGTCCATACAAAGTCCACTTCCGTTGTTTTTAATTGTTCCGGTAATCTGTGAAACATCAGCAAAGAAAAACGGTCACTAAGTGCGGATAATTAATCAGTGGCCTACTCCACTAAAGAAGCTATTTGATGCATTTTTAAAATGGCTTTACATAAATATGAATAGGCCCGTCCAGAAAATTACCGCTACCGGTATGTGAATGATGTAAGACAAAAGCATAGACATCATATATCACAAAATGTAATATAATATAGAACAAATAATTTAATTGATATTATTGTTATGAGTTATTAGTGCGAATGGCATAGAGGTGCAGGAACAAATCTATTTTACATTTTTGACGTGTAACCGGGTGCGGTGTGTCACCAGAAATTTTCTGATTCTAAATTAAACGAATACACATAATATACAATTATACATAAATCAATTTTGCCTAAATGAAGATATGCCCTGTGAGATTGAGAGGGTGATGTCCGAGGAAAATCTCCTGTAGGCCTACTCAATCATTTCACTAGGGGTGAACGTCTTCCTCTGGCACAAGTTAATATTGCATATATAAGGTGTCAATGGGCAAACGCCTCTGTTAGCGTTCCATCCAGTTACAGTCATTCCTACACATTCCCACTAATTGCATATAATATTGCATTGTTCTTCGGCAACTTATATAGCGCCGCTCACAGCAGTGACCATTCAGCATAGCGCTCCATAGTGCTAGATCCCTGAGAGTTTAAAACAGTTTGAGGCAGGAGAAAGACGCGGAAAGATACTCAGAAGAATGGTAACACGTGGAGAGAAGAGAGGAGCATTCTACCTGGAGGTATGCGAATTTGGTTAGTGATATGTATTCAGAGAAGGTAAGTGAACTCTCCAGTGTGACACCTATGGGTCGTCTACACTAGCACAGAAGGTAAACAGAGGAAGTTTTCAGCAGAAGGCAAAAGTTCAAGTTTCTGAAGAGGCTGGGTAGCGCCAAACCAGATGATTTGATTTTTGGAGAAACTGAAGAATGGCAATTTTAAGACATACGTCAGTAAATGCGTAGATCATGAGAAAGAAACTCAGTAATTAAGAATTTAGCCTGGAGTTTCCAGTTATGATCATACGAGAAAGATCACACAGATAAGCAGCTGGAAGCCAGATAAGATGAATTTTCTTGAGGTCACATGAGCAGGCTATTCAAGGCGTTGAGGCAAGATCATTTGGTCCACCATGCCAAAGCCGATTAGCCATAAAAAAGAGTAAGTAAGTAGAAGTCAAAGTACCTTGTCGTGTGTCCAATGTCCGTATTTTGATGGTCGACAGTAAGGAAAAACCAGCACAGCCCCGCCCTTTCTAGAGTGAGATGATAAGCAGGACTCCTCACGTCTCAGCTCATTTGCACGACTTAGTGCAAATACCTTCAAGTGGTAACGTACCGGTAACAATGAATTTTAATATTGATGTAATAAAACATAAATATAATGTAATTGGGTAGCCTAATAGCCTTACTTTCACTTAATTGGAGCATCTCATCTATATAATAATTATCTTGGCACAATACAAGGCGTTACAACACTTTTTAATTGCCAGAAAGATCGCATTTGCTCCTACATGCACAGAACTCAGAATCGTTTCAATACAGAAAGCTGTACAGTGGTGTCTGCTCTGCTGTTTCAGGTCTAAGATAAGACCGAAGATTTTGAAATCAAACACGACAAGCATTCAACCAGAGAAATAACAGCGGATGAATAAGAACAAGACAAGGAAAATATCATGCATATTAATTTCAGCTCATTTGCTGTTAAACTTTGTCAGTTTAGCTTTAGATGTTACAACCATAAATCAATTCATAAATTTCTTTATTGGCCAATAGAAGATTCTAGTCACCGCTACAGAACATTCAATCGAAGTCGTGGAAATTTCAAGGCCGTAGACAGGATTTGATTTCGCGGAGTGTTTACCGACTTTCCCCGCCATATTATCAGACGACTTTTTTGTCATCACATGCCTTTCGTAGGATTTTTCGCCCGAAAACCGTTGATCTAAGGCGATCTAATTTCATGTTTTATTCTTCTAAAATCGTCGATCTTCTGCGGGTTCTCGGCGGCCAATACATTGCACAGAGTAGTTCCTAATCTATGTGCTAGTAAATGCATTATATTATTTTTTACATTTTTCATATGGGCGGGGGGTGTTCAAACACCCAAAAAACCATCCAAGCTACGGCCTTGCGTGGAACAATGAAAACATTTTCAAATATGCAGAACATGAGATCTTGAAAGTGCACAATGTTCGTAATCGAAGTGAGAGAGAGAGTTCTGTACTCGTCTACCTCCAAATAAAATTACTTTGTAAAGGATTATTTTTAAAAAACAATTACCAATACCTGATTGGCGGATGTGATTTTATGACAGGAAAACAGACCAATAGTGTACACGGCCTTCTCGTCATTGTTCATAGTGTCCAGACATAAGTTACTTGAAGGATTGGACACCTGAAAATTTTCAGCGAAGGCAACCTATATTTTTCAAGAAGTGAATGATTGGTAACCTAGAAGCGAAGTGATAATGACTTTGAGCTCTAAATATTTAGTCTCTTAATTCGTAGCCTTTTGTATCTTACAGTCTAAGAAACAGTTATTCTCTTCGACAGAGCTGTTTTAAAGGAATTTTTAAAACTGCACAACCATTCTTTCCTTTCCCATCCTCCATGTTAAATTACTTTCAATTGGAGAACAATTACCTTTTTGCTAGCTTCAACAGTAGCCTACAGAAGTGCTTTTACAACTGCACAAATCCATTTAGATCTGCACATTTTGTCAGTGTTGTTGAAAGTATCGGGCAAATGTACTTAAGTAAAAGTAAAAGTAAAATGGATTTTAATTACTTAAGTAAAAGTAAAAGTAGGGTGAGTGCATATAAACCGAAACAGCAGGCAGACCGAAACAGTTCGTCTTTCGGTGAGGGGCGTTCAATTTCTATTTGTCTAATGACGATCACGTTAAGTTGCTCTAAAAGCTTGGGAAACAGACTATCTTATACATATTCATTTGTAACGCAGGGAACCAGTCTATGCTGTAGAGCAGCTGTTTTCGAACGCCGGTCGCGTATTTACATGTAAAATGTCTCGGTACTAGTAAAAAGTCTGACGGGACAACACGCTCAACTTTTGTATAAAAACTCATGATATCATTGACTTTGCACAAATTTTCGCTGCTAATAAGTAATGCATATCAATTGTTATTCGTTATTTATAAACAGTTTAGTTTGAGCAACAACAGAGCATCTAAAATAAACAAAAAAGCCGCATGTTTCGCTCTCCATGCACTATGCTGGTAAAGCGAAACGGGTCTTGCAGGTTAAGCGAAACACGTGCATGCAGAGCGAAACGCGTTTCGCTCTATGTGCATTGCTGCTTAAACTGGCCAGTGGTTCGATGCAGAGGCGGATAAGCCTACAGAAATTTTCATGGGGGGAAGCACAAATTTTTAGACTTGGGTCGGAAACATTTGTTATGATCCTAAATAGAACTTGCCATAAAAACACAGGAAAATATTAAAGTTATACATTGCTCGAAAGCTTGTCGAAACCAAATGGGGGGGGGGCACGATACATGGGCATTTCTAAATGGGGGTCATGGCCGGATTTCCCCCTCTGGATCCCTTCTGCTTCGATGTGAAATGCTTTGACAATAGTCTGCATTATTCATTCATTCTTTTGGGGACTTGTATAACACCCATTCCAGAAACCTACTCATGACTAGACCAGCCACGGGCCCACACTATAGAAAAAGACCTGAGTTATTTGTACTAACATAAACTTCGGAAACAGTAGGCCTTACATGTATATTCGTGGAATCTGATAGAACATTAACCATTACACACCATGAAACTGGCACTGATGGTGTCAATAATTGTAGTAGCTTCAGGGTGAGAATTGCCGGGGGGGTTGGGGGTTCAACCCCCCCAGTCTTTTTTAGAGCCCCATGTTAAAGTATGTTTTTCATACCCCAATTTCAAGTTTATCATAGGCCAACCCCCCCAGTTATTTTTCCACAATTCTCATACTGAGTAGCTTATTACGTCTGCTGAACCTGATCCCAGTCCAAGCCAGACAATAGTTTTTTGTGTCCAATTCCTGTTAAGGAGAGATACAGAGAGGCAACATGGCTGTGTACGAAGCTTCCTTCGCATCATCCAACTACAGATGTTCATATCAGCTTTGCTAAGGTGTGTGAGGAGAAACAAGAGAAATTAAATTATCAATTAATGGCAGCAAGAGAAAGAGAGTTGACCATTTGTGGAAGGATGCATGGGGAAATAAAGAGCAAGCTGACAGAGGAGAGAATTAACCATACCACCGAGAAGAAGAAGAGGAAATCAGGAGCCAGTGGGCTGAAATTAATCAAGTAAGGCCGACAAAAAAAAGAGCAGTGGAAGTATGATCACGGCAGCTTTAAATATGGGCAAACAGAAAATACAAAAATTATCTAATGTTGGATTTTAGGTGCTATAGTTGCCATAAAGAACAATATTGCCATAAACAATGTCACGATGTGCAGAAATAAATGGTGTAGGCCCTAGGCCTACTGGAGGACAACATTCTACTATAAAAACTGTCTTTAATAAACTTTCAGAGAAGTACAGGCTGTGTTACAATTGGGATACTTTACCTAATTTCATATAATTTAGACATAATCGTCTATAGGCTAATAATCTTGCAAACAAAATTTATTCATATGCAAATCTCTGGCTCTTGTTATGTGACAAAATAATCAGCTGTTTATCTGAATGAAAATCTTAAAAATTAATCAAATTACAATATTCCAGATAAATGGTTCCTGAAATACCATTGATAATTACAATGCATGGAGTTACTATAGTCTCATTATTATGCTGAACAAGCTAATAATTGTTAACCTCAAACATTCTTTTTCTCCTTGTTGATAACTAGGCCTAAGTTTATAGATTTATGTAAGCTAACAATGCATAAGCCTATTTGATTATGTTTGAAAGCCTATGAATAGTTTTTTTCTTCTAATTAATAACCTAAGTAAACTAAAATTGCTAAGGCTTTAGCATTGGTGACCCATGAGATTCCATCATTTTGTGTGTTTATCTTCACTGTTGCATATGAACCAATAAAAAGGTTAATCTTAGGCCTATCTAACTCCAAGCCTATCTAACATGTTGAATTCTTGCCTTTTCTTATAGGCCTACCATTGGCGGTAGGCCTGTTACAGCTTAATAAGATATGTGTTTCGGTCAATCTGCACACGCTGTTTCGGTCACCATTAACATGCTTTCTGCCGTGCAGGGAGAGCGAAACGCGTTTCGGTCTGTATTCACTGGTGTTTCGCTCTATATTCACTGGTGTTTCGGTCAACCTGCATTTATGCAAATTAGGCTATTTAGTGTTTTTCAAAGATTTCTCTGTCTACGTGCAACTGTTTCAGCTAAAATGACGTGTATTATACACAGAAAAAAAATCCGCATCGAATGGTATACAAACTATACCGCACGGACTAGAAAAAGGCGAGAAATATCGAAATAAGCAAAAGTGTTTCGGTTTGTATGCACTCACCCTACTCATCACAAATTTTACTTAAGTAAAAGTAAAAAGTAGCCCCTTCAAATAATACTTTTTAAGTAAAAAGTAAAAGTACCGAGTCTTTCTATAAGCTTAACTCAATCGATTATTAACCTTCAAAAATGATAAATTCTCGAAATGGCACTTATCGTTGAGTCTAGTATGCACGCTTCCGATTCATTGTTAGCACAATGCACAGCTGAAGAGTCGCTCTGCTGCAGAAATGGCAGTGCATCCAGCGTGCACCACCCACCGAAAATCAATTTTTAGACATGCAAATTTGAATAGCTGTCTTAGCTTAGCGAAACGAAATGTTAATTAGCGCTTTGAAGTAACGAACATTGTAACGAGTGTCGCATAAATTGTAACGAAGTAAAAGTACTGAAATACGGGTAAAATTTTACTTCGTTGAAAGTAAAAGTATTTCATTTTTTTGATACTTCGTTACATGTGAAAGTACTCAAACTTTTACTTAAGTACAGTAACGCGTTACTTTTACTTCGTTACTGTACAACACTGCATTTTGTGTACAACTGAGTTTGAGTCACGCGACCAGCACGCTTAAAAATACAAAATGAATGTAGGCCTAGAGTTTGAAAACTTTGAATGTTCTCAGCTTTAATGATGTTAGGCTTCTTTTGTTTAACGTGCACAATCGCTTTGTTAATTGGATCTATATGAATCTATCCTACGCGTGTTGAATTCACAGAACGTTAATAGATGGTCTTAACAAACTGGCAGATAATGCACACCTTGCCATAAGCGAAGACATCTTCATTCACTACGAATTTCTCCGGATAGATGTTGTCCAGATACCATTTGAACGATTTACAGCCAAGTCTCTCACGCAATGCAAGTCTGTCGGACACGTCACCAACATCTCTGTCCTATGAAAAAAAGCAAAAAACCACATGAACTAAACACTTCAACAGCACGGCGCTCAGGATCTATTCAAATGGACAGAAATGTAATTTCAGGCTAATTTATACATTGTACAATATATATAGCCTACATGTTCGCAGGCCCTACGTGCAATTGTGTCCCTTCAAGATTGCTAATCAGAAGCGCTTCGATCACATCGCGGACACTGAATCGGAGTTTCACGACGAAGCGCTAAGCAATTGCGAGTGAAGGACTTTCCAAAGGTCCCCACACAGTTGCTTGAAGTGGATTCGAACCTGCAACCCTCCGGCTGCAAGGAAACGAACATACCCACTATACACCTCCGTGCCCCTGCATGATCACCAATCAATCAATTGATCAATTTATTATCTATTATTATCGTTCACTTGAAGTACTTAAGTCTTAAACTGACACAGACGCAACTTAGACGATTGCTCGACTTTTTTTAATTTACAAACCATAACAGAATCTTCAAGAGCCCCAATGAAGAACTGCAGAATATGCATTTAAGGTCAAGCGTCCACTATAACAGTGGTTCTCAAAGTGGTGATCACCGGTCCGTGAAGAAGTCTGAGAGTGAAAAATAAATTACAATTATTAATTTATATTTAGAATTTTGAAATTATTTGAATTGTTGTTCCAAATTTATTCAAAATTCTGTCTCAAACTTTAAAAATACCATAGTTGTAAAAACGTTTTTTCCGTTTTTTATTCTCTCCCAAAAATCGTCGTTTTTTTCGTTTTTTATTTTTCCCATCGTTTTTTATCGTTTTTTATTTTTTCTTTATTTTTATTTAGACATTTACTTGCTATTATTATTTTCCATAATTTTAATTTTTTCTGATATTTCTTATGTTTTCCGCCAACTCTCAAGGATCCAGCTAACTAAAGTCATTATTTCATCGTTTAACATCATCATTTAAGAGATAGCCTACGTGTAGTAGGTTCCTAATCAAGATTTTCATGTTTAAAATGCGCTTTTAGATGTAGCAAAGTCAAATTATTTTCCGTTTCGGTTTTTATCGTTTTTTTGTCGTTTTTTATTTTTTTGAAAAAAACGTCGTTTTTTACCGTTTTTTATTTCGTTTTCATCGTTTTTTACATCTATGAAAAATACAATACCAGTGCCATATTTTAACTTCCAAAATGGCTGTACAAACAATTTTTATTAATTAAAAATTACCAATTATAAATAACCCTATAGGCCCTAATTAGTTTTTATGTTTGTGCTTGCCATTAAAGTTAGCGGTCCGCGAGCTGCCCAAATAAATTATTGCCGGTCCGCGGCATGCAGAAGTTTGAGAACCACTGCACTATAATGCTTTATACTATTCTTTATATGCTGGCGAATGGCCACACTTAGTGTCGTTTTTACAACTGTCCAGAGTCTCACATAATTGCAACAGTATTGTAGCGAATGAACATTGGCATCATCTTCGTGCACTTAATCCCGTGGTTGGACCGTTGGAGTTGACTTTTGATACAATAACGACTTTCCTTTAAGGCAGTTGCAGACACCTATAGGCCTACACTCTAAACCTAGCCTATGTGTCATCAGCATTCAAAGAAACGTACGTGTAAGCCGTAGACCAAGTGGACGCCATTTTGTAAATCATCGAGGTCGCTATTTTTGCCATTTTCGCAAAGTTTTCCATAGGTATTTCTGAAGACAAAAATCGCCACTGTTTGCAATAGAAATGGTCAACTTGCAGTAAAGTATTAGAATGCAATGTAGGCTAACATTATCTGTTTAAAACGAGAATTTCCAACCTCAAGCTCTGGCTGGAATAAATAGAAAAGCTTCTTATAGTCATCCATCCACACTTCAGCCAATCGTTTACTGTTCGAACCAAGCGGGTCCTTTTTACCTGGAAAACGACAATTTCCGTAAAAAACAGGCATTCATTATTTGATTGAAGAAACACATTGACGCGGTGTAAGAATACCTGGTAATTTGAAACATTATTTTGCCAGTGGTATTTACATTCTGAATAGACTTCAGTCCGTCTGGAGAATGTTACTGAGTAACCAACAGTGGCGGCGCCAGGATTTCTGGTTTGGGGGGGCTGAAGCCCTAAGCCCAACTTAAATTTTTTACGAAGCGCCGAAGGCGCCAAGTTGCGAGTGCCAACGGCACAAAGCCCATACCGACTAGGGGGTCTGGGGGAGCGTCGTAAGCTCCCCCAGCGGGGTCTGGGGCGGAGCCCCAGCCGCCAACGCATTTTTGGCTCTGTTGACCTCAACTGGAGCCATTTTTATGCTCTTTCTGCCAGCTATTATATGAACGATAAAATCATGAAAACTTCTATAAGAAGTCGTTTTGCAGAGTCGCAGACTAACAGTATAAGAATGTCAAAATACTATTGTAAAAGAAAATGGCTTAGAAATTAAAAATGGACTTAATCTTTAGGCTACTATAATCACAAAAGTTAAAAGTTTAAGCCTATAGCCTAACAAGTTTATAAGTATACTGTCATGTGGGTAGGCCTCCTGTATATACATAGGAAAACTCTAGGGGGCATGTCATATGTAGTGGGTTTTACCTCATTTAAAAAACTTATTCTGTGAATGCTTAACCTATACTTTTGTGTAATTTGCAACCATTGCTTAGTCATTCATTCATTCATTTTATGAATTAATATAGCGCCCCTTCAAGAAATCCATTCAGAAGAGCTCCCAGTCCAACCACGGTGAAACAAAAAAGTTTTAAGGAGCTTGTAGAACACTGACAAGTCAACTCTATTTAGCAAGCGCATCTGCATCGGCCGGGAGACTATTCCAGACAGAAGGACCTACAACTGAGAAAGTACGACGCTGACAGGTTGATGTTTCAACACGTGGGACCAAAAGCTTAGCCTACCGCTAGAGGCAGAGCGAAGGGCTTTGCGAGCCAGGACAGCAGACTCATCTCTCTGCTAGTGTTGAGCCACTAGCAGAGAGATGAGTTTTGAGGGAGGAGATATGCTCCTCCCCATTATCGAAATGTTTTTTTTAATTTCCACGCTGCAATGGTAGCATTTTTGACTGTCATTATAGCGAAAATACTCATCATGCAGTTCAGTGCTGAAACTACTTCAAAAGTGTCTCCTTCAATTGCTTAAATCTGTCAAATTTCCTAACAGTAGCCTACTGTTATGGTATTATTTTGAACTGTCATCGCAGCAGAATCTCTCATAATTTCATTGCTGAAAGACATGCATGGTTTAGAAGTTCAATAAATACCCCTCCCCATTTTATCTAAATACCTCATAGTCTTAGCGCTGATAGTCGTGGTTTGTGACTTCAGAAAGTGTCCCTCCGGTTGTTTAAATTTTTTAATCTCCACACTGTAAAGGTAACATTTTAAGCTGTTATCTCAATAAATTTCTCACAATTTCATTGCTGAAAGACCTGGTTTAGAGTTCAATAAAAATATGTCTCCACCACGCTTAAATTTTTTAATTTCCTCACTGCAAGGGTAGCATTTTAAGATGTCGTCTTAACAAAATTAATTGCTCATCATTGATAAACAATGGATAACACTGTACATGTAACAATTTATAATGATATATCTGAAATATTTATGAAATATTTGGGTTGGCCTACACTTAAGCATCTCCGAGGCACCGTCCCCCAACCACAAACAGGCCCGGCAGTAGGGCAAGGCGAGCGAGTCTGCAGCCGCCGTGGGCCCTGCGCTTTCAGGTCCTCGCGCTACTCACCTTAGTTTTTACTGTGATGATATTGGCAGCTTTAATCGCTTGGCAGCATTAATTAATAGCCTACTGAGGTCATTTTGCCAAATGAAAGTGATTGTGTGTGTTGGAAAAGATTCCAAAAGAGCGAGTCTGCAAATAAAGCGAGTCACAACTACTAGTGTAGGCCTACATGCAGGCTAGGTCTGGACTGAAAGTGAGACCCGGCATTTATTTTCGTGACCTGCTTTTGCCGGGTATCAGTCGGGAAGCAAGTTTAACAATTTGTGGGAAAACAAAAAAAAACAGGTCGTCAGATAGGCTACAATAAATAGGTAAAATGGTGTGATTTTGAAATTTTATGAGCAAATGACTAAAAAAACAGGTTGTCAGGTACCAAAAATGGGCGAAATTTGTATAATTTTGGGCGATGACCAAAAAGATCGTCAGAAAATTTTCCGCTCAAAGGCTTCGGTTCGTCCGCCACAGTCAGACCCGGCAACTTTCCCAAACCACTTTCAGCCCTGGGCTATGCCTACCGGTAGAATTCAAGTTTTCTAGAATATTAAAGCCTATGGTATAAGCTTACAGTGCCTAATTGGCAGGAAATCAACTTCGCAAATGCTATGATTGAGAACCCTTTTCAGAGAATCGCTCGCTGCATTGGGCCCCGCACACCCTAGGGCCGGGCTTGACTACAAACTTGTAGAACGTCCCCATGGCATTTCCCCCAAGTCTCCCCATGAGTGCTGCTGCTAATTGAAACCCCATTTCGTATGTGATTGTATAGGACTAGCTGGGGCTGGAATTCCGAACTGGCGGGATGAAGGAGGCTGAGGTCCGGACCGGTCTGGAGGATAAAAGGGGCTGAAAGTCCGAACTGGCGAGATGGAGGGGCTGAGGTTAGGACCGGTCTGGAGGATGGAAGGGCTGGAAGTCCGAACTGGCGAGATGAAGGGGCTGAGGTCCGGACCGGTCTGCAGGATGGAAGGGGCTGAAAGTCCGAACTGGCGAAATGAAGTGGGCTGAGGTCCGGACCAGTCTGGAGGATGGAAGGGCTGAAAGACCGAACTGGCGAGATGAAGGGGCTGAGGTTAGGACCGGTCTGGAGGATGGAAGGGGCTGAAAGTCCGAACTGGCGAGATGAAGGGGCTGAGGTCCGGACCGGTCTGGAGGATAAAAGAGGCTGAAAGTCAGAACTGGCGAGATGGAGGGGCTGAGGTTAGGACCGGTCTGGAGAATGGAAGGGGCTGAAAGTCCGAACTGGCGAAATGAAGGGGCTGAGGTCCGTACCGGTCTGGAGGAGTGAAGGGGCTGAAAGTCCGAACTGGCGAGATGAAGAGGCTGAGGTCTGGAGCGGTCTGGAGGATGGAGGGGGCTGAAAGTCCGAACTAGCGGGAGGAAGAGGGCTGTGGTCCGGAGCGGTCTGGAGGATAGAAGGGGCTGAAAGTCAGAACTAGCGGGAGGATGGGGGCTGAGGTCCGGAGCAGTCTGGAGGAGGAAGGGGCTGAGGTCCGGATTGTTCAGAATCCGGGCTGGAGGGGAAGGGCTGGATACCCAGGACAATTTTGAATTTCGCCACAATGACATAGTTGATTTCGGTGCCGTTGGTCGTTGTCTAGTTTTCATTGCGAAGAAAGCGTTATAGACATTTTCGGCTTTTTCGTTTGGGGGGGCTGAGCCACGTTTAGGGGGGGCTTAGCCCCCCCCCTAGCCCCCCCCCCTGGCGCCGCCACTGGACTAACCAAGACTCAGTTTTGTAAATAATAATTCCAATATAACTTGCAATGGATTTCCAGTCAGAAAGCGTAACTGCATGCTGTACAATTCAACAAAATTAATCTAACAATAATTTTAATTTATCAATTAATTAATTAATTAATTTGACAGCCAGAAGACCAACAGTTTGGAAAAGCAGAATGACGGCAACCTGGAAACTTGTATGGATGGCCTTTTCGAAACATATGTCCGACTCGAGAGCATGGAATAAACTCCAGAAGTCCACCGCACATCCACGTCTAGACAATTAAAGAAAAACAGTGTGCATCGTTATTCAGTCGACTCTAGGACCATTGCTCATAGGCTTATTGCTCATAGGCTTATTGCTCATATGGCTTATTGCTCATAGGCTGATTGCTCATATGGCTTATTGCTCATATGGCTTATTGCTCATAGGGTCTATTGCTCATAGGCTCATCGGTCATATGCCTAAAATATATGAATTTAGGCCTATGTTTAAAACAAATATACCATTGGCGATATGGGTGACCGTCTTCAGGCCTTAGCATGTGTTTATCAATTAGGGACAATTAGCGTTGGTAGACTAATAGAATCACTGGCACCGAAGAAACTTGTGAAGATAATTACATGTACTTGAAATTTGACTTGTATTTTATTATGACCAATGTACCCTATGACCAATGAGCCATATGAGCAAAAAGAACTATGAGCAATAGACCCTATGAGCAATGAGCCAAAGGAGCAAAAAGACCTATGAGCAATAGACCCTATGAGCAATAAGCCATAAGAGCAATAAGCCTATGAGCAATCAGCCTATGAGCAATCAGACTATGAGCAATGGTCCGTACACCGTTCAGTTTATTCTCTTAATAGTTGTAGGCAGAGTGAGAATTGCCAGGGATTGAGGGGCTCAACCCATATAGTCTTCGTTGCATACCAAAACTAAATGAATGCCTGAACCCCTCACCGATTATTTTTCTACAATTCTCATACTAGGACCTAACTAGGTGTAGGCCCTAATCCTACCTAAAACCATGGACACTTTAGTTAAGCTACCAACAACGGTGTTGTGAGGTAGGCCTAAGCCTACATGAAATGAACTAGGCCTACATTAGGCCTAATATTATTGTCCTCGTATCAGTACACCAATGGCGGCACAACCATATGTCCCGGCATGCCATTTTACGTAGGCGACTGCCAAATTTACTATTGACCTGCCTCATGGTCACGGACTGCCAAAATCTCTGTGGGTTTTCAAACCGCTTCACAATAATTTTAATTTCTTCGACCTACTGAATAACTTCCATGACGCGACCTGCTGGCCTAGGACTACAATGATACACGCATAACTGAATTTTATCCATAATATTATAACATTTTCACAAAAATGTTAAACGGGGTTCTTACCCTGAATGACATTTCTAAGTTTTCGCCGCCCCAGACATCCATCCCTGGGTCATATGAACCAATTTCGTAGAAGAAGTTTCGTTCAATGGCAAACAACCCTCCAGCCATTGTGGGTGATCTGAAACGAAGAAGGTTAATTTTGGCGGTGCATTGATAATTAGGCTATACTAGAACTTTATAATTATCAGAAACTTGTTATCACGCTTTCTTTGGAGCAAAGATCAAAAACCATCTTATGGGCAACCATAATTTGCAAATTCTACGAAGGCCTAGCCTTGGTGGTGTTGATGCAGTGGTAGTGGTTGTGATATGGTATAGTGGTAGTAGACTAGTAGTAGTCACGTAGTGGTAGTGGTAGTAATAGTGGTGTAGTAGTAGAGGAAGTAGACGTAGTAGTAGTTTTAGTATTAGTAGTAGACTAGTAGTAGTAGTCACAGCTGGAAGTGGTTTGAAAAATTTGCCGAGTCTGTTTGTGGGTCAATGCGTTAGATATTGATATTTATTTACTCTAGGGCCCAAAATAAGTGCCGTGAAGAAGACAAATGAGTTGATGCAGTTAAATTCTCACCTCACAGGGTCCGACAGCGACTTCATTAGCCGGACTTCGCGGTCTGACGGAAGTCTCCAGGTGAAATGAAGCCTCCACGTAAATCCTCCCATGTTAATCGAACCCGGTAGGTAAGCGAGGCTATGTTCTGATATGACATCCATCATTGGGCAAAGCACGGCTCTTCTGTCCTCCGCTATTCTTGCCAATAGAGGCTCAAGCCTTTAAAGGAAGACAAAATTCGTGATGGACTGGACGATGATGGTCATGATGACGTCGACCACGACGACGTTGATGGTGGTGGTGATGGTTGTTGTTGTGGTGGTGGTGGTGGTGGTGGTGGTGGTGGTGGTGGTGGTGGTGGTGGGGTGGTGGTAGGGTGGTTGCGGTGATGGCGGTGATGATGGAGTTGATGGTGGTGGTGGTGTTGATGGTGGTGGTGATAGCATAAAATTGCAGCCAATTTGCCATCTACCTGCCAAAAGTTATTAAGATTGGTGGAAATTTGACGAAGTTCTGACAAAAACAATTTTGCACCTTTTTTATTGAGACACGGTGTAGATTTCCGAATGAATGAATGAACGAATGAAACAACTTTGCTGTTGTCTGCAGGTTTATTTAGTGTATTATACTTTTAAATGACACAGCAAACCCCTGTAATTGGGTTTGTCTAGAAAATACGAAAAGACAACTTGACAATGTTTGCTTGTGACGATCATGATGAAGCATTCTTAGACAATTTGCCAATACCTTTAAGATTGTCTTCAGCCATATAGGCTAAACAGAAACTGTCTCACCATTGTCTGTTGACTTCGCAGTGAGCATCCAAGAAGACGAGGACATGACCAGTCGCTGCATCTGCTCCCATCAGTTTGGCACGAATCAGACCAAGTCTTTGAGCAGACCTCAGGATGCGGACGATTCCATCGGGCCATGTTCTGTCAACCGTCTCTTGCAATTCCATTTTTAGTTCAGCTGTTCAGCATGAAACATCATTGCTGTCATCTTTTCATCGTCATTATCATCATCATCATCAGTATCATTATCTTGTTCATCATCCTCTTCATCATCGTCATCATTGGCATCATCTTTTTCATCATCAGCATCATTATCTCGTTCATCATCTTCATCTTCGCCATCGCCATTTTCGTATTCAAAACCATCTTCACCATTATATAATAATTATTCTATGGCTAGTTGATACGCTCCCAGTGTCAGCGTAATTTTTAAAAATCTAATTCGACGGTCATATTCATCAACGATGAGTTCATTTAGACATTAAGTCATTGTCACAATGTTATCCTCACAATCATAATTTCAGCGGGCAGCAACAGCAGCAACAACAGCAACAACTGTGGGGTTTATGTAGTCTTCCAAGGAGCCGCTGAAATTATGATTGTGCTGCTGCTGCTGCTGCTGCTGCTGTTGTTGTTGTTGTTGATAATAACATGTAGGTCTATTTCATATTGTACCTGCTGCGCATTATTGATGCAATAGAATTCGTCAGACATCAAGATTTTTGTGTCACACAATATTTCTGCTCCATAGGCCTTAAATCATAAGAAAGAACTTACGTCTTTCACTGAAGTCATCGACGAGAATGACCTCATGTAGATAATCTGGAGGTGAACGATTGACAACACTGTGTGCTGTTCTAAGCAACACTGATGGTGCCTCGTTGCAGAACACGATTATAACGCTGGCTTTAGGAAGACTCTTCCGATATGTCAATTTCAGACACCTTCAAAATTCAGCACATGTTTTTACCAATAATTATGAATGCAGGTTTTATCAACGTAAAATGACATGCTGATGCGTACAGGACTTTTTGAAAGAATTTTTAGAAAGTTCTGCACAAGCCCCTCTTTCCTTTCCCATCCTCAATGGTAACTTATTCCCAATCGGAGGACAATGACCTTTTGTAGACTGTAGTGGTTGTTTACTGCGCAGAAGTGTTCTACAACTGCACACGTTCATTTAGAGCTGCACATGTTGTGTAGAACTGCACGCTAATTAGACCTCGATGAATGACAATATAGCAGTATTAATGAATAGCAAATGAATACCGTAGCAATAGAAGTGCTGCAATGTTGTCTTTAACTATAGCCTACCATTGCTGGTAGGCTATGGAATCGAGTTTGAGAAAATACCATTGGGCCTAAGTAAGCTTATAGTGGCGATACAAAAAATTACCGAACGAGTCCAGGACTCTGGCCAGGTCTATATAAAATATTATTTCGATTATCTATTAGCTCGTTAGCCTATTGCCTAAGTTATTGAATTGGTTAATTTGGTTATGTACCTCAGATGTCCAAAAATTCGTGTAGGCTAAGCAAACTTACCCTTTCCATCTCGAGTCTGGAATCTCTCTATCCAGCGCCACTTTGTTGCTGGCAATGATATTGAAACTCTCCTTCTCGAATCTTAGTTTCGCCTCAGCATCTTCGCCGTCTGTCAAGACAACACCTTTTCCCATTTCTCCAGGTCCATCAGGATTCCCAGATCTCAGCTGGCTGGCATTGAACCTCTTCCATCGGAACTCCATCACATCTTTTCCAACCGTAACCTTTCCAAGTGGTGTCGTTAGTGCCTTTATGCCTACCTCTGCTTCGTAATTAACCTGTTCATAAACACTATCATTCCACTTTTGAGCATCTTCTTTTACCATGGATCTCCGGGTCAAATAATTTGACTTCTGTTGGATGTTATCCACATGATCCGCGCCATGATCTCTCAAGTGCATCATGGGAAGCCTCGGATTGGGTGCTCCGTATCCATTCTTTTTTAGCATGAAAGCAGAATAGTAGATACAAAGAATGATGAAGAGCACAAAACCAGTCAGAAATAAATTTCGTCGACATCGACGGCGCAGCATTTTGAAGCACAGCAGACACATGGCTTTTGAACGTAGCCTATATCCTTCTTCTCCACTCGTGAGAATTCGCTATACGTTGCACACTCTTGATTCTTAGCTCAAATACGACTCCCGTGTTTACTCTAAGTCTCCCTTTCGTGCCAAAACTCAACTATCAAACTGTAGTATAACAGCTTTACATCAAAGACCTGAAGACTGTAGAATCAAAGAAAACTATAATATCTTCTGTTGTGACACTGAAATTAATTATCGTTATTCATAGGTGCAGAACATACAGCTATAATTCCGATTTAATTCATATCAAAACCGAGCATTGTGATTACAATCATACTAATTAATTTCCGATTGGCAATATATAGGACCTATAGGGCCTAGGTCTATATAATTTCCGAAGAGTGGAAGAAACGACGACGCATGTTGTATATTATAATCTACGACTCTGTTTGCATCTAAGGCAGTCGCAAGAATTAAGTCACAGCCATAGGCGCAACCACCCTATGGGACCCACGGGACGCGTCCCCCCAACTTTTGAGTGGTCCCCTAACTTTATTATTATGGTCCCCCAACTTTTAGGACGTGATTCATTATGGTCCCTCCCAACTTTTAGGACGTGATTGCACCTATGGTCACAGCAGTGCGTAATTCACTTCATGCCTAGGCATATATTAAGCAGAGCTCGGTGCAGGATGGCGGCAGCTGCTGTTTCATCTATTGCACACCGATCTGCATAAGTCTGTCAATAATGGTTCAACAGAATGATAGGCATGACAGATTAGCCGAAGATTATTGTTTACAATAGGCCAACATAGGCAAAATATCAACCAATCTATCAATCAATCAATTGATCAACACTCAATTGATCAATCATTCACTCCCTCAACTCTCTAAGGAGGACTTAGAATTGCAAAGAATGCTTTCAAACAAAGAAAACGTAAAGCATAATTATTAAGTCGCTTGATGTAGCCTAACAATGCCTAATATGACGTCATCGCACAATGATGTCATCGTCTTCGTCGCCTCATTAGTTACCGAAGCATTTCATCCATTTCTGTCGATGACTGCAGACGGAAAAAGACGACAAACATGCCAGATCATAATCATGACGATTAACACGACAAAAAATTGACAAAACAATACGACGAAGATGGAAGACCAAACACGTCGAAAAAAACAAGAGAAAAAACGACGATGCAAGATGAAAACGACGAAAAGCAAGAGCAAAAAAAACGACGATGCAAGATGAAAAACGACGAAAAACAAGAGAAAAACGACGGTGCAAGATGAAAAACGACGAAAAACAAGAGAAAACCACGATTGCAAGATGAAAAACGATGAAAAACAAGCTCGAGAAAACGCGACGATGCAGGATGAAAAACGACGAAAAACAAGAGAAAACACGACGATGCAATATGAAAAATAACGAAAAACAAAAGAAAACACGACGAAGACGGGAGACGAAGAACGACAAAAAGAGGAGAAAATTCGACGAAGATGGGGAAGGTAGGGATGGATGGTTGGATGCTCTTTTCAGCCACAGCAACGCGTGGCCGGGTTCAGCTAGTTATTAAATAAAAAAATACCGTAATATCAGAGTGAATTAGGAAAAGAGGTTGTAGGCCCATATAAAAGTAATAGAATTTTATGGCGTGCATCCAATTCCTTAATGCATTTATTTCTCACTAGCTGAGCTACGGTAGCCTACCCGGCGTTGCCCGGGAAATTTCCTCCCCAACCCCCAAACCTCCCACTCTGGCCTATAGGCCTATAATTATAGGTTAATATAAGTGAATAATGCCAGTCTCAATCTGTAACGGTTGTTCGTCGTAAGCTATGATAGGCTCATATTTTGATTCGATCAGCTCTAAGTCTAGCTAAGAAGTCATGCTATTAATCTTGAATTTTATTTCTCATAATTATAATGATAAAGTCTACTAGGCTCCCTACGTTATACATGTATCTGTCATGACATGACATTGTATTAATTATCTTTGTGGATTTCTGTGTTGCTTTAGGAACCACTACGTGGTTGCCTGTAGGAGGAGGAATGACCTGAGAGTTTGGCCTGAGAGGTTTTGATGAATGACGGTTGTGTGGCTCTGTGGCTGTGCTGTGTTTGTTTTTGTGGTTGTTGTGTGTTTGTAGTTTATTTGTATTAGTGCCTGCTGGGCCTCTGGCGTGGCTTAAAATCCCGTAAGCTCCTCGCAAAGGCAGGAGGGCCCCTGGCGTGGCAAACTATAGGCTTCTCTATAGAATCCCGCAAGCCCACTATTATTAATTTTAAATTTATTTATTATTTATGCAGTGTGAGTTGTTGTTGAGCCGAGGGCTGAGAAGAGGGGAGATGAAGGGACAGGGTACGTGTGCTTATGAGATTACGATTACGAATACGATGGTGGACGAGGAGCAAGGAGCCAGATCGAAACAGCCTCAAGAGAATAACATTTTCAATTAAATTGACAATGAGTCGGACGCTCATCTGAACTGGCGCAAAAGACTCTTTCGTTACGAGACTCAACAGGATCTGTTTAAAAATAGAATAAATTAAGTGTGTGGGAGGAACAATCCTTAATCGCTGGACTCTGCAATCAATAAAGTAGCAGCTATTGTTTAATTAATTGTCTTTTCTGTGTTTTTCTGTGTCGTGTCTGTCTGACTGTTCTCGACTCCAACTGTCACACTGCCATCGTATTTATTCCAAAGTAGGTAGCAAGTGAGAAGGAACCAAAGTTCTGATTTTAAAAAAGTTTGCCGAATCTCTCTCTACTGCCAATCCTGATATTTTTATGTAACTCCATGCTGAGAATATTGCAACGGAAATTAGAGAAATTGACTCAAACCAAGGCAACTATCAATTTTTCCAGCCTTTAAAGCCCAGAGGAACTTGCCTTGAGCTCACATAATTGGGAATGGGAAGCCTAGATCCTGCAGGCAGGGCTTTTTATCAGAATTTCTAGAACTGTACAACTTCTTACCTTCCCATTCTCCATGATAAATTACCCCCAATCTGATGACAATGACCTTTTACTATTTTTTTTACTGCACACTAGTGCTTCTACAATAGCACAAATCCATTTAGAACTGCACATTTTGTGTAGAACTGCACCTTAACAGAGTCCTTGGATGGGCAAGTGAAGTGGAAGGCGAGGGATCAAGGGAAGGAAGTCTAAGGCATTTAAAACATAACCAGTGTTACACCAAAAACAAGCAGTAATTAGGTAAAGGCACCTATTGTCCTAATACAACCTTCTAAATTCCTAACATCATCTTCCCAATTAATTCCAATCGGTGAAGAGAAGCAACTTCTACTCTGTGATGGAGTAAGACGTTTTACTGAGAGGTTACAACAATAAAACAAAGAACGAAAACCAAATCATATCTAGGTTCTTATTATTAACAATGATCACAACAAAGAGCCTTGATAATCCAGAAAGGCTTAGCACCTCAACAAAACATCGAACATAATAATTCTGAACTCAATACACCAAATCCACATATAGATTTTTCAAGATAAGCCAGTCAATTCGTCAAAAATCAGTAAAAACTGATAAAATAATTATCAGTCTGAAATGCAGCCAATTAAGAATGTTCAAGAAATGTCTGTATCACTATTTGCAGTCGTAATTCTTATGCCTCTAAAGTAACTGCTTTACAATCATACACTTGTAAGTAAAAAAGCACAATTTCAAAGTACCCTAGTTACATTCCACCCTGTAAACATCAAAGTCAGAAATGGACAAATTTCTTTTTGAAAAATGCTAAAAACATCTGTCAAACATTTACATTCAGTTTAGAAGCTCGACCATTCAAAAAACCAAACAAGAGAACATTGTTCTACAATCGTATCCAACTCAAAAGTATCTAGGCCTACTTTCAGCGCAATTGAGAAAATTTCTAAGACCAGAATATCAGTTTAGCTACTTTCATTTAAAGCCGGAAAAAGAAATAAATCTCTATTAAAAAAGTGACGATATTTACACATAAAAACATATCACGACCTGACTATTCATCGCCATTCATGCCTATATAAAGCCACCACATAAATTCATTAATTACGGAGACTTCTACAGCGCCCTTCAAGATTACTACCCACGAACGCTCACAACCCAACCACGACTGAAACAGAGAAAAATTAGAAGCCGAGTCGGGTCGTGTTTACGTGCTGGAGCACCACCGAAAAATATCAACTAAGCAAGAACAAACCATACACTAATTGAGGATATTCACAATTATACAGCCTCATACACCCAGTTAACCCAACACCTCAACAAATCACCTTAACAATGAAAATCTGTCTCGTATACACCATACACATAATTACGTATGAAAAATTCGTATTTTTGCCCCTTTACTCTTGTTGCAACCCGTACATGGACCCTGAGGTTAGGTACAAATAATCTTCGCTAACCACCTACAAAAGGTAATTCACTAAAGTCATCTATAAAGCATATATTTTACCATCTATTATATAGGCTACTATTTATTTCTGTTAAACATCATAATTATTTGCCAGCTGAATTTTGCTAATTGTTATCATTTACTGTCTAGATCTGAACAGAGTTTAATTATAATGTAATTTAATTATAATGTAATTTAATTATAATGTAATTTAATTATAATGTAATTTAATTATAATGTAATTTAATTATAATGTAATCAAATGCTGTTGTATGACTATATAGGATAATACAGAGTTATAATTAGGCTAATGTGGATGTCATCATTAGAAATTTATTTTGCACAATTATGCGCATATTGTCAAGCCTGCCACCCCCACCCCAAAACGCAAAATCCGGCGACCCTCCCTGCATACGTAATAATGGATAGCCCCTATGCATATGCACATTGCACTGTAAAGTTTTTTGTAATGTAAAGTGAATAACGTATGCACTGTGTTGTCCTGAAACAATTATATAGCACAAAAAAACCTACTCAAAACGTCGATTATATATCACAGTCATCAATTCCTGATCCCTACATAACCTGTCACAATGACTGATAATTATAATTGATAGATAATTGCTTGACAACAACAAATCCCAACTTGTTTATACCACAGAATCCGCACACATGAGGATGTATATGGGCGGAGTTTGATTTTCGTTCTTGGGGGGTTAACTGCGAGTCTAGGCCTTATTGGGAGGGCTAACCCCGAAAAAGGATACCATTTTCATGGTAAAAAAGTTGAATCTGGGCCTTCTTGGAGTGGCTTAGCCCCCCCACCCCTTACCCCTGATAAACTCCGCCCATGAAGAAGTCACTCACAGTTGCGAAAGTTCTTAATACGAAAAAAATTAATTCACCTTATAAAAAGATAAACAGAAAAAAACACAGTTATTCAACAAAAGGCAAATTCATCACATAGGGCACAACAAATAAAAAATAAATCACAAAATCCACTGAAAATATAATTTGCGGAAAATGATAGCACACATTACACCAGGCTCATAAAATCAATGCCCTAACACACATTACACCCAGTTCACAAGATCAACGTCACAATTAATATCAGCGGACCGTTCACGTGGAAAGGTAATGCTCGAATTCCCATTTTTGTGTCGCGCCGCCGTTGCATTTGGAGACAACAACATTGCCACCCGACTTGACGTCGGCCGTGTCAAGGCACTTGCCACTCAACACGTGAATTATCGTTCCAGTTTCCTACGATAAAAACAGAAAAAAACATGACACATGTCACGACACTTTTTAACATAACCACTGTTTGAAAGACATATTGTAGTAGGTTACAAGATTTTTAAAAAGACACTGCTGGATTAATCGTTGATGTATGTATGTACATGTATGTATGTATGTATGTATGCAAGTATGTATGTATGTACGTATGTATGCATGAATGCATGTATGTATTGTATGCATGTATGTATGCATATATGCATGTATGGATGTATGCATGTATGTATGTATGTATGTATGTATGCATGGATGCATGCATGCATGCATGCATGCATGTATGTATGTATGTATGTATGTATGTATGTATGTATGTATGTACGTATGTATGGCAAGAACCACACTTGCTCCTTCAATCAAACTCTGCTCTAAAGCAAATACCGTACCCTGATATGACAGACACACAAAGTCAGAGGGAAGATTAGGTAATGGGGACAGTATCCATAGCCCGCTCTCATTAGATTAGACCTTGAGGTATGGTACCTGTCACCTGCCCTCATTAGATAAGGCAGTGGGGGGACAGTACCTGTCACCTGCACTCATGCACCAAGGCAAGGAAATGGAAGTTACTAAAACTTCATACCAATGGTCACTTTTAATAATAATAAATACTAATAGCAATAGCAATATTTATGGTGCTGTAACACAGCCAAAGCCGTTGCAAGGGTCCTTCACTTACGACTAACGGCCAGAAAAATAAGCAAGATAAAATAAATAAGTCCTGATTCGAGGGAGTCAACCGAGTTAGCCGCTCACAGGGCGTGTGGCAGTGAGTCAAGGGATAGCTTCGTCTTCCTCCTCCCTCCCTCCTACACTTCCTCCTCTTCTTCATGAGCAAAGTCAAGCACTGGTCAGCGTTTGACCATTTACCAACTCAGGGAATAAGATTTCCCATACCACTTACTACACTTTGGTCGGTAAAGGGTTAAGTGCATAGACCAACCAACCATGGGCGTACGAGGCGGGGGTGCAGGGGGGCAATTGCCCCCCCACTTTCGGGCAAGTCTGGTTGGTTTTTCTGGCAAAGACAGACCGAATGACTAAAAAAAAAAGGCATCAACTTTCGGGCAAGTCCGGTTTTTTGGGCAAAGACAGACCGAATGACTAAAAAAAAGGTCATCAACCTTTTTTACGGTTTGACGGATATATTTTTCGGGCAGAAGTTCAATCTTTGCCCCCCCCCACTGCTGAAATCTCCCGTACGCCTATGCAACCAACCCTATCATGCTTCCACTCCTGAGTCCCTCGCGATCCATGGCAACGAACGAAAATCACTGAATTTCGATCTCGACCATACGTCTCAAGACAACTCTCCTCTCGTCGCAGCTCGTTGAGTTTGCTCAGCGAAAACACCTTGAATAAAACAATTTATCAACTCAAACTAAACACTCACAAGAATAATACAAAGTTCAGCAAAAGTTTTAATCAAATTCTGCCCTATTTACGGATTTACAAAGCACCACTCACAGTACAACCTAGAATTTTCTAAAACACCTTTAGTTCAATAATTATGCAAACACCTACTTAGGCGAAAAAAGAAAGAAAAAATGGTCGTCAGAAATTCTCCGCCGAAGAAACCCCCCCCGAAATCAAACCCTGGCTACGGCCTTGCCTGCACAGCTCGTTTTCAACAATCAAAACACTGTGGAGAAGCTGTAACAACTAAATACATGGTAACTCAATAAGTATATATCCTAAACAAAATAGCGGAGGGAACACAAACCTCTGCTGCGCTCCCTCCTCCCTGGCATGAGAAGACTCCCATTTCAAAAGACGTCTTTTCATCCTTGCCAAGCGTATCAAGGCACAGTTTAGTCGATGGATTTTTAACCTAAAAGAAGATGCAGCAGTTGATGATGATACACCAAATGCTTCCCTTGTATTAAATGGCAAGTTTTAAACATAAAAATCAGTTGGATCGTAGCATCTAATAGATATAATAAAATAAACAAGTCATCAATAATCAACAATAAATAATAATAATAATAATAATAATAATAACCGCTTGCCATACTGTCATAATAATAATAACAATAATTTAAATGGCACCGTAAGGTCGTAATTAGAAATTTATTTTTCATATGAACACATTATATTGATAGCTATATACCCAGTCATACACACTCATAACCAAAATCTCCCAAATCCAATAATCTCCTTCCCCTTCACTGCATACATAGTACATCACCTTGTCACCTTGTGCTGTCAGTTCGTTGAACTCTAGCGATCGTCAATGCCAGCCTTCTCCATTGCTTTCTTTCTGATGTCGCTTCTCTTAGTTGCTCCAGATTCATTCCTGTTATTTCTTGAACATCGTCCAACCACCTTTTCCTTGGTCGCCCTTGTTTTCTCCTTCCTTCACCGCATGCCAGCATCATATCTTTCTTCAAACCATTTGAACGCATAACATGACCAAAGAAAACCAACTTTAACTTTTGGCTGACTTCATGACGATTTTCTTGGCAAATTGACAGGGGTGGTTTGCCATTGCCTTCCCCTGGTTTTTGCCTGCCGTGCCCGTTCGTTCACTTTCCCATTACAGGAAAGTTACTAACAGTCTGCACCTCTTGAAGGTGGGCACGGAGGACTTTGGTTCAACAGCCCAGGTCGGTTCCGAGTCTACGATCAAAAGATGCGTCGGTCAGGTCTCCTCCCCGTTTTACTTTAGCAAGCTAAAGTGGCTGAAGAACCTTAGCAGACCATAGTACATACACATAGTAATTATATGGACAGCCCCGAAGAGAAGATTTGATCAATAGTGATTTAACCTGACAGTCAATGTTCACTGAGCAAACATTGGGCCTATACCTGGCTACCATCTGTCACCAACAGCTGCACAGCATGCTGCATACTAGCCTTAATCCTGTAATAACAACTGTAAGCCCAATGAATATTGTTCAGGTGTAACTTGCAGCTGTTACAGTACTACTGTAAGCCCAATCAGATAAATGGTAGAATCACAGTTCAGCTGGTAATAATAATAATAACAACAACAAAAATAATAATTATAAGCGCCTTCGTGAGGTTATTATAAGGCGCTATATAAATGTTCATATACATACATACATACATACATACATACATACATACATACATACATACATACATACATACATACATACATACATACATACATACATACATACATACATACATACTACGGTACGTTAACCTTTTACAAAAGCTCATATGACAGCAAGGCAGAACACATTCCTAGCCTCAAGGATATGATTATATAAAAACACCTAAGCTTCAAGCTTATCAAAAACTACCCATGAGGTCAGGACAGCACATGCCCCCAATCAGATAGATGGTAGAATCACAGTTCAGCTGGTAATAATAATAATAACAACAAAAATAATAATTATAATAATTAATATCAGCGACAATTTATATGGCACCGTAATGCAGCCACACTGCAACAAGGTTGCCTCACAAACAGCTAACTGCGTGATAAGCCATAGCAAACAAGGTTTAAAAGCCTACCTACCATACCATAAGCTAAGACATCTTCATCTGGTATGAATTTCTCCGGGTAGATGTTTTCCAGATACCACTTGAAGCTTTTGCACTGGAGACGATCCCGTAAAGCCTTCCGCTCCGATACATCACCAGCATCCTGATTCTAAAGCACAAAACAAGTTCAAGGTGGCATTGGCATATCTCTTATACCTTCTGGAACAGTAACCAACGATGTGGGATGTTGGTGGTCCAATGTCTGAGACCAATAAATAACCTAGTAAAAAATGAAGGCACTTACACCATTGCAACCTTATTAATTATCATAATAATTATCATTTAATCATTTACCATACCATCTCGATGTTACTTTCTGAGGTTGTATGTAATTAAGAACACGAGTAAGCAAACAAGTACCTCCTATATTCTCCTTAATCAATTGCTCTGTGCACACTTTGGTGCACAGACACTTATTGTACAGAGCTTTGTTGGAAAGCAAGCATTGCTTCAAATTTCCCTTTTCCACAAGCGTTTGAAAACCATTCTCTTTGATTGTGGCTTGGTGCTGTCAGGTCTGGAACAGTTTCTCTTGAAGTGGGTGACAGTTATAAATTCATGATTACGATTATGATTACTATACAGGGTAGCTAAAAAAAATGTACCACCGGATAAAATGTGATAACTTCGCAACCGATTGACCTTTTTCTGTGAAAATTTCCCAATTTGCAGAGGAATGAAGTTGAGCCACCCAGGCCCACCCTGTATAATCTTATAAAGCAGTAGCTCTGAGCGCTTTGGTGTTCAGGCATCTAATGCACGTAATTGACTGCAAAGGAAGCGTTGCACTGAACCAGTGAAAATAAAGACAACATACAAGAATATCCTTGCGATGCATATAGTAGAGTCGCTTGTAGTCATCCATCCAGACCTCAGCCAAGCGTTTGCTGTTCAGACCATGCGTATCCTTGTTACCTAACAGTAACACAGAAAAATGTAGCGGCATGGCTGTGTCATGGCGCCATAGAAATTGTCATTGGTTTTATCATTATTATTATTATTATCATTTTATTTTTTAGTATTAGTTTTTATCACTACTGTTATTGTTATTATTATTATTATTATTGTTACAATTATCATTATAATAATAACTGGAATATTAGGTTTAGGTTTCGATTTAGTTTTTACACATCAATTTTAGTTTGCTTAGGGTGGCCGTTCCTGATCATAGTCGTCGTCATCATCATATTAATTATTATTATCGTTGCTCAGTCTGGTCAGGAGCACTTCTGAGAAAGCTCTTTGGAAAGAGGGAAATATTTATCAAATACCTGGGAATGTATACGGATGAGCTGGACGAAAGATGTGACCAACTCTCGAGCACGGAATGAATTCCATTTTGCCACCACACATCCACGTCTAAAAGAAGAATGCAACACCTTCACGTGTAACCAAATGCAAGAAAGATTCTGGGATGAAGAAAATTACCCTTTGAAGCAATTACCGTAAGACATGAAATGATAATGCCTCAGATCCACTGATCTCTGTCAGATCCACTGATCTCTGTCAGATCCACTGATCTCTGTCAGATCAGTCTGAATTTTCATCAGATTTGCAGCTCAGAAAATGTTTTTCTATTGCAATGTGCACTGCCAAGCTTTCTAATTTTATTAGATTACAGATCTCAATCTCTTGTATTTTCCAAGCATACACTTTCACAGCAAGCTACAAATAAAAGCAAAATTGCCAGTCCAACAGTCTCCAGCACAGCAAAGGCAAGAATGCCTTTTCACTGGAATTATCTTAGGCCTACTCATTGCTATAGGCATATACGGTACTCAACCAGAACAAAATCAGTTTGGGGTGGGAACAGTGAGCAAAGGTATCTGCAGTCAGACTTTGATCAAAGAGCAAAATCTGCTAATTTTTAGGAGAAACTATTACGTTGTTCATTTACGCTCTGAGCCTGCAAGTCCCAAGGAAAACGAACCGCCTCTAAATATAATTAGTATTATTTACGTTACCCTAAATGAGAGCTCCAGATTTTCACCACCCCAGACGTCCATTCCCGGATCGTATCCACCGATTTCGAAGAAGTATTTGCGTTCAACAGCAAACAAACCTCCAGGCATTGTTGGTGTCCTGCATCAAAATAATACTCGATCTTACATTCATAGAAAACATGAATTCAATAGAAAATTATGAATTCATATCATAATAAAGCAACTTAACACGTTGGCCGCTGATTTGCTGTGTTAAATGACTCAATGTGGTACCACGCGGTCAAAGTGTTAATAAAACATTTTTAATCCCAATGTTTATTAGGTCATTCTAAGTCAAACTACAAGAAAAATTTTCGCTATGCTCTTTTTTACAATTTTTTTTTTATTATTCTACTATATTGCCTTTGTAACCGTGAAGGCTGTGTTATGGCGCCATATAAATTGTTGTAATGATTTTTATTATTATTATTATTATTATTATTATCGCCAAAACTAAAGTGCTTTCAGCTGAAGTCGCAAAACTAAGAACGTATCCGAACAGAAAATTCATGAATTCTATTAACCCTTTAATGCCAAATGGTAGTAAATGGTATGGGAAATCCAATGCCCTCCTGCATTAAAGGGTTAAGCCACAGGTTCTGCAAAACTGCAGAGAAAAATCAGGTGAGTAAACGAAACCTTATCAGCGGTCGTGCCTGCATATCCGCATAATTTAATTGTTAAAAAACAAAAGCTTTACAATGACAATACGTCGGCTCAGCCTCATTCAAGCACCTACCTAATTGGGTCGGTCACAGATTCCCTGCGTTTCCGCTCAGACTGCGGCATATCCCTCCAAGAGAAATGAAGACTCCACCAAAATCCCCCGACAGCCGATCCTCCAACACCGCTGTAATGCATCTTGTGTGCGTCAATGAGGTCGATGGTTGGACAGACGACTGCCGTCCTGTCCTCACCAATTCTTGCCAACATCGGCTGAAGCCTAATCGCGAAAAAAAATTCGTAAAACATCCCCAGAGAGTAATACATGGGGGGGGGCCACCCTTCGCTATACTCATCCGACCATAAATCTGTAGCATTCTTTAATATTACCCGCGAATGTCTTTAAAATGGGATTAATATTTAGAAAAATATAAATGCTGAGAGCTGGTGCTTGAACTGCATATTAAAGCTAAAGTTTTATGCCTTCATGCAATTCTGCATTGTTTAAATGTTTGCTTTAAAACTGTCTTTGTCCAGTGTTCAGCTGTCTTGCTGTTTTAACTGCCATTAACTTTTTGAACTCATGTACAGCGCCTTTTCCTTCGGCCTTAGCTGAGCTATGGCGCTATATAAATCATCTTATTATTACTATCGTTACAATGAATTATTATTACACGCATTACATTTTCCTTAAGCAGTTACGTCACGCAGTCATAAATTGGCTCACTTAAGCATTCCTTTGATTTTAAATAATGCTAACCAGAGCATTAAATACTACTAACGTGTGCACTGTACCGTTAGTTTTTTCTTAAACATATACAACTTCAGACAATACATTTGAATCGATGACTGGCAAGATCGCATACCACTGTTGATTCGCCTCACAATGCGCATCTAGGAATATAAGAACATCTCCGGTTGCAACTTCAGCTCCCGCAAGTTTTGCACGAATCAGACCGAGACGTTCCTTAGCCCTGATCAGCTTAACAATACCATCAGGCCACGACTCCTCCAACGATTTCTCCAGATCTTTGCCCAGTTCTGCTAAATTTCACAATAAGAAACGTTTCTGTGTTGCAGTTCATATTTAACAAAAAATCCACAGTTAGTGAAATTTCGTATTTATAATGGAACCTACTGCATGCGACATGGGACAGAATTGATCATAAATTTCATACTTGGTAATTTGGATCGTGCAGAATGAAGATTAAAATAACTTGGATCATCATGAAGATAGAGATGAATAAAGAACTGTGTAGAATGAAGATAAACAACTTGAATAATATAAAATGAAGATAAACAACTTGAATAATATAAAATGAAGATAAACCACTTGGATTGTGTATTAGTGAAGATAAATAATCTGTATAACGTAAAATGAATATAAATAACTTAGATCAAGCAGAACAAAGATAAATAACTTACGTCTATCACTGAAGTCGTCAACGAGAATAACTTCATGTAGATATTCAGGAGGTGAGCGATTGACAACGCTGTGCACCGTTCTAAGCATGGCCGATGGTGCCTCGTTGCAAAACACTATAACAACACTGGCATTCGGCAGACGTTTCGGATACTGGATTTGCTTGCATCTAGGGATAGACAACATCAAATATGGAACAGATTTGTACTGCAAGGCAAAGAAGCAATTCACAATTTAAAAATAATAGAAGCATATTAGAAGAACTTGAAACAGAAACTATAATCTTAGATTTTTGACACAGCATCTACTTTAGATTATTTATTTCCTTTCCCCCCCCCCCCCAGTATAAGCAATATAATTTTTCATGATTAGCGAAATCATTATTAATATTATTAATCAGTAAATTCTAATACGCCAGCATACATTATTATTATTAAATGGCAACTTATATAGCTTCAGTGTGTAATGTATGTATGTACTTATGCATATATGCAATATTTTTTATGTATGTAATTTATGAACACATGTCATAGCGCTCCTTCAAGTTTCTACTCAGAGGCGCAACTGAGTACCACGTGGACATTGAATAGGAGTTTCACACCGAAGCGCATGAGCAATTGCAAGTGAAGGACTTGGTCAGGGACCCTACACGGCAGCTTGAAGTGGATTCGAACCAACAACCTTCAGACAATAGGGCAGCAAACAGGCTATGCACTCAGGATTTATCTGCAGTTCGTGTGCCCACTGGCACACTGGCATGGAGATCAGCGGAGCGGAGTTCGATTCCCCTACACCACCACGCCCCACCTGGCATCAACGGGAAAGTTATCCCACCGAGATCTTGACAAAATGACTGCAACTGGGTTATATTTTATGTAAGTTTTTCTAAAATACCAGCATGCACTGGTTTAAAGTTCGACTGTCCGGGAACCACGTTAGAGGATGCCAAATCCCCAATTAAAAGACTCTACTTTCCTAAGCGCACATGAAGCAATTTAACCGCTTGACATACTCTGATTGTCTGGAATCTGGAATCAGTCTATCCAATGCAATTTTGTCGCTGGCTACGACATTAAAAGTCTCTTTTGGAAAGAGACGGTCGGCCTCCGCCTGCTCTTTTTCATCCAAGGTGACAGACCGGCCATTTTCTCCGGGCGCCCCACTGACTGGAGCCCGTTGCTTGGCCTTCGCATACCGTCTGTTACGAAATTCCATGACTGCCGCCCAGGATTTAAATCCAGCGGGTATCTGGCCAGGGAGCTGGAAATCGTCGTGTATGTGAATGGGATGCTGGTCCTCGTCATCCTCGGAATATTTCTCGAAGCGGCTTTGACTCGAATACAGGAAATACAAAGCAACAAAATACACGTAAACGACTAAAAAACACACGATAATCCACGAAGACCATTTAAAGCATATCCGAGAAATCTGTCGTTGGATCATCGTCAAAACCGGTCAAAACAAAACAAAGTTTTTTAATGGTACCACGTCGCCACCACTGCTTCTGCTTTTCACAACGTAAAGGGTTCATTGAACGTTATTTTGCGCCAGTTTATTTCACACATTATATTCGTGTTCATTGTTAATTAAAACCGTAATATATATAAGGTCGTTGATTAAAACGCGCATGGGGCATGAGCACAGTATAAATAATTATAAATACAGTATAAATAATTGTCTTATTTAATGCTTCTACCAGGCCGGTGGGATCACGTGGTTTCTGCCGAGGCACCTAGCGGACTTTCTCGTAATCGTATTATCGTTCATAACACATACTATTTTTAGCTCAACCAATCACAGCTCATGAAATAACCACCAATCCCAGAAGAGAAAATATAGCAGTTAGGCTTTCAAAAATCGTCTACTGTGATTGGTGGCTCTTTCATGACGTTTCATTGGTTGAGCTACAAATAGACCTCAAACCCACAAATAAAATTTAATGTTAATATTTATACTCTTGTTTCTTATTCGGAATCAACGTCATTGCGCGGCTCAACATAGGAAGCTCTGTCTAGTAATATATATGAGGTCGTTGGCTTCTACTCTCCTTTTTCAGAAATGCTAAGATCTTGCCAAAAAAATTTAAAGATTGGCCAAGCTAGAAGGCTCACCTTACTAGCCTACAGAAACTAAGTGGCTGAAAGTGAAGATTAATATGACTTTGTGTTTTAACAATCACCATAGTTAAGAAAAATGCCGAGCCAAGAGCAGACAAAGAAAAACCAGAGCGTCATTTTTGAGTAATCTTTGAGTCTGCCTATAGGGCTAGAGTTTTAATTATCACCGAACTTCAATGAGGACTTCTGAGCCGCCTAGTGAATGAAAGGCTGCGTCGCTCTTTGGGAGTGGCAGCTGCCAGCTTCTTGTCCTCTGCTTTGTAATTTATCTGATTTAAATGTCATTTTACATTTCCTTTGCACTCTATTCAGTGAATCATGTTTATTCTGTTTGACTTGTGTGTGTGCATAAATAAACAAATCAAATTCTATACAACGTGGAACTCTACAACAGATTTCAGAAGTCTTTAACATTGCTTCATTTGACAAAAAGTTTCGACCTCTCGACAAACCGCGCTCGTGGTGTTTTCCAGAGATTCCATGGCCCACATTTTCCATTGTTTTTCCAGGCCCTTGTTTATATTTGGTCATGTGACGTGTTTATATATGGGTCTTAGTTCAGCAACTTCAGTTAAGTTCATACTAAACAACATTTCCACAAGAGGTTTAAGTTTTGCGTCAATACAGTATGAAACGATGGCGAATTATGAGCTATTTTGCCGTTGGCTAACTGTTTTTAGTTGTGTGGTTCTTTCTGTTTTGTGGTTATCCTGTGCTCAAGATGAACCGCTACAGTTTCTCCCCAATCTTCTGCATGCCTCTTGCAATGTGGAATGGTAATTTTTGCAACCGTTAAAAGTTTCACATTGTTACGACAACTTGCAATCTTATCTGTTTCTCTTCATTTTTCCGTGTGTGCTTGCGTTTTATTTTTTTCCCCACCAAATGTTTCCATGTAGCCTAGCAGTTCAGTTATTAGGATTTTCGTATAATAAATTTTGTTTATGTGGTAATCTCGTAGTAATATAAGTTAAGAGTGTAATCTAAAATCGGAAAGTCAGAATACGAACAGCATATCTAGAAGAAATGAATATAAGTTCTACCCTGGAACTTTTGTAAGGGCATTTAAAAGCCGCTAGAATTTTACTCCACACGTGTAATGCAATAAAAACGTGTTCCTTACTGAGTTTTTGTGTGATTTGCATGACAGTATTTGCCTGCTATTAATGTATTTCCACAGGACTTTTTCGACATCGTGCAATGATGTGAACGCAGCCATTGCAAAGCAAATGAAGACATGGGAAATGGAAGACTGCAAAAATGGTGGACAGAAGTGTCTCTATCAGGCAAGTTATTTTTCTTTTTAGCATTTTATTTAGGGAATATAATCCCGGAATGTTCTATCATTTCTGGGAGGAATTTTTATAGGATTAGAAAGGGATTTATTCAGGTATTGAGTTATTTGGCGATTAAAAATTATTGAATCTAGCATTAATATATGTTTAATATTATAATAGCTTAAAAAAAGCTGGACGAAGAGGTGATCAAGTGCAGCAATCAATCAAAATGTTTTATTTTTTAACCAAATAAAGCAAGGTTTACAAATCATTGCAACATCAGCATGCATATCATTGTTACAAAATTGGGGGCCTTAAAGGGATAAAAAAATCTTGCTAGCTAATTACACCAAAGACAAGGGATGAAATGGTCTTCACTGCAGGCTTGGCTGGAGCCATAAATATCAGTGATTGTATATGCACTTCTGAGTGACAGTTTTTTCTGTTTTGACTGTTCACAAGATGTTATTTGATATTTTAAACGATCAGTCACACATGTGTTATGATAATTTTAGCTGACAAGTCAGACATCATCAGAAATCAAAGGAACTCATGAAACAGAGCAGCACAATATCGATGACATAACAATCGAATTTGAACAGGATGAAGACGTCTGCAGAGTACACGTGTGTAACATTTCTATGTTTGCTCAAAATCTTAATCTGTTATTTAAGTCCAGCAACCTCTGGTATCTGTCAGAGTCTGATAGATACCAGTGGCTGCAAGTTATGGTCTTGGGGATGGGAGTGGTTGGGTATTGGTGCAATGTGGATGAGCATTAATCCCAAGTTCTTAATGGGCTGCTAAATGTCTCGGAATCGCCGGAACAGTCCCGAAATCAGCCTTTTAAGTAATGTAATGTAAGAACGACAATTTCTATGTCGCCATAACATAAGTAAGCAAGAAAGTAGTCTTTATTTGCATCTCTGACAAGTGTACATGGATAACATTGCATAGAAATATACTTATATTTAAAAAATCCTTTGATCCCAAATTGTCCCGGAAATCTGCTTCATCATCTGTTCTTATTTTCGCACATATCTCATAGATGATTTTGACATGACGTTGCTGAGTTCTTTGTGAGCAACGATCTGGCACTGTTTAAAACTGAATAAACTCAGAACATGTACAAGTTAAAGTGAGATAAATTGTTGAACTTGCATTTTTTTTACATTTCCTGTAGGGACATTCCACATCTGAAACGTGGTATGCAGTTTTTGACTATGGGACAAACTATTGCAATCTTCATAATCTTATAACAGGTAAGATCATTAGTTTAGAAGAGATTTTGTATAATAGATCACTAGTTTAGAAGAGACTGATCTTTTGTATAATGGTTTAAAATTCTTACAGCAGCCTACCGTGCTCTTTATGGGTAGTCGGACGTTGTTTCCTGACATCTGTAGCATGTAATGTAAGTTTGAACGATACTTCAGTTTATGAATTAATTGTCTAAAGAAATATTTAAAAGGATTGGGGATGATTAGTTAGCTAGAATGGATTGATCTTGATTTCTTTATAACGTGTGAGTTTATTATTGCTGCTATTATCGGATAATTTAAAAACCGTCACCTGGATATATTTATTTCTGACTAGGTTAGTATGAAGTTTTTAAGATTTATTTACTATTGAATAAAAGAATTTTTGTTTTGGTTTCAATATTAATTCTTTGATTTATCAGGATCTGGGATGGATAAAGTGTCTGGATATACAGAACAGACGAGCAATTTCGAATGCACTCAGTACACATCGGCCGACTGTGAAGTCTGCTGAGACCACTACACGTCTTTCCACTGATCTTTCATTTAGACAGTGCAAAAAATATCAAGCAATTTCTTGTCATATTTGAACTTTATTGATGTAGGAGCGGAATGGCTTGTGCTTAGTTTTTGTAGAGGATTTTTTAGCTATTTAGTTCTCTGTTCTCTACTGAGTTTTCAGCTTCTGAGTTTTCTGTTTTACTGCTAACTTCTCTGCACTAAGTTAGTGATGCTCGGTAGTTTTTGAATTTATATTACAAAGAAACTTGTGAACCGTCTTACGGCAGAGGTGTTGCAAATAATAAATAAGTACCGATGTGCCTTGTGAGAGGCAAGGGAAGTGTAAAACAAACTGTCTGAAGAAATAGCAGATAATCTCTTAAATCTTTTCTTCTGAATATTGGCAAACTGTCGTTTGTTCTGATGAAGACATGTTGCAGCCACTGAAAAAAACAACGCAAGAAATGATAATTATCGTGAAAAATGGGCAAGCGTCAAACAACAAGGGACCAATTGTCTGAGAACTCCGAGTCGCTGGTATCCACTCCGTATTGGTATGTCGGGTCGAAAAGGAAATTGTTATTTCTGATAGATGTGACAGATTTCAACATGGTCCTTCTGAATGGGTGGAAATTTATGGGAGGGAGTGGGGAAAACCCTCCAGTTGACCATAAGTCATGTCAACGATAATTCTTGGATTGAATGGATTTATTTTGCTTGACATATAATTACTCATGTGCTTTGGAATTCCTGGTTTCCACTTACTTTTCGTACAGTCGGACAGACAGAATGTTGACCAAAATTAATGGTGATCAGATAAATGTAGCGTGACTGTTTCAGTTTTTTTCTGGCTGTTGATAATGCAAAAATATAAGTGAAAAAGGTGAAACCGCTTCTTTCTTTTTTCGTAGTTAGGCCCTATGCTACGTTTTTAGTTACTATGCAACAGAATTCCGATTCTATAGAAAACCCTTAGGATATGGTGGTCTACGAAGATCAGAAATAATGGGGTGTACAGAAGAGTGGCAACGACTTAGAGTTCATGCAGAAGGTCATGTATATACTTGCTCATTATAAGAACATACTTATTGTTAGGTTTATGTGTGCTTTTTCTAAACACATGACTTTTGATTGGCTCTGTAGATGATGTGTGTTTATTATTAAATGTCTGTACAACAAAATGTGGCTAGCAATTGGCCAATTAAAGAGTTTTCTTATTTTATTCAACGAAAACTAAAATTATTCGAACATTATCTGGAGAATGGGAGAGGACAGAAACATCAAGGTTCTGGTATTTGGAATGATGGAGGGCACTTGAGAATAGACAGACATGGTGTGGAAAAGATCTGCAGAGATTTGGCCATCTGGCTCTGGATAAGTTCAGCTGGAGACATTGTGAAGAGCCATGCTTCGTGCACTGAGTCCATGGTTATTGATTAATAATTTTTTTAGCTAGGCCTACTGCGTGCCGTGCTTCCATAAAAAATGATGTAATGTATCTTTCCTTTTTTATATTGCGTATAAAAAAACTATATGGTCATATCTGGAAGCTTTTGTTTTTTAGAATTTGACGTAGTCAATGAAGTCATAGTTTATTTGTTCTTAACTCTCAGCATCAGGCCTATCTGGGGGTTTTCAGTTGAGTTAGGCTATTAATAATTAATTTCATTTAGTTTTCTGTTTAATATCAGACTACAATGCGCTTAGGTTGTGCTAACTTAAAGCACAAAGGAAATTCGTGTGTAGCTGTATGTATATAGCCTACCACAGCCGACATGTAACACATTGTAACAGTGCTAGTCCAAAGCCTGCATGCAGGAGGAGGGCGATGAAAATCGTCTAGAGCTGTTTTGACAGTGTCGGTAAACAGCAACTATAGGCCTGTAGAAGTCGATTGAGTGAGTCAGCATTGACTTTTTGTTGCTGCAGAAACTGCAGACCCATAAGAAAACAGAAATTATAAATGCAATCGACTGTGCGACTCTGAAAGTTTCTCCTCAAATGGCGCTATATAAATTCATGATTACGATTACTGTACATTACGTGGACCGTGACAGCAGCTCTCGGCGAATGTAGTATAATTACAACAGTTTATTTAGCGCTACTATTTTATGCCTTCTAATAAAAAATTATTATCGATCGTTGCCTGCGCATGCGCACGTGCTTATTCTGTAAACGGCGTCTTGGAAGTGAAGGAGTCATTAAACGTGGATCTTGCTCGAAGCATTATATCCGACTCTCAAAGTATGAAGTACAATGGTCTTTGAAGTAAATAATCGATAGGCAACACAGACAGACCAAACAATGCTAAGTAAAGCGAAACAAAGGGATAATAGAATTTATGCGGCGCCTGTAGAAAGGACCTTTGTTTACGGCGTCCATGAAAACTGGGCGATGTATGGCGGCGGATTATCAAAGGACGATGATGATGAGGATGATGATGATGATGATGCTTTTAGGCGGTGCTTTGTGACAACGCCTGCAGGGGCGTATGCTGTTGCCCGGTTTTAGGTCTTTCATAAAAGGAGGAGGAGGAGAAGAAAGAAGAGGAGGATGAGAAGAAGAAGAAGAAGAAAGAGGGGAGGGAAGAAGTGGAAGATGAGGAAGAAGAAGAAGTGGAGGAGGAGGAGGAGAAGAAGAAGAAAAAGAAGAAGAGGAGGAGGAAGAAGAAGAAGAGGAAGAAGAAGAAAAGAGGAGGAGGAGGAGGAGAAGAAGAGGAGGAGAAAGAGGAAGAGAAGGAGAAGATCTCGAGGAGGAGGAGAAGAAGAGGAGGAGGAGGCGAAGAAGAAAAAAGAAAGAGGAGGAGGAGGAATAATGAGGAGGAAGAAGAAGAGGAAGAAGAAGAAGAGGTGGTGATGGTGGTGGTGGTGGAGGAGGAGGAGGAGGAGGAGGAGGAAGAATTGGAAGATGAAGTGGAGGAAGAGGCGGAGGAGATGTAGCTACTAAGGGATTGCGGAAGCCAATCAGTTAATGGTCTTCGAATGTTTTATCTGCGACTCTGTAACGAAACTTACCATGCCCCACCTCCTATAAATAATACACCGCCATTCGGTGATGTTTGTCTTTCTGCCTATCTTTACGGTCTTTTCGACTGGCTTCCTGTCTGCACGTCCCAATTGGTCTCTGTTTCAGCTCCCACCCACCACTCCACTTCAGTCTCCTCTCTTGTTTTGTGTGGTCTTCATCGGTTTCCATGTCTGCTCTATTTGTCCTGCTGCCCCCTATATGCTTTTAACCTTATGTCTCTGCAAACACACACACACACACACACACACACACACACACGCAACCAGACACAGACAGACAGACGTGGGACAACACGGTAGGATGACATAGGCATGATAGGCCTACATGTTTGTCTTCCTACTCTCATGTTGTCCTCCTGTGTCTGTCTGTTCGTCCGTCTGTGTGTCTGTGTCTGTCTGGCTATCTGTCTGGCTCTGTGTGCGTGTGTGTCTGTGTCTGTCTGTGCGTGTGTGGTTAACTGCAGCAGTGCACATGATCATTTGTATTCAACGCGGCGTCAGCAACGTTGACGGATTGTTCATCTTCGTTGGAAACAATCGAAGCGAAAGACAACGACGACGACAACGACGACGACGATGACAACGACGACGACGATGACGATGGCATCGCAGTGACCAACGCAGTGACCAACGGATGGACTGACCGACCGACCGACGCCCGGGTGGGGGGAATGGGAGAGGGGCCAGGAGGAATAGGAGGAGGAGCAGCAGCAGCAACAGCAGAAGGAAGACCAAGAGGAGAATGACTTGGAGAATGGCCAGAGGAAAAACAGAAGGAGGAAGAGAAGTAGGAGGAGACGAAGGTGGAGGGGGAGGAGGAGAGAGGAGGAGGAAAAGGAGGGGAGGAGAGAGGAGGAAGAAAAGTAGAAGAGGGGAAAAGGAGGGGACGGTAGAGGAGGAGGAGGAGGGGATGAAAAGGAGAAGAGGGGAGGAAGAGGGGAGGAAGAGGAGGAGGACTAAGAGAATGACCGGGAGGAGGAGAAAGGGAAGGACTGTATATATATAGACGAAGGCGGAGGAGGAGACAGGAGGAAGAGGATGATTATGGGAATGACCAGGAGGGGAAGACAACGACAACGACGACAGTTGAGGTCACACCAAGACCCGCGGTCGCTCGTGAATAAGCTGTTGCCCTGAGGAGCTTGACTTCGAGTGGCGCTTTAGAAGTTTGGAGTTTGCTATTGCGATATCTGTTCCGACTACAAGACGGAAATGACCCGGATGAAGACACACGCGCACAGACGTACACACACACACTTTTAGATCCACTATATAGGCCCTACGTAGTGTAGTGCCAGACTGCCAGTCCCAAGCCTGCTTGAGAGAGGAGGAGGAGGAAGAGGAGGAGGAGGAGCGCTAATCACAATATGTCGTTAACCAGCTATTAATTTGTATTAAATAAACAATCGACCGTAAATTATTGCAATGGCCATCAGTTCTCATAAAACCACGATGGACCTTCTTGAGCGACGCGCTTGCAAGAAAATGTCATTGATCACAAAACACACAAAACACACAGCTGCAGAACAGTGAACACAACGAATGAGCTTAAGGTTAAGCCATGCTGCATGCAAACCCAGCATAAACAGTGAATTCAGACGGTGAGAAAATAGGCTATAGTTATTACGAAACGAACTCATTCTATGATGTGCTTTGTCACTGTGTCCTCTAATCAACAATGCATATTAATTGTGACCTGTTTTCTGTTGTTCTTTTCGTCTTCTTTTCTATGTCTATATCTGGGTGTTTTGCTTTTTTTGTTAGGAGTAGCCTAGTAGGCCTAACCTTGTCTTCTATTAATGGACGCTATAGGCATACCTATATAGATCTATTAGTGATTATGCAGTATATAGACAGGGTGATAATTGCGGGGAAGTTTGGGGGTTCAACCCACCCAACCCTTTCTTAGGACCCCCATAGTAAAGTCCTCAATGCACATGCACATGCACTTAAAGGCCACATAAATCAACGCTTGATTCCTCATTTATTTTTTTAGACAATTCTTATACTGACTATATAGGACGATGAATTGTCAGAATTGGAAAGAATTTGTTTAATGTCTAACCCATTTGTTACTGAATGTAGGCCTACATTGTTCACTGCCTGCCTTTCTGTTAGGGACCTACATTTGTAGGCCTATGCTTGAACTGCTTGGTGAACAACAAAAGTTTCTTCATTCTTCATTTATAAAAATAATCGGATTAAAACGACACAAAACTGTCAAAACTCAAACAACGTAGCCTATACTTGCCGGTGACAAGCGAGGAAATCGTGAAACCAATGACTAAGTAGTCTTCGCTCTTCAGTTTACTTATTTATTCAATAGAAATAGCGGCGCATAATTATTCGTGAAAATGATGTTATTCTCGAAGGTAGGGCGAACGGGGCGGTGGAGAGATGGAGCGGTGAATGAGTTAGTACGTGAGACGATTGATAGATGAGCATGGGAGACGAAAAGTAGGGGAAGAGGGGTTGAGGCAGGCGTGGAAGGGGAAAAGAGTCGGGGAGGGAGCCTTGGTAGGGGAGGAGGGGTTGAGGGAGGCATGGTGGAGAAAGTGGATCGGAGAGGGAGGCGTGGTAGGGAAAGGGGGTCGGAAGGAAGCGGAGTAGGGGAAGAGGGTCTGAGGAAGGCATGGTAGGGGAAGAGGGGGTTGAGGGAGGTGTGGTAGGGGAAGAGGGGTTGAGGGAGGCGTGGTAGGGGAAGAGTGGTTGAGGGAGGCGTGGCAGGGGAAGAGGGTCGGAGGGAGGCGTGGTAGGGGAAGAGGGTCGGGGAGGGAGACGAAAAGTAGGGGAGGAGAGTCGGAGGGAGGCGTGGTGACGGTCATACGGTCCAATGGTTTGGCCAACAAGGAAGTCTACAGATGCAAATCGATTGATGGGGGATGGTGGTCATATTTTGCGTTGACCGATGAAGCTGTAAAGGAACGGAAAGAAGGAAGAAGGAACGAAAAAGAGAAAGAAGGAACGGAAACAATGAAGAAGGAACGGAGAGATGGATGAAGGAATGGAGAGGAGGAATAAAGAACGGGGAAAGAAACGAAAAAGAGGAGGAAGAAACGAAAGGGAGAAAAGGAATGCAAGGATGGGGGAAGGAATGGAAAGTAGGAAGTGGAAGAAAGGATGGGGAAAAGAAGAAGGGAAAGGAAACGAAAAGAAGGAAGAAGAAACTATAGAAGAAAGGAAGAACGAGCGGACACATGGAACATGGAAAGGAAAGGAGGAAGGGAAAGAATGAAGAAAAGACGGGAAATGAACGAAGGAAGAAGAACGAAGAGGAATGAGAAGGCAAGGGAAGGACGGAAGAAGGAACAGAAAGATGGAAGAGTGAAGGAAAAGAAGGAACGGACAGACAGAAGGAAGAAGTAACGGAAGAAAGGGTGAATGATTGGACGGCATTGGATGGATGGATTACGTTGGCCGTCGGTCTCCAGTGCACTGAGGCAGAATGAGTCGAATGGTTGGTACTCCGCCCCTTCTCCCCCTTCCCCCACGCACACACAAGTGCCCCTCTCTCCCCTATCCCGTCTTCGAGCGATAGACTGAAGTGACAGTCGCTGAAATGTTGTTCAGTGTTGCGAATTGACCGGAGGAATAAGAAGAGCATTCGAAGCACTACACGACTCACGATTTAGGGGTACTCAGGAAGAAAGACAGACAGACAGACAGACAGACAGACAGACAGACACACACACACACACAGACACACAGACACACAGACACACAGACACACAGACACACACAGACACACAGACACACAGAAAGACAGACAGAGCTGGAGAAAGGGGATACAGAAAGCAGAAAAGCAGAAAGGCAGAGGTGCAGACAGAAATACAGAGAAATAAAATGAGAGGAGACAGACAGACTGAGGGATAGACATACAGAGGCAGAGGCAGTGAAACACAGACGGGGGGGGGGGGCAAATGAGAGATGAGTAGAGACAGAAGCAGACATAGAGGCAGAGCTAGAGCGATACACGAAAAGACAGAGAAGCGGAGAAGGCAAGCAGAAGCAAAACTTGGAGAGACACAAAGACAGAGAGACTGAAACATATACGAAAAGACAGACAGACGGAGAAGGACAGAAAAAGAGACAGAGAAGAGTCGGAAGACGAAGCAGCACAGAGAGACAGAGAGACAGACAGAAAAACAAACAGAGACACAGAGAGAGACAGACAGACAGAGACTGGCAGATATACACAGATAGACTGATAGAAGACACAGACAGACAGGCAGACAGAATCACGTAACATGACCACATCCTGTGTGTCTGGAATGGTCAATCCTTGTCCATGTTACTCTTACTGCAGCTTCAGTAGTCAATCTTTTCCTTCCACATCCGTGTGACTCGTTGACTTGTGGTCGATAAATCAATCGAGATGTCAATTGATTTATTGATTCTTTGTCACGTTTTGCTGTCTGTTGTACGGTGAGAAAACACGATGAAGAAAAAAATGACGTCGGGACACCGTAATGTTTGCAAACAA